>CM077643.1:375341918-376066918 GCA_039707465.1 Rhabdophis nuchalis | reverse complement strand
TTTGGCTACAAAACCCTAGTTATCTCTAATCCCCACTCCCTATCCCTCAGCTCCAAGATGGCTTCAGGTCAACTTCAGCGTTGACAGGAGTGGTTGTTTTCTTGTTAATAAGTGGCACCTAATGGGAGGAGAAACTAACCTGGGGCATTCATCAATCCTTTGTTCCACATTAAACAGGAAAACCAGCCTTATTACTTTGGCAAAATTGACTCAGCAATTGAGGCAGCAAATTTCATGGCAGATTACTTTTTATTCAGAGGTGGTATTCAGCCAGATCTGTCATTCGGATGAACCAGTAGTGGAAATTTTAACCGGTTTAGAGAATCGGCAAATGCCACTTCTGACTGGCCCTGCCCCTTCAAGCCCATCCCTCCCAAGAGTCCCCACGCATCCCATTTTGGCTCCCAGGAGGCTTCTTGGAGGCCTGCTAGTCCCAAAATGGGTAGGAGGGTGTGGCAGCACCCTGTTTTGGCTCCCAGGAGGCTTTAGGGAGCCTTGCTAGTCCCAAAACGGGGGATGGGAGTATGCACCCCACTTTAGCTCCCAGGAGAAAAAGGAGAGAAAGGAAGGACCACAAACCCTGGTATTAGAGGCAGCTTCAGAGGATACTTTGAAACAGCACAGCAATCCAGGGCTGAAAGGGACCTCAGAGGTCATCTAGTCCAACTCTGTTCCAGCAGGACACCTTATTTTTTATTTTGTTTATTTTATTAAATTTATACCCCGCCCTTCTCCAAACGGACCCAGGGCGCTGCACAGGAATATTAAAATACATACAAAATCACATAGAAAATTTAAAAAACTTATTTGATAAACATCCTGTGCTAAAACCAAATTAAAATCCCCAAAATTTAAAAACTGTCTAAAAGTCATTATGGAGGTTACGCTAGGCCGGCTAGATGAAACAAATGTGTCTTTAGGCACTTGCGGAAGAGGCGGAGGTCGGAGATGGTGCGAAGTTCAGGGGGTAGGTCGTTCCAAAGGGCTGGGCCCGCCACAGAGAAGGCCCTTCCCCTGGGTGTCGCCAGTCGGCATTGTCCGGCCGACGGCACCCTGAGAAGGCCCTTTCTGTGGGAGCGTATCGGTCTAAGGGATGTATGGGGCAGGAGATGGTCTCGCATGTAACTAGGTCTCGAGCCATGGAGCGCTTTGAAGATAGTCGTCAGGACCTTGAAGCACACCCGAAAGACCACAGGAAGCCAGTGCAGCTCGCGCAGGATTGGTGTTATATGGGAGTGTCTAGGCGCTCCCGTAATCACCCGCGCGGCTGCATTCTGGACTAACTGCAGCTTTTGAGTGCACCTCAAGGGAAGCCCCATGTAGAGAGCATTACAGTAGTCAAGTCGGGACGTCACGAGTGCTTGAGTGACTGTGCGCAGGGCAGCCCGGTCCAGTAAGGGGCGCAATTGGCGAATCAGGCGTACCTGATGAAACGCCCCCCTGGCCACGGCTTCCACATGGTCCTCCATGGACAGCCGGGAATCCAGGAGGACACCCAAATTGCGCGCCCTCTCCACGGGGGCTGGTGTTTCTTCCCCAATGGCCAGAGTTGGAGTAATCTGGCTGAACCGGGGTGCTGGAAACCACAGCCACTCAGTCTTGAACCTGAGTTTGTTACTACCCATCCAGATCCGTACGGCCTCCAAACACCAGGACATCACCTCGGCGGCATCATTGGGGTGGTCTGGGGTGGATATGTACAGCTGAGTATAATCAGCGTACAGATGATATCCCACCCCAAAACCACGGATGATCTCGCCCAGCGGCTATCATGTTAGTTATTTTGGTGCCACTAACACAGAGGAGAAATCCCAAGAAATCCCCAGGCATTGCCAAGCTCTCTCCAGTAGTAAAAAAAAACCCAGAGCAAAAACTTAATGCAGTATTAAAAAGAAGAATAGAAAAGGGAGCTGCTGTGTATTGTTTAATGGACTGTTAAATTGGCAAAATGGACTGCTAAATTGGCCATGCCCACCCAGTCACATGACAATTTGGCCACCAAGCCATGCCCACAGAACCGGTAATAAAAGTTTTTGAATCCCACCACTGTTCATTGTTCTGTTTTCTCAAGGACTGTTACATTTAATATGGCCATGTTTATTTTATGCATTTATTAAACTTCGATGTTGAACATCTCACTAAAGTCCAAGATATTTTACTGCATTTTAATCGTATCACTTTAAATATAGGATCATAAATTAACAGATATATGTGTGTGCACTATTTATTATATCTGCTTAATAATTTGGGGTTTTTTTTAAAGAAAAAGTTGACTTATTAATGGGACTAAGTATTATTAGGAGTTTTATTTTTCAGCACTGTAACTGCTCTTTGGTTGTTGACCTTTTTATGTAAAAAACAATCTTTTCAGAGGTTTGTATTGACAAAGAAATGTTTGCTACAAACAATGGTTTGGAAGATAATCTGGCACAATAAAATTCAACTGGTGAACAGGAAATTGTAGTGACAAGTTATGCATGAAAATATTTTACTTTGATTAGCATTTTAATGTGCCTTTTACAGTTTTTATCATAAAAGTTCTGTTAATTTGATCTTTGATTTTAAGCTTGCAAAATAGTGAGTTTACTCAGTCATCTGATATCAGTGCTTCCCATCAAATTGTAAAAAGCTAATTTTTACTAATTTATTCTCACCCCAAGCCACTTGTACTTTATCCTCACTGATAATCTTTCCAAGAGTATCTGGTAAATTAGCAAATTGTCTAATTCCAGTTCTTTATCTCTTGGTTTAGTTTAACTGTGCATACTTTAAAGCAGGGGTGGAGAACTATGACCCCTTTATGATTTGTGGACTTCAACTCCCAGAATTCCTGAGCCAATTCTGAGAGTTGAAGTCCACAAGTCATAAAAGGGCCATAGTTCCTCACCCCTGCTTTAAATAGTCCAAGATGAAGAAATTAACTAAGAATATCTTCAACATCTTCATCAATGATTTGGATGAGGGGATAAATGGGGAACTCATCAAATTTGCAGATGACACCAAGCTGGCAGGAATAGCCAACACTCCAGAAGATAGGCTTAAGATACAGAAGGATCTTGACAAACTTGAACATTGGGCACTATCTAATAAAATGAAATTCAATTGTGAAAAAAGTAAGGTTCTACATTTAGGCAAGAAAAACAAAATGCACAGGTACAGTATAGGTGGTACCTTGCTCAATAGTAGCAACTGTGAGAGGGATCTTGGAATCCTAGTGGACAACCATTTAAATATGAGCCAGCAGTGTGCAGCAGCTGCCAAAAAAGCCAACACAGTTCTAGGCTGCATAAACAGAGGGATAGAATCTAGATCACGTGAAGTGTTAATGCCACTGTATAGTGCCTTGGTAAGGCCACACTTGGAATACTGCATACAGTTTTGGTCGCCACGATGTAGAAAAGACGTGGAGACTCTGGAAAGAGTGCAGAGAAGAGCAACCAAGATGATTAGGAAACTGGAGACAAAAACATATGAAGAACGGTTGCAGGAACTGGGTATGTCTAGTTTGTTGAAGAGAAGTACCAGGGGAGACATGATAGCAGTGTTCCGATATCTCAGAGGGTGCCACAAAGAAGAGGGAGTCAAACTATTCTCCAAAGCACCTGGGGGCAGGACAAGAAGCAATGGGTGGAAACTAATCAAGGAGAGAAGCAACTTAGAACTAAGGAGAAATTTCCTGACAGAACAGCTTGCCTCCAGAAGTTGTGAATGCCCCAACCCTGGAAGTCTTTAAAAAGATGTTAGATAGCCATTTGTCTGAAATGGTATAAGGTTCCTGCCCACGCAGGGGGTTGGACTAGAAGACCTGCAGGGGGTTGGACTAGAAGACCTACAAGGTCCCTTCCAACTCTGCTATTGTATTGTATTGTAATATTCAGAGCCCCAATTGGTTGGAAGGTTGGTACAAAGAAGGTAGTAGATAGTAGGAAGAAAGTAACATTATAGTATTAAATGAATGTTTCCTGGTAAAGTCACGCACCATTAAGTTTTTATACTAATGGTGAAATCTCAAGTAAGCACTATTGTTTAAATTACATGTTAAATTTCTACTGTTGTAATTAGGTTCAAAGTGATATATAATGAACATTGATCAATTTGTCTCATTTTTCTGCATGATGATTAACAATTATTGCAATGTTAAAGGAGGAAATGGAAATGCACCTTGGGATGGGAATATAGTCAAGATATTTTATCAATTTCTAGTGTGATCTCACATTAGGTACACATGGAATTCCCTATGGAAAGGCAGGTTGGAAAACTTTCACCAGTCTGTTGACATCACATTAAACAGCCACTTAATATTTGGCCTTACTTAGTTACATAACAGTTTATAAATGTTTATTCAGTAGTCATACATATTAAATTCTGGGACATATTAACATAACATACTGCTCTTTAATTCTGATTTTGTTTAATTTCTCCTTTGAATAATGAATATTAAAAGCATGCCAGATTAAATTTATGTATTTATTATTACAAAAAAGATTGCAAGAAAGAACAGTTAAGAGATTTCCAGTAATTGAATGACCTTGCTTTCTTAAGTCTGCTGTCATTCTGTGATGGGGAGCTTGATTGTTCAATTGTGTTTTAGTGGGGGTGGTTTCAAATCCAGCTGTTCTAAATATTTCCTCAAATATGAATTTTAATAGAAAGTAAAAGTCTTATCAGTGGGAAGAACCTGAGGATGTGCTAAAGCAGTGGTCGGCAAACCACGGCTCGCGAGCCACACGTGTCTCTGGCCCCTTGAGTGTGGCTCTTTCGCTGTGCCACCTCACGTTCCTTATCTTCCGGCCGCGGCCCCACTCCATACAAAACAGGCGCGCACCGTACAAGTACAGCCCGGAGCAGGAGCAAAGCCCCTCTCCCAACTGGCTCTTCCTCACTCAGAGGGCTTTGGAAGGAAACTTCTGCAGGCTGTAGGTGTCCGCGCGCGCCTATGTTTTCTGGGAAGAAGAGGAACGCAAGGGGGATTCCTCCCCCCCCCCCCCCCCCCGCAGATGGGCTCCGGACCTGCGGAGCCTCGTCTTTCTTTTTAGCCAGGCGATCTTTAACCAGGTGATCTTCGGCTGCTGCATAAGCCCTTGGACGTGCGTTGCCTTCTTCTCTCTGATAGCCGCCTGGTTAAAAAGAAGGACGAGGCTCCACTGGTATGGAGCCCTTCCGTGGGGGGGGGAGAGTGATCCCCCTCGCATTCCTTGTCTTCCCAGATCGGCAGGTAAGGGGATAGAAAAGGTTATTCTCCTGTCCCAGGTTTCTGCTTCCTGCCTTCCAGCTTCTTTTGTTGAGCCAGCAATTAAGGTTCTTTTTTATGTCTTAGGAAAGATCACCTGGTTAAAAAAAAGGACGAGGCTCCGCTGGTCTGGAGCCCATCCGCGGGTTGGGAGGGGGAGACACACACACACACACACACACACACACACAGAGTGATTGAGTGAGTGAGTGCAAGACAGACAGACAGACAAAGAGAAAGGGAGGGGAGAGATAGGGAGGGAGGGGAGAGAGACACAAGAGATAGACACAGAGAGAGAATGACAGAAAGAGACAGAGAGGGAGGGAGGGAGAGAGAGATAAAGAGCCACAGATAGAGACAGAGAGAGAGAGAGAGACGCAGAGAGAGAGAGAGACAGAGAAACAGAAAGAGAAAGAGAAAGAAGGGAAGAAAGAAAAAGAAAGTGGGAGAGAGATGAAAGAAAGAAAGAGAACCTATGACCACAATCGAGCCCAAAATTTTGGTTGCTAAGCAAGACTGTTGTTAAGTGAGTTTTACCACATTTTCCAAGTTGGCCACACCCACCCGGTCACATGACCGCTGAGCCACTCCCACAAAATAGGCCACACCTTCTGGCTCTCAAAATAAATTTCAATCATTGTATTGTTGATATTTGGCTCTGTTGACTAATGAGTTTGCTGACCACTGTGCTAAAGCAATTTATAGTCATCACTGTTTCAATTTCTGCTTCAAATTCTGGGGCAGTCGATGTATTGCTGAAAGCCAGTTTGGTGATGTGGTTAAGACATTAGATGATAACCTGGGAGTTCTAGTCCCATATTAAGCACAAAGCCTACTAGGGCCTCTACTCTCAGCCCAAGGATTGACAAAATGATTCCTGTAATTGTTGCCAAGAAAACTGCACAAAGTAGTCCAGGTAATTTCCAGGAGTCAACATTGACTTGAAAGTGTGCACGCACATGCATACATACACACATAATCTATCTATGGAGCTGATTAAAGCTAAGATGAAATTGAGTGCAGCTAAGAGGAAAAGACATAGCTACATATGAAGTAGGATGAAGAGCGTTCATTTCCATAGAGCTATGTCTTTTCCTCTTAGCCGCACCCAATTTCATCTTAACTCTTTTCTCAACTTCAGCAATTTTAAGATGGTGGATTTCTGGCTGGGGAATTCTGGATGTTGAAGTCCACCCATCTTATAGTTGTTGAGGTTGAGAAACACTGCGATACTTGGTCAACCACCAGCATCTGGAAAAAGTGCTGATTGATGATTAGTCAAAGGACTAAGACAATATATATCTTTCAAAAATATTCAAAAGATTTAACATGACAGCTATAATATTAATCTGAATTTCTTCTCACTAATTATTTGCAAGTGTTTGTATCAGGGAAAAGGGCTGCATTTACCTTCATTTGATGAAATGTGCAGCTCTCTCCTCATAGGCTCAAGACAAGAAAAGGTAGACAGTGAATCTATTGAATAACTTACCTGCAATAAAAAGTTGAATGTTTCCAACACAGAGTGATTTAACCATAGCCACAACAAAAAGGCTAATTTTTCTAAAGGAAGAAGAGTTAAATTGGGGTAGTGAATACAAAGCTAATATAGATTGCAGTATATTGGGTTGAGCAGAGGTAGGTCATCTTCTAACTTTGTAGCTGTGTCTTTTTTTTTTGCACCCAGTCCCAGGCAGTAGACTTTGGGGATTCTAAGTAGATTGCACAATCTTCAATTTAGCACATGGTCGTTTATAGGCTTAAACTCTATTATAAGCTTTATAAGCTTCCTACATGGCTGGATAATTCAGAGCTTGAGATTCAAGCGAAGAATCTAATACACTAGCATTATATCCACTGTAAGAGATTGAAGCCTAAACCTAATCAATCAAAATATAGGAAATACCCTTATCTTGGGGAACATCCTTCTAAGGAATTAAATAGCCTCTGTTAAGAACTTCATTACTAGTGGGTTAAAGAGGGAAGCATAGCACTGATAGAAACTAGCCTAATATTTATCTCACCCTGTTTGAATTTTAGAAAAAATAAGAATTGCTTTGTTGCATTTTTGCTAGTTCTGGGGATGGCGTTGTAGCCAAAAATATTCTTTCTTGCTACTGTAGTCCTGCGGCACCTACTTCAACCAATGAACCCATTCTTTGTTGAGGACAACTAATGCAACACTTGACCCTCCCTGAAACAATTTTAGTTGCCTCTGGAATTCTGAACAAGTATTAATCTAATTTAATTAGGGTTTCTGTAATGTACCGGTATATTTAGTTCTTAAGTTATGTCATCTAAATCCAGAAATTGAAATAAGATAAATGAAGAGTACGTTACCATTCATCAGAATAGGGGTGTCAAACTTGATTTCATTGAGGGCCCCATCAGGATTGCGGGCAGGGTGGGCGTGGGCAGGGTGGGCGTGGGCAGGGTGGGCGTGGGCAGGGTGGGCGTGGCCAGCTCAACGTCACTTGTGTTGGGGACATCTGGTGACCCGAGCGTTCTGCCAGCGAAAAGGGGCTCCTGAGTTTTCAGCTGCAATGGTCTCCTGCAGCCCTCTGCCAGGGAAATCAGAGCTTGGGCGGGCCATGGGCAGCCCTCCCAAACTCTGCTTTCGCTGGCAGAGGCCCCACGGATCGGTCCTTTGCTGTTTCCAGGGCGGCCCCACTGATCAGATCTAAACACCCTGTGGGCCAGATCCACCCTCTGGGCCTTGAGTTTGACACCTCTGCATTAGAAGGTGTTAACATGGAATAAACTCGCATTGCATTTGAACTCTTTCCTGGTTCTTGGTTTCTTGTGCCTGACATTGGATGACTTTGAGCCAATCAGTCACTCAGCCCTAGGAAGGAGGCAATGACAAAACCACTTCTGGAAAAACCTTGGCAAGAAAATTGCAGGTGCTTCCCAAGGTAGACTCCACGAATGGGACACAATTGAATGGAAGGAAGGGGAGATCTAAGGGAAGATTGCAGTTATTGGTGAGATACAAGAACTTTGTGGCTTAGTCATTCAAATAGTAGGCATAACTACCCAACATTTCCACACATCTCTAAATCTATGCTTTTATTATCTAAGTTTTGTTCCATCCGTCTTGTGGCTCAAGGTGACTCTGAGCAGCTCCCAGGAAGGTAAAACACCAAACATCCAAACAATCATGAATATAAAAACAGATGAAAGTTAAATAATGTTCACTAATTCGGCAAGCGTAAGAGGGTTTTGCTCCAATATCCAGAAGAACCAAAGCTAACCACAGCAGCAGCAAATAAAATATTTTGTTGTTTTCCAAGAATTAAAAAATCAAGGGGAAATACTGCTTAATCTCCTAAAGCAGTGTTTCTCAACCTTGGCAACTTGAAGCTGTCCGGACTTCAACTCCCAGAATTCCCCAGCCAGCATTTGCTGGCTGGGGAATTCTGGGAGTTGAAGTCCGGACAGCTTCAAGTTGCCAAGGTTGAGAAACACTGTCCTAAAGAAAAGGAAAAGGTGTGAAAAGCCCAGAGAAATTGAATCCCAAGTACTGTACTGCTGAGTCGTGATAACAAATGGAATGCAGTGTTTAAATGGCACCCTGAGCATTCTGCCCCATGTATCTTAAAGGTGAAGGAGTTTTAGCAAGCTTTGTCTAGTGTGATTTGCTGCAGTCTTGTACTTAAAAAGCAGCTAGTTTGTTTTGATAGGGGCTGGAAATTATAAGTAGGTACTTTGCAAGAAATTAGGCATGACGAAAACATTTGAATCCCGTTGATGCAAGTAAATGATGCAGAAGTGATAGGGCATATATTTATGGGTCAACTTAAAAATGTTTAATAAGGAACAAAACTTGTACATGGTAGCACATATTTCAAATTAGAGAGAGAGAGAGAGAGAGGTGCATTTTCATCAAATACATTCTCATATGCAGTGCATAATTAGTTACTACTCTTGTCTTTCTGGTGTCTTTACTATTTCCTGTCCTTGGAGACTTATTATATAAAGCTGGAGTATTTGTAAAAGAAAGCAAATAAGGGCCTTAAATGGATTTGAGAGGAGTGAGGTGGCTAATAACTGCTGATAAGGCCATTTTCTATCATAATGTAAATACTGTGCAGTGTGTGTAATTAGTTTATATTACAGTAATTCTTTGAAGACTCACAGATATATTTACAAGCTGCAAGTAGAATTTCACAGGCAGCTCAAACAGTGCTCACTAATCATTGTTTTATACTTGGTCACTTGAAAACGGAGCCTACAGGAAAGAGTTAAATCCACATCTTCTAGTTAGAAGGCAGGATTTAGGATTTTTGTCTGTTTAAGGAGGGAATCCCCTTTGTTTTGCCCTTAGCTCTGCCTCGAACCAGAATCTTTCCCCTCATGTTAAATTTCAGGGTTCGGAATAGGAAAAACAATTAGAGGTACTGACAGCAAAGCAGCATATGATTGAACACAACCTCAGCAAAGCTGGCTGGAGAAGTCTGGGAGCTGAACTCCTTCAGACTTAAAAGTTGCAAAGGTTGGAGACCCCTGATCTAAATAGTGGGCCACTCTTGTGGCTGAGGGTCTGTGGTGGCAGAACTCTAGAGCAGGGGTCCCCAACCTTTTTTGCACCAGGGACCGGTTTCATTTTAAAGAAAATTCTGCGGACCGGCTGGCCTAGAGGGGGAACAGGCGGCCCATATGCACGCGGGGGGGGGGGGGGGAGTCAGCTCACTTGGCCGTCTAGGGCAAGTGAGCTGACTCCCCCCCCCCCGCGTGCATATGGGCTGCCTGTTCCCCCTCTAGGCCAGCCGGTCCCTGGTGCAAAAAAGGTATATATAAAGGCAGCCCATGACTCTTTGGGATGCTGGTTTGAATCCAGGAAATGACTCAGAGGATGTGATTCCTTTGAAATGACCACTTGGAGAAAAATAGATCTTTAACCTGGTTAACCAAACAGGTAGCTTGAGGTGGATGGAAATAGGAAAATAGATTTCGGCCTTTCCTTTCCTTCCTTCCATTGCCTCCCTCCCCTTCCTCCCTTCTTCCCTTCCCTCCCTCCTACCCTTTTTCCCTCTTTCTTTCACCCCTCCCTTCCTCCCCCCTCCCCCTTCTTTCCTTCACTCCCTTCCTCCCACCCTCCATTCATCTTTCTTTTTCTATTTTTCTTTCTTTCTCTTTCTCTGTTTTTGTCTCTCTCTCTCTCTGTATCTGTCTCTCTCCTCCCTCCACCCATCTCTGTCACTCTGTGTATGTGTATGTGTGTTTCCCCCCTCTCTCTTTCTGTCTCTCTAAGTCTGCCTCTCTGTGTGTCTGTCATTCTCTCCCTCCCTCCCCCCGGGGAAGCAGCAGAGGAGTCGGCATGTTGGCTGCCGAAGTTATCCCACAGCGGGCGGGCGAAGGACCCGAGCTCCGTCCGGGCGCATCATGGGGCTGGAAGGGAGGTGGGCGTGTGGCGCCCGGATGGCTTTGGCGGCACCTTAAGGTAGCCGCAGCTTGAGTCCTTCGCCTGCCCGCTGCAGGATAACCTTCCCAGCCGACGTATCGGCCCCTCCAGGAAGCCCCGGAAAGTGCATTGGGCCGTCGGAAGGAGCTGGTGGAGGCGCGCTCGGCCATTCTCTGCGCAGGGGGCTGCTCCCTCCTCCTCGCTGGCCCTGCGGCCCGGTTGCTATGAAGCCGCGGACCGGCACCGGTCCGCGGACCGGGGGTTGGGGACCCCTGCTCTAGAGAATCAGAAAGGCGGGCATCAAACTGGAGCCAGGAATGGCTGAGCAGTCCAAGAATGGTTCCACGGTAGATGAAGAGGCCGCTTGGAATCCATACTCGTTATGCTCCAGGTTGTCCTGGGTCCTAACAAAGAGAAGGGCGCGGTATAAATTCGGGGGGAAAATGAATAATTTGCAGTTGTAACAACCTTCTAATCAGTGGTGCAAATTTTTTTAGAACCTCTTCTGTTGTTGTGGCCTGCTTTGGGGGAACTCACTTAACAACGCTCTTGTTTAGCAACTAAAAAGTTGGCTCAGAAACTCTGGCATTTGAAGCACGCAAATCTTAAAGCTGTCAAGTTTCAAGACCCTTGTACCCCTAACCCTTTAGAAAAATACCCCCAGGCGTGTTCAAACTTGACAGCTTTAAGACTTGTGGACTTCAACTCCCAGAATTCCTCCTCTTGCTCTTCATCTTGATGATGTGTGGACGGGCAGGGGGAGGGAGCTGGAATCGGTTGTAAATGGCACTGTAGATTTGTGGAACCTCTTCTATAGAAGAGGTTAGAACTGGCAGGAACCAACCCCTGCTTCTAATGGTCAAGAACAGGGATGTCAAATTCAAGGCCCACAGGCTGGATGCAACTTGCAGGGTGCTTAGATCTGGCCTGTGGGGCTGCCCTGGAAACAGAGAAGGACCAACCTATGGTGCCTCTGCCAGCAAAAATGGAGCTCAGACGGGCTGCCCTCCCCAGCTCCATTTTCACTGGCAGAGCACTGCAGGTGCCCCCAACACAAGTGATATTGAGCTGGGCATGTCCACTCTGGCTATGCCCACCTGGCCGTGTGGAAAGTGTATATACGCGCACCCATAATGCAATGCACACACTTGTGCCCCCCCGCGGTCTGCCTTGCACATGCACTTGTAACCCCCCTGCGTGCACCCTGCCCCATGCATGCATGCGCATCTGCAGGCATCCTGCCCTCCATGCATGCACGGCAGAGCCGAAAACTAGCTGGCTAGCGGAAGGTGCGCACACATGCACGGTGGAGCTGAGCTGGTGCAACGGCTCCTGTGCCCGCAGAGAGGGCTCTGTGTGCCACCTGTGGCACGCGTACCATAGATTCACCATCACGGCTCTAGTCCAAGTTATTGCAAGGTTTTGCTTAAGTACAGATAGTCCTCGACTTACAACAATTAGTTTAGTGACTGTTCAAAGTTACAATGACATTGAAAAAAGCTTATGACCATTTTTCACACTTATGACCATTGGAGCATCAGGTGATCAAAGTTCAGGCATCTGGCAATTGACTCACAGTTATGACCGTTGCAATGTCTTGGGGTCATGTGATCACCTTTTGCGATGTTGACAAGCAAATCAATGGGGAAGCCAAATTCATTTAATAACCATGACTTTAGCTTAACAACTGCAGTGATTCACTTAACAACTGTGGCAAGAAAGGTCGTAAAATGGGGCAAAGTCACTTAAATGTTTCACTTAGCAACAGAAATGTTGAGTTCAGTTGTGGTTGTAAGCTGAGGACTGTAATCTCTTCAGGTTGCAGCCCAGATTTTAGTATGCCGTTTTCAGATTTCTTTGTGGAGATAAGGAGTTGGTGGAGCTAGCCAAACCCACAGCACCCTCTTATGTTGGTGAACAGGATGTTATCTCTTATTCAAGAAGAACAGGAAGTGGCTGCATATGCCTAATATTGATAAAAGTAGCAGCTCTGATTTCTAAATCAGTAATGCCAAGAGAGAAAGGAGAGCAGGGGAAGCACTTATAAACGTAACAAACATATAACGGACATTAGCTGTGGTGATGCAGTGGCTAGAGTGCAGTACTTCAGGCTACTTCTGCTGTTTGCTGGCTGCCTGCAAATTTGGTAGTTCAAATCTCACCAGGCTCAAGGTTGACTCAGCCTTCCATTTTTCTGAGGTCAGTAAAATGAGGACCCAGATTGTTGGGGACAATGTGCTGACTCTGTAAACGGCTTAGAGGGGGCTGTAAAAGCACCGTGAAGCGGTATCTAAGTGCTACTGCTAGTATCTTCAATGTAAGATGGTGAAGCAGCAATTCTGGGCATGAGGGATGCAGCTTTCTTCTACATTAAGGGTGTCAAACTTGCTTCACGGCAGCATCACGTGACGTATAGGGACTCCCCCCCCCCTTCGCTAAATCAGTTGGGGGCGGAGCCAGCACGTGATGCATCTGGCCCGTGGGCCGTGAGTGTGACATCACTGTTCTACATTATCTTCATCCAGTATTCACATGGGATCTTTTACCAGAACCCCCCAAAGAAGCCAAATGCCTAAGATAAAATATCACTGAACTAGTTATAGCCGCAGAGTTCATGGCAATTATGGTTATGGAGTGCTTAACATTGTCGAATCAAATCCATGGCAGGCACAGAGTAGTGCTACTCGGGCAGTGGGAGATAGGCCACTAATCAAGAATGATCTAGCAGCAGAGTAATTCTTGGGGAAGAACCTATTTGGGAAATCAACTCGGTCTTAGTGGAAGCAAGGATGAAAAAAGTATATCCTCGTCCTGACCCCTGAAGAAGGAATGTAAAAAAATCATCTTTGTTCTTTTGTACCATAGTCTGCATCCTAACTGTTTTTGGCCTCTCAAATTGATGCCATTAACCACCAAGGTAGAATGATATTTGCAAAACTTTTGCTGCACTTGGAACACACACACGAGGAGAGATGAGTGGTTTGGTGGAAATTTGCTCTAGAATTCGTAGGGACACTTGACTAAAACATCCAGGGGAACTTGCTCAGTTTTCTCCCAAAAGCCATTGATAAGCTGTTTGTCTGTTTAAGCATAAATGTTAACAACTTTCACTGTAGTCCTGACGTGTCGCACAGAGGCTGCCATTACTTTGTAAACACTTTGGGTCCTCGGGTTGTCTGAACAGGAATGCCTCGTCTCTCACTATCTTGGAAATTGCCCTTTAAAAATATACTCCTGTTGTTTTAATAGGCCTGTACATCAACAAACCTGTTTTGAAGGAAGAAATTGTAGTTGAGCATGTCTTTCCCATTCGACTAATATTATTGTACCTAGGTTAGAATGAAAGTACTTGGTAATCTGATGGAATCTACATAATTCCATCAAAAAGTAAATAATAGGTAAGTAATTTATGTAGATATGCACTGTAGTGATAGGCCTTTTAAATAGAAGCAACAGTGATTTTTCAAAATAATTCTTATTTGTCTGCCACTGAACATAGGCAACACCCTTCACTCGGTAACACTCAACAATATCCTAGTCCCGTGATGGCAAACCTATGACGCGTGTGCCAGAGGTGGCATGCAGAGCCCTCTCTGCTGGCACGCATGCCATCCATTGGTGGTTTCTGGTACGCTGCCCATGGGGCCGGGCATCCTAGATGGGAAGGCACGCTGTGTGAACATGCACACGTCACTGCCGTGCGACACCCAGCTGCTTGGCAGAGGTCGCACTGGTGCTGCATGCTGTGTGCGTGTGTGCAATGGGCCAGTTGTGTTATAAACGGCCATGGAACACAGGTGTGCGGGTTGCCAAACAAGCCACTATACCAGTACGGTGGCCGCTTCTCCCGACTACCACCGTGCGGCCATACCAGGCTGTACAGCCTGGAACCCATCACTGCTGGAGTCACCCCAGATCAGATCACTCTGGCGTTTCTTTTGTGAGCTTCTGTTTCCCTACAAATGATGAAACAAGCTCATGAAAGAAAAACATCTTATCTCTTGCCACGCTGCCAGTTTTGGGATGCTCCATCTCCCGCCGGCCAGCTGGTTTTCAGGTCTCAGGTGCACATGTGTGCATGTCTGCATATGTTTGTGCATGCATGTGTCTGCATGTGCATGTTCACGCACCTTTCAGTTTGGGCACTCAGTGCCTAAAAGCTTTGCCATCCTTGTCCTAGTCCCAAAGGATGCAATCCTGCTCTTCTGCTAGTTAATCATTAGACATCTTTTTGTACATAACACACTCAGTTCAAATGTGATATTGGTTTGAAAAAAAAACTCAACAAAAAGCATTTCAACTAGCTGAGTCATATATTATGAAAACGTAACTTTTTTTTAAAAAAAAGAGCAAAATTGGTTAATAATTACATCAGAAAATAGAATAGAATAGAAGAGTTGGAAGGTACCTTGGAGGTCTTCTAGTCCAAGGATGAAGGTTGGTTGTGAGTGGATTGGTTGTGGATAAAAATGTACTTCATTAGAATTGTTCTTATTTTAAAATACCATATTTTTCGGAGTGTAAGACACACCTTTTTTCCTCTAAAAAGAGGCTGAAAATCTGTGTGCGTCTTATACATTGAATACAGCATTTTTTGCCTCCTGAAACCCCGCCCCTTCACCAAAATGGCCACGCGCATACCCTTATGGAGGCTTCCAGAGAGCTCCTGGGGGCTGGGGAGGACAGAAATGAGCAAAAAACAGGGCGTTTCCCCCCCCCCCAGCCCCCAACAGCACTCTATAAACCTCCATAAGGCTATGCATGCTATTTTTTGACCAACAAATGGCCCGTTTTCACGAAAAAAAATGGGCTGTTTTTTCTTGTTTTGGGCACGCCCCCCCAGGAGCACTTTGCAAGCTCCCCCCACAAGACTGGAGCACTTTGGGAGCACCCCCATGTCTTTTATTTGGAAAAAAAACGGGCCCATTTTCGTGAAAATGGGCCGTTTGGGGGAGGTTTGCACAGTGTAAAAAGGGTTTCCCCCCCCCTTTTGGAAAGCTGTTTAGTTAGAGTGATTGATGAGAATTACGTTGGTCAAGTACTGTGCCTGCAGAAACAAAGATTTGTTCCAAAGGTGGTCAGTGATATCCTTCTCCAGCACATGGGTAAATACACCTGGAAACATCTACCTACCTACCTACCTACCTACCTACCTACCTACCTACCTACCTACCTACTCTCTCCCTCTCCCTACCTATCTACTGTATTTTTCTCTATTTCTCTCTCTATTTTTCTCTCTCTATCCCTCTACCTATCTACACACTCTCTCTCCCTACCTACCTATTGTATTTCTCTCTCTCTCCCCTCTATCTACCTATCTACTTACTCTCTCTGTCCCCCACCTATCTACTGTATTTCTCTCTCTCTCTCTCTATTTCTCTCTCTCTATCCCTCTACCTACTTATCTATCTACACACACTATCTCTACCTACTTACCTACCTACTGTATTTCTCTCTCTCTCTCCCTATCCCTTTATCTACCTACCTACCTAACTACACACTCTGTCTCCCTCCCTCCCTACTTACTGTATTTCTCTCTCTCTCCCTCCCTCTACCTACCTACCTACCTACCTACCTACCCTCTCTCTCTCCCTACATATCTACTGTATTTCTCTCTCTTTCTCTCCCTCTCTATCCCTCTATCTACCTACCTACTTTAAAAAAAAAAGCCTCTTCAAAACCTGGGTGCGTCTTATACTCCGGTGCATCTTATACTCCAAAAAATACGGTATATTTCAATGTTTTGTATGATAAAATGAATAATGAATATAAAACAGATGTTCACTAAATTAATGCATTTTTCTCCCAATTGGATATTGGTGTACAAAATACCACAATGGGTGTGAATAGCAATAGTGAACAATCAAAGCCTTTTCAAGTCAGTAGTTTTATTGGAAATCTCACAATTTGTTCTGTGTTTTATTCTAGATAGCTGTGGTTCTTATAGCTCTTTTGAAGGTGCATGAAAGAAAAAAAGGAAGAAAAGTAGAAGTAATCCTCAATTTACAACCATTTATTTAATGACCACTTGAAGCCATAAAACTTACCACCTTTTTTCACACTTATGGCCATCGTAGCATCCCCCTGGTCACATGATCAAAATTCAGACACTTGGCAACTGGTATGTATTTACGACGGTTGCAGTGTCCCGGGGTCATAGGATCACCTTCTGTGATCATCTGATGAGCAAAGTCAATGGGGAAGTCAGATTCACCGAAGAACGGTGTTATTCACTGTTGACAGGAAAGGTCGTAAAATGGGGCAAAACTCACTTAACAACTGTCTTACTTAGCCACACAAATTTTGGGCTCAGCTGTGGTCATAAGGACTACCTGCAAATGGTTAATAAATGATACTTGTTTTTGGTTCAGTGCAGGGGTCTGCAAAGTTGGCTCTTTTAAGACTGGTGGACTTCAACTCCCAGAATTCTCCAGCCAGCAAAAGCTTTGCTGGCTGGGGAATTCTGGGAGTTGAAGTCCACCAGTCTTAAAAGAGCCAACTTTGCAGACCCCTGGTTTAAGTGTATTGCATTTGTAGCTTTATTTTATTTTATATATTAATGATTTATAAGCTGACCAAATGCAGGAGAGGTGCGGTTAAAATAAATAGGCCAGCTTCCTAAGAAAATCTCAGTCGGAGGTTGCTCCCCAATCTCGCTGGGCAAGCAAATGAGAAATGATAATTTTTTTGGCATTGGTCCTACTTTGAGAATCATTAATTTGGTTTAAACTTCCAATGCAGCTTTTCACTGCGGAGAAATCCCTCCAGGCACTCTTGGTTTGAGTAGATTGCTTTTTCTGCCAGAAAGTCAGGTGATCCGCTGTTGGTGGTGTCATTTATAGATGCATATTGAGGTTAAATTTCAATCTTTATTGCTGTGGTAGACAAATGTGCTATGTAACCTGAGTCAATAGTCCCTTCAAAGGAAAGCTGAACCAGTTGGGGCTCTTTGCAAGAAACTGCACAAAGGTGTGTGCAACTCTGCCTTTGGAATGTAGAAATTATACTTTCCTTTACCTTGGCCACTTAGGTATAAAGGGATTACTTGCCTGGGTACATATTTTTTTTATTAGTATGCTTACAACAAGGAAAGGTATATATTTAAGGGTGAATACCTTTTTTGAAAGAAAAACCCGTCCGACTCAGAGGAGGAATGTGCTGATCAATCTTCATGTGGTTGTTGAAAGTTATAATCGTGTTTTATAGGATAATAATGTAAGCTTGTTGCATGCAGTACCGTATGTACAGTTGGGCATCAGCACAAAGGCCCTGAGGTAGGGGTCATGTCCCTTTCTTTTGGTAAAGGATAGGCATGCACTGTCATGGGCAGAGGGAAGAATAAAGAGAAATTTTCCGGACAGAAAGAGGAGTCAACCAATGGAACAGAGGTTGCCTTCAGAAGTTGTGGGAGCTTCATCCCTGGAGGCTTTCAAGAAGAGGCTTGATTGCCATCTGTCAAAAATGGTGTAGGGCAGTGGTCTTCAAACTTAGCAACGTTAAGACTTGTGGGTTTCAACTTTCAGCTCTGCTGGCTGGAGAATTCTGGGAGTTGAAGTCCACAAGTCTTAAGGTTGCCAAGTTTGGGGATCCCTGGTATAGGGTCTGCTTGGGGGGGTGTTGGAGTAGATGACTTACAAGGTCCCTTCCAACTCTGTTAATCTGTATCTGAATGCTGCCATTCACAGTCCGTCTGTCACAGTCCTGGCGTAACCGTTTATTTCTTTGTCTTTCTTTACAGTTAGCTCTTCTATACCTGATTATTTTTTCTGGCTTCTTCAGGTTTTAGCTGGTCCTCTTCTGTGTTACTGTTCTTCCTCATTAGGCAGCAATCCATCAAGTATTCTAGCTTTTACATGCTGCCATTGCTTTCCTATAAACACAGAGCGAGTCAGCAGGTGGCAAAGAAGAAGAACACTTATGGACTTGGTAGAGCCTATTAATGATGACCTTTTGTTGGCATATCAGGTGCTTGACGGTGTCAGTCATAGATAATGGCCTTGACTGGCATAAGGGCTTAAGATTTTGCAAACTGCTAATAAAGAGGTAGCTTGCTTTTCCTGTTGATACTTCGGCGTTTTTCAAGAGACAAGCAGAAAAATGCACTACTTGAATGATAAACAGGGAGCTAAACCTGTTGCACTATTCTCCTGAGACTCCCCTTTGCCTGAAGTCAGGAATAACTGTTTGTTTTGTAGAAGCAGAAGGGGGAATCTGCTCACAGTATTGAAGCAACTTACTTCAAGACAGAAATCATTGTTTGCTAGGTAGAAGCACTGTGCTCTCTCTTCTCCCTTTCTCCCTCCCGTTATTTTTATTTTGTAATTCTGTTGCAATATAGCTTTTGAAAGAGATGCGATAGAATTTAATATGCTAATTACTACTGTTAATATATTGGGAATCTCTCCTTTCCTTTGTGCCTCTCAAATCAGCTCAGGAAGATTTTGAGACGCGTAAGAGATTAAACCCAGGTTTTGCCTGTGGAAATCGTTCCTTCTGATGGAAACATACCATTCTGTCTTCCATTAGTAACATCATTCTTCATTTTTAAGGTTGCGTGTTGCAAAAGTAATCACATTTGTTCTCAAGTGGAGGAAGATAATGATGACTATTGAAAGGCTGGGGTGGGGGGATTCTTCCAACCCATTTTGATGTATGCTTCAAGCCAGTGGTGGGTTTCTACAGGTTCGCACCTATTTAGAGAACCGGTGAGAGGGGGTTCCACTGGCGTACCTGGAAGTAAATCTGGCCCACCGCTGCCAGTGACCCAACGGGAAGGGAAGGAAAGGAAGGAAGGAAGGAAGGAAGGAAGGAAGGAAGGAAGGAAGGAAGGAAGGAAGGAAGGAAGGAAGGAAAGAAAGAAAGAAAGAAAGAAAGAAAGAAAGAAAGAAAGAAAGAATTTATCATCACAATTGAGTCCAAAATTTTGGTTGCTAAGCAAGAGCGTTGTTAAATGAGTTTCACCATATTTTAAAAGGTGGCCAGTCCCACACTGTCACATGACTGCCAAGCCACGCCAACAAAATAGGCCACACCTACAGAGTAGGTTCTAAAAAATTTGAAACCCACCACTGCTTCAAGCCATTGATATATTTTAAGTCATTTTAAGTTAAATAATGTCACCAAGACACTATTTTCAATAGCAATAGCACTCAATAGCATTTAGACTTATTTACTGCTTTATAGTGCTTTATATCCCTCTCTAAGCCAGCGATCTGCAAAGTCGGCTCTTTTAAGACTGGTGGACTTCAACTCCCAGAGTTCCCCAGCCAGCATAGCTGGCTGGGGAATTCTGGGAGTTGAAGTCCACCAGTCTTAAAAGAGCCGACTTTGCAGACCCCTGCTCTAAGCAGTTTACAGAGCCAGCATATTGCCCCCAACAATCTGGGTCCTCATTTTACTGACCTTGGAAGGGATGGAAGGCTGTGTCAAACTTCAGCCAGTGAGACTTAAACTGTTGAATTGCTGGCAATTAGTGTGCCAGCATTAGTGTGCAATACTGCGTTCTAACCACTATGTCACCATAGCTCTTGATTTGGTTAGATGTCAGTTGAATTGCTGGCATAAAAGTGAACAGGGAAAAATGAAAAGAGCATGGATAAAATTATCCATAGAGTGATGTGCTTTATAACATTTTTGCCATAAATAAATATACGTAGAATAACAAAAGCAGGGATTTTTTCCTTATACCATTAGATTTAAGATAAATAAAGGAGTACTCTATATGGCTTATAGTTAATTTATGGCAAGAGAAGGAGAAGACGGCATAGCATACTTAGTTTGAAGACTTGTGTTTTAAAGATGGTTTATTCCTAGCTGCTGTGAAAAGGCAGGAATTGGTTTTTTAGCTTCTTGAAACATTTGATTGGTCATTGTGGGCTAAACGGGTCCTTAATCTATTGGTAGGATGGTTGGCTACTATTAGAGTAGTTGACTTACAAGCCTAACTATGTTACAGTACAGGGTCATAATGACTTTGACTTTCTTCCTAAACCAATATGATAGATGAATAATCAACTCTTTGTATATTGCAGCAATCCAGGAACTCCATGCCAATTGCTACAAATGGGAATGTCTACTTAGATCAATATAGCTGGTCGAAGTGACCTGTTTATTATAACATTTTTGTCTTTGTAGTCATATCAGATCTTGAAATCCTTAGTGGGAAGAGAACTACAGCCTTTGCCTGCAGACACAGGTATTTAGGAAATTAAATGTTTTGACCTTTCTTCTTAAAGTGGTTCTTGTGTCCATTTTGAACTTTTTCTGGAATAAAACAGACATGTTACACTCTTATCAGGCTATGGATCAATACTGTTTGCGGTAGAGAATTAGAGTCATAGACAAAAAAAAATTGTGCATTTGGGTTAGCTATATAATTGTTTGTCAACGGCAGTGCTGTATTTAATAAAGAAGAGAGAGAGAGACTGTCCATTAGTTAAAAGGTTAACTGTAAGAAGCAGATGTGATTTAATTCCTTACTGAGAATATTACTGAGTTTCTGTTCACTGTATGCTTTTTAAAAATCCAGTGAAAATAACACATGCTTTAGATTTTTCTCCCCCAAGAGAAAAATAATCTTTGGGTGAGCATCTTTTTTCATGCTGGTATGCTCATCTGTTTATATCTTTCTTGCCTCTAGCTCCCTTCTCATGATTCTACTCTTTTCTCATATCTCCTTTATCTCTGACCTCCCCCACAATAGGAAAAATAATGCATCTGCACTAAAAAAAATTGCCTAAGGAATTCGTTTATCTTCTCTTGCAGTGCTCTGGAAGTAGAGGACAATAGCAGTAGAGCCTTAGTTCCTTAAAATTATTACTTTACTCTGATTCTTGGGGACATTTCCGATGCTGAGATAAACTGAAATGCTAAAGGAAGTTGTATGACTAGTTTTATAAATAAAACTAATTAATTTATGAGGGGTTAGGCTTGGTAAGAAATGAATGTGGATTTAAATTAAAGTATTACATAGTGGTGTATTTCAAGTAAAACGGATAGAAACTTGCACGATAGAACTTTATAACATGATTGTTTGAATTGGAAAAAACAGTAAAATAAAATTAAATCTTACTCAAATAGAAAGGATGAATTTGCTTAGTTTTGACTCCTTCATAAAATCTGATTCTTACTTGTGAGATTGCCATATTGATTTTTTTTTTGTTCCAGGTTTTTGGGATCAATTTTTACTTTTATTGTAATGTATGTATGTATGTATGTATGTATGGTACGTTTTTGAGCTGATCAATAAATAAGTCAGGGAGACTAGGATAGATTTATTTCGAGCTTATTAGCTCTCATCAGCTAGCCATACCCTTACTGGGATTCGAACCAGGGCTGTATTACATGCCAGGCGAGAGCCTTGCCATTAAGCCAGCTAGGTTCTGTTCTTGTCAGCTGAGACAGGAGGATAGATATATATAATTGTTTCCACAACACCTTGTTAAGGCCCCAATTAAGGGAGGAAGCACACTGCTTTTCCTTTTCTGTCTTTTGGCTCATCATCAGAGACCATCTAGACAGAAAGCCAAGAATTCTGTTATGTAATTTTTTTTAAAATATGTGTGTTACGTTTTTGAGCTGATCAATAAATATATATATATATATATATATATATATGCTGGTATTGCTGTCTTCGGGTATAATATATATATATTATCTTCGGGTATAATATATATATATTATAATAGCAAAAAATGACTTCGTTCCCAACTTGGCCAGTTAACATCTTCTGATAACCATTTTACTGTACGTGCAAAATTTGATTGTGATCCCACTATTTAGGAATCTGTCCCCTGAAGGGTTAGACCTGATACCCACTATTTGGAAGGATGCAAATCTAGTACTTAGTTCTGAAACTAAGGGATGATACTAAAAATACATTCAACTGCCTAATAAACTTACTAATGGGCTTTTGTTTTTGCTGGTTTAGAATTCATTAACATTTAAGAATTTAAGAATGATGTCAGCCAGGATACAGCTTGATTTATCTGTCATCAGCGGGGTAGATTACATTGTGCTGGGGAAAAATTCTACATTTATAGAGATCCCTGCTGACTTTCTGGAAAAATGAAGTTTAGAAATGCCCAGAAAGCATTTGATTACATTTGTGGTATAGAAAAATGAACTTTTGTGGGAATTATTTTTGCCTTGGTTTATACCGTTTTGTGTTCTTAGGTAGACTTGGCAAAGTTGAATTGTTTCAATGCTTAGAAAGCACTGAAGGCTTTGGATTAGACCTAGAGAGTTAAACATAGCCCTTCCCTATGAAATCTCTTTCACTGGTCTGGAACCAGTCACAGTTTAAACCCAATCTGTCTCACAGAGTTGTTTGGGGGGAAACAAAGAAGGAATACTATGTTCAACTAAGAAATAAGTAAAAATATTTAGAATTTTGATATTATTCATATTTTATTTATATTAAACTAGTAATGTGTTTGAGCTACAGTACTATTTCATTTTTAATTAATTGAAATGTATAAGTTGCTGCAGATTGGGCTAGGAGAGATATTGTTGGTAAGTGTGGAATATCTATCTATATAAATAAAAATGTAACTATGAGTTTGTTCAAAACAGGTAATCTCCGAAAGTACTGCACCGATCGCTTCCAAATTTTCACACAATGTTCCTTACAAATGTGGCACCAATGATATGTATAGATTGTGTAGATGTCACACCTGTGCCAGGTGCACGCAGTGGAAATGTAAAACAGGTAGGTAGATGGATACAGAGAGAGCAGTGGGCCACAGGTATTGGCCCACTGCCAATCCTTTACTGCCACAGGTATTGGCCCACTGCCATCCTTTACTGCCATAAAGGATGACATAAGACACTCTGTCCATAAGATTCAAGAAGAAATACTGTAGGTAGGTAGATAGGTAGGCAGCTGTAGGGATAGAGAGGGAGGGAGAAATGCAGTAGGTAGGCAGCTATAGGGATAGAGAGGGAGGGAGAAATGCGGTAGGTAGGTAGGAAGATAGGGAGAGGGATAGAGAGGGAGAAATACAGTAGGTAGGCAGGTAGAGGGAGAGAGGGAGAAAGGGAGCAGGTAGGTAGGTTGGGGGTTATACGGTGGATGTGTGTACGTGTTTGTGTGTGCAGGTCTACACACAGAATGGTTGGTCATTTAACCAGACTGAGCCAAAGCAACGCGTGGCTGGGAACAGCTAGTATATAATAAAGATCTGCTAAGCAAACAGCAACAAGTTGGCAGACAATCGCAGATAGACTGTACAGTCTTTTAGGATACACATTTAGAATATTCAAGAAGGGTCAAAAGCACGATTACACAAAGGCTATTTATAACATGAAGTTCCTCCTTGGAGTCAACCCCAGGTTTCCACATATCTTGTTTCCATCTCCAAGCCTCCCCAAAAGCCAGAGAGCAATAATGTGAATGATTTTGGACTGTTTTGTGCTTTTGAATCGATACAATAGCCCTTTCTTATTTTCCGTTGTTTTCATGATGTAATGAGGAATGCTAGTTTCCACCATCCTTCATCACCATTTTGCTCATTTTGGAGCCTCAGCATTTCATCCTGAAGTGCTCATAGCCACCTGAAAGTAATATTAATTTTTAAAAAGATGAATCCATCAAGTACTGTTGCAGAATGAAACATGCATTCACAAAAGTGCCGAGGGGCATCATATCGCTCACCATAAATATTGGTGGGCAATTAGGAAGTATCTATAAATTAATTCGCCTCATTCAGGATTTATAGTTTGCTTTTTGTTATGTTGATGCCCGAGATATCATTTAATTGCACAGATATCCCATTGTGGGCTGAAGCAGCTTTAAACCCAAACCTTTCTCCTTGAGCTCATTTATTTAAGTCAATGCGCTAATCAGTTAGGTAGCGAGTAGTTTTTACAAAGTTTTTGATTTTCTGAGCTCACGCATGCCTTCATTTTTATGTGAACTTCATTCCATTAGAAGGTCTGCTTCTGTTTTTGCGTTCACTTTGAGCTACAGTGCAGTACTGGGAGTGCATTGTAGGTTTGTCAGGCTCATTAACAAAAAAATGGTGTTGGAGTCTGTGCTGTTATAATTGGGATGGCTTCTAATGATGCCAGAAAAGGAAAGTAATTATGGTATTAAAGCCCATTTATAATCACTTAAACCAACCAACCACTCCTGTCCATCGAAAAGTATTTTCCCAGGTTTGTTGGCTCTATATAACACTGGCCTAAATGTTTCTGAGGTTAATGTTGCTGAGACATTAAAATGCACATGGAACTACAGCATGATGGGTGCCAGGTGGTTCTCTGGAAATTGACATCTGGGAGAACTGGCACTACAGGTAGAGATCAAAGCAAGAAGCAGTCTTTCAGTGGGAAAAAGGAACAATTGAGCATGTGGCACAGTTGAAGCAAAAAACTAGAGGCAAGAACCACTGGATATCAATTAATCTTTGCTTGCCTGAACAGAAATGTTTAAGATAGAGACAGGCAAGCGTTTTGCATGTTTTGCTTTTGGAGGACAAAGTATAAATTGGATAGAGTGATGGCACATAGTGGACAGAGCCAGCATGTTATGGATTTTGCTCTCAATTGGGGACGGTTTTCCTTTTAAAATAATCTTGAGAAGCATATTTCAAAGCTTATATTACTGTTTTCATTTGCTTCAAAACAGCAGGAAACCAGACCAGTGATTTTTGGTAATTGTAATTGGAAGATAGCCTGGGAACTGCAGAAAAAACTGCTGGAGGCTTCAGCCCTGAGGTTTCAGGTTTGGCCAAACAGCGCTTGTCTTTGACATGACTTGAAGTGATTTAATGTTGGCCAGCCATAACCAGGAAAAGTTGTAATTTTGTGAACAGGTCATAATCACTTTTTCCAAGGCTGTTGTAACTTTGAAATGTCAGTAAATAAATGGTCGTAACTTAAGGACTACTTATATGTTTGTATTATATTGTATTATTATTGATGTTGTTTTAATTGTTGATTGGGAGCTGCCAAGATTTTGACATAAGATGAGTGGCTATATAATTGTTTTAAATAAATAAAATGGTTGCATGTAAAGCTACCTTAGGGGAACATTCATTGTACCTGTTAGAAAATATATTTCTTTCGAGACGGCTTCCGCCTTCCGGAGGCGACGGTTGTGTTTTTCCGACATGTCCGCCGCTAGTTTTCTCTAGTGGCTCTTTCGGGGGTACGGAGCTCTTGTAGAGAGCCCCAACCGTATGAGCGGCTTGCGGTGAAACCCCCCATCCCGACGGCGGTCGGGGGGGTCGTTCCCGCTTCGCTCCAGGAGCCGGAGAACAGAATGCGGGGGGAAGAGTTCCCCTCGCCGAGGGATTGCTGGAACCGCAGAAATTGAAGCAGCGGGCTGAAAAGCTGGAGTTGGTGGAAGTGCTGAGGCTCCGTTGCAACAGAGTGGCTTGTGAGTTGGTTTCTGAACTTTTGAATGTTTTCAACTTTTTAAAAAGAAGAATAGAGGGGGGAGTTTGTTAAATAAAAAACCTCTCGGAACAAGCGGCGATTTAAAATGCTCCCCGGGCATGGGGAGAGGGAGAAAGTAACATCCGGTTATCTAACAAGTGAAAATGAAAGTTTTTGCTAAATGTGGATTCGCGGTTGATACTTTGTATCTGAATCTTGCTACAGCAGAAGTGGACTTTCACTAATTCTTCTCAAACGCCAAAGAGGCGGAAAAATGGCGCTTCTTTGTTCCCAGTAAGAAACTTTTTTGCTTACTTTTTAAACGTTCCTTCATTTTTACAGCACTGCAAAACTTATACACATGCCATCTCAGTGACTCTCGGGATTTCTCCTATTGTGTGCCTTCTTTTTTCACTGGACTTGATTGTAAATTTTTTCTCTCTGGACTTTATGGAATTTATATTTTGAACTTAGACAAGACTTTTCCCTTTTCTTCGATCTCACGGACTGCCAGCTCTTCAGACGCCATCTTAATTACAAGAACATAAAACTTTTACCATGGTATCAAAAAAACCTCCATATGGCTTCCGGTTCCGGCTCCTGCGGCGACGGGCGAGCCTAGCGCTCGCTCGCCGCTTTGTTTCTTCTTCTGCCCCCCAACGGGGGCGAGACTCCTCTTGTTTGAGGGTCTCCCGTAGGGCCGGCTCGTCGGGGGGCGCGCCCCCCACGGCGGTGGAGGAAGCGGCTCCCGGCGCGGCTCAGGTGAGGGAGAACATGCTAGCGGGGGGTTCTCCCTTCGCCCAAGGAAGACGGCGCCATTCACAATTATGAGGAGGGCTGATCGGCTCAGTCAGAAGGACTCCCGAGGCTTCAGCTGCGAGGAGAGAGTGAGTCTTTAAAAAACTTTTTTTCCCTGCTGCCAGCCAGACTGAACGGACTGGGAGGGGGGTGTTTATTTTTAAAAAAAAACCCCTCGGATTTAAGCGGCACGTTAAAATGGCTTCTCTGCAAAGGGAAAGCGGAAACTTTCACTCCGGATGGTCTCTAACAAGGGAAAGTGGATTGTGACTTTTTGCAACATTGTTTCTAGGTCTGGCTGAGTTTAAAAAAATTCTTTTTTTTGCTACTCTCTCCCTCTGGCTGAGATGGGCGGTGGAAGTGGCTTCTCTTTGTCCCTGCCTGATTATTTCAACTAAGGAAAATTTCCAGCGTCTCTTTGAAAGCAGGACTCTCTCTGGATTTTTGGGGGAAAAAAAATTTCTTGATGGATTTGTGATTTCTTCTTTGGAATACCTTCGTTATTACTATTTGCTGACTTGGGAAATTGTGTCTCTTTTGGTTTCTGAATTGTTTGCAACTTCACGGCCCTGAACTGAACTGAGCTCCTGATCTGCCCCACCAGCCCCACCCGGAAAACGCCATCTTGGTGGCAGTGATTCTAACTTTTAACCATGGCACAAGAAGCAGCACTTGTAAATTTGGAACAAAGGATGGCTTCTCTTGAAACCTCTATGCAGACTTTGATATCAGAAATAAAGGCCCAGAGGGCTGAAAATAGTACTTTCAAAAAGGAACTATTGGATACCCGGAAGCAAGTGTTGGAGAATACACAGAAGAATGAAGAATTGGAAGGAGGGTTGGAGGGGGCTAAGGGAGAGATTAAAAATGTTTCTAATGAGGTGGGGGAAATAAATGGGCGTGTGTCTAGGATAGATATGGAAAGAATGATATATTTTTTGAGATTTCAGAATGTTCTTGAGGATTCTGGTGAATGCCTGCCTGATCTTATGAGTACAATTTTAGCAGACTATTTACAAAAACCTAAGGATGAGATCAGGGGGGACATTGACCTAGCCTATAGAATTAATTCTGCATATGCCAGGATGAATGAAGTGCCTAGAGAGATACATGTGAAATTTGTTAGAAGGTCAACCAGAGAGGAAATCCTGAAAGCGCAGAGAGAGAAACCTTTAACTTATCATCGAGAAACGGTCACTATCTTGAAGCAGATCCCTAGAAAAATTAGAGATTCAAGAAGGAAATTTTCCTTCTTGTCTAAAACCTTGTTTGATCACGGGATTTGGTTCAAGTGGATGACACCTGAAGGGATGCTGGTGTTCTGGGAAGGAGGAAGAGTGAGGATTAAAACAGTTGCTGAGGCGGAAGCCTTTCTTAAAAAACATTCCTCTGCCCTGGGGGAAGATCCAGGGGGGACGGAGGGGGCCACGGCTCCGCCTGCGGGGGGCCAGGGAGGAGAGAAAGAAGATACAATAGCCAAAAGACTTAGATCAAAAAAATAACTTTGCCTTGATTTTTTCCTGAACAATTTTGCATAATATTTCTATCCGGACTTTTTGTAAATGTCTGACAGCATGGAAGGGAGAATTTAGGTAAATGTACTTGCTTTCAACTTGTAGTGGTATGGAAAATGTTTTCTATGTTAACTTTTTTAATGTGTATTTTGAGGTCTCGGAAGGTCCGATGACTCTGACGTGAATGCTCTCAAAATTTCTTTGTAACCATTACCTTATCCTGTTAAAAAATGTAAAACCAATAAAACTTTTTCAATAAAAAAAAACAAAAAAAAACCTCCATATGGAAAAACTCTTTCCGCTCCAGCCTCATTAAGAGCCAGTCCGGACACACAGCAGCCTAAGATTATTGCAATGTTGCAAAAAGAAACACTGGGAGAGGCTTCTCAACTATCAACAATAGAGAAAACTCTACAAGATATAATGAATGAAATAAAAGAAATTCGGAAAGATATGAGTTCAAGATTGGAACTTTTGGAGACACAAAGAACATTAATGGAAAATAAAGAAAAAAATGATGGTCTGGAGGGTGGGGCAGTTGAGATGAGGGGGGAGATAAGGGATTCTAAAAAAGAAATAGTAGAACTTGCTGGTCATATGTCTAGAATGGATTTTGAAAGAATGTCTTATTTTTTAAGGTTTCAAAATGTTCCTGAATTACCTTCAGAAAATTTAAAAGATTTAATGTCTACAATTTTAGCAGATTATACTAAAAAGAGTAAGGAATATATTTGGGGGGACATTGACCTGATTTACAGAATTAATTCAGCATATGCCAGAATAAATGACGTACCCAGAGAGATACATAACAAATTTGTAAGAAGGTCAACAAGGGATGAGATTCTGAGAGCACAGAGAGATGGCGCTCTGATATATATGCAGAATGAGATTGCTATTTTGAAACAGATCCCAAAAAAGATTCGAGAGATTCGGAGGAAGTATTCCTCCTTATCCAAAAAACTATATAAAAAGGGGGTGTGGGTCAAATGGTTAATGCCTGAAGGAATGTTGGTGTTCTGGGAGGGGGGGCAGAGTAAGAATTAAAACAGTTGAAGAGGCGGAAGCCTTTCTTAAAAAACACTCCTCAACCCTGGAGGACGAAAATCTGCTAAAATTGTAGACATTAAATCTTTTAAATTTTCTGAAGGTAATTCAGGAACATTTTGAAACCTTCAAAAATAAGACATTCTTTCAAAATCCATTCTAGACATATGACCAGAACGGGAGGGGCCATGGCTCCGCCCACTGGCGGGAAGGAAGAAGAAGACACAATAGCTAAAAGACTCAGATCACAAAAATGATTTTCTTTTACATAGTGTAATCCTTACGGATGTCAATAGAAACAAATGATTGAATGCATGTAATTTATGATATGATATATATGTATTCCCTTCCACCTCATGCCGAAGAAAAAACCTTACTCTTTGTATGGAACCCCGGAGGCGACCACCACCTCCGACATGGAAGCCCTAAAATATCTTTCCTATATCCTATATACCTTTTTCCCTGTTATAAAATTTGTAAAAACCAATAAAAAATTTTTAAAAAGAAAAGAAAATATATTTCTTTCAAATAATTGATCGGTATTGTTGGAGATCCTTTGTAAATATAAGATGCTAACTAAGCAAAAAACCCTATAAAAATCTGATTATCTTCTATGCTTCTTAATTGACTGTACCCCAGCTTCCTTATGATACTTTATGACTGTAATAAATATTTGGTTTGAAATCTTCTTGCTCTTGAAAATAGGTGGTTTAAATGAATTTTCTATATACCTCAGATTAGGGAGAAGTGCTTGCAGGAAGATTTTTTAGAGTTTAGTCTTTGTTAAGAATATGGTTCTAGTAAGATGTATGTGATATAGGGTCCTCGCCTGAAGTAGGGGATTGGATTAGAAAACGCTCCAAGATCCCTTCCAACCCTATTCTCAGGGGTGGGCTGCTACAGGTTCGGAAGAACCCATAATGTTATGCCCAGTTCGGAAAACCTCCAAATCCCAACCCTGGCTGGACCTGCCCATCCCTCCCTTTCCCTCCCAGGAGTTTCCACGTGACCTGTTTTGGTAAGTGTAGGGCCTGAGCGGAAGCTCAGGGAGGGGGAAAAATAGACCTCCTGGAAGTTCCAGAAGGGCCTCCAGAGCCCAGGAGCTTCAAGGCTCCACAAGGGCCTCCAAAGTTCCACAAAGGCCTCCAAAGCTCAAGGAAAGCCTCTGGAGCCTGGGGAAGGTGAAAACACGCACCCCCTGTGGTGCAGGAGGCTGGCTTGGCCACGCCCACTATGGCCACACCCATCCAGCAACTGGGCAGAGAACCCGTTGCTGAAATTTTTGTAGTCCACCCCTGCCTGTTATTCTGTGCTCTAAGAAGTCTCTTAATTCAAGTTATAGTTTAAAGTGTACTTTGCAGGCTCACCAGTTTCATTTGAGCTGTAACGTAGTTTAAGGTTTACTGCCATAGGGCACTGCCTAAAGCTCTAGCTAATTGTGTCACCATGTTTTGCTTCTGTGTACTATAATCTCTACAGATCATATGAAATGCTCTTTGCAAGGTAGGTTCACTATACCGTTTTAAGGAAACATGGACATGAAACAGCCTAGCAAGTAGAGCAGTGTTCCTTAAACTTTTTAAAGAAGTTGACTGCTTGTTGGGAAATGGCCTAGTTTTAAGCTATTTCTTAGCTTGTTTTAGAACCACACTCTGTTAAATGAGGGAATTTGTTGAGAGCTGCATTTTGCTGTTTTTTTTTTAAGTTAGCTTTCTCAATTTAGCTTCACTATTGAAAAGGTGGGGTTTGGGAGGAAATAAGTAGTTTAAAATAGTAACTTTCTCATGTGTTTGATATCACTGATTTGTTAGCATATTTTTAAGAGTGTATTAAGAGGCTGAAACAATAAGCATCTTGTTTTGGTTTTATTTTAGCTGTTCCTGTTTCTCTCCTACAAACTACTTTCTGTACTTTCCTGATTTTTTGACTTGCTTGTGCTGACTCCTGCATGCTAAAGCTTCCCTTAGCATGATTATATGCTTTGGGGCGACAGCATTTCAAACATGAATTCTACATTTTCCATAAAAGTAAATGTTCAAGAGTTCCTAATGTTTGGTCTCTCTGCCTTTTTTTTTTTTACAGGGCCATAAATCTGCATAGCAGTAATTTATTGCAGGAAATTTAATCAAGGCTAACTGCAGTGATTGGTCTTCAGAAATTTATATCTTTGATAGCTGATTCAATTAGAATGCCAGCAGGTAAGTACATCAAGCCTTTGGTATTTACACAAAAAGAATTGTACCTTTTTGTTTTGTACTTCTGAATTTAAAAGCAATTACTGTCCAAATGTGGTACGTCATTTTACTGTGCATAATAGTATTTATGTAATAGCTACTGCCTTTTATATTGGTAGCTGAATATGAATGTGGCTTTGTGTTACCTGCTCGATACTTTGAATTTGCCAGTGGCCTTGAGCCCAGATAAAGCACATGGTTTTGGAACAATTTTTAAAATCTGATTTTCTTCTAAAATAGCACATCCCGATGTTTCCCATGTTATGCTTACCTTGGCAGTGTTTCAGCTAAATAGCCCTCTTCCTTCATATCGTCATACTTCATTAGGAAAAAAAAACCTATTGGACTTTTTCCATTAAGAGATCAAACCATCAATATTTGACTATTAAGATACATGCATATTTTACAGCCTCTCTTTGTGTTTACAATAGAATTTTTCAATAATGTATAGTGCTGCTAAGAAAATGGAGTGAAGATGGAGCATTATGTATTGTAACAATGGAAGTGCAAGACTTTCTTTCTAAATATCCTTGTATAATATAAATTACATAATGCAAGCTTTTTTTCTTTATATTTTCTTTACAGTATATGTAGCACTAATGGGCAATAACTATTCTGTGTGTGTATATATCTATATCTATGTTACGTTTTTGAGTTGATCAATAAATAAGTCAGGGAGACTAGGATAGATCTATTTCGAGCTTATTAGCTCTCATCAGCTAGCCATACCCTTACTGGGATTCGAACCAGGGCTGTATTACAAGCCAGGTGAGAGCCTTGCCATTAAACCAGCTAGGTTCTGTTCTTGTCAGCTGAGACAGGAGGATAGTTATATATAATTGTTTCCACAACACCTTGTTAAGGCCCCAATTAAGGGAGGAAGCACACTGCTTTTCCTTTTCTGCCTTTCGGCTCATCACCAGAGACCATCTAGACAGAAAGCCAAGAATTCCGTTGTGTATTTTTTTTATATGTATGTATATTTATTTATTTTTTATATTTATTGATCAGCTCAAAAACGTAACACACATATAAAAAAATTACACAGTGGAATTCTTGGCTTTCTGTCTAGATGGTCTCTGGTGATGAGCCGAAAGGCAGAAAAGGAAAAGCAGTGTGCTTCCTCCCTTAATTGGGGCCTTAACAGGTTGTTGCGGAAACAATTATCTATATCTCTATCTCTATATCTATATCTATATCTATATCTATATCTATATCTATATCTATATCTATATCTATATCTATATCTATATCTATCTATCTATCTATCTATCTATCTATCTATCTATCTATATCTATCTATCTATCTATCTATCTATCTATCTATCTATCTATCTATCTATCTATCTATCTATCTATCTATCTATCTATCTATCTATCTATCTATCTATCTATCACACACACACGCACTGAGGCCCTATATTATATTCATAGAGGAAACCTTGGGTGCTGGCAAATGCAAGTCTTGTTCTAAGTTCTATAATGAAAAGGGATTGGGCAAAAGAGGACAACTAAATATTTTTCGGGACATCTGTTGTTTCCAAAGTATTATTGTAGGACCTGCATCTTCTCAAAATTTCAACATTGAAATGTATCTTTTTAATAGTTTTACAGCTGTTGAGAATCTTCATAGTGTATGTGCATATATCATTGTAGTAAAAATTTCAACAGAATTAGCTAACCACAGGAAAGACTTATTTGTGTGGGCTGGCTTGCTGTCACCATGCTTTCACAATGCACAACTTCCACTAGCTCCTTCTTTTGTTTGCCAGGCCGGTTTAGGCATTCATTTTTGGATGCACTTGCTTGTATCACTTATAAAGCCAATAGAATCAGAATTACTCCAAGACTGCTGACAATCATGGTGAGGCGACCATTTAAATAAGTTAGCAACACCTATTATTGCCAACTTTTTGAAATAGCACAGTTTCATATGTGAGGAATACAGATAAAAACCAGGAACAGTGCATTGCACCGATGAAGTGGTCAGAGAGGCCTTATCCAACTCTCGATTATTTAGATTTATGTTCCATCTGAAGGAACAGAATCACACTTTGCTGATGCTCCTAGATTCTCTATTTTGATGAGTAATTTACATAATTGTTGTGGCTAGAAATACTGCTACCAACTGAAGCTAGTATGTTAGCTATGTTCATTCTTAGAAGGGGTTAGTTTGGCCACTGTGATTCATATTTTGGTTTACTATTCTGGGTTCTTCGTTAGTCTGCTCATTCGTTAGTTCTCTTCCAAACTCTCTTCGTTAGTTTGGAAGCTGGATGTGTGGGGGATGAGGGAGGATACTTATGGGCTCCAGACATTTCTGTTTGAGAACCTCTCTTTAGTATATTTTTAATGGGTAGATTAAAATTATCCATGAATTTTTTTTCCAGATTGCAACATGAAATGTATAATAATAAAAGTCACTTGGCTAGTGGGCAGCCATAAAAACTGAATAAATAAAAGACATTGGTCAAAGATCATTATGACCAGTTAGTAATATGCAGAATAAATATTTTATATTGCATCAGATGAATATATTTAGATAGTGTATTATGAGTCCATCTATTAAAGAATGTTTTCATCCAAGAACATACTTTGGTTCTACTTTATAGGAAAAAGCATTGATATGACTGTGCTGTTTTCCATATGCACCTAATTCAATAAAAGAGCATCTTGAAATAAATTTGCCTCCCAGAAAGTTAAAGTCCTCAGTGGACTCTGCTGAAGCTTGTTGCTTCGTGATTTAGAGATGGTTCTTCGTTATGATGGTGTCTGTCCAATGGAATGCCTACTATGTGTTATGTGTGGCCACCATTTTGATGTGTTTTAGGTGTTTTAAAATAAACACTTTTCAAATTGGCCGTTCTATCATATGTGTATGTTCTTGTGATGTAAATAAGTATATGTATGGGTTTCTTGTATTCTTCTGTCTTTAATTTGTTTTGATCTAATGCTTTTTAAAATTACTGTAACTACTACAGATTCCCCCCCCCCCCAAACAAATAGTGTGTAAGTATTCTTAGTAAGTTAGAAGGAAAAAAGTAATTGGCTCAAAAAGATCTGAATATAGTCCAATGACTCATATCCTTTTCTTGACACCACTGTCCTTTGCCAGAGGAAAGTAATAAGGGAATGTAAACTGTTGATTCATCCAGAATTCTCAACAGTTTTGATAGCAAGATCCTTTTGAAAAGATTGTGTGAGTTGGGTGTGTGTAGTACTGCTTCGTGCTGATTCTGCTGCTATCTCAGATTATCTCCAGGAAGTACTGGGAATTTCTGCTCAACCTCATGACATTTGTGTTATGGGATCCTTCAGTGTTTATTTCTTTCCCCGTGCTATTTAACATTTGTGTGAATGGCACTTGCCATTTTGATTAGAATCAGATAAAACATTAAAATGCTCAGCTACTATTTCAGATAAACTCAGGATTTTTTTAAAATCTCACATCTTCAAGGCATTTTTTTTACTCATGGCGAATGTCTGGACAAGTCCATACAGTTTTTGATGGAAGGTTTATTGGAAGTAATTTGCCATGGTCTTTTTCCAGGGGCTTGAGAGAGTGACTAGCCCCTATTGTCTTCATGCCTAAGAAAAAAGTAGAACTCATTGTCTTTTGGTTTTTAGCCTGGTGCCTTAAAGCATTAATTAAAATTGACTCTCAAGGAGTTTTCATCAATAATATAATTGCTACTGTAGTGAGTGGAACTGGGCATTATGATAATGTGATAACAGCTGCCCATTTTCACTGGCTCCATTTCCCTTGAACATCTGATTTGTATAGGAGGTTTTAATCTATTAAGCAACTTATAGTAAAGTAATGCCTATTGCTCCTGGGAAGGAAAGCTATGGCAAATCTAGACAACATACTAAAAAGTAGAGACATTGCCCTGCCAACAAAAGTGTGCATAGTCAAAGCTATGGTTTTCCCAGTTGCAATGTATGGCTGTGAAGGTTGGACCATAAGAAAGATTGAGTGTCAAAAAATTGAGGCCTTTGAACTATGGTCCTGGAAAAGACTCCTGCAAGTCCCTTGGACTGCAAGGCGACCAAACCGGTCAGTCCTAGAGGAGATCAACCCTGACTGCTCTTTAGAAGGCCAGATCGTGAAGATGAAACTCAAATACTTTGGCCACCTAATGAGAAGGAAGGACTCACTGGAGAAGAGCCTAATGTTGAGAAAGATTGAGGGAAAGAGAAGAAAGGGATAACAGAGAACGAGGTGGCTGGATGGAGTCACTGAAGCAGTAGGGGTGAGCTTAAATGGACTCCAGAGGATAGTAGAGGACAAGAAGGGTTGGAGGAATGTTGTCTATGGGGTCGCAATGGATCAGGCACGACTTCGCAACTAACAACAAAATTCTTGTATGTTTACATTTGGGTCTTAATTTCACCTTTTGAAGGGGTGCCCTGACTATGTTCTTGCATGTGATAATGTGTTTTATTAATACTTGTGTATTAATACTTGGTTTTATAAGTAGTTTCCTACCTTGGAATTGTTAACTCAGAGACACCTGATTGATCTACTTTTTTCTCCTTTTGACACTGGACAAAGCTTTGCTGCCTCTCTCTCTCTCATATAGATCTTTACTTTACTTTACTTTTATTTGATTTCTATACCGCCCTTCTCCCTTTCGGGACTCAGGGCGGTGTACAGCCAGAATAAAAATGATGATACAGAGTTTAAAAACATCTAGTCACTTTATTTGGAGTTTTAGTTTTCTGTATATCTCTTTCTCTCTCTCTCTGCCGTTTTAGTCCCTGCTGTTTTAATATCCTGGTTAAATTAATTGTTTATATTTTAGTTGAAGTAATTTTTCCATGGCACTGAGACTAATAAATAAAATTAAGAGTTCTAAAAATGCTGAAAGCATTTCCTAAATTGTTTGAAAAATACAATTAAAAAGACCAATATATGTCATTATTTATGTGTTTGTTTATCAGATTTAGGTACACCCACTTCAGTCTCAGAATGACTCTGTTGGCTATGAGTGAGAATGTTGGTTCCCTTTTTCTTTTTCAAACAAGTTGTAAGAGCTGGATTTTAGAACAGATTAATAATGTTTTTCTAGCTGTTGGAAACTTGAGATCACAAACTTGCATAAGGCCTCTGTTGTAGGATTGGAAAATTGGGCTCAAAAGGGAACAGAGTCTTAGTTTTGTATGTAGCAATGAGGAATGTTTGTAAATGAGTTGCATTGAATAATACGGATAGTGTTGAGCAATGCAACTCTGTGGTTGTTTGTTATGCATGTACACCTTTGTCCCATAACAGTCATAAGAGCAATAGGTGTTGTTATAGTTTTCATGCTTGGGAAATGTGAGTCCGTATTAAACAGATGCAAAATATTTAAAACATACATCACAGACTTAAAGTAATATATATTTGTTAACAGTACTAAATGTCATATTTAATTAATTGATTTTCAGCTTGAAGAAGATTGAGAGATACTGCACTATTTTTTCTCTCACACACATGCACACACTTCATTAAAAGAATTAAAGGGAACATAAAAAACCCACAAACTAATAAGAATTTTAAAAAAAAGAAAAAAGAAGAAAAGCCAAAAGTACAGAAGAAAAAAAGAAAGAAATAGAAGCTTCCAATTTCTTTTGTAGCAAATACATATATATATACACAGTAAATGCAAAGTTATCTCTTACTATATGATTACAATAAAAATATCACTTTTTCTTATTATGCATTTTTCTAATTATCGACACCACAAGTTGGAGTTTCCAAAGGAGAAAGTGAGTTTCTGATGAGGAATTAGGAACTTCTGTGGAGAATTTTGGTAGAATGATGGTCTCCGAAGAGTAGCTGAGAACAGGAATGGGAGGCAAATTCTGGCTGTTGCAATCTCCCAAAATCAAAGGGAAATTGTGAGATTAACTATGTGTACTCCAGATGATGGTTCCTTCTGAGTTGGCTGCAGAAACCACAAAGTTTTTGTAGCTGGCCCAGGAGTCAAACTTCCAGGAGTTTGGTGAAGGGAGGTTTCATCTGTGTCAAAGATAAAATGCCTTGTCATGACTTAAATCAGGGGTCTGCAAAGTCGGCTCTTTTAAGACTGGTGGACTTCAACTCCCAGAGTTCCCTAGCCAGCATAGCTGGCTGGGGAATTCTGGGAGTTGAAGTCCACCAGTCTTAAAAGAGCCGACTTTGCAGACCCCTGACTTAAATCATCTTCTATATTATTCCCCCCTCCCCAAAAAAAACCCAGAAAAATATTTTGGCTTAAAATTTCAACAACAATTTGAAAGAAGTTTAAGATGCAAGCAAGTTTTAAAATAAACAAGGAAACAGTCTTTTTTGTTTTACTTTTTATCCCTTTAAGAAGGGATAAAAAGGGTTTAATTTCAATTTTGCCTGGATTTAATTTTTCACTAAGCCCGTTGAAGAGACCAGACCAGCATGAGAAAGTTTGTTAGAATCTGCATAACAAAAGAGAAGACAAAGAACCAGTCTGAGATTGTGAAATGTAGTTCCTATGGAGATGTGATGCTTGCTGTGATTGACATTATTAGGATCTACTAAAAAGTAACTGTCAGAAACAAAAATACAGTAAAAGAGGGGGGTTGTCTTTCTATTTTATCTGCTTGAGACATTTCTACTTTTAGATTAAAAATGGCTATTAGAAAAATGGTAAGAGTTTTGCTAGAGCAACTAGTGGAAAAAATGTTACACAAGATATACTTCAGATTTTTGTGGGGGGAACAGATGGGAAACAAATTTGATCAGATGGAAAATAAAATGGAAACTTTTTTGGGGGGGGGAAGGTGAATGAAAGATTTATGAAAAGAGGAAATAAAAAGATGTCAAAAAGATTGTAAGTTCTATGAAGCAAATTTCTGGAGAGATGAAATAAAATTATGACAGAATGGAAATTTTAGAGCTAACATAAAGGTTCAAGGCAGAGAGTTGGAAAGAGAATAGGACAATCTGACTTTGAATTAAGACAGAAAGAACTCTGAAACGAGGAATTGTTCAAGAGGTTCCAGATGAAAATAATCGAAAGTGGCCTATTAAAGTTTTGGCAAATGTTTTGGATTTAGAAGAGGAAGATATGGAGGCTGAAATTGATAAACATTCTAGAATAAATTCCAGATTTGCCAGAATGAGTGTCTCTAGGGTTATTTTGGTGCATTTTATTAGAAAGCCGATGAGATTAAGTTGTACAGCAACTTTTTAATACAAGTTTGAAAATGGAAAATTTCAGATATAATTGTTCTGAAAGAGATTCCTATTAGAATTCTCTGTAAATGAAAAGAATCTCTCTTCTTGCCTGAAAAATTAAAACAGAAGAATTCCCAGTCTGATGGGATAAATTGGAAAGGGTGATTTTTATTTTTAAACAGCAAAAATGTAAACTGAATTTAAACTGAATTCAGGAACTTGAAAAGGTTTCATAGAATAAACATACTGCAAGTGTTTCTTTTTTTTGAATTGTTAATATCTTATGAATACAAGTTTTAACTGCCCAGGATTTCAGCTTGATCATTTGGCTTATATTTTGACTGTCACTTCTCCATGGAACTTTAAGTAATTCTTATTAAAACTTTATGGGCACAGTTTGAAAGTTATTGAAGTGTTAGCCACCCAAAGTTTGCTGAGATTGGCGGTTATAGAAATCAAATCAAATCAAATCAAAAAATAAACAAACAAATAATCCCTTTCTTAGTTTGGCAGGTAAATACTTTCCTAAATTAATATTATTTTTAATGATTTTAATTTTAAATAATGTAATTTAATTGTATAAAGTATAATTGTTGTTATGGAGGAATTTTAATATTTTTGGGGAGGAAATGTAGCTTGATTGCTAAACTCATCAGAAATTGAGAATCTGGGATAATCCCAGTTTGGGAATTGCAGTGTTTTATTCTGGAATTTATGGGCTAAAAATGGAACTTCTTTATAGTAGTGACAAACAAACCTAATATCTTTCCTCCCTCTTTTAAGATTATATTACACAGTTCCTTCTTTACGTGTTCAACCCTTTTTAATCAGCAAATTCATAAATCACCAATTCACTTTTTTCCCATTTTCATTCAGCAAAAAGTCTAAAAATTTATTATGATTTTGACAGTCTTTGCCTATTATTAGTATAACATTTAGGCAAAGAAACATGCGTGAAGAAAAACTTGTTGCAGGAGAGTTGTAAAATGAAGAGGAAAATGTCTACTTTTTCCTGTTTTTATAAAAAGGAAATGCTATCATGGGGACCAATATTAACATAAAAAAATTAAAGAAGGAATGAAATCAATGGAAAGAAATGGAGTCAGATTTGAGTAGCCCTTATGTAATAAATATGAATTATATAGAAAAGTGTTTGAAAGATAAGGTAATTTTCTAACAGAGTTTCATGCACTTTCCTAATCTTTAAATGATGCCTTAACAATATTGGTCATTGGCCTACATATAAAACAACTTTGGTGAATAAATACATGATGTTAATAGTAGGACAGCCTTTATTGTCATTGTACAAAATAAATACAATATGTTAACAATTCCCTTTCTTTTAAATTCTCTCTCAAAACTAACATTTTCCACATTGTTCTCTGGACTATTCTGTTAATCCTTGTGCTTAACTGCAAGTGAATTTGAATCATGAAAGTGAATTGAATATGAAGAACGGTTGCAAGAAGTGGGTATGTCTAGTTTAATGAAAAGAAGGACTAGGGAAGACATGATAGCAGTGTTCCAATATCTCAGGGGTTGCCACAAAGAAGATGGAGTCAAGCTATTCTCCAAAGCACCGGAGGGCAGGACAAGAAGCAATGGGTGGAAACTAATCAAGGAGAGAAGCAACTTAGAACTGAGGAGAAATTTCCTGACAGTTAGAACAATTAATCAGTGGAAAAGCTTGCCTCCAGAAGTTGTTGAGTGCCCCATCATCTTTAAGATGATGTTGGATAGCCATTTGTCTGAAACAGTATAAGGTTCCTTCCTAGGCGGGGAGTTGGCCTAGAAGACCTCTAAGGTCCCTTTCAACTCTGCTATTTTATAATTTGTATATACATATTATCGTTATTTAAATGTCTATCCCATCACCATTAAAAGCAATTCTATAAATGTGTTTGCCCATGTGTATGTATGACTGATTGACAGACACTTCTTTTTTTTTTTTTTATTGAAAAAGTTTTATTGAGTTTACATTTTTTGTGGGGTAGGGTAAGGGTTACATAGAAATTTTGAGAGTGGTCACGTCAAAGTCGTCGGCTCCTCCGGAACCTCAAATTACATTATTAAAAAGAAAGAAAAGAAACATTTCACATAACACTACAAGCTGGGAGCAAGTACATATTCCTAAATTTTTCAGTTATATACTGTCAGTCAATTGCAAAAATCCAGATTACAAATATCATACAATATTACTCAAAAGAAAAACCAGGGCAAAGTTATTTTTTAGATCTAAGTCTCTTGGCAATTGTATCTTCCCCCTTCTCCCCCGGGCCCCCAGCGGGCGGGGCCATGGCTCCCCCTGCCCCCCCTGGATCTTCTCCCAGGACAGAGGAATGTTTTTTAAGAAAGGCTTCCGCCTCAGCAACTGTTTTAATCTTTACCTCCTTCCCAGAACACCAGCATCCCTTCGGGTATCACCCACTTGAACCAGATCCCATGATCAAACAATGTTTTAGACAAGAAGGAAAATTTCCTTCTGGCTTCTCTAATTTTTCTTGGAATCTGCTTCAAGATGGTAATCTCCTTTTGTTGGTAAATCATAGGACTCCCTCTTTGCGCCTTCAAGATTTCCTCTCTGGTTGACCTTCTAACAAATTTTACATGTATCTCTCTGGGTACTTCATTCATCCTAGCATATGCAGAATTTATTCTATAGACTAGGTCAATGTCCCCTCTGATCTCATCTTTAGGTTTATGTAAATAGTCTGCAATAATTGTACTCATAAGATCAGGGAGACATTCACCATCCATCTCAGAAACATTCTGGAATCTCAAAAAATATGTCATCCTTTCCAAATCAATCCTAGTCACATGCGCATTTATTTCCACAACCTCATTAGAAACATTTTTAATCTCTCCCTTACCCCCCTCCAGCCCCCCTTTCAATTCTTCATTCTTCTGTGTATTCTCAAGCACTTGTTTTCGAGTGTCCAATAATTCCTTTTTAAAGTTGACATTTTCTGCCCTCTGAGCCTTAATTTCTGATACCAAATTTTGTATAACAGTTTCAAGGGCAGTCATTCTTTGTTCAAGGCTTGCGAGCGTTGCTTCTTGTGCCATGTTTAGCTATTAAAATCCGTGCCAGTAAAATGGCGTTTTTAGGGTGGGGCTGGTAAGGCAGATCAGGAGTCCAAAGTTCTCAAAGTTGTACAGCTGCAAAATTCAGAAACCAACAGAGAAACGCTTTTCCAACTCCATAGGTATAATAACGAAGGCAATCCAGAAAGGAAAACACAAATCCAAAAAAAGAAAATTCTTCATCAATAATTAGAGGAAGTCCAAATCGCAAAGAGACACTGGTAATTTTCCAGGTCATAGTCAGTCGGGGACAAAGAGAAGCCATTTTCCGCCCAAACTCAGAGCCCGAGGGAGAAAGCGGTTAAAAAGCAAAAAAGAAACTGTTTCAGCCAGACCTCGAGACATAATTGCAAACAAGCCACAAAGTACTTTCCCTTGTTAAAGACCATCCAGATTAAAAGTTTCCGATTCCTCACAACGAGGCATTTCCGAGTGCCGCTTTTAGTCCAAGGGGTTTTTTTTTAGAAACAAACACCCCCCTCCAGTCCCTTTCAGCCCGGCTGACAGTACACAAAAAAAAAAGTTTTAAACGCTCACTCTCCGCTCGCAGCTGAGGTCCCGAAAAGCCTCCCGACTCTTCCGATCTTCTCTCTTCATGGAATTAAATGGTGCCGCCAACCTTTGGCGAAGGGAAGACCCCCCGCAGCATGTCCTCTTCCGCCTAAGCCGAGGAGCAGGGTCGCTCTCCCCACTGCCGCGGGGGGGGGGTTTCCCTGTCGAGCCGGCTTTACGGGAGAAGCCCCAAACAAGGGGCTTCTCGCCCCCGTGGGGGGGCAGGAAAAGGATCAAAGCGGCGAGCGAACCCTAAGTTCGCCCGTCGCCGCCGGAGCCGGAACCGGAAGCCCCGACAGACACTTCTAAATCCATTAAACCTTTTGTTTAAAGTTTTGTGCTCCATATATTAGATATTGCCAGAGTTTTCAGGAAACGTCCTGGAGAAAGAGAAACTTGTGCTTGAATATGGGGAAGAGGGTGAGAACAAAGTACTACTTTTACTTAGCACACATAATTATGAATAGAACTTTGATCTTGAAAAATGTCACAACTAATTTCCACTTTCTCATAAACAGTATTTCTTGCAGATCTCTATCATGAATAATGTTATGTTTGTTTCCCCAATTTCATTTGAATGCCAACTGCAGCATTCAGCTATTTAATGTTTTCTTTACATTTCACGTTCAGTCGCAAACAGTTCAATTTTTAAAGAGCATTGAACAGTCTTGAGATCAATTAAATGTTCAGGCTATACATTGACTCTAAAACACAACAATTTCTCTTATACAAACTGTTTAAAAAAAATGTTGTGTGCTTTATAACTCTGGACTGAAAAAGGAAAATGAATGACTTTTCCACACTGGAGAACTGCAAAAGACATGTTTTGGTTTGTTTATTTTTCAATAAAGTTTTATTAAATTAACTTTATAAAATGAATGCATGACAAAAAACATATTAGCACAAAGATCACTTCTTCTGCCCTTCTGCATTCTTCACTGCACTTATGTGACTAATAGTTTGGGATTGGGGGAAGGGACAGGGGAAACAGAATGCTGCAACAGTGAAATACCACCAAAGAAGCCAGCAAGATTAAGTGTCTCAGATTTTTGCAAATATTTCCAAGGCATACATATAAACATTCATGGTATCTTTTATTATTTTGCAATATTTTCTGTAGGACTAGTACTGTGCAATTCAGAATTTTAAATTTTGGCTCTGTTTTCTGTCTTTTACTTGGGAAAGTACCTGGCTGGTGAACAGCTGCAAGATGCAACAGGTGTGCCATATATACTAAATTTAGGGAAATAAAGTATAGCTCTTAAGTCATTTTAATTTAAGTAACCTGTACAAGCTGTATTTTCACACAAATTGGGAATGAGCAGTTTGCTGGTACTTAATAACTCTTGTGTTATCTATCTGGCCCGAAGATTAGACTGTCTAACACAGGGGTGTCAAACTCGCATTGTGATGGCGTTGTCACATGATGTATCGGGACTTTCCCCCCCTTGCTAAACTGGGCGTGGGCGTGGCCAGTGTGTGACGCATCTTGCCTGTGGGCTGTGAATTTGACAGCCCTAGCCTAACATATACTAGTGTTTGGTCCATGGGCTATTTTATCATCATCTGTGATTCGGGAGCTCTGCTATGTTATTCTTTAACAAAAGAGAGTCAGAAGCCATGATTCTTGGCTTTGAACTATAGCTAATTCAGAATAAAACAAGTCAAGAGTTTCTGATTTTCATCAAACAGAAAGTGAACTGCAAATGGAGTCATCCAAGTGTGATAGTTGCAGATTCTGATAGAAGCAGTGAAGTACGAATAATGTCTGGTATCTTATTGTATAAAGCAGAAAGCTGAGGAATTCTGGTTTATTCTTGCATGTAAATTCTACCTTGTTTAATCATGTTTAATGGTCTTGCTTTTACAACTTGCCTAGATTGGTGTCTATTTCATAAAGAATTGAGAAATACGATCTGTTCTTTTGTCCATGCTCTGAAATGTACCCAACATGCATTTTCATTGCAAGAGTCTGTTTTCATTACAAACTGGTGCTTTTATTTTGATACCCTCATTAGCCCTAAACATCATAGCTGATAACAAGGGATTATAGAAGTTGTTGTCTGAAGAATGAAGTTGCCCCTCTATAGTTTAATTTATTCCCAAGTTCCCAATTACTTATACATCCTTGAAAAAGAGTAATGTTGTTTTAGTGTATTTTAGGAACTTTTCAGGTATTACTGATTTTGCAGAGATAGATAAGTATGGTATGTATATTCCAATCTAGGTTTGTCAGCTCCCATATCACTGAGAGGTACAGGATATGTAGGTTCTCCAGTTTCCATGAACATCCTCATCTCCATTTGACTTTTTAGATTCTTTTAGTGAAAGAAATGAGTTCTGACATAGTGTGAAATGTCACTTTATTCTAAGAGCAGTAACATTCTAGAACATAAAGGTTGTATTTATATTTCACATTTCTGGAATGCCCTTCTCCTTCTGGGGGGAATAGGATAGTGTATAGAAGAGTATCTAGCTATCAAATAAATGACTGAGGTAAACTGGGAGAGCATAGGAACTTTGTGAGATAATCTTCACCAGCTTTCCATTAAAATCATGTTATTGGCCATAACTATTGTGACAGCTGTTTTCTAAATAGCTAATTGTTTATGTTAGCCATTTTGTAAAAGTATCCAGAAGACAATTTCAAAATCCCAAATGTGCTATGCCACATTGTTGGAAATACCTTGAGTGACCATATTATTAAGATACCTGTATTCTGAAATTTCGCATAATAGTGCTGAATTGAAATTAGCTACAGAAATTCTTAAGTTAGAATAAATACTTCATTGCTTCTGGTAGAATAAGGAAGGACAAAACTGTGGTAATTCTGGTCCTGAGATTTCCAGAATTTCACCACAGGCACTGTTACCTGAAGTAGAAAGTTTTGTTGTTTCCTATTCAGTATGGTACAGTTCACAGCTGCATGCCTCATCTTTTACTATATTTTATTTATTGACTTTTATTTTATTTAGTTTGTCAAACATGTATGAGATAACAGGTTTGGAGTCAGTAGAGCATTCCAAGCATTGACCACTCTATTACTGAAGTTGTATTTTCTGCAATCGAGTTTGGAGTGGTTTACCTTGAGTTTGTATCTATTGTTTGCCCGTGTATTATTGCGATTGAAGCTGAAGTAATCATTGGCAGGTAGGACTTTGTAGCAGACAATTTTGTGTACTATGTTTAGGACAGACCGTAAGTGGCATAGTTCAACATTGTCCAAGCCCAACATTTCAAGCCTTGTGACATAAGATATTCTATTGTGAGCAGAGGAGTGGAGTACTCTTCTCGTGAAGTACCTCTGTACCCGCTCAATTGTATTAATGTCCAATATACAGTGTGGCTTCCAGGCAGATGAGCTGTAATTGCGAATTGGTCTGGCAAAAGTTTTGTATTCCCTAGTTAGCAGTACAGCGTTACCGGAGAAGAAGTTTCCCAAAATTAGGTTAACAACCCTTAATGCCTTTTAGGCAATGCTGTTACAGTGAGCTCTGGGGCTTAGATCATTAGAGATGATTACACCTAGGTCCTTGACAGAGTGAAGGTCATCTATGATATACTGAATATAATACTATATATTACAAGTTGCAGAATGTGGTCCAAGAAACCCATTATGTATTGAATTCATTGCATTTGTGGATAGAGAAAAGGAAATGTAAACTCGAGAAATAAAGCAGAGCAGTTCTATTGGGATACAAAGGTAGTTTTGAGCATGAGCTTGCTCAAGTGAGGCATTGCAAACTATTAAAAAATGCAGTCTTCTTAAATGTCAAAAGCTTATACTTTTCTTTGTCTATGAAAAGTTGCTACCTAGCTATATGAAACGATGTTTGCCCCTTGTAGTTAAGACACATAAACTCTAAGATATGTTTGGGACCCTATTCAATACTTAGTTCTGCCCCAGATTGTACCAGGGCACACTGCTAGAGCTTGTTTTAGGAATTGTGGACGTTTGCATGTATGTTCATTTATGACTCTCCAGAATAAAGTTCTGGGAGCAAATTAGTGTTAGGATTACTAGGACAGTGACTAAATAAGTCACTAAGTATTCTCCAAATATCTCTGGGCCTCCCACAGGATTGGGAGATGAGGATTTATATAAACCCTTTAAGGATTAACATTTAACTCTTCTCTTAGTTGTTTAATCAAAGGACCTATGCAGATTCTTCATTTTTTTAAATACTCGAACATAAAAGAGTAGAGGTGATGTGGGTAACAACACATTGGGTTCAATTAAAAAGGATAAGTGCCTTTGACTGTTTCCCATAAGAGTGTCAGTATTTTTTAGCTCCCTTTGCTGTCATATAAACATAGACCTCCCAGCTGAAGTTTGAAATGGGACACACAGCAGCTTAGCTGTCAGGATGCCACATCTATGCAGAAAGAAGAGAGCACAGAATTAGGGCGCTGCAGCAGCCTGTTCTTATTATCACAAAGGAGATTCTTTGTCTCCCTCAGAGAGGAAGATTCTGAGCACATGCAAATAGAGGGTGAGGGGCTGTTTAGAAGAAATGTGGAATGACTTCTAGATTTTTCAGACTACATTTATAGGTATAACCATTCATTTAATGACCATTAAAAGTTACAACAGTACTGAAAAAGTTAATGACAACTGATCGTTGCACTTAACAACTATTGTAGCATCCCCATGGTCGCGTGATTAAAAATTCAGGTACTTGGCAACTGGCATGTATTTTTTGACAATTGCAGGGTCCCAGGACCATGTGATTACCTTTTGCAATCTTTCCACCTGGCTTCCAACAAGCAAAGGCAATACAGATATATGGATTGATTTAACAATTGCATGGATTTATTTGACTAGAGATGGCTCCAATACCTGGGATTTCTTGTTGAAGCAAATGCATAGTTAACGGGAAACCTCCGTAGGCCCCAAGCAAGATCATGTGAAAAATTCAGTTCAATTCATTGCGATTAAAGATCAGCACAGATCAGTACAAATCAGAGATGGGTTGGTACCCGTTCGCACAGGTTCGGGCAGACCGGTAAGCGGTATTTTGGGTCGCAGAACCAGCAGTGACCCAGGCTGGCCACACCTGCAAACTGGTTCCCTGGTCACCAGGGAATGTTTTTTAGTAATTTTTTCATGTTCTGTACATGTGCAGCGCGTGTCTGGTGCATTCACGAAACAAACCGGCAGCAACACCAACAGCAACCCACTCCTGGTACAGATAATAAATAAAATTTAAGACAGAGTTTAAATTCATTTGTAAAGTAATATAACTAACCTCTAATATATGAAATCCAGGATGTAGCCTATATTATATTAACTATATTAAATTATAAACACTAAATATATCAAATATGGTATCTAAAATTACAATAAAGTAAAAATATCTATTAGTATCAATGAAGTGGTAATATCTAAAAATTTTAATGAATTATAGATATAGGAAATGCATTATGGGAATCATGTGAGAAGTAATCGGAGAACCAAGCAGGATATTTTATTCGACAGCGCTGAAAGGGGAGTGACTTTTGCGACATTGTGTTTTATGTTTGTTTAGAACTATTTGGACTTTGTTGTTTTGCTTTTTTGATGACTTTGATTTTTTTCTCAGTGAGCTGCCACCTTCTCCTGTGGCACACAATATTTTTGGGAAATTCCTTTGCTTTGAAACAAGAGAATAGCTGTTTGGTTGCTAATAGTTACATAGTTCTATGAATAGCCTGCCAGTCACAGAAAGCTGCCAGTTTAAAACAAGTTAGAGAAAGAGAGTTTTAGTGGCTTGCTTGAAGAGAAAACCTAGTCAATTTCTGGTGGTAAGATGGGTGACTTAAGCAACAGCCAAGGTGGCCAATTTTGCTCCTGTTTCTAACAATTTAGATAAGCAATTGAAATAAATAACCAGTGAGTTGTAGAAAGCTATTGCTATATGTGCTCTCTACCCTGTTTCCCTGAAAATAAGATCTTCCCGGATAATAAGCCCAATCAGGCTTATGAGTGCATGTGCTAAAATAAGCCCACCCCACAAAATAAGTCCTCCCCAAAAATATTGCAACACAGCAGCAGCCATGAGGTGACCATGCTTGCCATCTCCTGCACTTCAAAAATAATAAGACCTCCACAAAAATAAGGTCAAGTGCTTATTTGTGTGTGTGTGTCAAAAGAATATTAGACCCTGTCTTATTTTTAGGGAAACACACTACTATATTGCACTGAATCTGTGCTGGACACAAATCACTGGTTCATATTAGAAAAGCTGAGAGGTAGTGGGTGAGATCTTTAGGAACATGACAGAAGTGCCTGATCCAAGGGTAACAATTCTTCTAGTCTCAAGGAAAAAAGAATGCTGCATTCTGAGGAAAGAGGACTATTTTCCTCTAAAATAATACATTTCTTTGTGAAACGAACAGCTTCTTTTCCAGCAGTGCACCTGAGGATCAGGTATGTTCAGCCACGAGAGGTATAGGCTGTTGGGTTTATGGCAGGTATATGAATTTTCTGCAAATTGCCTGTTGTGTTGCATAGCTTATGAGCATGAATGATTGTCTAGATCAGTGGTGGCCCCAACCTTTTGGCCACCAAGGACCAGTACATGGAGAAAGGTTTTTCTGCAGTCCAGAGAGGATGTGGTTTTGCATGCTGCCTGCATCCTACAGATGGAGCTTTGCTTGTTTGCATGGCCCAATTGCTGTCATTGGCCCAGGGGTTGGGCTCCCCTGGTGTAGATAAGTGCAGTTAATAAGTGCATATAATAATAATAATAAATTTATTTTGTATACCGCATCCTCTCCCCAAGGGGACTCGGAGCGGTGCACAGGGCAAGAATTTAAAATACTATAAACATACATACATAAGATAAATAAATACGATGAATAAAAACGAATTAAATTAACATTGTCCCTGCGCTAAAATCTCCAAATTACCACACTAAAATTCCCTACACCCTAAAGGAAGAGACTAACCTAGGCTGGCCAAGCAGAAAAAGTATGTTTTGAGCTTTTGGCGGAAGGAGCGGAGGTCCGTAGTTGTTCTGATGTCGGGGGGAAGGTTGTTCCAGAGGGTTGGGCCCGCCACAGAGAAGGCCCTTCCCCTGGGCGTCGCCCGCTGACAAAGTCTAGTGGACGGCACCCGGAGAAGTCCCTCTCTGTGGGAGCGAATCGGCCGTGAGGATGTGTGAGACAGGATCGTTATATGGATATAAGGAACATTGGGAATTGTCGGCTCTGCACATCAGACTGAGGAAATTGTAAGGCAGTTTCTCCAGGATAGTTTTTCTTAATATATCTGCTTTAGCAAGCAAAAATGCAAGTATTAGTTCTGCCCTCGGCTATTGAAAGTGTAGCGTGACGTGATGAGTACAGTAAAAAATGGAAACACAATTGTCATTTTAGATCAGATTATATTATTCAGCATCCTGTCTCCAGTAATGGTAATGAGATGTCACTGGGAAGTCCCCTAGCTGAAGATTATGCCCGTAGAGCTGTGTTGTCTTTTGAGTGTGGAACTTCAGTTTTTAGTTCTATGGAAGGATAGCAGCTACTCTTACTACTGTTATTATCAGTAATTTGGACACTTGGTTGGGTGAAGGGACTGTTTCAGAACAGATAAAAGAGAAGCAGCTCTTCAGAATGTCTTTAAAATGTGTGGTGTTGTCCACCCTTTCTTTCTCTTCTCTCAAGACAAGAGTGAGCTCAGTTGGCACAAATTTTCGCTTGTTATGAATAAGAGGCAATTATGATGAAGCAAGTTTGCTTTAGACTTCAAACACCAGGGAGTTAATTTGCTGTAGCCTGATTGAAAACACAAATAAAACATTTGTAAATGCTTGCCCTGGGATAGAGAAAATCCAGCCGGTATGCAGATGTTCAGGCATAATTCCCTTCTGCTTCAGGTATTTGACTATGCTGAATTAAGGTGTCAGCTGTCTTTAGAACTGCTGTTTAGTAGTCAGTTCATACACTCAGCTCGTAGTCATCAGTCCTGGTGGAAACCCACCTGGATAGGGTTGCCATATGCTGAGGTCCTGCATCTATTTTGTTTCATAAATTGCTCCAGAGTATTGAGATGGACAGTAGAAATGAACAAAACAGATAATGGGCCCAGAAAGCTATGCAACCTCTCCCCAACAAGTAATGTGAAATAGGTACAGGCATAGAAACCTATTTTGACACCTATTTCTCCTTCCATTTTCTAGAGCAGGGGTGTCAAACTGGATTTAATTGAGAACTGCCTCAGGATTGTGTTTGAGCTCAGGGGGGGTGGGCATGGACAGCTCAACATCACTCGTGTCAGGGATGGCTGTGATGGCCCGAGTGCTCTTCCAGCCTCCTGCAACCCTCTGCCAGTGAAAATGGACCTCGGGAGGGACAAATGCGGCCCTCCTGAGCTCCGTTTTCACTGGCAAAGGGTTGCAGGAGACTGTCGCAGCCGGAAACGGAGCTCTGTTTCTGCTGGCAGAGGCACTGCAGGCCAGTCCTTTGCTGTTTCCAGGCAGACCCATGGGCCACATCTAAACACCCTGCAGGCTGGATCTGACCTACGGGCATTGAGTTTGGCACCCATGTTCTAGAGGATTGTGCATATTAGATTTACACAGCTCCTGTTCCCCCGACTAGATACTGAACCAGCTGGAAGGATAATACAGAACCCTAACCACTAGCCAAGGAGCAATGAAATATCAAAATCCTGAGCAATGCTGGGGGCCAAGCTGACAATCACTGAAACCATTGGATTTTGCTCCAAGGAAATCTAATAGTCCATGTAGAAATCACTGCACACCGTTTTGCTTACCTTTTCTGGCTGAAACCATGGAGATTGCCTTCAAATGTTATGTCACATTTTTCTGGAGGACATCAATATGAATAAGGTGAGAGGAGAAGGATATCTTCAAAAAGATTTTATCAATGTCCTTATACTCTCCTGCCTGATGCAGCCCTGCCATTCCGATCCTTGCATTGTAACACAGATGGCTTTGGGAACCAATCCTGCGATCTCATGCATAAAAAATGGGTTTGACACCTTTAGGCTTTCTAGGCAACTTGTTAAAAAAACAAACCAGTAAGTTGACACTCGTTGGAGAATCCTCTTCATGACATTTTCTTCAGACATTTCCTTGTGAATGTCTGGCAGGAGCTCAGAACTGTTGACCTAGTAAGCCTGCGGAGCGCTTTGCAGGGACGGTAGCATGCTTCACAAAGTCACAGCAGGGCTGCAAGTAAATGAAATTCATTTCTTACAGTTCCTTAATCTATTGGGAGGGAGGCTAAGACAACAAGTTACTTGTTATACAGGGTCAATAGGCATGGTAGACTCTTCCTCAAATGTTAAAAAAACTACTGGGTGAAACGTCGACCTTTCCCCCTTCATTTTAGAACAATTCATCCTAACTTTAAGAAAAACAGGACGATGCAGGTAATGGTTGAATACTTTTCTTATAGCCTTTTAATTCGGTTCAAAAAGTTTGCTGCCTTACACAATTAACATTGACATATTTTACAAAAGCAATTTCAATTAAAGAAGCTAGCTTGGTAAGATGCTGAAAAATCTTAATGCTTGGTTTGCTTTATTGTTTGGTCAGAGGAACACTTCAGCTTAATGGTATTAAAATATCCAAGATGGAAGTGTTTTAATAGTCTTATAAAGTGGATCGTAGAAGGAATTGTATCTATCCTGCCTTGTCAAGGAAGGCTGAAAGTGATACAAATGTTTGCCAGCAGATAGTCCTAAAAGCTTTTAACAGCTTTAAAGTAATTGAATGTATAAAAGTCTTTATCATGTGAGAAGCTCACCAAATTTGAACCTCCCCCCCTCCTTAATGCCTTTGTGTATTCCTTGTTTGAAAACCAGCAATTTAAATGGGATGTCTACTCCCATCTCTTTCCAATGTATTTTGGGACAGTGTGATCAGGCATTGATAATTCACATTTTCATGTAATGAAGAAAGCAGTTTGTGCAGAAATAAATTCTTAGATGTTACAGTAGTACCTCGATACTCAACTTTAATTGGTTCCAGGAGGAGCAATGAGTACCAAAAACGATGAGTACCAAGCAAAATTTCCCCATAAGGAATAGTGTAGTGAGTCACAAGGCAGCCGACACCGACAAATTCTAGTTTGTGGGTTGAGTACCAAACAAATAATGAGTACCAGGACAAAATGTTCATGTCAAAATGCATTTGAGTACCAGGTTTGATGAGTTTCAAAGCAGTTGAGCACCACGGTACCAGTGTATTTGAACAATTCTTCCAATGTACAGCAGTACTTCACTTGTTACCGTACAATTGTTTGATGTTACAGTACTACTATTTTCCCCACATACAGTAGTTTAATAATCCATGTACTGCTCCGGTTAGTCCATTTGAATTCACAGTGATCCGCAGAGTCTTTTTGCTGGCTTGATGTATACTTTTTCATTGAAGAGAGCCTTAAATACTGGCAATATAGGCAGCCCTCAGTTAACATCTGTAATGGAATCTGGAATTTCTGTGATATATCATTACAATTGTAAATTGAGGGACCCACCTGACTGATCCAATTTTATGACATTTTTTTGCAGTGGTCATTGTTAGGGAAACCTGTTGTCTGCAATGAGTGTTTTTTTTTTTGCTAGAAGCAAAGAAAACAAAGGCACCAGCCTGATGATGACGGATGTGATCCCGTCGAAACGTTGCCAAAACACTTAATTTTACACGGGAAAAGACCCGAATAAACCAAAACCTACATACCTATACCTGTGAAAATCTACAAAAACAAATATATATATATTTATATATTTAATTTATTGATCAGCTCATAAAACTAACACACACACACACACATATATATTACAGGGATTTTTCACATGTAGCTTGCACAGGCAAAGCAAGAAAGCAAAGACAGGAACACGTTTTGACAGCATTTCCACTTTGCCTGAACAAGCCCAATCAGGTTTTTAAAAAATCTGTTCTTCACCCCCACCCCAAGCTGCTCATAGCTCCGTAGGGGCTCATAATCCACAGTTTGCGAACCCCTCGGATCAGGTAAGTCCTGTAGCTGAGAGATAAAGGCGTAACTTGTTTGCTATCCTGTGATTAAGCAGGATGGTGGAACGATGCCCTATAAAGGACTGCTAGTGCAATGCTTGTGGCTGGAGGGTAAAGATGTGGCTATGTTTATGGTGAAAATTTCATTCTACCTTTGTGAGAATTTGGTTGGTGTGGCTCAATCTCCACCATCTAGCTTTCTTTTGAAGCAGCAAGGACAGACATTGACTGGTCCCATTTATGGAAGCATTTTAAGATTATTTACTGTTTGAAAACTCAGCTAGGGATTATTCTGGTATTGTTCCATGGGAATGTTGATTTGTAGCCTTCCACAAGCTGCTGTGGAATATTGTGAAGGAAGTTATTTTATAGGGTTCCTGTGGGCATCTGAATGACCAATATGGGATCTGGGTTAGATTCTTATGCTGTTGTAGTGATATCAAGTGAATGAGATTTCATTTAGCAATCTATACTGTCATTCAGGTGTGCTTTTTTGGAGTAGGGGGTGGAGTGGGCTTGAGACTTTGATTTTGTGTTGGTTTCCTTGACTGTCAGCAAAACGTTTGAAGATAATATTTGTGTGTAGGGAAAAAATCTCTTGAACGTAGTTGGCTAGAGAAAGGACACCTCCAGGCAAAGTTTTAAGATGAACATGAACACTGGGACATGCTAGGAGATATAATTAACCTGATATATTGCATCTGTTTAAATCTATTTTTAAAAATCCCTTTGGATTGCTTCACGTTTTGTTTTTAACTCTTTAAGGCATGTTTTATAGAGACTCTCTTCTTCAGCCAGTTTCAACTAAGCTGAAATTTACCTTTGAATATGGCACAGCCATTTAAAATTCTTCACTGCATATTACTCTGAAATTGCTATAATGAATTGATTGTCTTGTAAAAAGGAAGATGCTGCCTCTTCTTACACCTTTTAAAGAAAGGTATAATTCTTGAACATAGGAAATGGTATGAACTAAAGCAATCAAATTGTCTTATTACTGGTGAAAGACATTTTCCAAAATCAGTGAAGAGATTCTTAATTTCTGCTTAGTTTAAAATCCTTTTTTTTAAACTTGGAGATGGTGTGAGTAACAGTATAGGCAGGGTAGCATATTGAGAGTTATGTAAATAAATTGGCTCTGTTATAGAAACTTTAGTGATGTTGGCCTAGGCCAGGGGTCTGCAAAGTCGGCTCTTTTAAGACTGGTGGACTTCAACTCCCAGAGTTCCCAAGCCAGCATAGCTGGCTGGGGAATTCTGGGAGTTGAAGTCCACCAGTCTTAAAAGAGCCGACTTTGCAGACCCCTGGCCTAGGCCAACAGTTATAAATCATGGATTGCCATGGGTGGAGCCTGTTGAACTTTCTCAGATTTTGAGCCATCAGGAGCTCAAGCAGGAGTTTCTGATTAACTGATAAGCATATCACTTAATCAGAAAAAAAAATAGAATAAGCATACAAAACATAAGCTTTAGTTGGGCTTCTTCAATAACCATCAATGTTTTGCCATTTTGGATCATTTTCTTATACAACAGGGATGTCAAGCTCAAGGCCTGGGACCGGATTTGGCCCCCGGGTACTTAGATCTGGCCCGCAGAGCCACCCTGGAAACAGTGAAGGATCAGCCCGCGGTGCCTCTGCAAGCAAAAACTGAGCTCAGGGCTGCATATGCCTCCCTCCCTGAGCTCTGTTTTCACTGGCAGAGGGTTGCAGAAGGGCACCACAGCCAAAAACGCAGCTCAGGAGCCAATTTTCGTTGGCAGGGTGTTGGGCCACCACAGGCACCCCGGACACGAGTGACATCAAGCAGCCACGCTGATCCTGGCCATATCCACCCTGGCCCCCGAGGAATTGAGAATTGAGTTTGACACCCCTGTTCTATAAGATCTCCTTATGAAAACTCCCTCTTGCTGTTTCATAGGCAGAGTTACTAAAACAATAATGAACAGAGAAAACTCCTACTTTTTAATATGCATTAGAATTTCTAGAAAACCTATCTGAATATCTTGAATTGTAGCAATGTTGAAAGATACATGATCCAAATAATGGGGAAAATTAGAAGCAGCTATATCAGCTGATCTCTATTCCATAACTTACTCAATCTATAGAGCCCTATTAGGAACCTCAAAACCTTTTGTTCCTTGATCTCTCTTCCAGATGCTGTTTGGTTTTTCTCCAGCCTATACACCCATGTTAACTGCTTTTGGAACACAAGAATATTAAACTTTAAGAAATCAAATGATGATTTAATGCATGGTGCACCAATGTTGGCAAAGATTCAACTCATAGCTTAAGTTCCATAGTAAGCATTTTATATTTTTTCTCAATTTCCCTTTGGAGTAAGTTTTGGTGATGGTGGTTTTTCCTGCCTCTCCAGCTACACATTTAATTATATACTTCAATTTAGAGTTTCTGTGGTTATGCTTTGGTTAACATAGGTTCAGAGAGTTATGTTATAATATAATAGATCTGGTCTATTTAGTGATTAACATAATGTTCTATATAATATTATACGAAATAAGCCTAGCTTGTATTCTTGACTTATTTGAAAAATACTGTATGTTAAGATGCTTAATTGAACAGAATAAAACTTTGTACAAATCTTTTTTTCATTTCTTAGCTCTAATTATTTCTCATGTGAATACAATGCCAGCTATACCCTTTGAAAATTCACCAAAGTAGAACAAACCTTTTGTAAAAAAAAAGAAAGAAAGAAAAGCTAATCGCTATCATTTCTTTTCCTTATTTGTTTCACCAAAGTTTTGTGGTCCTCCCTCTTTAATATTTTCCCTCTCCTAATATTATGTCAACAATCTGAGATTCATTGAGTGCATAAAATTGTTGCTGAGCTTTGAAGTTAATCTGAATAAAAGTCCAATAAGATTAAAAATGATGTTTCTTGAATAGGTATAATTTTCAGGCACACCCAAGTAATTTTGAGGGTTTTTTTCATTGAATGCAGATGATATATTATGGGTATTCAGAAATTCTACACTCAGCAATAGCTTACTTCACTGATAGCAGTTGGTAACCAACATTACAAAAAGAATCCTACCTTTTCACCCATCCCTATTTAATTCTAGAGTTTTAATTTTATTTACCGTATTTTTCAGAGTATAAGATGTACCTTTTTCCTTCAAAAAAGAGGTTGAAAATCTGGGTGCGTCTTATACATCAAATACAGCATTTTTTGCCTCCTGAAGCCCTGCCTCCTTCACCAAAATGGCCATGCACAGCTTTATGAAGGCTACCTACCTAACTAACTAACTACTCTACCTACCTACCCTACCTATCTACCTACCTACTGTATTTCTCTTTCTTTCTCTCCCTCTCCCTCCCTCTATTTACCCACCTAACTTTTTTTTGTAGTTTGCCTCTTCAAAACCTTAGTGTGTCTTATACTCCGATGCATCTTATACTCTGAAAAATACGGTATTTATTTTTCCAGTTTCCAATTCTACTTCCAGTTGTAAACTTTTCCTGGAAGGGCTGTAGATTAATGCTACAGAAGATTTCAGATTCAATCCTTGACAGCTACAGGGGTCCTGGAGATTTACAGCCTGTGAATATAAGCAGGACTGAACAAGATGAACTAATTCTGTGACACAACATAAAACAATTTCCTTTAAAAAAAACCGATGGCTTTCATTCAAAGTCTCCTGGGAATTTCAGCTATTTTTACTTGGAATCTGATCTACTTGTTTATCTGAACTCATGGGTAATCTTAATCTCCTCCTGAACATTTCGATAAATGAAATTAATTTATAGTAGACAGTAATTCTTGATTACAGTAATTATGTCAGCTAACATGAGAGATTACTAATAGGAGATTATATCAAACTATGGAGGCAACTGTCATTTATTTAATGTATTTGGATACCACCTGCCATAGGACAGAGCTTGTATGATTACAGTACTGTTGCTTCTGCAGTGATCTCCTCATCACTCAAACATTTGTTCTAGAAGGAATTTGCTAGTAAGAAGGAAAAGAAACATTTGAACTAGGATAAATTTATTCAAAATGCATTATTATAGATAATGAGTATAGTTCCAGTAAAATACGCTATCAATCCCAGCTACCGTATGTAAATTTGAAATTCGTGATTCTCTTTCCAGCCTTATAGAAATGTGGAGTAGTTTGAGACTGTGAACCATGATTTGCATAAACAATCAAGTTGAGAGAGGCCATATACAAGCCCACCATGTCAAAAAGCCAAAAGTAATTTAACATGGACTTGTAATCAAAAAGCAAAATATTTTAATTCTTGATGTGCAGATACTTAAAATGAATTCTGGGATGAGTGAGGATATGGAGGAATGGACAAAATAATTGTCACAAAGAAGAGGGAGTCAAACTATTCTCCAAGGCATCTGAGTGTAGAACAGGGGTAGGCAAACTTTGCAACTTTAAGTCTGAAGGACTTCAGCTCCCAGACTTCTCCAGCCAGCGTTGCTGGCTGGAGAATTCTGGGAGCTGAAGTCCTTCAGACCTAAAGTTGCAAAGTTTGCCCACCCCTGGTGTAGAACAAGAAGCAATGGGTGAAACTAATCAAGGAGAGAAGCAACTTAGAACTGAGGAGAAATTTCCTGACGGAACAATCAGTGGAATAGCTTGCCTTCAGAAGTTGTGAATGCCCCAACACTGAAGTCTTTAAGAAGATGTTGGATAGCCATTTGTCTGAAATGGTATAAGGTCCCTTCCAACTCCACTATCGTATAATTGCAAGCCAATAATGTGAGTTCCAGTTTAAATTCAAATGTCATTATTAAGAAGAAGAGAAGATACTGCATCTTCTAAGTGACATAAAACTACCATAAATTAATGTCTAGAGTGAACTGGATAATTGTCAAAATACACAGCAAAGATGGTTTTAGAAAATGGTAATTCTCCTATTAAGCTGCTAATAAAGAGGCTTCTTTTTTCAGGATTTTAGGAAATTATCATGTTTAATTTTATTGTTGGCTGCAGTTTTTTTTTGGTGTTTTTTTTTACAAAAAATGTCTATTTTTCATTAGAAATTACAGATTTTGACAGAGAGTGACAGGGACATCTGCTCTACACGGTAGGGATTTGTGATATAAAATATCTAATCGTAATAGAGGCAGGAAAAGAGAACATGCTTCTGAACAATGCTTTATCATACTTGTAGGACAAAATGCAGCTGTTCAAAACCTTACAGGCTGGATTTCAACACTATGCATGCCCCTCCCTCTCTCTTTCTGTCTTTCAATTAACTCAGCCATACTTTTGTTACTTTGCCTTTGTAGCCTGTGGATGTTAAAATGTTGCTGTTCTTGTGGGACTTTGAACTCCTTGGTGGAATTCTTTGGTGCAATAAATTGTAGATATCACATGAATTACTTTTCTCAGATGTTCAATTATTATTATCATTTTTCCAAAAACACCCTCTACTAATAAGATCTGTTGTGGAAAACTGAATTTGTTTTGGGAAATCTGGTCTCAGGTTTCACATCTGCCAAAGACTTGTTGCATAACCTTGAAATAGCCATGGATTTAGAGTTCACCAGATGGCTTAGAGAGAAAAAGAAGAAGAAGAAACAATTATGGCTCATTGCATTTATCTGTGGTGAGGCCAAATTCTACAAGATTTTACAGTGCTATGAAGATGGTTATTGTATTAGAAATATATATTGTATTGTAATGTATTAGAAAATTTCTAATAACTTACAGTAAGTTCACTTTGCTTGAATTTTACCTTTTTAAGAACATGAAATAGCATTAACATGCCTCTTAAAAATCAGTCCAGTCCGCCCACAAGTGTTCATTTCTGCTGAATCACTTAAACCTGTGTCTGGAAGCAGCGGCTTGTAACGACCTTAAGGAAACAAAAGACCTTGGCACCATTCATAACACCTAGCAGCGTTATCAGTTTAAAAAAGCCAGATAATGAAAACATCTTAAGGCAAATGCATAGGCTTTGGGAGGCAAAACAGGTGGATGGCCTGTAGGATGCATTACTAAAGGTTAATTATCGTTTGAATTACAGTTATTGTTATAATCAGATGTGGCTAGGCCTTCAGTGGAAATTTTCCAGTTAACCTTGCCAATTATTTTTAAAAACAAAATTGATCTCTAGTGAATAAGAAAGAAGGCCCTCCTTTTTCTAGATAGTCTAAATACTAGATCCCAATCCAAGATTCCTTCGTGCCTCTGCAGTACATATCTCCTGACTAGTCATGTTTCCCACAGGCTGTTTGAGAGCTTTCTATTAGATGTGTGTCCAAATGAGCCAGGAGGCCTTTGGCAATAAATCCAGATTTGGGGGCGGGGGAGAGAGAACAACCCATATGTAAAGTTAATATTGTGAAGGAAGCATTTCTTCTGTCAATGTAGAACAGATTATGCAGATCAAGGTTTGCCATTGGAGTGCTACCAGCTAAAGAGGGCTTTAGTGTGGCAAGGGCTTACTGTCTCTTTGAAACATTGAACTATGGTGAAGCCTGGTGCTGAATTGCAAGAGGAAGGGGCTCTGTTTCCCAAGAGGTTGAGAGACAAAATCAGCATAGAGTCCTTAGCATGCAGAAAGAGACCAGAAAGAGGCCTCCATAAGCCTTCAGAGGATTTATCAGATAGTTATACAGAGTGTGCTTTAGTTTGGCAATATTCCTTCTATAGGCAAACAGAAGTAAATAAACTACTGGTACTCTGAGTAATTCATTCTATTGTTCTTGGTTCCTAGGGCCCAACATGAACTATTTTGACTATTGTTTGGAACCCCACAATACCAGTGTTAACATGAAGTTGCTCCCCTTGATATTCATCATGCGTTGTGTCTCATTATTAATGGACATGTCACTAACTCTACAGAGGCGCCCCCAAAACATAGACAAAAGGGAGTTTGTCATCTTGGCCGGCATTGCATTTGAATCAAACTGAAGATAAATTAAGGCATTGGGAATTTGATCCAGAGAGAATTTGTATAAATAATATGGGCTGCAGCTATGTCCAATTTTATATCGATGCACTTAATAAAATTAGCATATCAAATCTCACAAATGTTGTGGATGGCTGGATGCCAGTTTGACATATTTTATTTATTCTACTGCCCAAAGCAAAATATTTCAAATACTGCATAAATGGATAGGAATAATAAGTAATGTGAATACAAAGAATAAGGGCTTTTAAATATTTTTTATGCTTTTAAAAATTACTGTTACATCCCAGGTTGGATCTTAACTCTGAATTCATATAAGTATAAACATAAAAGGGAAAAGATTAATAGGTTATGTATAATTCTCATGAGTTAAATCATTTTGAAAAGCAAATGTCATCAAATAAGGAATGTGCATGTTGTTATAAAGAGAGATGCATCTCTTCCAGAAGCTGCTTTGTGAAAAATATTAATCACCTTTATATCATCTTTACAACCAGCTAGAATTGAAGTATAAATAGCCATGGAATTAATTCTGACCTCCTGCTTTTTTACTTTAAATATATATTTCTTAGTGTTTATTCTAAGAAGAGGTAAATTTTTTTATCTCCAACTCCTTTATCTAGGGGGAAAAAACCTTCTAAATATTGTCCAGGCCATTGATTTGAATCCCTGGGGGAGCCATCCTCTTTCATACAATAAATAGTCAGTTCCTTATATAGGTGTCTTTATATAAGTAAACAGATGGATCAGATTAAAAAATATTTCATTTAAAATTCTGATTTTTGCAGGACTACAGGAAGACCAAAAGTTGGACCTAGCTCTATAGCCTGTCTCTTAAACATAAAGCAGATTTTTATAAAGTCAGAAAAAGAATGATAGAATTCTATAGCAGGAGATTTGTGTCCTTACCAACAATTGCTGAATTATTGTCTTCGTAGACTACTTGGAAATAGGAATTGGATCCAAGATATTGATGCCTGCATGTTGGCAGCTCCACAATCCATGACACAGTACACTAATTTTATAGGCCCTATACTAGTTGCGACCTATATTTTCAGATGTAATTTAAATTGCTGATTTGAATATACAAAGCTATTTATAGCTTGGTAAGTACCAGTAAGTACCTGCCAAACTCTGGAGAAATAAGAGATTCAGGCAGTTCAAATGAGTATAAAGATTTATTGCATGCTTAAACTCTCTACAAGAATCTGACCAAATAATGGTCAAGGGAAATGAGCGGGAGATAAGAAAGGCATTCAAGGTGGACAGGATTTAGCTCTCTTGCAGGCTCTCAGTGACTGCTGATGCATTTGACTCCTTCCTTTGACTCAGCCTGGTTATCTTCTACAGTACCTTCAGGACCATCATCTCTAACCAATTTTATCTATCCAAAGTATTTATCTTAAGCCAATCTACAATCATTCAACATTTTAGGTAAGAGGAGACTGAAGTCTGGAGATGTTTCTCTGTTTGCTCTTACTCTATACAATGGCCTCCTTATATATATGTTGTTGGCCCCATTAGTAATAATTGGAGTCTTCCAGAAATTAGTTAAAATTATTCCTGAATTTTGGAATGTTAATGTGAAGTGTTAGCTAATTTTAATTACAATACAATACAATAGCAAAGTTGGAAGGGACCTTGTAGGTCTTCTAGTCCAACCCACTGCGTGGGCAGGAACCCTATACCATTTCAGACAAATGGCTATCTAACATCTTTTTAAAGACTTCCAGGGTTGGGGCATTCACAACTTCTGGAGGCAAACTGTTCCAGAGGTTAATTGTTCTAACTGTCAGGAAATTTCTCCTTAGTTCTAAGTTGCTTCTCTCCTTGATTAGTTTCCACCCATTGTTTCTTGTCCTGCCCCCAGGTGCCTTGGAGAATAGTTTGACTCCCTCTTCTTTGTGGCACCCTCTGAGATATCGAAACACTGCTATCATGTCTCCCCTGGTCCTTCTCTTCATCAAACTAGACATACCCAGCTCCTGCAACCGTTCTTCATATGTTTTAGTCTCCAGTTCCCTAATCATCTTGGTTGCTCTTCTCTGCACTCTTTCCAGAGTCTCCACCTCTTTTCTACATCGTGGCGACCAAAACTGTATTCAGTATTCCAAGTGTGGCCTTACCAAGGCACTATACAGTGGCATTAACACTTCACGTGATCTAGATTCTATCCCTCTGTTTATGCAGCCTAGAACTGTGTTGGCTTTTTTGGCAGCTGCTGCACACTGCTGGCTCATATTTAAATGGTTGTCCACTAAGATTCCTAGATCCCTCTCGCAGTTGCTACTATTGAGCAAGGTACCACCTATACTGTACTTGTGCATTTTGTTTTTCTTGCCTAAATGTAGAACCTGATTAATTTCTTAATTTTTGTACCAAAACAATATATCTTATATTAATACAGTAAAACAATGACTCTTTGAGAGCTGTATGCAATGAAATTTCATTTTAATGTATGCCAATCAATGTACATTCAAAGTGACAATAAAGTTATTCTAAATGTAAGTCTAATATTTAAAAACAAAATAAAAAATTATGCAGAAATAAAAAGAACAGGAGGTCATAAAGGAATTCAAGATATGGTGTCAGAAAGTTACAGTGGTCAAGTTTTACTTTAGTGGATCACATTGGTTGAAGCTACCTAGACACTTAAAGTGGCACATTTACTTAAATACCTTGTACACTAGACTGAAGCCAATGCAAACAGTTGATTACTGTCTGACAAAATAAGTGTTCGGAGTCTTCTTATACAGGCAGTCCTTGACTTACAACCATTCATTTAGTGTCCATTCGAAGTTATAGTAGGACTGAAAAAAGTGACTTATGACTGCTGTAGCATCCCATGATTGAAATTTAGATGCTGGGCTACTGGCCTGTATTTATGACGGTTACAGTGTCTTCTGATCACCTTTTGCGAACTTCTAACAAGCAGAGTCAAATGGGGAAGCCAGATTCACTTAAACAGCCATGTCACTAACTTAACAACTGAAGTTATTCATTTAACAACTGTGTCAAGAAAGATCATAAAATAGGGCAAAACCCACTTGACAACTGTCTTATTTAGCAATGGAAATTTTGGGCACATTTGTGGTTGTAAGTCAAGGAACAACTGTATTCTCTTCAATTTAAATCCAGTCCCACTTTCTCCTGTCTTTTCCATCGATCAAACAAAAACAGCTTTGTGTCTCACTCTTCATATGAGGCGGAAGTTGGTTACCTAAATATTCAATATTACTGCTCTTGGAAATTCTAATTCCCAATTTGCATATCACAAAAACTCAAAATAAGAAAACTACGAAGAACAAAAATGTCTTGTTTGGCTGTATTGAAAATACAAGAAAAGAAAAGAATCAGTATACCAACTGCTCAGTGAAGACGCTGATACATAAGAAGAGCACAAGAAAACTTCTTCAGCTATCTTCAAAATAGAAGTATGATAAATAGAACAGTCCACCAGCTGGCAAAATTAATATAGATGGCAAAATTCTAGTAAGAAAAGGATAGAACTATTAGTTGGCCTCCTATCTTTCATACCAAAAAGGTATAGTTCTATAGGCACTCTGAAGAGCTAGATTATTGAAAGATTTTCTATATTTGAAAATATTTCAGTATTTCTCAATCTTGGCAGTTGCCACATCTGTGGATATCAATTCCAGAATATTCATTCCTGACTAGGAAATTTTGAAAATTGAAATCTACATACTAGGGCAGTGATAGCGAACCTGTGGCATGCGTGCCATAGGTGGCACGAGGAGCCATTTGGCAGGGCATGTGAAGCATTGCCCAGTCAGCTGGTCAGCGTGCATGCGTGCAGTGGCAAGCTGATTCAGCCATTTTAAAGCTTTATAGGAGCCTGGGGAGGGCGAAAACAGCCCCCCACCCCCCTGGAGGCCCTCCAGAGGCTTCAGGAGCTTCCCTGAAGCCTCCAGAGGACTAAAAACGAGCAAACCGGACGTGACTTCCAATTTGCTCATAAGGGTGTTTTTACTCTTCCGGAGCCTTCAGGGAAGCCTCCTGAAGGTCCCTGAAGGCTCCTGAGAACTAAAAACAGCCCTACGAGCAAACCGGTTTGTTTGTAGCATCATTTTTAGTCCTCCAGAGGGGTGGGGGAAAGGCTGTTTTCACCCTCCCCAGGCTCCTATAAAGCCTCTGGAGCCTGGGGAGGGCGAAAAAAGCATGTTAAAAATTGGGGGGGGGAGCGCCTGTCATACGCACATGCACACTGGAGGGGGCGTATTGCTTTATGGGTGCGGCATGCTGGTGCATGACTCCCCTGCGCTCCCCACCTTATGGCACACGAGCCTAAAAAGGTTCGCCATCCCTGTACTAGTGGGTACTCAGGAAAGTCTAGCTAAACCTTTTTGGTTTGGGATTTATTCTTTTAGAGATCCTGGAAATGGGCAAAGTGTCCACTGACAGGATGATTGGAAGATTTATTAGAAGATTTTCATGCTGTTATTTGTCTCAGTTCTCTTTGCCAAATGCATTTACTGCTTTTCTATCTTTTGCCAGAATTTGGGACAAGACTACCATTTTTTAAAGTAAGTCGTCTTGATTTGAATGACATTTCTGGCTCTGCTTATTAAGAATTCTGCCGTCTGCCTGCTTTTCGTGATATCTTTCTGATTTGCGATAGACAATGTAAAATGCTATTTTACAATAGTTTTCAATAATCTCCTGAGTACTTGACCTTCTTAATTTAACATTCCAATTTTCTTTTCATCCGTCCCCATATCTTCTGAAGTTTGCTCATCTGAAGTCAGATGAATCTATTTTGCTTTCTCAGCAAGTATCCATTTAAATGCACATTGACCATTGAGGGGTCCTTGGTGCTTTCTGAGCTTGGCTGTTTTCTTGCAGATGTTTCATCAAACTAGGTAACATCATCAGTGCTATGGTGTATTCCCCAAGGACCTTTCATTTCAACCCTAAGCTATAAACATTATCCTTTATCAATACTGATCACTGTTTTAATGAGTTCAATAGTTTTTAGTTCTTTAGCAAAATCAAAAATAAAGGTACATTTTAGGATTGTGTTCAGAATTATACTGTTCTCAGTTCCTTGAGTAGCTGTCACATGGCACAATCATGCTTTAAAAATTTGTGGTTTTTTTTTTTGTCAAGTACAGAGTGTGCATTTTCCCAATTATTTGAGAATAAGTGAAACTGCATATTACTATTTCTATTTCTTTTTCAGATGCTTCTGGAAAACAGTAATTTGCCATCTGTAGTTTGGGGATTGAGTATAATAGGATTATCCCTAGTTCTAACTTGCTTGTGGGATTTCTATAGATGCCCACAATGATTTGTTCAGTGTGTTAGTTCTGTGATTAAATTGGCATGTCATCCTAATCAAACTGTAGAGTGGTCTTGTCAATCGGGATGTGACAAGATTCAGCCTTGGGCTTGGTACTCATCAATATTTTCGTTAATGGCTTGGGTGAGGAAGTGGAGGAAATACTTTTTAGATCTGTAGTTAGTGCAAAATTGGATGGAAGTATTAATAGTGATAAATATAATTCAGAAACAGCCTGGTAGGTTAGAAGGAATGGGCTGAAAATAACTGAATGAAGTTAAATTAAATAAATAGATTTAACAGAGACAAAAGTTATCCAGTTAGAAAGCACAAATCAAGGGCATTGGTATATGTTGAGGGATTCCTGGTATGGAAACAATACTTGGGGAAAAACCATTGGAATTATAACTGAATGCAAACCCAATGTGTGCACTACATAATGTGGCTGCATTTAAAAAAATCACTCTAAATGCCTTGAATTGATCAGATCACAGGTCAAATATTTTGTCAGTTCTGGATACTGCACTTTAAGATGTAACCATACAAACTGGAACAGGAAGTTTAAATACACGTTACAAGAAGACTGAGGTGTTATGTTTATCACAAACAGGAAGAGCCTGAGATATGCCAGGACTTTTATCCTCTCAGAGAACATAGTAGATAAGCAAACACCTTTCCAATATAGTTCCTCAACCACTAATAGTGAGATGTACTTCATTATCTTAAAGATGGTATAGGAACCAATGAAATTCATAGCCTTTAAGAGCCATTCTATGAACTCCGTGTTTCTTAGAATGTTCCAGAGCTGAGATACCAGGATGAATCCTTACCTCTTATTCCCTACTGCGTCTGTCTTTAGACAGATTACCTTGCTAATTTCTTTCTAATATCACCATAACATCTTCTTGGAGAACATTATTTCATTTACTGGGAAATATTTGTATTTGTTGTTTTCTTTAGCAGTTGGTATTGTTGGATTAATCGTTGGATCAACAAAGACATTTTGTTTGAACCCCTTTCTGGAAGCATTTTGCTCTGCTGGGATGAGGGTTAAAAACTCTTTTTTGCAGGGAGGGGATTGAACAGAGTTTAAAGTTCATCTTCAGAACATTACCAAACAAGCCTAGAATAATTAGTTCTGTCTCAGGACTTCTTGTGTAACAGGCCTATTGTAGGTCCTTCACTACGATCTCTCTTAGGGACCCTGTTTGCAGGACTCAATATTATTGAATTGTCAGATTAAAGTTAGAAGTCTTGCAGGTAGAGAGTCAAGGACACAAATATAAAAACCATTGGATATCTTTAGGCAGCATTTTCAATTCTTCACCTGCAAATGGGCCTCCTTCAATTATTGTCTTTTCCATTGCTTCTTATGTTTAAATAAACATTAGATTGTTGATTCTCGTCATTTATGCAATAGATTTTTCCCCTTTACCCTCTAACCTTCTGATCTAAAATCCACATTCCTCAGCGTTGTGGCAAGTGGTTGTTTTTTTCCTCACCAAGTAGGCCATTGACCCTCTTCTTGTTGAGGATCATGCATGTGGGATTCCATTCTTTGTTCTTTCTAATACTAAAAAGTGAGATGTAGTTAGAATTTTGTCTGAATTTTTGGGAGTTTACACTATATTAGGGGTGTCAAACTTGATTTCATTGAGGGCCACATTAGGATTATATTTGACCTCAGGAGGGGGGCATGGCCATGGTGAGCGTGGCCTGCTCGACATTACTCATGCCGGGGGCGCTTGTGGCGGCCCAAGTACTCTGCCAGCACTAAAGTGTTTCCGAATTCCATTTTTGGCTGTGTTGGTCTTCTGCACCCTCTTGCCAGTGAAAACGGAGCTTGCGAGGGCTCCCTATGGCCATCCTGAGCTCCATTTTCAGTGGCAGAGGCACTGCTGGCTGGTCCTTTTCTGTTTCCAGGGTGGTCCTGCAGGCCAGACCTAAGCACCCCCTGGGCCAGATCTGGCCCCTGGGCGTTGAATTTTACACCTCTGTACTACAATGTTCTATGTGAATTTTGCATGGTTATTTATCCTACACCTCCTTACAAAAGATACTAATTTATATTGTTTGATCTTCTTGTCACAGATATCCATATCAGTATTTAATAGAGTCATACTGATTTTTTAAAATCTTTTAATAAAAATGCTTATGTTCAGCTTCCAACTATCAAGGATCTTCACTAAACATCTCACCATTGTAATATCCTTGCATTTCAGAGTATGATGATTTTCTTTGTTCAGATAGATGGATTTTGATGATTCCCATGAGACATGTTCAATACTTCCACATTGGACATATGCTCCATTTTTAGTGTCCCCGGGTCTATATGCAATTCCTATCCTTCCACTTTCCAATTTTTCCTTTATTGAATAACTCTGTTGCTTCTACCAAGAGAAGTATAAGATATGCTCACCTGATTACTACACTCTGTAAGCAAGATATAATATGAATATTTTATCTGCAGCCAATTGGTCATGTCCTACTTATGAGTTCTATCAAACTGTTTTATTAAGATATCCTGTTCCTCATAGTCTTATTGGAATCATATTTTTTCACTTATTTCTTCTATAAAAATTAAGTGGTGGAGATACATAAAATCTCAGTAAGAGTCCAGTGGCCTCAATTAAAATTTTTAATTCTTTTTAATTCTGAAATCTGGTATTCTCATAATTTCAGACTTCGCTTTTAGCAAAGCTACAAAATTGTTGAGGGGGTTTCAAGGAGTTTTCTCCCAGATATTCCTGGCTGAGACTTGTGAATCTTGTTCACTTTTTCCTGAGGCTTGAAGGGGCTTGTGCTCTGTTATGTTTAAATGAAAGCAACAAAGGTTCTCTTTTAGTACCCCTGTGTGTGTGTGGATATTCTTCTTTAATATAAATCAGCAGTTGTGCTTGATAGCCTTTAAATGTAAGCTCTTGAATGAAATGACTAATGTACTTCTGTGTGGCCTGTGAAATAACATATGCTATATTTTAAGGGAATAACAACACCTGTTTTTAAATAGGCATATTCAATAATAAACGAAATGGCAGAGCCTGTTTGTAATGAAACAGAGAGCATCACTTCCAGGGAAAAAGATGTTAAATAACTTCCTTCATGCTTTTACCGTTCTGGAATTTCAAGATTCTTGAATAATTACAGGATAGTACAATAAAGAAATACACGGAGGGAAGACATCATTGTGAGGAAGAAAAGAGGGTGGAAAAAATAATTTATTTTATTTATTTATTTATTTATTTATTTATTTATTTATTTATTTATTTATTTATTTATTTAATTTGTATACCGCCTTCTCTCCCGTAGGGACTCAGATAACCCAAGAATGAAAACAGTACATTTCAAATTGTAATTGTTAAGACAGTGGACAATTAAAAACAGAGAACATTATATACCGCATAGTATAATGCAAGGATAAAATATTTAAACAAGAAACACTTCAATATTTGCTAAAATGTTTTGTAATACATAGTTATTTCAATGATATGCAATAATTTTGTAATGCAATAAGCACAGATCAAAATATTTAGAAATTATTGAATGCCAAAAAAGTTAAATGTGACTTTAATGCACACTAATGAATCCTTTGAGTGGTTTGTTATATTAAATTTTTGGCAGTCAAAAACTGGTAAATCTCCAAGCTCTTCATTAGAATATCTATGATTCATATATATGGATTCTTTCTCTTCAAGATCATGTTTGCAATCTTATAGCCTCAGGATAGATCCATAAATTTGGAAGACTTCCAAATCTGAGGCCCAGAAAAAGAAATAAAAGGATAATTACAGCTGATACCTGATTTTAGCTAGAGTAGCCCTTAGGAAAAATACTTGAATGTCATACTATAAACATTATTCTTAAATTATATTCACCCTTTAGATTGCCAACTATTGGATTTTCTTTGCTAAATATTTGCATTTTCTTGGGAAAATACTGTATATCCATCATCTTTTATCATCATGTGATCAAAGGACAATTATTAAAATAGTTCTTGCTGAGGGTATCAGAAGTCATTTTATAGGGGAGATGAGAAGCATAAAAATTTATAAATAAATTATCGAACAGCAGATTTATTCTACAACACATTCTGTGCCTATAACTCTTCAGTTGGTGGTGGCTTCGTTGTCATTTGGTGTTGTCTATCAGCTGGTTTAATTCCTGAATTTTAGATCAACTTTGAGAAATCCCAGAGATTTAAGTTGATGCTTTGGATCAGATACTGAAGTTCTGCTCCACTATTACACACATAGGCTTGCCTCAATCCCAGATATTTTTGTCTGGTACAGTAGTACAGTAAAATTTATCTTCCTCATGGATCAGATGGGTCTCTTGTGGTAGAACAGCGTGATCCTTCAAGACCTCTAGTATGGTCGCTGATTCTCTTCCATATTTGTGAATCATATAGATCAAAATGATCTTATTATTTACTACAATTGTGCTTCTTCAAGGGCTATTCAGTAACTTCAGAGCACCGACTAATTGTGTTACATGCAGTCTTTAAAACTAGAAAAGTGGTGGGAACTGTGTGCTATGAAGGAAGACATGGCTCTCCCTCCCCCCCCAAACATAGATATTTGAAAGACGCAGAACCCATTTGTGTGAATCCAGAAATGACCAAAGTTCTTGTTCAGTAACTGTTCCATTTAGTGACTGCTCACTGTTATGATAGAAATAAAAAAATAGCTTCATGACCAATCCTCACATTGACAACTTTCTCAAGTCTGTAAAGCAAAGAAAAGCTAAAGTAAAATCAAACGCATAGTTGAAGTTTTATGTAGCGTTGTCTCAACTGTGGCTGCTAAACAAATGCTACCTATAACCAGTTCTTACCTTCAGTCTTTTCCATCTTGGAGTACTGATGTATAATAATATATTTCAGAGTAAGAATCTGTCTCACATATATACATTTTTTGTATATATAAATATATTTGTGTATTTAATGAAGTAGACTTAGTCCATAGACCTACACAATACAGGTAATCCTCAACCTACAACAGTTAGTTTAATGATCATTCAGAGTTACAACGGCACTGAAAAAAGTGACGTATGACCATTTTTCACACTTAGGACCATTGCAGCATCCCCATGGTCTCATGATCAAAATTCAAATGCTTGGCAAGGGACTCAAACTTATGATGGCTGCAGTGTCCTGGGATCATGTGATCTCCTTTCATGAACTTCTGACAAGCCAAGACAATGGGGTAGCCGGATTCACTTAACAATCATGTTGTTAACTGAAAGCTGCAATGATCACTTATCAACTGTGGCAAGAAAGGTCATAAAATGGAGCAAAATTCACAACAAATATCTCACTTAGCAATAGAAATTTTGAGCTCCATTGTGGTTGCAAATCGAGGACTACCTGTATATTAATCTTGCCAATTTTTAGAATAACACACCGTTCTGGAAGCCATGTAGGTTGTTTCATTAAGTTTTGTCACTGAAGCTTGCACTGAGACTCTTAGATTTGCAGTCTTTCCTTCTGAAGACTCACAAAAACCAAGCTTAATTTTTTGGGGATGTGGGTGTGGTTTGGAGAAGCATTAAAACTTTTGGATGAAGTAATATTGGCAGCTTTTAAAGGGCATGGCTAAATTCACAGGTGATGCTTCATATATTGGCTCTGAAAATTCCAACACTTTTTAGTCTTTATGGCATTTTAAGGTAGATCGCAATAACCTACATAAATACTCCTGAATTGGGACAGAATGTTATCTCCTTCAGCACTATAGCCTTGCAACAGCTAGCACTTCGAATGGAGCTAGGTCTCTTAGTTTTGTAAAAAAAAAAAAAAAAAGACAGCAATTGGCATGCATACAGAACAGTGCAGAGCAGCTTCCTAGCAGAAGCTTCCAGAGTTAACTAAGAGATTATGCATACAAGTGATTGGCTATCCTTCCTGGTTGCTAAGGAACGCTCTGCACTTTACTGTTTAACACTTAACTTGCAGGTTTTGTGTGATCTCCTAGCATTGCTGTTTTCCCAACATGATGTTCACACTTGGAGGCAGAAGGTATGTCTTCCGAGTGGTTCTTGGTGCTGCTCTTCTGCTTTGCAGCCACATAGCATTATATATTCTCCACATGTGCGTACCATATTCTATGGTATTCTGGATGATTCATATAAAAACATACAAAATATTGTTTTGTGAGTCTGGCTAAAATTTAAATGGAATCATGTTAATTCACGGGAATGCTTTGTTCCTGTGCTTATATTACAGTAATGGCACATATATAAAATGATGCCTTGGTGCACGTACCAAGTTTATTTTCAGAGAACCGAGGCTTACAAATTACGGGAAACATACTGACAAAAATGTCAAGGTTCTTGAGTAAATGCAACAGGCACATATAATATTTTAACCACTACCAACTGTGTGGTTGATGTGAACATTGCTAAACGAAAAAAAACTACTCCATTTGAAACCTATAAGGATACATCTTCATTTGACTTCCTTATTCATTAGAATTAATGAAATGAATAGTAAGGATGTTGGATAAACAAATCACTTTACTTTGGTTGGAAGTCCTATATTTCATTGTTCAAAATGTAAAATCTGTGTTCCAGTTTTTAATGTGCAAAAGGAAATATTTATTTCCTGAGTGAGAAATAAAAGGGTTTTTACATGCTGCAACAAAATTGTACAGTTACATTTGTTTATTTTCTATTCTTCAATATCCTTTCATCGCAAATCTGAGGTTCAGGTGACGTAACAACATTAGTATAAAACCGAGAAACATAAGGTACATATTTTTCATGAAATTTACTGAAAGGACAGCATGAACACATGCAGCTTGAAGCTGGGTTGTGGAGTGATAACATAAACAGACATCCCCCTCCAATAGTCTGTCAGTAAATGCATCAGTTCCAAAACATTTTGTATTTGGAGCAGCCACTATTATCTAACCACAAACCACAAGTTGAGTTTGTATTTGCTGACTGAGAAAGTCTTCTAGATTGCTCCTCTGCTTCCAGCTGTCGGTGAAACGAAACATCAAAGCTAGAGACATCCTGCAAAAACAGGGACAAAATGGGGTTCTTTGTCATATTGTCATGTTCACTGGGCACTGGCTGTTACCATCTTAAAAGTATGCATTCCAATAATGCATGAATTGGGAATGTGTGAATATTTTAGTTAGTGCTACATGGATATGTTGTAGATGTAGTTTTTATTTATGATCTAACAATGAAACTCATGTTTGAGTTCTAGGGTGTTGGACTAACTGGGGAACTTGCTTTCTTTTCTTCTTCCAGAATTTACTTGATGCTGTTCTCACCCAGAGGAGGACAGTTTACTGACAACTGCCCATTGAAGATCAGTGCATGCGTTTGTTGAAATTCTAAGATTGCTTTGTACAGTTTATATGCTTTATTGAAGAATCTCATTTTTTGTTTCTCTATGAATTATCACCTCTGGAACAGTAGGAGGTAAGTTGCTTTCTTCCAGTTATTTCTTTTCTTGCTTTTTCTCCTCTCCACATCTAAGAATAGATTAATGCTGTAATGGATGGCTCTTGCATGGACTCTGTCCATGTCATTTTGCTTAAAGCAGGAATTCCTCTTCTTTTCCTTAGTTTATTTTCAGAATTACATTATCCTGAAGTTGTTATTACCAAATCGGTCTTTTCAGCGCATTGCACTGAATTCCGCTAGATATGGTGGATATACAAAAGATAACTTTGGGCTTGGAGAAGCTGAGGTGACTTGCTTCATTATAGCAAGTAAGAGCTTATGCTGAGTAAACTGGACGTGACTGAACAGGAAAAGCAGCTGATGAAATTAAGGTTAAAAATGAGAAGAAAACCCAATTTTTATACATAATTTATTCTACTGGACTGATTTAACATTATTTAAATTCTGGAATTCACAGCTTCCACAATGCATGTATAATCTAGGAACAGATTTAGGCAGGTAGTTGAAAACCTGTTTTTGTTTCGGCATGTTTCTCTTGGCCACTCCTGAAACTTGAGCTAGATCTTTGGAGGTGGTGGCACCTAACTGAAATCACCCTTTAGTGATTTCAGAAGAGGTAAGCAGAGTGAAAATTAACTTGGAAATTAAAAACAAAAGATCTTGGAAGAAGGCAATGGCAATCCCCTGTCATATTTTTGCCAAGAAATAACACAGACCTGTCCGCGTAATCAGAGATGTCAAACTTGCAGTGAGGAAGACTTTACCTTTTTTCAAGTATTGTAATCAATTAAGTTGATCTGCATGACTTGGTTGTCCCATCATTATTGCAGGCCACTAATATTTCTTGAGGTTAGAGATACACTAAATAATCCTTTACCAGCCACCAAGAAGGCAAACTCTTTGGTCTTTTTCTGTTACACATCCAAAGTAATGTTTTCCACTTTGTGCCAGCAAAAGTGATACTGTCTGGTTTACCTGCTGTACTCAATTTTATTGCAGACAGATGCATCAATTCCAGGTGGCTATTATGTGCTCTGGCAGAGATGCCCCCCTTCCCTATGGACATGGGCTTTTGTCTTCCATGTCCATTTTCTTCTTGACTGCTGACTTTCTTTCCCCTTCTAAGAGCCTCAGCTGGTGAACCTGTTTTTGGTTTGCTTGTTTTGCAAGCTTATCACTGGAAAGTGAAAAGCTGAACCTTTGTCTTTTCATTTGACAAATGAAATGATTGACTTTTTCTTTTAACCGAATAAACTTGGTAAGAGTTATGCCAATTTCCCTTTCTAACTCAGGTGACCGGAAGAATAGTGAAACTATAATGTTTTCTTTCTTTCTTTTTAACCAATCCAATACCAGACAAAGAAATATGTCAAATACAAGGGGAATAAGTGGAGAGATAGTCATACACAAAGATTGTCAGTGAAAACCACATGTCCTGAAGGGCCCAGCCACAGAAAGAAAATAGTTGAAGCTTGCTTTCCCAACATGGGTTGCTCCCAGATGGGCCCGAATTGGCCAAACCAGTAGTAGCAGCAGCGGGAGGCTCCGCCCACCCGCCCAGATGCTTCTGTGCATGCTTCTCCAATTCTGGGAGTTGAAACCCACAAGTCTTCAAGTTGCCAAGGTTGAAGACCCCTATTCCAGGTCAAAGTTGAAAAAAAAAAAAGTAGTAGGGAGATTAATTAGTAGGGAGATTGTATTATTCAGCAAAATTACCCTTGTAACGCATAACGTAACTTTGCCAAAATTTGCTACTAAGTTATAATTATGCCCTATTACCCTTTCGTAGAGAGATAAAGACGTAGCTGAGCCAGGCTTTAGCAGGAAGAATTGTTATGCCCAGGTTTGCTTATGCATATATCTATGATTGCGGTAGATTTTATAGGTTTCATATTAAGTTTGGTTTGATTTTGTCTATTTTTGGTTTTTATTTATTTGTGCTGCCTTGAGTAATAAATTGTGAGTTGGGCAGCTTTATACATTTCTTCAACAAATAAATAAACTGGATAAGAAGGGAGATGCTGTTTTTTAAAATGTGCATAAATAGAAAAGTCACACTGAGCCCCACAGAGACTGAAAGCTTATGTGTTTGGTTTTGGAAAAAAATGGTTATATAAACTTTAATTCTGTTTTTCATTTTAGCTGAACTCCGAAAACAAATTTTTCGAATTTGTATTTAGTTCAGGCAAGCTAAATTCAAAGTATGGTCTATTAATTAGCTACAGGTATACTTCATACCAAATTTAGGATTTGCATATGACAGGAAGTTGACATTTTCAGTTTTTCCCCCTCAATGTACATAATGACTTGTTTTCTTACTGCTGAAGAACATATTGCTATAGTATGCGGATATGAGTGAGTAAAATTCTTCGTTTCTTAAGATCAATTGTTGTCAGATATCTCTCATCAGGATATAAAATGCGTCAAAAGTAGCAGTGCCATTGTGTGTTGCCATCAGAGGTCCTGGGTTATACAGTAATCTGAGATGGGGGAAAATGATTTCATCCCACCCTTTCTTGGTAATCTCTATCTCTCCCCCACCTCTCTCCTTTTTTATTTTATTTTCGTATTGTTTTCCAGTATTTAATTTTTTGCTTACCCTAATGCTCTCCTGATGTTTTCTTACCTTTTCCTTTTCTCCTTTCCTTTTCTCCATCCCCTCCCTTTTCCTTTCCTTGCATTTTTGTTTTATTTGAACAGATATTTAAACATTTCACTAAGAAAAAGGAGGGACAAAAATGAATTTAATTTTTTTTTTTTAGCTCAGTAAAATTAGACCCGGTCATCTTAGATCAGTATTGCATAGAAATGTTACCTTATATCAAATTAACTAGTATAAACAAATTAATAATCATAATCAACAAAGGCAACCAATGTCATAATCAGTTTTTAAAAAAAGGATTGCCATCCAGAAATGATACAACTAAATGATAAGCTAAAGGATATTTTTTCTCTTTAAAGAAGAGTAACGTAAATGGGCAATTATTGGAGACCAAACATTGGTGCTTTCTGTTGATGTCTCCACAAAACATTAGGGACAGATACAACAAATCTAAAGCTTAGCCACATCATATTTGAGTAAAAGATAAAAAAGTTTAACATGTTGTGGTTTTCAAATATTTTGGTCTCATTTTAAAATATTAGTGAGGACCTCAAAGAGCTTTGATTTATGTGGGCTATAGAAATTAAATCTGAGATGTTTAAAAATACGTATTTATTTGACTTTGCAGACTTCCTGAAAAGGTTTTGGGGATCTCCAGACCACACTTTGAGAAACAGTGGTATAGATAACTGTAATCAAAGTGGTATTCATTGCAAAATGTTAACAGATTTATAATGAAAAGTATATGAGCACAGTACAGGAAATTGTGGTAACTTGCGGCACAATTTATTCAAGAACCATATATCTTAATAAGCAATGGAATCCTCAGTGCTTCATATGTCCAAAACATAATATTTTCAGATTTTCTAGAAGACCACAATGGTGGGTCAAAAAGTTGTGTGAATAAATTATAGGTTTAAAACTTTCTTCTGAAACAGAAATATTTTTGACTCAAAATATTCTGATGCTGAGATCCAGAAGAGTACATGGAAAACTAGCTGTAGCCATAAGATAGTAATACTGCACTGTTTCTTTAATAACCACTAGCAAAGATGCAAATTTTCTTATCAAAGAGAAAAAGGTCAAACTGGGAAAAGCAAGCTAATACAGGTAGTCCTCAACATACAGCAGTTCATTTAGTGACCGTTTGAAGTAACATCAGCACTGAAAAAAGTGACATATGACTGTTTTTCACACCTAGGATCATTGTAGCATCCCATTAGTCACCTGATTAAAATTCAGATGTTTGGCAACTTACTCATATTTATGACGGTTGCAATGTCCCAGGGTCATGTGATTGCCTTTTGCGATCTTCTGACAAGCAGAGTAGATGGGGAAGCCAGATTCACTTAACTGTTTTACTGACTTAGCAACTGCAGTGATTCACTTAACAGCTGTGGCATGAAAAGTTGTAAAATGAGGCAAAAGCCACTTAGCAAATGTCTCACATAACAACAAAAATGTTGGCCTCAATATGGTTGTAAGTCGAGGACTACCTGTACTGACCATACTACAATAGGACTCAGGAAGAGAGCCTCAGTAGGAATCAGGCATTGATGAGAGAAACGCAATATGAATATCAGGTAAATAAATACCAGTTGAAGCTAAAGAGTCATTGGTTAAAGCGGGGTGTCAAACTTGTGTCCCGTGGGTCGGATGCGTCACGCACTGGCCATGCCTATGCCTGGTTTAGTGAAGGGGAAAAAGTTGTGATACGTCATGCGACAATACCCTGACAACATGAGTTTGACACCCCTGGGTTAAAGGGTTTATATAATTATGCCAGTGATGGCGAACCTTTTTCACCTTGGATGCCAAAAGCAAAAGTGTGCTCTACCGCACACTTGCGTGCCCATCCCCATAACTTGCATGTCCCCTGCACATGCATTCATGACCCTTCCCGCTGCCCTGTGCATGTCCACATGGCTTTCTTAGAGCCTGGGGAGAGTGAAAATGGCCTCCCCTGTCCCTCTCAGAGGCCCTTCGGAGGGCGGAAATGGCCCATTTTCCAATTTCCAGTGTTGGGCCATTTTTTACCCTCGGGACGCTTCAGGAAAGCCTCCTGAAGCCTCTGGAGGGCAAAAAATGGCCCAACACACAAACCAGAAGTTCAGGAATGGACTTCCGGGTTGTGCATTGGGTTGTTTTTCGCCCTCCAGAGACTTCAGGGAAGCTTCCAGAGGGAGAAAAATGGCCAAAAATGAAGGCCAAAATCAGCTGGAGCTGACTGGACAATGCCTCGCATGCCCTAAGAAGTGGCTCCATGTGCCATCTGTGGCAGGTGTGCCATAGGTTCGCCATCACGGCTATGGGCAAAATTGGGAAGCATTACTTGAAATAAGTACTGCTACTTTGGCCATCTAATGAAAAGGAAGGAGTCACTGGAGAAAAGCCTGATGCTGGGAAATATTGAGGGCAAAAGAAGAAGGGGACGACAGAGAATGAGATGGCTGGATGGAGTCACTGAAGCAGTCGGTGTGAGCTTAAATGGATTCCAGAGGATGGTAGAGGGCAGGAAGACCTGGAGGAATGTTGTCCATGGGGTCGCGATAGATTGGACACAACTTAGCAACTAACAACAATAACAATTTGAAATAAAGGATTCTAAAAAGAAGACCATGCTTTTGTTATGTTTTGCAAGCTAGAGATTGTGTTGATGTAGTTGATTCTGTGGGCTATGCTTTCTCACAGATTTTTTTACTCTTTAATCTACTTGGGCTTAATATCATTGCTGTGTTTTTAAGCTGTTTTGTTTTAAGAGGCCTCTCCTCAGGCAGATACCAGTTTGTGTGACAGACCAGTCCTATAACATAATGATCATGCAATCTGCAGTGCTTACTCCAGCATTTTTTTTTCATTTTTATTGTATATTCATTTTGTTTTGTTAAATATTTTAACAGATGTTTGAAAGCATAACCAAGAAAAGAGAGAGAGAGAAAAAAGAGAAAAGCAAAGAGAGAGAAAATGAGAAACAAGGGAATGAAAAAAGAAATAGAAAAATATTTACCATTTGTATAAAACTGAATGAGGATTTTCAAAGTAACAGTGGATTAGACTGAATATAAAAATGATCTTATATCAATTTAGCACTTTAAAGTTATTATTTAAATAAAACTAATATTTAGTCATTAACACTAGCAGCCAGTATGATAGGAGCAATAACTTAGAGTTTCAGTGTATTCTGGAAAACTTTAACTTTATCCTAACTCAAACAAGAAGTAAAATTATAAATCCATATGTTAAGGAAAAAAACCATATTTAAATATGATGCAAGTCCATGCAAAGAGTTACACTCCATAAATGATCTCCAAGTTAAATTATATTTTCGTTAAAATTATATTCATTGTGTTGGGTTGTTTTATATACATACTGTGAACTGCCCTGTAATAATACATGTTATGAAAAGCAGACTGAAAATCTAAACAGTGATTTAAAATACCAAGTAAAATTGAAAGCAAATCTGACTTCAAGTGGTACTGTGAGGATTTTCCCACTTGTTTCACAGAACAAATACATGTCTAAAAAGCACTCAAAATGTTCCTATGATGTTGTCCATGATCTGATCAAACACAACAATCAGAAATGCAAGTGCATAAGGGTAGAATATATGGGAGTGAAATTCTCTCAGATGTACTTTGATTTGTCTGGATATGTACAGTATTTCTAAATCGGGTAAAGAAATATGGCTCCATTAATGAGTTGTGGACTTCAACTCCCAGAATTACTGAACCAGCTGGTTCCCCATCCCTATTCTAAAGGAAGGATGCTTTCAATTCTCTTTGGTCATAATTTGGCTGCTTAAATTTATAGAAAAATTATAGTAAAAGGCATGTTATAATATACGACATGATATTGTTTAAAATCATTATGAGGCATTTTAATTAAAAATATACAGTTCATTTAGTGGCTATTTGAAGTTACAACAGCACTCAAAAAAGTGGCTTATGACCATTTTTCACATGACTTTGACAGCATCCTGACAATCATGTGATCAAAATCCAGACGCGTGGCAACTGACACATATTTATGACAGTGGCAATGTTCCAGTGCCATGTGATCACCTTATGCAACCTTCTGACAAGCAAAGTCAATGGGGAAGCTAGATTCACTTAACAACTGGGTTACTAACTTAACAACTGCAGCAATTCACTTAACAAATGTGGCAAGAAAGGTCATAAAATGGGGCAAAACTCATTTAACAAATGTTTCATTTAGCAACAGAAATTTTGGGCTCAATTGTGTTCGTAAGTTGAGGATTTCCTGTACATTGTTTTTGAAACCATCTGGAGCTCACTCACAATATAATTTCATATTACATTTCCCATCCCTTGTGTGTGTTTATGTACATTTATAAGGATAGAGGTGATTTCTTGACTTAAATCAATGTATATACAGAAAGATCTTCAAAATCAAGTGGAACCATGATAGATTTAGGTTATCTGATATAGTGACATAGTATATTACCATGATCATAATTCAGCAAAAGAGAGTGTGCTTATAAACCTGAAAATTGTCTTCTTAGATTGATAAATTATATAGATTTTTGTTGAAAGTGTTTACCTTTTACCATTTGGAAGGATTATAATGACCCTACAGTGAATTTCATCCAGATGCAAAACTCAATTCTAATTATCCTAATATTGGGAAATAGGATTTTGTATGAGAGAATGTAAAGAAAAATAGTTGATGGTAACACTTGCTTTAAAATATTTAACTGCAGATGTTTTTTCTATGTTCCAGAAGCATTGAACGAAAAATTGAAAAGCACCCAATAATATTTTATCTAGTAATCTTTTTAACTGAGTAATTTATCTTAAATGTTCTAGACCTACATCCAGGTTTTTGGCACAGACTTTAAAAAGATCATTGGTAAGCAATAATCCATTTCATCAGAAATTATGGGGCATTCAGTGAATTTAGTGTTTTCTCTCTTACAGTCATAAATTAATCTTATAAGGGAAGCAAAAAGAGGAGCTTTGGGTATTAATGTTAAATGAAGAGATAGTTCAATCTACGGTTTTAAGTGTATGAATTTTAGAAAGGACAATGATTCTTAAGTTGTTGATCTGAATTTGCTATGCATGAATTGTGAGTATGTTTAAAGGAACCAGGTATAGGAGACATTTGAATCACAACTGAAGTTTTTTCAAAGTCCAGGGGTATTTTTTGTGGTTGAGAAATTTCAAAATGGCATCAAGGTATGTATAGAATCCATGGGTTATGGTTTGTCCAGCAGTCACACAAGCAATAAGATTGCAAAGATTGGGCCCATTTTTACACGAAAGGTAGCTGTGTCTAACTGTTGAAAGGGATTTCAGAATATTATGATTTTTCAGCAGTTTGTCAGGACTATTTATATGTGCCATCCTACTTAGGCAGATCAGGACAAGTTAACCGCATGTTTTCAAAAATACATGGCTGGATCTTAGTCTTTTGGGGGCTGAGCCATTTCAAACTTTACTATTCAAATTTGAACCAGGAGCAGTGTTCAGAACAATATGGAAGTGTATTCAACATCCATGAGCAAATGTAATATTTTATATTCTAATCATCTTGCACCATGATTGAAAACTGGTCTAGCTTGTTAGTCTCCTCTTTAAAAAAAATTTAAAAAAGGATATGACAAATGAGTGTCATCGGTTTGCATTCCCTCACCCATAACAAAGTTTAATGATTTGTTTCCCTTCCCCTGAAACCTAGGAAAGTTTGATTGCCACCAGACTGCTTATAGCACACAGCTTAGAGAAGTTCTTGTCCAGCTGTTTCTCAGTAGCCTTAATGTTTAGGACATGGTTTTAATTCACTGAATGGTTTATGGGACTTTTACACAGATTTTCCCAAGGGTTGCTCCCTCTGGATGAGGAGAAAAGTATGGGAAACTGAATAAGAGAAGAATGTTTTTTTCAATTTTTTTAAAAGGGGAGGAATGTATGTTAAGATACAAGACTCTTGTTCTAAAACTGCAATATTTTAACATTTTGAAACAACACTTCTACAGGAGAAAACTTCACCAGTTTGAAAGCAGCTCCAGATGTCTCCAAGGCATTGTTTGTAATAGGCAGAGGATCAGAAATCTGGCTTAGTTGTGCTAGAAGAGCTGCTAGGAGATACTAAAATTTGCTGGAGGAGGGAACAATCTGTTTTTCCTTTTCTGAGACTGCTTAAATTTGGAACTGATAGATATCAGGCAATGGTGGGATTCAAATTTTTTTTAATGCTGGTTCTATGGATGTGGCTTGGTGTGCATGGTAGGGGAACAATACTGCAAAATCCCCATTTCCTTCCCACCCCACTAACCTGCTTTCCAGCTCTGTTCTCCTGTGCAGGGCAACAAAAGAAGACCCAGTCAATCAGCTGGGACTCCAATCAGCTGGGACTCGAGAGGCAGTGAATAGATGGGGGCGGGGCCAGCCAGAGATGGTATTTGCCAGTTCTCCAAACTACTCAAAATTTCTGCTACTGGTTCACCAGAAACGGTCAGAACCGGCTGAATACCACCTCTGATATCAGGACAACCTTATTAACAATGTTGAGTTCGTTTTCAGTCAGTTCCACAATCCTAGTAAAAGCCCCATTTAATTTTCCCCAATGATAAAAGAGCATTTCATTAACACACATAATATTAAAACACTAGCCAGTATAACATATACTATAATACCTCCCCCTCCCACTACTTGACTTTCCCTGCTTTAACAAGCCTCATGCACTGAACTTTTGCCTGCCTGCAGCTGGCTGCTAAATTTCATTTCATGCCACCATTATTTCTTTCAGTGGGAATTTAAATGCAGGAGAAATGACATCTCCATAGCCAGACAGCTTTCCACTCATTCCAATAATTTAGCTTTTTCTTTAAAAAAAATGCCGAACATATTCAGCATCTGCTGAAAACATGGGGAAGAGGGATGAAAGCATTCCCTCCCACTCCATCTTTCTGTTTGGAGCAGATGAGTGTTTGTTTTAAAAAAAAACAAAAAACAACCACGAACTGGCTTGGCTCGGTTAAACAGGGCACCAACTGAATGACAATTTCTGCTTTTTGTGTTGGTTGACTGGGGGAATCTCTGATTGGCTCGTCACATTGTGTGCTCTCAGCTTTCAACATTGGCAGGATGGAAGGCAATTTGCAAAGCTAAATTCAAATCATTTTGGAGCCACTGGAAAGTGGAAGTTGTCGTTATAAAAGCACTGTTAGCTGTATTGAAAAGAATACTACCCGTATTTTGTTTTGATCACGGAGACATACAGTTGAAAGGGCTAATTTGTGACATATGCAAGACTCCACATTAAAATGTATATTTTTAATTGATTTCCCGACCTTGCCATTATAAGAGGAGATGCCATCTCTCTGGATAACTGGTTCCAACTACTGAATTGCTCTGTTAAAATACTTTATTTTATATGCAGCCAAATAACTGAAAACTGTATCTTTCACCTTGTCCTTTGGAATGATAAAAACAGGTCTTGAACATTGTTGCTGCATACATAAAAAGCAGGTGGAGCTTCAATCTACCCATTGCAGCTGCAGTCTTGATTTCCTTTGCCCCACCCTTGGTCCATGTGTGTTGGGACTCTGCGCAGTTTACTGAAGCAGCAAGATTGTTGGCACTGTGGAAAAATATTCTTAGCAGCCCACTTGAAATAGATGTGTTCATAGTCTTGTCTGCCAAAATTTTGTGGAATTAATGAAAACTGATACCTTTGACTGGAGTGCAGGAATTTGAGTTGTGAGCTACTTTTCATGAATGGGTGTATAAAGTGTTTTTCCTTTCAGATTGAAATCCAGTCAGTCTGAATTGAGTAAGGTTACCACAAAATATTACACGAATAATGTATCCTTTCACTTGCAATTCCATCCTCTCAATATTTCTGATTTGTGGTTCAGGCATATGGGATTTCCTTCACAAATACTTAGCTTTTGCAGGAATGAAACTGACATAATAACTGAAAAATGGGAAAGACATTTTTAAATTGATTGTTTCACAATTTGGAATATTTGGCAGTAATGTGAATTAAAAATGTAATATCAGTAGGTCAGAAATTTACAATCCCTTTGCAATAAGAGAAATAAAATTAAAATACTTGAATTGATGTTTTTTCTTTTATTCCCCTTTTTGTTTGGTCATCTTATGCTAAAGAGATGCTTTACAGAATTTAAAGAATATAAGTTGGTATCATGCTTTTAGTTTTACCACATGCCTGTGTCAATGTGTTTTTTAGAAGTTATAAATACATTTTAATATCAAAGGAACTATTCCTTCAAAGGGAATTGTTGCCTTTTATAATTCACATCAAAACCTCAACAAGGGGTGGAAACATTCTGGTTCAAAAAATGGCTTGCTCAGAGCAATTTGGCTTACTTTTGAGGAAACAGAGAGGGTTTTGAGGCTGAGTAAGCAAATAATGAAATATATGAACATGTCACTAGCTAATTAGTGAATTTTAATAGATTAATATCATGCAGATATTTTACTGGCATATATTTGCAGTATAGCTATTAATGAATTCTAAAGACAATGCCACGTATCTGCACATCTTAAAATAATATTATGCCTTTATTTCTTTGAATATGGCAGGAATATATTTAGAAGGGTTTTCTTTATAAATATATATGGAAAGGTTTTTCACATAAATATGCCATATCACTCACACACACACACACACACACACACACACACACACACACACACACACGCAATGGAACATTGTTTCATAGTTGATAAAAAGTACAGAGCAAACACTGCTTTTTCTGCCAGAGGCAATGTCTAAGGAATGTCTAAACATGTCAGGGTCTCAATATTACCTAAAAATTGGGAAACAAGCCGGGGATCAGTGCCTTTTGCCCCTGGGTTTATATGTTGAGAAAGATCTCTTCCCTGTTTCTATAGTATTGTTCTATCACGCTGGTAGCCAGGAAGAAACCTGGTAGTGTTTCTGTTCATTTGCATACAGACTCATAAAGTCTTTAATCATTAGCACCTTTGTATGTCTGAGTCCTTTGGAGGAAGGTAAAATAATATAAAAAGGGAGCGGAAGGTCCTTGACGTAATAACAGTTCGTTTAGTTTATTTATTTAGTTATTTAATTACATTTATATACCGCCCTATCTTCCTTGCGGGACTCAGGGCAGTGAACAGGCAATAATAAAAAATCACAATAAAACATCCAATAATCCAATAAATATGCTAAAAGTTCTAAAACCAAATTAAACGGTGGGCCTGCTCTAAAATACCATTATAAAACCCTAATAAAACAAATTAAAACTACGCCAGGCCGGCCACATGAAATAGATGGGTTTTCAGGGCTCGGCAAAAAAGGCACAGGTCCGTGATTGTACGTAGGTCAGGGGGTAGGTCATTCCAGAGGGCAGGAGCTGCCACAGAGAAGGCTCTTCCCCTAGGGGTCGCCAGCCGGCATTGACTGGCCGACGGCACCCTGAGGAGGCCCTCTCTGTGGGAGCGGACTGGTCGGAGGGAGGTATGTGGTAGGAGGCGGTCTTGCAAATACCTAGGTCCCTTGCCATTCAAAGTTATAGAGGCACTAAAAAAAGTGACTTATGACTGTTTTTCACACATACAACTGTTGCAGCATCTCCATGGTCATGTGATCAAAATTGGCAACTTGGCAACTGACTCATATTGTAGTGTCCCGGGGTCATGTGATCACATTTTGTGACCTTCTGACAAGCAAAGTAATTGGGGAAGCCAGATTCACTTTATAACCATGTTACTGACTTTACAACTGAAGTGATTTACTTAATAACGTAGACAAGAAAGGTGATAAAATGGTTAACAACTGTCTCGCTTAGCAACAGAAATTTTGGGCTCAATTGTCATAAGTCACAGACTACCCTAGAGTTTTAAATAAATGAATTCCTTGCAGGAAGAGATGCAGCTTCCCTGAAAATAAGCCCTATAATTTTTATGCATGTGCCAAATATAAACCCTACTGCCGAAATAAGTCCTACTTAAGCGTCTGTGCAGCTGCCCAGCTGCCCATTTTGTCTGGTTGCAGTGCTTCCGACTCGAGGTGAGGTGAGGGTGGAGCTGTCCCATGCACGCTGCACTGGCTTACCTCAGGGCCTCTGCAGCCAGGCCATCCATGTCCCAACAACTGCCTCATGGCCACAGCACTGGTGCCTCACTTGGCCTCCTCTGTTGTGGCCGCAAGCAAGCAGAAGTGGGCCAGCGGCCATGCGGGATTCTATTGGACGGGCGAAGCAGGTGTCGGGGCATGGGTGGCCTGGCTGTGGGGGCCCTGAAGTAAGCCAATGCACACATGGGGGAGCTCCACCCCTCTGCCTCACAGTGGCACACTGCCACACCACACAGCCCCCTATCCCACTACGAACAAGCAGAAGAAGTGGGCCAGCCATACATGGGGGAGGCAAAAAAGACAACCCCAAAAATAAGCCCCAGTGCTTATTTCGGAGCCCAATAGAAAATAAGACTGGTTTTATTTTCTGGGAAACATGGGTATCTACTTTATAATAATGTTAGGATGTTATAGAAAACATTTTTTTCTGATCAGGTATGAAGTCTAGAGGATTTGTTGAAGTAACCAGAACATAATCTTGTTTGAAAATGGTTTCTAAAATATTATCTATCAAATGTTTCTCTGTTAGTTCAGATAGCTTAGAAATTTTGTGGTGCTCTCACCTTGGATGTATATTTTTCTGTTTCTTGGCATGCTCTGTGGTAAAATCTGTAAATTGTTATTATTTTGGTGTGCTATGTATAATATATCTATTGAAATTATAATGGATGAATTGCAAGATGTATGATTAGGATAAGTTGTTGATACCACAGGCCATTTATAAACGGTGCCCACTTGACCTGCTTTCTTCCTAATATGCTTTTTCAAGCGGATACTACACAGCTGTAGATTAGAGATTAAGTTGCACCTGGGCCATAATAGAATCCAGTTCTTTTTTATCAGGTTACTTCAGAGGCAGAATGATGATGATATGATTTCTTGCAAGAAACTGGAACATATCATAAGTGAGAAACTTTTATAGAACCAAGATAAAGACTTCTGTAAATGTGACTGCTTCTCCAAAGGAAATAATAGAGCTAAATTAATAGAATAGAGTATTAATTACCTTACTAAGTGGTTCACTGGACAAATACTTACCATCTGAATTCAGATAGGCTGAATTTTGGAAACAATTGAGCGTTGGATTGCCCCCTTGGGGACTTAATTAAATATTAGTTTTACCTTGTGTAAGGCAGTTTAATCTTTCCACACAGACAATCATGAGTTCAGAATGTCACATTTTCTATTATTTACAAGTAGAACAGTGGTGGGTTCCGGCTCCTGTTGAAACTGGTACACTGCAATGGAACCGGGCATCCACCACGTGCACAGTGCATGCATGCGTACCCACTGCCCGTGATGCTCCAGCTGCTCAGTGGAGTGTTACGCAGGCGCCATATGCCCTGTGCGTGTGCGCAAATGTCCTGGTTGGCTCAAATAGAGGTAAGGAGAGTGGGCGGGCAGGTGGGCCTTCCGGAGCACCATACCGGAATGGTATCTGGTGCTCCCAGCAGGCACCGGTACGCCTGTACCAGGGCATACCCCTTGTATCCCCCCACTGAAGTAGAATATGTAGTAACTCTTGGTTTATTTGAATAACATTCATGATAATACCTGAAAGTTTTAAAAATAAATATAGTTCATCCTATATAAGAACTCAAGGTGTATACCAGCGCCATTTTGCTATGCTAATATGTTCTTTGACCTAAAAACTTCATATATGAGGTCATTTTAGATGCCACTTTAGATAATTTTGGAAGCAATATAGATTTATTATACTTAAGATTAATTTCTGTTGGTATCGTCATACCAATCATTGCTATCAATTATCTTTTTATATTAGCGTACATATTTATCCCATATCAAATTTATAATAGCTGGATATTGTATGACAGCATTTGAAATGACATTTATCATTCTTATAAAATTCCAGCTTGGTCTTTCTGAATAAATTTAACTTCTGTTGACCAATATTTTACTTCAACCTGAATTATTTTGTATTTCAACATTTATCTTGCTTTGCTAAATCCTTTAATCACATTATGTTTAAGAAAGCAGAAATAGAGCTGGTGGTGGAATTCTACCTAGATTAATATGTGTAAAGACTGTGTCTGCCAAATGCTTGACAATATCTGACTGCTATTCAGGGAGAAGTTCTAGAATGAAAATAATCCTAAATTGAGATTCAGATTCAGATGAAAAATAGAAATTAAAGACAATGAATAATAAAAACAATCATTTTGGATCTTCACATAATCTCTGGATTACAATAAATCTGATAAAAAGAAGTATGCATGGAAACAGAATATATTATTTAGCATCCAGATCTGTATTTTCTTTGGAACTCTAGAGGTTTTCTTTTTTCCTCTGTTTGTTTATTTAATTAAAGGGTGGGAAACTGCATGAGGTAATTGCTGGTTCTAGCATTACTTGAAAATTTGAGAACCTTGTCTAATTTTGCATGTTGTATGCTCAGTGTATTGGCATATTCTTATTGTATTTAATCATCTGAACTATTTTTTTTTTGTTTCTGCCAGTTCTCTCTCCTCCCTCCCCTCTTTTTATTTACCTTTTAAAAAGCAAACTTGACGTAATTTTCAATTTTAAATGTGTGTGCATATCACGTGCTTGATATCTGGATTTCTGTTTTGCTCTTAATTAATTTACATAAAATGGCTTTGTGACAGCCACATCTATGCACAAGTCTTAGCACACTGGTTTTTAGCTGGTTAGAACATCCAGGTGGGATGTACCTAGGCAAAGACTAGTGGCAGTAGCATGTTAGAGAAATATTGTTAATATTGTTAATTCCCCTTAAATCCATTTGCCACTAGTTTGTGATGATGAATCATATAGTTCAGTTTCATAAAGCATATTTTCATTGTCTTATCTAAATATCTTAATATTCAAATATACTGGATGACTTTCTGGTTCTAATGTTATAAAAAGGGAATCTTCTCCATGTCTCCCTTGACAGTACCATGTAAAACTCTTTTCCAAACCCTTTGCAGATACGGTGGCCAACATTATGTATTCCAAATGTACAATGAAATGAAATACTTAAGGTACTCAACTGGGTCCAGACCCAGGTTCAAATACACACTCAGACTTGATGCTCATTGAATACCTTTTCTTACTAGTCATTAAAACCAGTCTATGGCTTAAAACTTAGATAAAAACTAGGCTGACTTTTCATTGAGCTTTTTTTATCATAACTTCAAAATTCCTTTTCTATCAGTTCAGGCTCCCTTATCATGAGATACGATTTTGTTGCATAGTAGATCTCCTTTTGCAAATGAGGGTTGAAAATAGGTCTGGATTTTAAAATCTTAAGACCATTTTAAAATAGCTGTAAGATGAGAATTTTGCATTGATCTTTGGAGACATTATATTACTGCACCAAGTCCCAAGGTTCATTTTTAATGTCGGAGATCTCATGGAAATCAAACTGTTATTTTTTAAATTCTCTGACTCATAAAGGCCTGTTGTTAATTATATTTCTGCATTTATTTTTTTCTGAAATTTATTTTGTCTCTGATTGCCTGGCAAATATGATTAGTGATATTATTACATATATTTTCAAACTGGAAGAAAATTCCCAAAGTCATATTCAAAATTTGAACATTTATTAATCAAATAATTTAAATTATCATAATCATCATCATATTCTATTGGTGATTGGTATTTTACTTTTGATGTTTTGGATTTATGTTGTGGAGTGTTGTAGGCAGATTTGACTGGCAATGAACAGAAGTGAAAGAAGATAAAGAAATAAAGAGAAATGAAAAATAGAAGATAGAACTTTGGCTATAAAATTGAATTAGACAAATGGGAAAGATTTTGGGGAACAAACTTAAAAATGACACTACAAGGTCATCACTACAAGTTGCATACAAGGAAAACCAGTACAAAATGTTTTACAGATGGCATCTGGCACCAACAAGGTTAGCATAAATTTCAACAAATATCTCCCCAAAATGCTGGAAATGTGAATCAATACATGGAACATATTATCACCTATGGTGGACCTGTAAGGAGACTAACTTTTTTTTTTAAAAGGATCAAAAATTGTTTGGAGGCAATAACAGGAGTTAAAATAGAATGGAAATCTGAAGTCCTATTAGGAATAGTGTCTGCGAAATATAAAAAAGAAATCCAGTACTTAATAATACATATAATTACGGCGGCAAGGATTGCCTTTGCCCAGAAATGGAAAAATAAATTAACTCCAAGTGAAGATGAAAGAATAAGAAAGGTTATGGATTGTGCTGAAATGGACAAGTTAACTAAAGAAATCCAGGGAAAAGAAGAATCAGAATTCTACCAGATATGGGATATATGGTATAAGTCAGGGATGTCCAAACTTGGGAACTTTAAGACTTGTGGACTTCAACTCCCAGAATAAGTGGATGGAGGAAAGAAACAAGAACCAATGAAGGAATACAGCAAAATTTAAAAATAGTACTTTATGAGTAAAATAAGAGGGTTTAGAATGGTGAAATCCTAATGAAATATACCAGAGGGGAAACAATATAAGATGAGCGGCTTCAATTGACAATCGCTATTAGAAAGAACAGGAATTTCCTGTTTGTATTGTATGATGTAAATGTAGTGTATGTCTAAGTTTTGTGTGAGTGTATTTTACACGTTTGTAAATATTTTTTTTAAACAAATTAAAAAAAAGAAAAATAGAAGATAAAAAGTATAGCTAATGGAGGGCTAACGGATCTGGTTAACTACGTTGTATAAATACACTATTTAGGTAATGGGGCAGTATTATTTATTTGTTTAACAGCATAAATTTATCATCCATTATAGAACATTTTCGGGATGGGAGGAAAACAAGCAGGGGAGCTTGCTATACCCCAACTGACAGATTCTTCCAGCTTGCCTAAAATGGGTTTTAAATCCAGAGCTCCAGTTCATCTAGAACAGCGATGGCGAACCTATGGCACGGGTGCCACAGGTGGCAAGCGGAGCCATTTCTTAGGGCACGCGAGGTGTTGCCCTGTCAGCTCCAGCGCGCTTGTGTGCACTGGCCAGCTGATTTAGGCCTTCTTTTGAGGCTGTTTTTTGCCCTCCTGAGGCTTCAGGGAAGCTCCTGAAGCTCCAGGTGGCTGTTTCCACCCTCCCTTGCCTCCTAGAAAGCCTCTGGAGCCTGGGAAGGGCAAAAAAAGCATGCCAAAAGCAGGGGTTCGCACACATAGCATTATGGGTGTGGCACGCCCACCCATGACCCCCCTGCGCTCCTCCCGCTTTTGGCTCGCGAGCCAAAAAAGGTTAGCCATCACTGATCTAGAACTTTTCTATGAATGTATCCTTACACGTTGTTGTTGCAGGTTCCACTGAAGCTCTTATTAATTTTAAACACTGTTCAGTATTGTCTGCCTTCTTATCTAAATTTATTATGCAGTACATCTCATAACATCGAGGTCTTAGGCTACATATCTTTAAATAAAACATTTTATGTGATAGTGTGTAATCTTGTTAAGATAAAAATTGCAGAATTGATTTTATCTTGGAGTCCCCTTTGGCACAGTAGAATGTAATCCAGAGGGGTTTCCCCCCCCCCCCACTTGATTGGACCAAAGGAAAGAAGCTATAACTTCTTAAATTTGAAAGATGGGAGCAATTGAGGGCTCTGAAATCAATTAGCCAGTTGGAATGGTCTAAATATTGTTGTGCTGTCATTTAGTGAAACTGGAAACAGACTAAGAATTAGTTTGCATCTCAAATTTATAGATCAGTAAATCTGAGGATGCTCTAGAGACCAGACCACAATGAAAAGCTGCAGTAATTTGGGGTTCAAGATAGACTCCTTGTGCTATGCATTTTGTTTTATTTCTCTGTTAGATTTAAAAAATCAAAAACTAATGGTGCTGTACCTCTGGATCCATTTGGTTGAATTATTTGGTTCTGTATAACAGGGGTCTCCAATCTTTGCAACTTTAAGTCTGAAGGACTTCAGCTCCCAGACTTCTCCAGCCAGCAAAGCTTTGCTGGCTGGAGAAGTCTGGGAGCTGAAGTCCTTCAGACTTAAAGTTGCAAAGGTTGGAGACCCCTGCTGTATAACATGTTACTTTTGGGGCTTCTTCTGTCATTGTTGCTATTAGAAAAAAAGGGGCTGGGAAAGAGAAGACATAACAAAGCAGTGTTATCTCACCACATAAATCATGTCATTCATTTCTACCCTTTTGTCTAGGTCCAGGACATTCTTCAATTACTAGCATAAAAAATCAGCACCGTCCCTGTTCCAAAGCCTTTTTATTTCAAAATTCAGGCTACAGCTCCAGAAATCCTTTGTGATGCAATTCAAAGAGCTAACTTGCAGAAAAATGTAGGTAGCTTTATCTAATAGCAAAAGACATAAATTTGTCACTGAACAGAGTAATACGGACTCCGCTCAGGATTCTGCAGGGACTGCCTGCTTAACAAATATGGTGCCAATTTATTTTTCCCTATTTATTTTCTTTAAGAAACAGAATAAAGTGTTTTCTTATTTAGAGACAAAGTACTATTAAGGCCCAGCTGTAGGAATTGGACTGAATGACAGAGCATCATGCTATGAGATTGATGATGTTTTGTTTCCATAGTTATCAGCATTATCTATTTATTGTAGTTATTTAGTTTAGGAACCCACAACTTTGCTCTTAGTTGCTGGAGTGGAGCTTTGAAAGTGTCCTTGGCAGGTAATAGGGATGAAGAAATACTACTTTCTGTCATTATTTTGCCCAGTCTGAAGTATTTTCTGTTCTGCTTTTTCACTTATTTGCATTTCTAAAAAAAAGGGTGGATTTCACATAACATGCGTTTTCTCCTAATATAATGCATTTTATGTATGCTTTTCAATTTTGGCATTTTTGTTACATACTTTTCACATTTGTGTACCCATCTTATGGTTGGCAAACTGCCTCATAACATTTGGTGAATTGTGAATACTGAAAAATTGCTCCATTTTGTTTTGGAAATTGATTTAATAAGAATAGATATTTGTGTTGTACACTATAACTATGTCTACCATTCCTGATCCTTCCTGTACTTAAGGCAAGAATCTCATTTTCAGTAGCGCTTTCAAATTGGGATCAGAATTTTTCACTATATTAGTGTTAACCTGTTATTTGTCTTGTCCGCCAGTATTAGTACATTATGTTCAAATGCATCAAGCATCATAGGAAGTTTGATGAGTGATCTCTGTTAGGTTAGGTTGAGCAGGAAAGGAAGACATGGATTGTATATCTTTTAAGTTATGAAGATTCAGAGATTAAATATTATTTTCCTCCTGTTCTGTTAATTTACCAATTTAATTCCAAACTATGGACGATTTTGTCCTTGTTCAGAGAATCAAAAGAGATTAAGCAGATCTTTAGTTTCGGCCCATGTGAATCTTGATTCTTAACTAAAGACATTGGATGTGAATACATGCATAACAGTTTTGGATTTTGATATATTACTTTGACTGTCTTGACCCTGGTTAGAGCTGGCAGCACATATGGTACACGTGTCATAAATCTTCAAGTTTGGAATTCTTTGAAACTAAACCTGTAGGATGATGAAAACCTATTTGCTTTACCGCGTTAGTAAATATTTTCATTGTTCTTATCAACTACACATGATGTAAAACAATTGAATCTCTTATTTTAAGCTGGATGCTTCAATTCATGTAGCTTCTCTTGCCATGCAATGTTACCCCTTAGTGCACTTCCTTTGTGGTTGTCTACTTAAATCTCCCTTAGTTTTTTGTAACTTCTTGATATAATATATCTCTGAATTAAAATAATATATATATTTTTAAAAAGAATAGTGCTGGGTTTGAATGGGTGGGTGGAGAAAAAGTAGTTGCAGTGATCTTAAATGGTGTTTTGGAATAGAGCTCATCCACATCATAACATTGAGCCCTATTGGATAGACTATTCAGGTTATTTCTTGAATGTTTAAATACACTGGAAATCAGAGATTCGGACGATGAGATGGATTGTATCCTCTATCTTTTGTTCGGTTACTATCATCAGTTAGATCAATGAATGGTGAGCTAGTTATGCTTGAGTTGATTCCACATTGTTGCTGCAATATTTTCAAACCTTTTTAAACAGATCACTGCTTAGGGGGAACCTAAGGCAAAGGACCATTCCAATTGGGGAGGTCTTTAAACTACCAGCATGGAATGACTTGATGGCCATATCCAGATAACACATTTTCTGTTGCTTAGATGGTTATGAGTTCATCCAGCTGTACATGCTAGCTTTTTCCTACATTCCTTCCACTAATCGCTAGTTTTAAGTTTATTTCATGAATCAGATTTTTTCTTCAATGCACTAAGTAGACAAACAACCTAAAGAACTTGCAAAAGGTTTTTTCCCCCTTTAAATCAGCAGGAATTGTTGTTGAGCTTTTGTGTTTGGATGAATCTATAACTTAATATAATCTAAAGTTGGTTGGTTATCTGAAAGAACACAATAGTTAAGCAATTTCCTTGCTGCTTACACCTCATGATTATAAACATTTTGTAGGAGACATAATCTGGGTGTTTCTCTTGTAAACATCATAGTAATACTGTATAAAGTCTGCTTCATACAGATAACAGATACATAAAAATGTAGATAAGATGTAGATAAAAACCTATATTTGTTTTCTGAAATTAAGGCATACTGCTGAAAGATGCAAAACAAATAGTGAAAGTTACATTTTTAAACTTTCACAAGGGAATTTGCTTCAGAGGAACCTGAAATGGAAAGAGGATAATTGTGGATAATTGTTAACTTTGTTCTTGGGCATTAGCAGCTAGATAAACCTGAGGATGCATACATACAACTATATGTTAGGATGGTTTGTGAACATAAAACATTCCAAGAATTAAAATGTAATAACCCTCGCTCCGGTCTCAAAATACTACACCAGAATGCAGTTTTACTAATACAACTAGTAATATGGTCTGGAATTTTTGACCATAAATCTCTTGTAATGGCTAAAGAGCATTTTCACTGATTATTTGAAAAATATGACTGCAACTAAGGAAACCTATTTATGGGAATGACACAATAGAGGTCATAAAAGACTGTGGCCTGAGAAACTGCAAGTTCTTGATTGTATAGATGAGTTATGTCAGAATAGCAATCACGGCATAATAACCTCTAAATATTAATTATATAAATTTTACTTATCCTACCTTTCACTGAAGAGTTAATTGCTTTCTAAAGACCTACCTGAATGTATCTAATATTATTTACTGGCTTGTTTTCCTTTTTCTTTTGTAATGAGATTAGCAAAATCATTTTTATAAATCACTTTGTTATCTCTGGAAAAATTATGTGTGTATTTGTGAATGAAGTACTGTGTTAAGTAACTTAATACTGCAGACTTTGAGCATGCCTGAAAATCTAAATGAATGTAACATTGTATAAACTCTCCTTTGTCAAGATCATATCTCAAACTATCATAAGGAAGTTGTCCTTAAGCTTTGGCACCAATTATTGGGGTTGTCTTTGTACAGTTTTCCTTAATTAGATTTTGAAACAGAAGTCACATTCCGTGAAACTTGCATGAATCAAAATCTCAGATAGTCCAAAGTGTATATTTCCAAACTTTCTTTTGCTAGCAATATTTGGAATGGAAAATAATGTTTGCAATAGAAGGGTGATAGTTAGAACTGATTTTTAAGAGCTAACAGTGCCATGATCTCATGTAACAAAATGGATGAGGATATATTCCAATTTGGGCCAGAACATTACTCTAAAGAATTATGAACTTCAACACAAAATATTCCTGCTCCTCTCTCTTACTCAATAAATATTAATTTGCCAAACTTCAGTTGCATTACCTCTCTCATCAAACTACTCCAGTAATAGGATAATTTAGACTAGTGTAAGCAACATGATCGTCTCCAGATGTTTTAGAGTATCATGTTTGTTAATCCTAGCCAGCATGACCAATGGTAAACAATTACTGTATAGGAACAGCAATGCAAGGCATACACTAAAAATAACCTTTAATAAAGTTTATAGCAATATTTTTCCAAAATGACAAGAGAGATGGCTTCCACGACTTCTTTGGCCAGTTTATTTCATGGTTTCTCAACAAGCTCCATTGGTCAGTGGAACTCTCTCATAAATAAATGAATAGTTTATATACTAAAATATTTATCCAGTTCTTTACCTACCATATAACTTGAATGTGTTCTTTTACAGTCATGTGACAGCTAACTAAATATGAGTATTATATTGCTGTTTTTATGTTACCTCTTCTCCAGGCTAAGCATGTTTATCTTCTCTAGATCCAGCTTGGTGTTGCTGAGGAGACTCAGTTTCACTGATCACAAGATAGAAAAATGTAGGTTGACATAGAAAAATGTGAGTTAGAAAGCATCACCACCAGATGGATTCTGGTTAACTGATTAACCAGTTAACTGATTAACTGGTGTTAACAGATTAATAGATTAATATAGTTGGAATAGAGCCAAAAAATTAAAAGACTCTTGCTCCTGGGGAGGAAAGCTATGGCAAATCTAGACAGCATACTAAAAAGCAGAGAATCACCCTGCCAACAAAAGTGCGTATAGCCATGGCTATGGTTTTTCCATTGCAATGGATGGCTGTGAAGGTCGAGTGCCAAAGGTTGAGTGCAAAAGACTGAGTGCCAAAGACTGAATGCCAAAGAATTGAGGCCTTTGAACTATGGTGCTGGATCAGACACAACTTCACAACTAACAACAGCAAGAATTGGAAGGGACCTTGTAGGTCATCCAGTCCAACCCCCTGCCCAGACAAGATCCTACACAATTTTTGACAAATGGCAGTCCAACCCTTCTTGAAAGCCTCCAGTGATGAAGCACCCACAACTTCTGAAGGCAAGCTGTTCCATTAGTTGATTGTTTTCACTGTCAGAAAATTGGCTGCTATCCTGTTTCCCCTAGTCCCTCTTTTATTAAACTGTATTTCTCCCTCTCTCTCTCTCTATGGGCCACCTGGGAGTTTGCTATCCCAGTGCCTTTTTGGCCCTAAGAGGCCTCCATACGTTGCTGAGTAAATGACTGTTGGTGGGAGGAGTTACAGGGAGGTGAAAACCTGATCAGTGGGTACATTTTACATTTGTGTACCTTGCACATGACACACGTGTACTAGGCACAAAATGAGTACGTATTCTATTATCAGAAGTCCTTGGGAACATTGTGTCAAAATTTGAGGTAAATCGGTGCAGTAGTTTTTGAGATTAGCTGCTTAGTACAAACTATTTTACATTTTATATAGATAAATATATCTATTTATATAGATTGAACAACTATTTGCATGAAATGGTATAGGGTTCTCTACTTGAACAGGAAAAGACTTCCAAAGTCCCTTCCAATCCTATTATTCTGATATTCTGATTAAATGGGAGATGCCTGAGACACTACATTAAACAATTTATGTTTTGCTGCCTGCAGTTACAGCTTACTCAGCTTATTCAGGTCCTAGGTATGGGAAGATAATTTGGGCAAATATTTAATAAGCAAAATGTTATGCTTTATAATATCTAGTGCAGTTCGCTTTTTTCCTGCCTGTTCGTCTTGTAAAGGATACTGAATAAGATCTTGCCAAACTGATGTAGTTGTGGGCACAACTATATTCTGCCAAACTGATCAAGTAAAACATCCCCAGGCATTATTTCCAGCAGCAACCGTAGTGCCAAACCAGAAATGAAGTATCTCTAAGAGGAGAGACTAATTAATGTGCAGCTCGCACTTTGAAATGAAAATGGCCCCAGCTTTTATTCATTTAAAAGAAATTCCGTAAGTAATTTTTAAATTTATTTCCTTCAATTGCCAACAATGTATATTGTGTAATATATATATATACATATATACATACATACATACATACATACATACATACATACATACATACATACTGTGTGTACACACACACACACACACACTGCTATTCTTGAGGCAATGCAATTGACACTTAGTGTGCTTAGAGTCTCAATTTTTCAGCACATTATACAGTTTCTTAAAATCTGTAATACTCAGCACTTGGAAATACCACCTTGTCAAAGAAACAGTTTTCCAGAGCACAGAAGTGCATGGACTAGTGAAGGGTATTCCATATAAATGCTTTCTTTCTGTTAACCTAGCAGAAGCCTAATGCTTTTACCTCTAGGGAAAGTTTCTAAAAATTCCTCTTAGGGAAGCACGTGTCCCGTGCGTTTTAAAAGAGGTTTCTCTGAGCTAAAAGCTTTCAGTTCCCTTTTCTTTTCACTGTCTCCTCCTGCTTCTTTAGAGACAAGCAGCTTGCCTAGAGGGTGTGGCAGAGAAAGAACTCTCTCTGGGATTTGCTGAAATCATGTGGTATCTTCCCTTCTCTAAGACATTGCTGCAGAATGTTGCTTGATAAGATTGAGACCAAAGCTTTATGTGCTTCAGAAATCTCTACTATTTGCTCTTTATATTTATATCTCTTTTTGCTTCATGTGGATCAGAGAGGCAAAGGCAGCAGTGACCAGAGTAAGGTAGGCCTGGTGGGGGGAAAGACATTTAAATGGGTGGCAAACATTTGAGTGGCTCTCTTGAATGAGTCCAGAATGCAGAGAGGCTGCAACTCAAATGCTGAGTCTTGCTTCCTGTTTGTTGAGTCCATTGTTGGTCTCTTACCTTGGTTTAATCATGCTCCTTATTAACATAAACTCTGATATCCAGAACATTTATGGTAGCACTAAATAGCTATAAAGTATTTTATTGAACAGAATACAAAATGTTTAAATGTCATGTCATGTTTCTCAGAAAAAAAAAGATAATAAGGAATCAGTTTAAAGTTTAAACCATGTTTCATAAATAGGTAAAATGCATGCAGTCTCATTATATTGATGCCATATATGGTGGAGTTTTGAATGACAGTTGTGAATTAAAATAACAACAAAAGGGAAAATTATCCTATATTTTCTAAATGGTGCTGTGTCCGTCTTTTTTATATGGCAATGTAGTAGGACTTGGAAAAATTCTCAGCTGTCTCTGAGTTGTTATTGCTGCTTAGTTACCAGTTATCTTAGGATCCTATTATTTATTAGAGCTAAAACGTTTTGCTTCCAAGACGTTTTTTAAAATCATAACTTATTTTAGCTCCACTAAATGAGGTGGCTTAGGGTATGACAAAGATACTTTGGAAATCAGAATCTGTGGGATAATATAAATCCCATATTCTTTAATCTGATTGCAATGATGCCACTCAAATTGCATAATAGGAAAGATACAAAGTTTACCTTCTTCGAGACAATGTCTCTTAGAAAAAATAAACAATTCCAGGATGTTTCAAGCATAATCTTTACTGAATCTTTATCTTGGATTCTCTGATTGCTCCATGTCTCCATTGAAGTGTGAAGACCACTCACCGGAGACAGCGTGATTTCTTTTGATAACATCCTTCCCTATTAAGAACAAGACTTCAGGCTTATCTATGTTAACTAAGATATGATTTACTTGGCTAATCTTATTTTCTGGGTTTTCATGATAGAGTGAAATATAATCCAATCATGTGTTTCTAGCCTAAAGTGTGGTTGACTCATTTATGTTTCAAATTGTAGTTTGAATGTAACCAATTTTTTAGACTCCCTAATTGCTCCTTTACTTGTAGTAGTAATTTATTACATAGCAATAACACAACTGAAGTATTCTGAGTGCTTTGCATACGATTATGGGATAAATCTGGATGAGCTCAGAAGAGCTAAAATGCTATTGAAGAATTAACCTGTAGCTTTTGTGTTAATTCTTCCAAAAATAGAATACTCTCTTTCGTATAACTGCTAGAGTCTAAGCAATAATTACTCAAAGGCAGTTGGGTATTTAAGAGAACAATTCTGTTTTAATTTCAGATTATAATTTAAAGACTATTCTTCTTAATTATTAAATAGTGGTCTGTAATCTGATAAAATACTGGTAAATAATAAGAAGTTTTTCTGTTATAACTTGTGGAATAGAAAGATTTATCTACAGTATAGAAATTCTATAGAGGACTTTTTCAACCATGATTTAATGCCTTTGAGTTCCTCACTAATCAGAGGGTGAAGCAGAGGAAATATTTTGGAATGGTTTTACAGATTTAGATCTTTTCTCAAAAAAAAAAGTTTCATATCTCTAGGGGTATAAGTTATAAGACACATTTATGAAATAGTATTTGCAGTTTTTCTTGCATGCATAAAGTCTAGTCAGGTTTTTTTTGTAGACATAAAATAAGCACGTGCCCATAATCATCAGAAATATTTTCTTAATTAAAGGACAGATGGGAAAAAATGCAAAGATGGGCTGCCCCCAGGCTTCCTGCTTAGTCACCATTTTTCTGTATCTTATACTGTTTTAAAAGATTCACATTGTGGAAGTGTTATATGACTGTGACTTAAAACTAGCTATATGTGACAGGAGACCAGGCCTTGACTAGCTGAACTTACATGCAATATGAGGAAGGGTTATTGTTATGGGGAAAATGGGAGGAGGAAAGAGTATTATATATGTTTGCCACCTTGAGTTATTTGTAAAAATAACAAGGCAGGCTAAAAACCCAATAATATTGAGAACAGGGTTTCTGGAGAATAGTGGAAATTGGCAGGAGAGTTATGGAGGAATTTGTGTTCATGGACAATCTAGATCAGATAGACTTTGCTCAGGAAATTCTTGGTGGAATAAATTCTTTTTTTGATGAAGATATGGAACAGATGCATGGCTCTTCTTTTTTAATCAGGTGATCACTCTGAAAAGAAAAGGAAGGAAAGTGTCATGGACTGTGTTGGTGTGCAGGCTTCACTCAGAGGTGGTGAGTCAGTGTGGTAGAGTTTGGTTATAGACAGGAAGAAGAAGGAACAGAGGAGAGAGACTAGGCTGGCTTTGAGATTCTCAAAGCTTTTGAGATTCTCCAAACAATGATGGACCTATTGGAAGGCCCATTGCAAAAGTTGAGGCAGTGTTATCCAAATTCTGTGGCTGGTGCATTAGCTGGAATAGGTGCTGTTTTCTGGATATTGGAAGAGAAAGTTAACACATCAGTTGAATTGATTTCAGCCATCTTGTGTAGTAGATAGGCCAGCAAGACGTTATTGTCTGTAGTATATGAAGGTAAGACCTTTTTCTGCCCAAGCCCTGTGGTACTTCAGTTAGATATATCTACTAGAACAATTTTTTTCTGTCACTGATGTGAGCCTTGCGTTAGAGCATCCTGCTTTCCTGCTTCCATGGATGTTAAACTGCACCTTCATAAAAGCTAATTATAGGTCCTTACAAGCATTCCATCTTGAAGACCACCATGTTAGAAAAATTGGCACTGCGGGGCTCTGGGGAGGCCACAGAGAGGGTAGGTAGGGGAAAGGCTGTAAAATCTCCTGGCCATTATTTTTTTTCTCCATGCCTCAACTCCTCCAATAACCAAATTAACACACAATTTTGGAACAATTCTTTCAAATTCTCTGCTGTTCCTTGTCTCACTAATTCATCTGCCCTTCATCAGTAAGTCTTTCCTGAAACAGGTCAATTAGAACAAGATAATCCACCTCACACCTCTGGCCTGCAACTGGAAATCATCTGCCGTATTTTTTGGAGTATAAGATGCATCTTTTTCCCCCAAAAAAGAGGGTGAAAATCTGGGTGCATCTTATACATTAAATACACCATTTTTGGCCCACCAAAACGACACCCCCTTTGCAAAAATGGACATGCAGAGGGTTTGGGAGGCTTGCAAAGTGCTCCTGGGGGCTGGGGAGGGCAAAAATGATCAAAAAGCGGGCCGTTTTTTCTCATTTTTGGAGCCCCCAGCCCCCAGGAGCACTCTACAAACCTCCCAAAGCTCTATATGCCGCCCCCTTTTTGGCAAAAAACAAGGCATGCAGAGGGTTTGGGAGGCCTGCAGAGTACAAAAACTTTTTAAAAAAAATTTACTTCTTCAAACTCATCTTATACTCCAAAAACTCTATTCATTTGTTGTTGATTTTGTAACAAAGCCATACAACTTGTTCAGCAGATATAAGGACACCTCAAATATTTGTCACCAGCATCAAAAACAAAGTTTGATACCTCTCTGATGAGAGCATAGTGAGGCTTTTAAGATTGATGTAAGTTCTTTGAGGTAGGCCATGTCAAGAGGTAGATCCCATAGGATTCCCAGGAATTTTACTTTATTGTTGTAGGGTATATGAATGGAATCTTGAAAACATGTCCAAGTTTCTTGTAGTTCCACCTTACGTTAAACGAAATTAATTTGGGGTTATTCTTAGTTTCTTTCTCTTACTACCTATTTCTGAATTGTGTAATCTCTTGTCCAAGTTCCTATTTAATAGCTCATTCCTCCCTTTCCTATTTAACGACTCCCTCATGCCTCCAAAAGGTCACCTCCAATTTTCTTTTCACCTTCTGTGTCATCTGCAAAGGTAAGGTGTGGGTGGCTTTGTACTCTGTGGCTTTGTGTACCTGAAGGAATGGTTATGGCTGGAACTGGTAGGAGGGGAAAGAATTAATCCTAAACCCCTTACTGAGGTTATCATAAGGATTGATGCTGTTCCTCATTCTATTCAACTTCCACACAAAGTCTTTGGGCAAGATCATCTGTTGGCCTGCAATCACATTTCATTAGTATGCAGATGATATCAAACTGTCCATCTCAATCTCTGGCCAAATAAGCCATGCTGTCAAAGTGCTGTCCAGATACTTGGGGACTGTCAACATCTGGAAGAGAAAAAACAGGTTTGAACTCAATCCTAACAAGTGGCTTTGGGTTCAAATATCTGCCAGTGAGATAGTGCTATTAAATCTGAATGAAGTTGCACTTCTTTGGGTGAAGTTGGTTCCTGGTTTGGGGGTCCCCTTGACTTACAGGTCCTGTTCAGAGAGAGCAGGTGATAACTAGAATTTAGCAGAACACACCACTATTTTGTGTACTGATTGCAATATTTCCTGGAATGGCAGGCCTTATGCACTGCTACCTATTCACCGCTCAATTGCATAATATACTTGAAGAACATTCAGAAAGTATAGCTGGCTCAGGATGCAGCAGTTGGGGTAACACCAAAGCCACCGACATAGGAACACTATTCCGAGAGCTGTACAGACTGTTTTTTTTTAAATTTAAATTTATATCCCGCCCTTCTCCACAGAGGACCCAGGGCGGCGCACAGGAAATTTAAAAGACATACAAAATACAATAAATATAATATAAAAAACTATTAAATAATCCTATCCTGCGCTAAAACCAAATTTTAAAAACCCAATTTAAAACTACCTAAAAGTCCCCATGGGAGGTTAGGCTAGGCCGGCTTGTTGAAACAAATATGTCTTAAGACATTGGCGGAAGAGGCGGAGGTCGGTGATGGTACGTAATTCAGGGGGTAGGTCATCCCAGAGGGCTGGACCCGCCACAGAGAAGGTTCTTCCCCTGGGTGTCGCCAGTCGGCATTATCCGGCCGACGGCACCCTGAGAAGGCCCTCTCTGTGGGAGCGTATCGGTCTAAGGGATGTATGGGGCAGGAGGCGGTCTCGCATATAACTAGGCCCCGAGCCATGGAGCGCTTTGAAGATGGTCGTCAAAACCTTGAAGCGCTGTGGACTTCTGGATAAAATTAAATGTTTCAATTATTATCTTTAAAGCCTCTCATGGCTTGAGATCTAGGTATTTGTGGAACCCCTTATTTGTAGTAATAGTTGCTGCCCACTAGGTTCCAGCTGGGTAAGCTCATTATGTGTCCTCTCAAAAATGCTTACTGACTGCAGTGAAAGTGAAATTGTAAGTCTGTCACAGTCATGTGATGTCTCACTTAGTGATTTATTTAATGATGGATGGATGGGTGGATGGATGGAGACAGACAGACAGAAATGCTTATGAAAACCCTTTAAAATAAAACTAACAAGCTCTAACTTATTTGTGTTCAGGTTTGGAAGAACATGTTAAGAATGTTGTAGAACTGAAAAAAGGCAGCTGAAGGTGAATAAGGTGCTAGAATATTTTCAATATTGGTATATGTTAAAGCATCTGGACACAGGTTTGAAATTTAGGATATGCGTGACTAAGTGAGGAATCAATACAGAGGATGATAAAGTGGTCCATGATGGAAATAAAGTTCTTCATCTTTCGTCCTAATCTTGAAACTTAGACTAGCCATTGAAAATTCATAAATCCAGGAAAGATGAAGGGTCCACTTCCTTGGACAATACCTAATTTATCAAATTATTGACACAAAATGTGGTATTGTCAATAAGTTTAGGTAGCTTTAAAAGAGAAAGATAAAACTGTTGAACTGTTAATTATGGTGTCTTTTAGGAAACTTCAACATCTGAAGGAAAAATATTTTGAATATTAGTTTTATGGCAAGATGCAACACTACAAAAAAACTATTTACACCATTATTGTTCTCATGTAGTGTTTGCTGGCACGTATAGTAACTGGCCACTGTGAGAAACAGGATCTTAATAAGGAAGCATTTTTCAGGTAGTTGCTGAATTAACGAGGATCAAAGTTCTGTGGTTGCTAGGAGTCAAAACAACTCAATGGCATGTAATCAAAGTTCATTCCAATAATCACAATCTTAATTTCTTTATAATTGTTATTACCGTTTCAGTCTGCCAAATACTGCACAGTATTTTAATTTTGGAATATGTTTGAGCAAAGATGCATGCCTGCATAATTACATTGTGCTTTGATTTCCGAATTATTTATATGTCTAAGTCACCTGTAAAACAGGTTCCTTGAGATTTTGGACATTGTGGTGGGAAAGCTGTGTCAGTTTATAGCCACAAAAACTCAGGAAAAGTCTGCTAGCATAGCCTTTTGATAGTGAGCTGGGTGGATAGATGATAGATAGATAGATAGATAGATAGATAGATAGATAGATAGATAGATAGATAGATAGATAGATAGATAGATAGATAGATAGATGTTTTTCGTTGCGAAGTCATGTCCGACCCATCACGATCCCATGTACAATGTTCCTCTAGGCCTTCCTTCTACCATTTTCTGGAGTCCATTTAAACTCACACCTACTGCTTCAGTGACTCCATCCAACCACCTCATTCTCTGTCATTCCCTTGTTCTTTTGCCCTCAGTCTTTCCCAGCATTAGGCTCTGAGAGAGAAAGAGGGGGGGGGGAGAGAGAGAGAGAGAGAGAGATGCTTTCATGAGCTTTAGCTCAGTTCATCAGGTGCATGTATACTACATCTGATGAAATGAGTAGGTTCTAAAAGCTTAAAGTCTAAGTCTCCTGATTTTCAGAAATTTTAGCTAATAAATAGAAGCAATGCAGTAATAATATACAAACCTGCAAACAAACTCCATTTAGAGGCATTTCAAAACAACCGGAATCCAACAATGTATTGCTCGGCCCTGCATTTCCTCATTAAAGTGTTGCGAGAATTTCTTGGATGACCTGCCACGTTTCATGATACTACAGCCACAGTCCAATGCTTTTCATTGGTACGTTTTTCATTTTCAATGAATATTGGTAGATTTCAAAGGTGCCTTTATGGAATATATTTAATTTAAAAATATATTAACGTTAAAAATATATTAACATTTAATATATTTTTAACATATTTATGTTTTATACTACTGCTTTTTATCATTGCCTGTACACCGCCCTGAGTCCCGTAAGGGAGAAGGGTGGTATAAAAATCTAAATAATAATAATAATAACAACAACAACAACAACTTGCTTCTTGAAAAAGGATAGCACTTCTGATAAGTGTATAAATATAGGTGCAAAGAAAGAATGAATAAATGGATTGAACTCATTTTTTTTCTTTCATAATTGTGACTTTTCACCTACTATGTATGTTTAGCCAGTGTTCCCCTGGTTTAGCTTCCTTAACTAAAACAGCAACAAAAGGCCAGGACATTGGTCTCTTGAGCCAACTGTCTTCTCTACTTGCATAGATATGTCTGCTAAAGGTTAGTAGGCTGGATATTCTTTCTTTTCAAGAACAGTATGGATTCTCTGTCACCTGCAGTTAAAGAAAAGTAAAATATATCTTCTTGTCACTTTGGCTTCCCTGCACTTCTGGAGCCATGTGCTTCTGGCTGACCTCATGCATCTTGGTTTTGAAAAGCAGGAGTGAAAGCATGAACTTGGAAGTCCAGTGTCAATTACTACGGTTAGTTTTCCATAATGGGGCCTGATATGAACCTTCCCTCAGCCCCAGAACTTGCGAATTGGGATATATTTATAATGTAGCTAAAAACAAGTATAAATATTCTGGTTTTGATTAAAACCTTTCTTCCTAGTGCATTAGTTGTCAACATGTTCATAGGGAACTTTTCTTTTTTTTCATTGGGCTATGAAAAAAAATCTACTTCTAGGAATTCTTTATGATTGCTAGGAATTGAGAGTGACTTGGTAGCATATCATGATCATCATTATATACCATCATCAATCAGTCTAAAATATGAACAGAATAGATCCTATTCCATGTTTTTGCTGAATGTTGATAACTCACTTCAGACTCTTGATTTCTATTCTATCAGCACAATGTTTTGCAGTAAATTATGTTAAAATCAGTTTGGTAACTTTTTGGTTTCATTTGTGGTCTCTCTAACATATAGAATATACAGGTAGTCCTCAACTTATGACCACAATTGACATTTCCATTGCTAAGTGAAACACTAGTTAAGTGAGTTTTGCCGCATTTTATGACTGTTGGCAAGAAAGAATCACTTTCACTACAGAATCACTGCAGTTATTAAATTAGTACCACTGTTGTTAAGTGAATCCCCATTAACTTTGCTTGTCAGATGGTTGCAAAAGGGGATCACATGACCCAGGACATTGCAACTGTCATAAGTATGAGTCAGTTGCCAAGCGTCTGAATTTGGATCAGGTGACTATGGGGATGCTGCAGTGATCATAAGTGTGAAAAAATGGTTATAAGTCCCTTTTTTCATTGCCATTGTAACTTTGAACGGCCACTAAACAAACTGTTGTAAGTCGAGGGCTACCTGTACCTAGGAAGAAGTTAAAGTATTCAGCAGCTATTTTTGCTTAGAAAGTTTTTCCATTTCCTTTTTTTGCTCTATATTTTCTCTTGAAGAACTTTTTACAGTTCCATAGCTCTATATCCAGTATTGGGGGGATGTGGTGGCTCAGTGGCTAAGATGCTGACCTTCTTGATCAGAAAGGTTGGCAGTTCAGCAGTTCGAATCTCTAGTGCTGCATAACGGAGTGAACTCCTGTTACTTGTCCCAGCTTCTGCCAACCTAGCAGTTCAAAAGCACGTAAAAATGCAAGTATAAAAATAGGAACCACCTTTGGTGGGAAGGTAACAGCGTTTTTTGCTCCTTTGGCATTTAGTCATGCCAGCCACATAACCACGGAGACATCTTCGGACAGTGCTGACTCTTTGGCTTTGATACAGAGATGAGCACTGCCCCCTAGAGCCGGGAACAACTATCACATATATGCGAGGGGAACGTTTATCTTTATCTATAACCCAGTATTACATTAATAAATCTGAACTACAATCCCAGCTTTCTCTGTTGCGGTTTTCTTTGTAGTGGTAACTGCTCTGTGACAAATTTCATTAAAAGTTTATTCTACTTCTGAAAATAGAATAAAGAAGTAGTTATTCTACTTCTGAGCTCTTGACATTTGATTTCAGATATTTTTAATTATAGAAGTATTGTAGTATCAAATAATCGTTTAAAGCTAGTTTCCAATATTCTGGGACTTTCTATTTCTTTAAGTTACCTACTGTGCTTTAGGCAAACTTATCTGGATATTTCACACACAAGTTGGGCTTGTTTTTGCTGGGAACAGCTTCTAGAGTTACAAAAAAATCCGTTTAGAAATCTTTCTCTGGTTATATTTGCATAAACCGCCTGGAGTCACCTGTGAATTGGGCAGCCATATAAATTTGTGTAAACAAACAAACAAACAAACAACTTTAGCTGTAAAACTAGATTTCCCCCCCAGTTGTGTATGCTGCAATTTGTCTGCTGTTTCACAAATCATACCAAATACAGACTGGACAATCATATTTTAACACAAATCAATTCCATTCGGCTGGAATAGGGCTTGAGTCAGGAGGTTGCTTGGTCTGGCGCCTGATGAAAGAGGTTTTTTTGTTTTGTTTTTATTCTTGTTTTTACTGGTTGCTGTGAGCTGCCTAAGATCATTAAATGAGATAGGCAAGCATGTAAGTTATTTAAATGAATTGCTTTACTATGTTAAGAGAATCTGGAAAATTGTCTTAATTTATAAATTATGGCTAAGTTGGCATGCTGCAGAAATTTAACCTTTCTCTCTTTCTTTGAATTACCTCTCCTGGATTTTCTCACACAGCATGGAAGGTTGTTGATCACAATATAGGTGCTGTATTTCTTAGGGAGTAGGTACAGTTTCTGTGGAGAGATACTGAAAAAATTGAATAAGCAGTTCATGGCAACTCATTTAATCTCAAACAGAACTAATAGTCAGCTGTAATTTTGTGTATTCTATTTTTCCCTTCCGTGTTTCTTTATTCCTTTATTTTACATCCCTGAGTAGCTCAAACTTTTGAAACCTAGGTCCCATCCAGTGGTGCGAAACGACCAGTACGCCCCAGTATGGGTGTATCGGTGCCTGCTGGGTGCCTGCTGGGAGCACCAGGTACCATTCCAGCACGTGCATGTGTACTTACCCGCCCACTCTCTTACCGCTATTTGAGCCGATCGGGTCTTTCGCGCACGTGCACAGAGCATATGGTGCCTGCGCAGCACTCCGGCAAGCAGCTAGGGTATTGTGGGCAGTAAGTATGCATGCGTGTGCTGTGCGCGTACTGCACGCATTCACGTGGTGGACGCCAGGCCCCATTGCGGCGCACTGGTTGCAACAGGATCCAAAACCCACCACTGGTCCCATCACACCGATAGCACTCTATTAGATATGGGTAATGGCCCACTAAAACCTTGATCATGTTCTGCTTGCCCGCTGGTAATGGGACAACTTGCCACAGCTAACTTGCTGTTGCCAACGAACCATGGCCAACTGGCCACGGACAGCTCACTGCAGCCAACTCACAGCCAACTCTCCGCAGGACAACTTGCCACAGGACAACTTGCTATGGTTCAATGTAACAATTCTATTTAATTATTTAAAATAAATAAAAATTATTTTAATTTTTGCCATTCATACTTTCTTTAATGATTCTATTCCACCATTTCTTTGATATTAGTGTCAGTCTTGCCCCACAGAGAGTTGTCCTACAGAGAGTTGGCTATGGCAAGTTGACCATGGCAAATTGTCATAGACCCTTCACTGCCACCCATTGACTTCAGAAAGTGAAAGACTCCTGGCAGCACCAATATATCTCTGGAAAACTATATGTTTAGCAAAATAGAGACAATAGCGATCTTTAGCACTATAACTGAAAAATGATATGTTCTGAAAATGTTATTTCCTGTCCTATCATTTTATTTATTACATGAAATTTCTGAAAGACATACATATGCTGAAAGATTTTTTTTACAGGCAGAAATAGAAATTGGTACAATACTGTTTTTAACAGAGTTGGAAGGGACCTTGGAGGTCTTCTAATCCAACCCCCCAACCCCTGCCTAGGCAGGAAACCCCATTTTAGACAAATGGTTATCCAATATCTTCTTTAAAAATTCCAGTGTTGGAACATTAATAACTTCTGGAGGCAAGTTGTTCCACTGATTAATTGTTCTAACTGTCAGGAATTTTCTCCTTAGTTCTAGGTTGCTTCTCTCCATGATTAGTTTCCGTTCTTGCCCTACCCTCAGGTGCTTTGGATAATAGCTTGACTCCATCTTCTTTGGGGCAACCCCTGAGATATTGGAAGACTGCTATCAGTCACCCCAGTCCTTCTTTTCATCAGATTAGACATACCCAATTCCAGCAACCATTTTTTATATGCTTTAGCCTGTGGAAGGTTGCCAATTTTTTTACTACCGGTTCGGGCATGCTCCCTCACGCTTGCGCGCTTGCACAGCAATTCTGCGCATGCGCAGGTGCATCTGAGCAGGTGGGTGGAGCCTCCCGCTGCTGCTACTACCGGTTCGCCCAATCCGGGCCGAACTGGTAGCAACCCACCTCTGGCTTTAGTCTCCAGTCCCCTAATCATCTTCGTTTCTCTTCTCTGCACTCTTTCTCTGCTCTTCTCTGCACTCTGTACTGTTTCTAGCCCTCATTTAATTATTACAGCTTTTTAAACAAATGCAATAAATTTGATTTTTTATAAATTTTATTTTGTCTTTTTTTTTCAATAGGGATAGCAGCATGATAGCTCTTTATGGTTGATGCTAGCAGAATCTTGTCCAGCTGAACCATTTGTCTGGACATTGTCAATTTTATAAACGGAAGCATTTGAAATGAAAATGCCAGGAAAGGTTTATTCTGATGTGCGTCATTTTTCTTTTTTTTTAATAGATAACAATCTATTCCCCCCCCCCCCCCTTCTGCTTTATTTTCAATTCCTTTGAACGTCATAGAAGGGAAATCTAAATCTTTAGAAGGGAAATAAAAACAACAAGCATGTACGCTCCTCGGATGAGAATTTGACAGGTATTAGTGAAGCAAAATGACTTTTTAGTTGTGATTTTTGCAATTCTAATTGCAGTAGTGGAATGGATGGTTTATCCTAGGGTTTGAACTTGAATGGAAACAAGCATCCCATGCGGTCAAGGTCTGAGAGAAGAAGTGATTGCCCTATATCATATGGACATTGTACGATTTATGACCTGTCCTCATACTTACGACTGTCACACAGTCACCCAGGGACACACGATCAAAATTGAAGCACTTGCCAAGTATGTACATACTGCTTGCAGCATCCCGGAGTCATGTGATTGCCATTTGCAACCTTCCCAGCCAGCTTCCGACATGCTAAATCAATGGGAGAAGCTGGATTTGCTTAACAACTGTATGATTCACTTAAGAACTGTGGCATTAAAGATCATAACATAGGCCACAACTCACTTAACTGCCTTGCTTAGCAACAGAAATTCTAGTCCCAATTGTGGTTGTAAGTTAAGAACTACTTGTAATCAAAGCTGCCATAGAGGTGGAGAATAGGAAGGAGTGGTAGATTGGTGTGTTAAGAAACCTTGATGTTGGGACCGGCACATTCTCCTCCCCCCCCCTTAAATTTTCCGCATCTTTTTACCACCCACTGTGTTTGATACAGCCCATTGCCTCCTTGCCAGGCTCTTAATCAGTGAGAGGTAATAACCACATAGATAAGCATGTGCTACTTTCCAGTGCCAATTATTAGATCAGCAGATGCTGGGGGGAGTATTTATTAGAGCATGTCATGTTAGTAATCCCAAGGTGTAATTAGACTTGCAGATTTCTCCTGCTTCCACACTGTTGATAGCATGGTCCAGATGCTTAGACAGAATATGTGTTTGCGATGGTAGTTGGCATATTAAGACATTTCGCATAGTCATCCTTATCTGCATTGATCAGAAGACGATAGCATAAGATAATCAAAATGTTTGATTTGGACTTTATATTGTTTGCGTAGGAGTAAATATTGCCATGTATAAAATTGATATTCTACAATTTACTTTTGCAAAATTCTTTGTAATAATCAGTTGGCATTGACCTTTCATCCCCAATTTGTTTTCTCTTTAAAGTGCTACTTTAATTGCCAACTACTCAAATGTAATTAAGTTAATAGGAAATTGCATCCTGCAGTCACTTTTGAATTTCAATATTTGGGTTAAAGCCAGCATTTGCATGTGGGATTATATTGCTATTGGAAAGATTATGACTATTTAATCTCTCCGGCATTTTTCTGAGTATGCGGTAATCGTTAATTTTATTTTTGTAGTCTTGTATAGTTGGTTAATTAATAAATACTTAACTGGTTTGTATGACTTATCCATCACTCTTGTTCCAGTGAGTTAAGTGACGTTATATATTTTCTGTGGGGCGGACTTGTTTACTTCTAGGAGAACTGCCATATATGCTCAGTCCATTCCCCCACTTCCTGTTTTCTCACTTTGTTTGAGAAACCCTTGAGAAAATAACATTCCATGAGTGATTAGAGAAGCAAATATTTATACGAAATATAATTAAATTAGATTATACAAAGAATCAATATCCAAAATAGAGGATTCCTCGACTCTGGGAATCCTGGGGCACTCACTTCTTTTCCAAGTGAGGCTTCTGTTAAGGACGGTTAAGGAAAGAAGCGTTGCTGAATACCTGAAACTATTGTTGTGTGTAGTCTTGCAAGACTTAGGAGAAGTTAAGAGAGAACTTCTCTCCCTCACGTGAACAATACTGAAAGCAACATTATTGCTAAATATATTTCTCCCCTTAATTTTGCATAGACTCTCAAGACAGACAATAATCCTAGTTCCTGGAATGCCATTTTCATCCCTTCCCCAATTATCATTAATGATTTGACTATGAACGTCACTAATGCTATTTTGGGGAGGCGGGGTGGAAATTAGTCTTTAAGGAGCTAGGCCAGGGCTCTGCAAAGTCGGCTCTTTTAAGACTGGTGGACTTCAACTCCCAGAATTCCCCAGCCAGCTATGCTATGCTGGCTGGGGAATTCTGGGAGTTGAAGTCCACCAGTCTTAAAAGAGCCGACTTTGCAGACCCCTGAGCTAGGCTTACTGTGTATTTTAAATTTCTGTATAAAATTGAGGGGGGAAATTATCTAAGAATAGTGAACCAAATCTGATGAACTTCATGAACATTTAAATTTGGAGCTTTCTTCCCTGTTCAAAGATTATACTCTACTAATTCAGGCTCGTAACCATGGTAGCCAATTGGCATGAAGAGTATTTTATACTTTTCTTCCCTAACCTGTGGTCAGATAAAATTTCATCATAGCATAAAAGAAAATGACAATGTACTTAAAAGGCCATTTATAGAATTTAGAAGTTTCAAATTTCTATGATGGGAATAGTAAGGTGTAGTCAGAAAAGTGAGATTATAGGCTTTTATTTTACTTTTATTTGCCTTTTTATTAAAAGGCAACCTTGCAATCTCAGCTGATTGGACTGACACAACAGTATTATCATACTCTAGGCCAGCTCCTTGTTACTTCAGGGCCGTGTATTTAGAGTTAAATTCACGTCACATAGTGGGGTCACGTGACGTATCGGGACTTTCCCCCCTTTTGCTAAACTGGGCATGGGTAGGGCCAGCACATGACACATCTGGCCTGTGGGCCACGAGTTTGATAGCCCTGATTTAGAGGGATGATCTTTTGTTGCAATTTGCTGTCACTGCATATTTATTTGTTTGATACATTCATCACAACTACTTCATAAGTAAAGGTTCCCCTCGCACATAGGTGGTAGTTGTTCCTGGCTCTAGGGGGCGGTGCTCATCTCCGTTTCAAAGCCAAAGAGCCAGCGCTGTTCGAAGATGTCTCCCTGATCATGTGGCCGGCATGACTAAATGCCGAAGGCGCATGGAACGCTGCTACCTTCTCACCAAAGGTGCCCCCTATTTTTCTACTTGCATTCAAACTGCTAGGTTGGCCAAAGCTGGAACAAATAACGGGAGCTCATGCCATTACATGGCACTAGGGATTCGAACCACTGAACTGCCAAACTTTCTGATCAACAAGCTCAGCATCTTAGCCACCGAGCCACTATTAATGGTATAAAGTCAAGAACGTTTACAGTTATATTATACTCTGATAGCATTGCAAAATATGGTGGTGTTGGAAAATGTGCCAGCTCAAGCAGCTGGGATCAGGTGGTAGATGTTAATATACAGATTTTAGGTTCCTTGGGTGAATTAATATATTTTGTTAAATATTTATAAGCAAAAGTAGTTAGGAACTTTGTTTCAAATTAGTGAAGAACATCTTGGGTCAAGTTTACTGGCAAACAAGTGAAGTGTTGAAAGTACGACTTGAATAGCATCACTTAATATAGAAGAGTTGGAGACAGAGGAGGAATTAAAGGTTTAAAGTCAGTATATTGTAATAATGTCTTTCATTAAAGAGTGGGAACATTGACAAGTCAACATATTGAAGCTCCTGGGTTTTTTCTTAAAAGAGAAAAGATGCCATATGCAGCCTGTTATACCTCTAATTATCAGGCAAGATGATTGCCAATTAGCGGCTGAAATAAAATACTTTTAAAGCATACTTTTAAAACTGTTTTTCCAAAACTGTTGTTGCTTAACCATTTGGAAGGAACATTTAACATGTAAGCATTTCACAGTTTCTAATCTCATTAATTTTTGCATCCACTTTATGAAACTGGTTGTGGCAATTCCCACTTTACAAATGGAGAATTGAGGTTAAGTGATAATGATTTGCTTAAGGCCACTCAGCTAGTATAGATTTTAATTGTGGATAGCTCATCCATGGCTAGTATTCTCTTTATTGAATTCCACTGGCCCCCATTTTCTCAACTTCCACTAAGACATTTTGCATAGCAAGACATTTTGACTGTCAACAGCTCTTCAAGATGTTGAGCAAGGATGTTTCCCAGATCAACAAGTTTAGATCTTTTTAATTAGAAATTTTGGGGATTGAATTAGGGATTTTTCTTCTTGATGAATATGTATCCCTTTACTACTGAAGTAGGAACTTTTTTTTTCCATTTCTGGCTCCAATCAAATTTAGATTGGTGAAGGTGAAGGTGCTCCTGATGTTTAAAGGTAGAGAACACTAAGAATCTCCACATTTCAGGAATATCGTATCCATAGACCAGGGGTGGGTTGCTGCCGGCATTGCTGCTGGTTCACTTCACACGCATGCTTGCAATTGACTGCGCAGAACATGATAAAATGACTAAAAAACAAGCTGACAACGGCAGCGGTGACCAGGGAACTGATTCAGGGGTGTGGCCAGCCTGCCATCCCTACCAGTTTGGTGACCCAATCCCAATTTCCACTATCTGTTCACCTGAACTGGTGCAAATCAATAATAGCAACCCACCCCTGCCATAGACACCTTTCTTGTCTCCTGATTACCAGCCTGGGAAACCAGTTAGTTGCAAAGCTAGTATTTGATATCTTCATTTCCAAAAATGGTTTTATGTAGGTATTTTTTATTCTCAGAAAATAAAAACAAATACTGAGCATTTGTAGCCCAATTATTTATTTTGGAAATATGGTCACTTCTCCAGAAGAAAGGCAAATATAAGCCAACTGATGGATAGCATTCTGAGTGGTTAGAAGGCGTCTCTGGGAACCACCTCACTGGATTGCCTATTGGCAAATGAACCCTTTATGACTCATCATGTATAGGTGGCAGTCGTTTTGTGATTGGTCATTTTCACTACCCAAAGCAATTGATCTTCACATTGAAAATTAACAAGCAATTGTTTGTGGGGGAACTATGAATATCCTGGTTTTTGAGGTTTTTGTCTGATTATTTCCTCATTCTTTATTGTAAGCAATTACATATTTGCACTCTCTTTGAAGTTATGAAATAAGTGAATCAAGCCTTTCTCAATCTCATTCTACCCCTTCTCCCCAATTTATTAGATTACAAAAACATTGCATATCTGAAGGGCACCATTTGGGGGAAACCGGGGGAAAAATTCCATACAATTTCCATAGTTAGACCTTATTGCCTTGAAAGTGAATCACTATGGCTTCCAGAAGAACTTTTCAAGCTATAGTACCAGAGTACTGGTTTGGACAGGTTCCACTGAATATGTAGTAACATGGCCGAACACGCACCCAAACCAGTTCTATGCTCGACGACGCCATCTTGATTTTCTGTTCTGCACATGCGCAGAACAATCTTCATTGAAAACATGGAATTTGTTTTCCTTTTCTAATGTTGTGCGCATGTGCAGACCTTCTAGGTGCAAATGTGCACGTGCACAGAATTTTTTTTGCAAAGTGTTTTGCGCACCGAACTGGTTAGTAATGCCTGCAGAAACCCACCCCTGTATACTACTGATTGATGCTAGGGACCTTCTGCCTGTAAAATGTCTGCAGAGTAACTAAGTAAGAGTTCTCTTGCAGCTCCCAAGGTTGAAGTATTTTCCATTAAGGTATATGATATATTTTAGCTTTCCAGTTAGAGTAATGGGGCAGCTCAGGTGCTTGAGGAAACAGCCTCAATCTGGTAAAATCCTCCAAGGGTCAGATGGTGCAACTGTTGCACTACCAGTTGGTTAGGCTGCAATTTGTGCTTCGATAATTAGTCTCTAGGAGGGCAGTTCTTTTCCTTTTCATGTGAAGATGCGTGAAAAGAAAGTAAGGAATTGAAGAATTTTAGCTTTGGAGGAAAAACAGTTGCATTTTGAGGGGAACTCTTCAAAACACAGAACTGTGCAGCAACACTTCCCCCCCCCCCCTAAGCTTTGCCAACAGGTTCAATTTAGAAGATGCAAACTGCTAATCTATGTAAATTTCGTACATGATAATATAAGTACTGCAAATGTAAAATAATACAATTTGCATTTAAGAAAGGAACATATTCAACACCTTTTAGTGAGAATTTAACAAACTTTTAACAAGAAGCACCTTTCCAATTTTCATAAGTCTGGGACTGACTCAGGAATTTAAGTGCCTGAAATAAAGCACACAATTTTAATACAAGGAACACTTGATAAGCAAGTGATTCTGGCACAATTCACACTGCACTTGAAGCTCCTGTGCAAGAGAGCTAACTCGTTCACAGGTCAGGTCCATTCCTCTCTCATACTACTTTTACTGGTGTCAGTAACACCAGCTGTAAATTCTATCTTTGTCACAGATTGGCAGAAAAAGCAGTAAAAGTTCCCTAGACTCATGGGAACACTATCTTTGAAAAGTGGTAATCAAAAGAGAATAGTTGAATAGTACTGCCGCCACCACCACCAACAAAGATCTTTGAAATAGCCTGGCAAAATTGGGAAGAGTTTGGTGTCTTGGTCACCATGATAGGTGGCCAGATAAGTTTCTAGTTTACTAACAATAACAATCCCCAGTTGGGGAGATGGGTGGCATGTACATTTAATAAATAAATCTTGTTGGAGCCAACTGAAGTTTATTTAGATTAGGAATGCATATCACTAAATCAGCTATTTATCTAACAGCTGGACTTGAGCAACTAAACACCTGAAATGTGCTTCGTTCTAACCTTGGGTGGGATGTGTTTTTTCTGCCTTTGTATGGCATGTGATTCCAGCCCCCTTGGTTAGTTTAAAGTTGAGACTGTTGTGCAAATCCAGAGTGTGAGTTAATTCAATAACCAAGTTAAGTATATTGTATAAATGCAAGTGTGACATTCTCTTTGTAATATGAGGCACAAGCTATCTTTTTAATTCTTTAGAGTACATGGTTGGTGATATAAATGTGAACTGCAACTATACAGTAGCTTAAATATAATTTTTTAAATTAATATTGGGGCAACTAACTGGAAAGCCACCTGTAGTATTAGAAAAGCATCCCATTCCATTTTCTCTACTCTTAAAATTAAAATGAAGAGAGGAAGTCTAATGAAGAAGTACAGTTAGCTTCTCTGTATGTGCTAAGAAAAAGAACCTCAGAAAACATATTTTGAAGTACTTATCAGTGGAAGGGATAAAAAGGCCCCCAGAGCCTGGGAAGGATAGATAGATAGATAGATAGATAGATAGATAGATAGATAGATAGATAGATAGATAGATAGATAGATAGATAGATAGATAGATAGATAGATAGATAGATAGATAGATAGATTTAGTCATAGTTGCTGTATACAGCAAGTCAAATACTAACGTGCATGTTTTCCTACAGTGAATGACCTGTTGCAATCACAAATTCATCCTGAGATAGGAGGTTGTAAGAATTGCAGCAGGAAGCAGTGGTTTTAAGAAGTACAAGGGAGGAGGAACGTTAAGATGTTTAGGTGCTCAAAGTTGGTGTCTCAATCTCTTCTTGGGCAACAGATTGGGAACTAGTTTATTCTGCAGCAAAATGAAGGATGATACCGTATATTAAAGTTGAGGCAGCTAGTCAGTGGAGGGGGGCAAGCAGCAGTGATCTGCTACTATACTATAGCAGTATATATACATTTAAAAATGGCTGTCATACCCAGGAGAATAGTTTTGATGTTTCAATTCTAAGTGTTGAAAATAATTTTTAAAAGGCCTCAGAGAGCTAAAATTTCCCATTTATGCATGCATCTCTTGCTCTGTTGTTGCCTCTGGTTAAACAGGTATTGTAGTTTTTGAAGCTATCCAAAAACTAGTAGAACCTGTTTATCAGCAGTCACTTTTAAACAGAGGTCCTTTATTCCAAAAGTCTGTGAATGCAGTTATAGCTCATTCAAAAGGCACATTAGGAAGAAAAAAAGAATAGGGGTGGCCAGTCTTTCATTCTCACACTATTTCTGCTACCCCATCTTCTTTTTTCTAACTCAGTGATCCCCAAATCATGTTGCTGAAATTTAGTGGCCAAATGTTGAAATTCACCAGCATGAGTTTTTTTTTCCCTAGCCAGAATAAGAAATAAGTTAGATAAGTCAAGTTTGATACATTGATTTTACTTTATACACTCAAAGCACAAAAAAACCACAAATGTCAACCCCACATCCATCCTCCATTGGATCATTTTAGGTTAGGAGCATATCTCTGCAAACCTCAGAAGCAGTCTATGAATCTATCCTCCCATATCTCCAGCCTCAAAAGACTTTATCTATTCAGGCTATAAATGGAGATGGGGGAATCACTCCAATTTCTATGGCATTCCCTAGTGCTCCAGAAGAGTAGTAGGACAGGCTTGGAAATGGAGATGGGAGAGTTGTAGTGGGAGTATAAAACCATGGTCAGAGTGTAGCTTTGCTATAAAAATGTGAACAACCACTAGATGGCAGCAAAAGAAATGCCCTCAAATTTATATGTGTGTGTCCTCTAGTGGCCATCAGGATTTATATCAGGGGTGTCAAACTCAATTTAATTGAGGGCCACATCAGGGCTGTGGTTGACCTCGGGTGCCCGGGGGGGGGGCATGGCCAACTGGGTGTATGTGGCCAACTGGGTGTGCATGGCCAGTTTGATGCCACTCCCCAAACTGCTGGCATGTTTCCTCTTCATATTGGATAGATCGGGCCAAAGCTATGCTGACCTGATCTTTCCTCTTCGCACTGGGAGACCAGGATGACCCTGCGGGTCAGATCCGACCACATTGTGGGCCGCATCTGGCCCATGGGCCTTGAGTTTGATACCCCTGGTTTATATAATACAATACAATACAATAGCAGAGTTGGAAGGGACCTTGTAGGTCTTCTAGTCCAACCCCCTGCGTGGGCAGGAGCCTTATACCATTTCAGACAAATGGCTATCTAACATCTTTTTAAAGACTTCCAGGGTTGGGGCATTCACAACTTCTGGAGGCAAGCTGTTCCAGAGGTTAATTGTTCTTACTGTCAGGAAATTTCTCCTTAGTTCTAAGTTGCTTCTCTCCTTGATTAGTTTCCACCCATTGCTTCTTGTCCTGCCCCCAGGTGCCTTGGAGAATAGTTTGGCTCCCTCTTCTTTGTGGCACCCTCTGTATATATAAGCCCTCTGTATATATAAGCCAGATAAGGCTAAATAAAGTTGGATTCTCAATGCATGGTAAGCCTAAATAAAATAGTTTCTTAATACATCAGAATTCTGACAAAGGATCATGGACTTCACGGATGATCAGATTATACTAGACTGATCATAGAATGGTTTTATGTGCTAATATTATTTTGGTAACTAATGCATTATGAACTAAAAGGAGAAAATCGCTCAGATACAGAACGAGCTAGCCCCCATTGATGGCCCAGTGGGATGCCGCGAGGCAGATCTTGTCTGGGAGGAGTTTGACTCCGTTTCTTCCGAGGATATGGACAGGTTACGTGGGCGACTGCGAGCCACCACATGTTTATTGGACCCGTGTCCCTCCTGGCTTGTACTGGCATCCTGGGAGGTGACACGAGGCTGGCTCCAAGAGGTTGTCAACGCATCCTTAAGTGAGGGTTCCTTGCCTGCTTCCCTAAAAGAGGCTATGGTGAGGCCCCTCCTTAAGAAGCCCTCTTTGGATCCAGCTCTATTAAACAACTATCGTCCAGTCTCCAACCTTCCCTTCTTGGCGAAGGTTGTTGAGAGTGTGGTGGCACAACAGTTTCCCCGTCACCTGGAGGAAGTTGATTATCTAGACCCGCGCCAGTCCGGCTTTCGGCCCGGGCATAGCACCGAGACGGCATTGGTCGCGTTGGTGGATGATCTCTGGAGGGCCAGAGATGGGGGTTGCTCCTCCATCCTGGTCCTATTAGACCTCTCGGCGGCTTTCGATACCATCGACCATGGTATCCTATTGCATCGGCTGGGGGGGTTGGGGGTGGGAGGCACCGTTTTACGGTGGTTCTCCTCCTACCTCTCTGGCCGATCGCAATTTGTGTTGGCAGGAGAGCAGAGGTCGACCTCGAGACCCCTCACTTGTGGGGTGCCTCAGGGGTCGGTCCTCTCGCCTCTCCTGTTCAACACATATATGAAGCCGCTGGGTGAGATCATCCGTGGTTTTGGGGTAGAGTACCATCTTTACGCTGATGATACTCAGCTGTATATATCTACCCCAAACCACCCCAACGATGCCGTAGCGGTGATGTGCCAGTGCCTGGAAGCCGTGCGGATCTGGATGGGAAGTAACGGACTCAGACTCAACCCGACCAAGACCGAGTGGCTGTGGTTTCCGGCTGCCCGATTCAACCAGCTAACTCCATCGCTGGCCATAGGGGGCGAACATCTTGCCCCTGTGGATGGGGTGCGCAATTTGGGTGTCCTCCTGGATGCCCGGCTGTCCATGGAAGATCAAGTGACAGCCGTGGCCAGGAGGGCGTTTTACCAGGTTCGCCTGGTTCGCCAATTGGTTCTCGTGACATCCCGACTGGACTATTGTAACTCTCTCTACATGGGGCTCCCCTTGAGGTGCACCCGGAGACTTCAGTTAGTCCAGAATGCAGCCGCGCGAGCAATTATGGGTGTTTCTAGATTCACCCACGTAACACCGCTCTTGCGCGAGCTGCACTGGCTGCCTGTCGTCTTCCGGGTGCGCTTCAAGGTGCTAGTTGTCATCTTCAAAGCGCTCCATGGCTCGGGACCTAGCTACCTGCGGGATCGGATCCTGCCCCATACATCCTCACGGCCGATTCGCTCGCACAGAGAGGGACTTCTCCGGGTGCCGTCCACTAGACTTTGTCAGCGGGCGACGCCCAGGGGAAGGGCCTTCTCTGTGGCGGGCCCAGCCCTCTGGAACGACCTTCCCCCCGATATTAGAACTACCACGGACCTCCGCTCCTTCCGTCTGAAACTAAAAACACATCTTTTTCGCTTGGCCGGCCTAGGATAGTCTCTTCTGATTGTTTAGGGATTTTTAGTAAATATTTGGGAATTTTAGCGCAGGGTTTTCTGTTTAATATGCCTTTTAGTCAGTATTTATGTATGTTTATTGTTCTAAATTTTGTATTTTTTCTAACTTTTTAAATTCCCTGTGCCCCGCCTCGAGTCCCTTCGGGGAGAGAGAGCGGGTTATAAATAAAAATTATTATATTAAAATTATTAAAAAGATCAAAATAAATTCTGAAATCACATTTCTTCTCAGATCTAAATATCTTCTTATATTAAAAAAGTGGGTGCGGGAAGGGAAGTTTTCACCAACTGGTATGGAATAGCCAAGTTGTTAACATCAATTTTTGAACAACAGTCCAGAATATATGCTATATGCATGTATTTAACATTACATATCTCTGAATAGGATTCCATATGACAGTGCTAAATCAGACATAATCATGAGATTCATAGTAATTTTTGGTTGACTTGACTATATTTCATTTAAATCCATATTATATGGATCTCCAGTATTTGCAAAATTAAATGTTCTGTGATTTCAGAAAAGCTACATGTAACTGCCGTCAGTTAGTTGGCAGTTACAGCTGCCACCTTATATGTGAAAAATCCTGAAGTTGTTGCTCCTACTTGTTTCTGCTAGGCACATTCTTTTCTGCTGTTACATATTATTGTCAGGTCAAGCTAAAGAATTAGTAACATTTGGTAGCTCAGTCTATTTGAGTTAGTAAGGCTAACTCCCTGAGTATATTAATGTTGATGGATGATGCAATTTGAGCTGAATCTGTATAGCGAGGTAGAAGACTAGAAAAAGTCTTGTTTATCAGAAATGATGATGTAACTTTTTTTCAGAGCAATTCAATATTAGTGATGCAACAATATCATCTCTGCACTGATAGGTAATGGGAGAATCATAACTACCAGTCATCTTCTACTCTAAAATGTATTATGAAAGGTAATATTTACTTGATTTATAATGTGTCTCTCCATCAAAGAAATCAATTCAGGTAGCTAACTACATACTTTTAAAAATACACAAATGTAATAGCCTAGTTGGAACATGATTTATAGTAACCAAATAGTAAAACGATTCTTTAAAAGTAGGGTTTGGGAAAGTTGGTTCAAAAGAAAATGTGTATCAGAGTATTTAGGTTCTTAAAGAGTATATACTAAGGGAAAGATTTCTTTAAAGCTGTATAACTAGAAAAATAAATATAGAGTTCCATGTCTTCTCCCCCCCCCCCCCAAAAAGTTCAAAAGGATCTTGGTAGGCTTCAACAGTGGACCGTATCCAACAAAATGCTGTTCATTGGAGAGAAATCCAAGATTCTGCACTGAGGTAGGAAAAACCAGATGCTTGGGTACAAGATAAGTGGTAGCTGGTTTGGCAGTCTTGCCTGCGAGATGGATCTGGGCGTCCTGGTAAACCATTTGTCAAGCATGAAACCAGTAGTGTGCTGCCAATGCCAAAAGTTCATTATTGAGGGTTTTTAAAGAAGAGATTGGACAACCATTTGTCTGAAATGGTATAGGGTTTCCTGCCTGAGCAGGGAGTTGGACTAGAAGAGCTCCAAGGTCCTTTCCAACTCTGTTATTCTTCAATCTTGGATGACATTAACAGCTGTATAATGTCAAGATTATGGGAAGTGATAGTTTTACTCTGTGCTGTGCTGGCCAGACCACCCTAGAATACCACCTCCTGTTTTGGTCACCATAATACAAGAAGGATGCTGGGAAGTTTATCAAAGATGATGAACTGAGAGACTAAACCCTTTGAAGAATGGTTATGGATATGGGGCATGTTTAGTCTAAAGAAGAGAAAGCTAAAGGGAGACATAGAATCATACAGCTGGAAGGGACCTGTAGCAGTCTTCCAATTCTTGAAGGGAAGGAGAACAACTATTGGATGGAAGCTTTACACAGAGAAATCTACACTGAAAATAAGGAGGAATTTTCTGACCATGAAAACTATTGAGCAATGGAATAGCTTGCTTCTAGGAATTGTGGGCGTTCCATCACTGGAGGCTTCTAAGGTTAGATACTTCTTTGTATAATTAAATGTAAATTGGAGATTGGAATAATGTATTTGAGCCTGCTTTGTCCACATTAAACTAAGTACTATTTTATAAAAAAAAATGTTTTTTCATAGTGCAGTTTTTAGCAAAGTTCCATTTCTCAGCTAGTCAGTGTATGACTCGAAGCAATGTGCACATTTGTGCTGTTTAATTAGATCATAGATTTCTGATAGGTACAAAACAGAAATATAATTGATTCTGTGTTTAACACTATACTTGCCTCCCCAAAGTTATTGCATAAGGATGCATAATTACATTCAGATAATTCTTTGGCTTGGTCAGAGCCAGCTGCTCAGCCTATCATACTGGCACAAAGAAAGTAACAATTTAACAATTACTGGATGTTGCTGAAAATAGTTTAGCACTGGTCTAGGCTGCCTGTTGCGAATATCAATGGTATCTAAGAAAATCCTGCACAAAAAGAAAAAAATAACTAAAGATGAGAGTGAGCATAAAGGACAATTTATAGAGAAATAAGAAGCTGCTTTTTCTTATGGCTGGTCATTTGCCCATCTGGTTTGTTATTCTGCATTGCAGCAACTTTTCAAAGTCTCAGAATAAGAGAAGACTCTCCTTTTTATCATGGTTCTTATTTTTTAACTATGAGATGCTAAGAAACTATCGCTGGCAAAGCAGTTGCCCTTAATGCTTGTGTGTAACTCAAAAAGGGAACCAGGAATTTTTGATCTGGTCACCAATAGATAGAAAGCAATCCAGGTTATTTGTGCTTTTGTAATGATAGAAAATGAATGCATGAATGCATTATGGATGTATTCTGCTTTTGCAGCAGGAATGGACCAATTGATGCTGTTGGATGTCCTGAATTACAAACTTTATTCATTCAAACCAGCATAAGAAGTATTGGGGGGAGTATGAGAGCATTAGTCCAAATCTCCTGGATAGTTCTGGATTACTTAAGGTAGCTTAGCTTTTTAAATTTTGCTGTTGAATGTCACGTGGTCATGGTAATGCAACCTTCCTGTAGAAACCATCCTTTTCTCCATCAATCAATCTATATAAATAAAAATGTAACTATGAGTTTGTTCAAAACTGCTAATCTCTGAAACTACTGCACCGATCGCTTCCAAATTTTCACACAATGTTCCTTTCAAATACGGCACTAATGATATATATATAGATTGTGTAGATGTCATACCTGTGCCAGGTACACGCAATGGAAATGTAAAAAATTGTAAAAAAAGGTAGGTAGATGGATACAGAGAGAGCAGTGGGCCACAGGTATTATGTCATCCTTTATGACATAAAATACTCTGTCCATAAGATTCAAGGAGAAATACAGTAGGTAGGTAGGTAGGTAGGTAGGTAGGTAGGTAGGTAGGTAGAGAGATAGAGAGAGAGAAATACAGTAGGTAGGTAGGTAGGTAGGTAGGTAGGTAGGTAGGTAGAGGGATAGAAAGAGAAATACAATAGGTAGGTACGTTGGGGTTTATACGGTTGGTTGTGTGTACGTTTTGTGTGTGCAGGTGTAGATCTGCACAAAGATTGGTTGGCCATTTAACCAGACTGGGCCACAGCAATGCACGGCCAGGAACGGCTAGTGAACAATAAAGTTCTGTAAACTGCCATGTATAACTTTATTAAGAGATTTGACGAATAAAAGTAAAATGTCTTCTGTACCCAAAGTATTTGCTTGCATCTATGCAATTATATTGCAGAGTATTGGATAAACTAAATCTTTGTATACTCATCACCACTTATTCATTTATCATTGTGTGGGTTTTAAATTTTAGCAATATTTGTGGATTATTACTCACTTTTAAGCAGTATCTTATTGTTGTTATATTGTTGAAAGAAGAAACTACTTATTTTGATCTCCACATTTGTATTAAAAGGTCCAGATATAAGCTTTTAATTATACCATTGCCTGACCACCATAAACCAGACATCAGATCAAAATCATATTGCTACCTGAATGTTTAGAGTATAAACTGTGGTGTGTGGCCAAGTGTCAGAATCTTAGTAGACTGACAGTCACATGCCAAGTTAAGCATAAAAAGTCTCTTCCATGTTCCAAAAACAAAATACCAAGCTAATAGGTGGATTGTAAACACTGCCATTTGGTATATTTTTCTGGCTTCTAACCACAGCCTGATTTTTTTTTCCAGATGTTATGAACTGAAAACTGGTTGGCATTAAGACTTTAATTAGACTAAACAATTATAGGCTTCCAGACCTTTAGCAGAGACGAAGATAGGGCCTTTCTCATAGTAAGTACCAAGACTATAGAATTCCTTTTTAGGAAATCTATGCTTTTAAATGTTCCACACATTTTATTGTAATTTTTAATTTAGGAGAGCTAGTGAACTGCATTATATTCATTATGATTGTCCAAATTATTTTATACATCATTGTGAGATACCTACATGGTTTTTTTCCCTAAAAGGACTGCTTTAATCTGTATAATGAAAGACTTAACATATTTATAGTAGATAAATGGGGTGGGAGGGGGGACCATACCCCAATCACCAGAAGCTGGGTTTTTGAGACATCATCAGAATATGAGTATATACTCTTTTACTTCTGTGCATTGTTGCAGGGCACAAAACTATAGATTGAATCTTTATTACCTTTGTAGCTGGATGCTAAAAGTCTGTAAGAAATACCATTGTGAGTATTCAATTCAATTCAATTCAAATTTAATTTGTAAACCGCACCGTCTCCCCAAAGGGACTTGGGGCGGCGCCAGGGGTGGGTTTCTGCAGGTTCGCACCTACTCGCGAGAACCGGTTGGTGAAATTTAGAGAACCGGTGAGAGGGGGTTCCACCAGCGTACCTGGAAGTAAATCTGGCCCGCCGCTGCCAGTGACCCAACGGGAAGGAAAGGAAAGGAAGGAAAAAAGGAAGGAAGAAAGGAAAGAAAGAAAGAAAGAAAGAATTTATCATCACAATTGAGTCCAAAATTTTGGTTGCTAAGCAAGAGCGTTGTTAAATGAGTTTCACCACATTTTAAAAGGTGGCCACTCCTACCCTGTCACATGACTGCCAAGCCACGCCCACAAAATAGGCCACACCTACAGAGTAGGTTCTAAAAAATTTGAAACCCACCCCTGGGCGGCGCACAGGAGATTAAAAACATACAAACATTTATAAATATCTAAAATCAAATTAAACCAACTATATCCCTGTGCTAAAAACCTAAGATCCTTAAAAAAACCCTTAAAACCCTCTTAAAACAAATTTACATATTCAGACTAAGGCTGGAACGGTAGATCAGGCCAGGCCGGCCTGTTGCAAGAAGTGGGTCTTAAGCTTTTGATGGAAGGAGCGGAGGTCCAAAGTTGTTCTTAACTCGGGGGGTAGGTCGTTCCAGAGAGTTGGGCCCACCACAGAGAAGGCCCTTCCCCTGGGCGTCGCACGCTGGCATTGCCTAGTGGACGGCACCCGGAGAAGTCCCTCTCTGTGGGAGCGAACAGGTCGAAGGGATGTGTGGGGCAGGATGCGATCTCGTAGATAACTAGGTCCCATGCCATAGAGCGCTTTAAAGATGGTAATCAGCACCTTGAAGCGCACCCAAAAGACCACAGGCAGCCAGTGCAGCTCGCGCAGGAGTGGTGACACGTGGGAGTATCTGGAGGCTCCCAGAATTGCCCGCGCGGCCGCATTCTGGACTAGCTGCAGTCTTCGGGTGCACCTCAGGGGAAGCCCCATGTAGAGAGCATTGCAGTAGTCTAGGCGGGATGTCACAAGGGCATGAGTGACTGTGCGAAGGGCGTCCCGGTCCAATAGGGGACGCAACTGGCATACCAGGCGAACCTGGTAAAACGCCCCCCTGGCCACGGCCGTCACTTGAGCTTCCATGGACAGCCGGGTATCCAGGAGGATGCCCAGATTGCGTGCCCCCTCCACAGGGGCTAGATGTTCACCCTATGGCCAGTGATGGAGTAAACTGGTTGTACCGGGATGCCGGAAACCACAACCACTCAGTCTTGAACGGATTGAGTCTGAGTCTGTTCCTTCCCATCCAGACCCGCACGGCTTCCAGGCACTGGGACATCACTTCAACGGCATCGTTGGGATGGTTCGGGGTAGATATATACAGCTGCGTATCGTCAGCGTAAAGATGGTACTCTACCCCAAAACCACGGATGATCTCATTCAGCGGCTTCATGTATGTGTTGAACAGGAGTGGCGAGAGGACCGACCCCTGAGGCACCCCACATGTGAGGGGTCTCGAGGCCAACCTCTGCCCTCCTGCCAACACAAATTGCGATCAACCGGAGAGGTAGGAGGAGAACCACTGCAAAACGGTGCCCCTCACCCCTCCAGTCGATGCAATAGGATACCATGGTCGATGGTATCAAAAGCCGCCGAGAGATCTAATAGGACCAGGATGGAGGAACAACCCCCATCTCTGGCCCTCCAGAGATCATCTACCAACGCGACCAATGCCGTCTCAGTGCTGTGTCCGGACCGGAAGCCGGACTGGCACGGGTCCAGATAATCAATCTCCTCCAGGTGGCGGGGAAACTGTTGTGCCACCACACTCTCTACAACCTTCGCCAAAAAGTGAAGGTTGGAGACTGGACGATAATTTACTAACAATGCTGGGTCCAGGGAAGGCTTCTTGAGGAGGGGTTTCACCACCGCCTCTTTCAAGACAGTAGGCAAGAATCCCTCACTCAAAGAAGCATTCCTGGAGCCAGCCTCGTGTAACCTCCCAGGATGCCAGTACAAGCCAGGAGGGACACGGGTCCAATAAACATGTGGTAGCTCTCAGTCATCCACGTAACCTGTCCATATCATCGGAAGTAACAGAGTCAAACTCCTCCCACAAAGATGTCTCAAGACTTGCCTCAGACCATCCCTCCAGACTACTTTTGGTGGAGGCCAACTCACTCCAAATCTGAGCGATTTTATCCTGCAGATATTCTCCAAATTCCTCTTCTCTGCCCTGAAAAGGGGCTTCCCGCGGCCTCTGTTGAAGGAGGGAGTGGGTCACCCCAAACAGGGCGGCAGGGCGGTTATCTACGGATGCGATAAGAGTGGCACAGTAACACCGTTTAGCCACTCTTATTGCCACAAGATAAGTCCTCAAATGGGCTCTCACCTGTGTTCGGTCAGATTCAGACCGTGTGGATCTCCATCTTCTCTCTAGGCGTCTCTTGCAGCGTTTCATCCCCCTCAGCTCCTCAGTGAACCAAGGAGCCAGGGTGGCTCGCCGCCGCAAGGGAGGCCGCAAGGACGCGACCCGATCCAAGGCCACCAGGTCCTCAGTCGGGGCGCGGGTCAGGGTCCCAGGTAATGGCCCAAGCTCCATCTGGAACCTCTCAGGGTCCATCAGGCGCCTGGGGCGGAACCACCTAGGAATCTCTGGTTCCGCCTCCCCGCGGTGGGGTGCAGCGGTTGGAAAGTCGAGCCGGAGAAGTGAGTGATCTGACCATGACAGGGGCACGATAGCTAAATCCCCTACACCCAGATCACTCGTCCACTGACCAGAGACAAAAATCAGATCCAGCGTGTGTCCTCCCGCGTGTGTGGGACCCTGAATTACTTGGGTCAGGTCCATGGCCATCATGGAGGCCATGAACTCCCGAGATGCCTCGGATGATCCGCCCAATGATGGCAGGTTGAAGTCCCCCATGACTACCAGTCGGGGGGTCTCAACCGCCACCGCAGCGATCATCTCAAGAAGCTCGGGCAGGGCTGCTGATACATAGCGGGGAGCCAGGTATATAATCAGCATGCCCAACTGCCTCCCTGGGCCCTACTTCACGCAGACGGACTCACAGCTGGTGGTCTGTGGCACAGTGGTCTCTCTCGGCTCAAGACCTTCCCTAACAATAACCGCTACCCCCCCCCCCTGCCTAGGGCCCGGGGTTGATGAAACGCGCGGTAACCTGGCGAGCATATTTCCACGAGAGGAAGTCCTCCCTCGTGGCCCAGCCAGGTCTCCGTAATCCCAACCAGGTCCGGCTCCCCCTCCGACACAAGGTCATTAATGAGGGGAGCTTTGTTGACCACGGACCGCGCATTACATAACATCAACCTCGGGCCCTGGCTCTGTGAACCCGGACCACCTAGATCGTGGGGGGAGCCCAGGGGGTTGGTGCGCGTGACCACCTGTAACCAATGGCCATGCGCCTCCACCCGGTGATGACCTTCCTGTCTCCCATCGCCCCTATCCTCCCTACGACCGTTCTGATCGAACAACTCTCTGTACAATTGACCCTTATTCCCCCTCCCGTATTGGACTCACCCGCTTCACTCCCGTTGCCGCCAACTGGTCTGGCCCTATTCCTAGCCCTAGACTGCCTAATCCCTCCCTCCACCCTGGAACCCCCTAAAAGCCGAATTACATGTTTAATTAAAAAACCCCTAAGTCTACGATGTGTCCACTTCTCTTGACTAACTAGTCCTTCCTTGAAGTGGGCCTTCGATAGAGAGGAGGGCCAAGCCTGCGAGAAGGGGGACTCCCGCAGGGCGATGAGGTGTGCCCTTGAGTAAATGGCAGATAAAAACATTTGCAGGGGCGGCCACAATTCGATATTTACAAGCAGATATAAGTAGATGTTATTGAGATGCTAAAAATATTTTTGTGGCAGTTAAGGAGAAAAATCCATTATGGAAGTTCTTTTGTGCACAGCCTGGATGTCTTTTGAGAAGGCTTAATAATTAAATACAGTGGTACCTCGGACCACGAACGCCTCTCATTACGTCCAATTCGCTTCACGACCAAAAATTTCCCAAAAAATGTGCCCTGGTTCACGAACACCGTTTTGCTGCACGAATGGAAAAGTTCGTAAAAAATGCTCCGCTGCACGAACTCTGCCTCACTTCACGAACTCCGCCTCGCATCACGAACTCCGCCCTCGCGTCACGAACGGAAAAGTTCGTAAAAATGCCCGGATTCACAACCTCCGTTTCGCTTCACGAACCGGAGCCGCGGACATTTTAAAAACAAGGTCAGAACGGATTAACTGGATTTACATTGAACCCTATGGGAAACTGTGCCTCGCATCACAACCAAAAAACAAGGTCGGAACGGATTAATCGGATTTACATTGAACCCTATGGGAAATTGTGCCTCGCATCACAACCAAATCGGATCGCGACCAGAGTCATTTCACGAATTAAGTTCGTGATCCGAGGTACCACTGTAACACTATTTGAACCACTATTCTTGCTATATTGTGTTACATTTTTCATCTCCTGCCTCCCTTTCTATTTTGCTGCTTACTTTTCCACTTATGGTCTTTACATTGTTCCAGTTCACCATTTTCTGTGCAAGGAGTGTTGTTAATGTTGTTTTTTAGATCAGAGCATTTTATAGCACAATCCTTTACAACAGGACTGACAAACTCCTGGCCCGCGGGCCGGATGCGTCAAGCACTGGCCATGCCCATGCCTGGTTTAACGAAGGGGGGGGGGGGAAGTCCCAATAAATCATGTGACAACACTGTGACGACGTGGGTTTGACACCCTTGTTTTGCAAAAATGATCCTAAAGCATTTTCTTTATGTAATGGTTTATGCTTATTATATAGTGTCACAGTACTAGTAGAAAAACCAAACTCAACTCAAAGAAAGGTTTATGTGTCATTTTATGTCTTGGGTCCTTCTCTAGTCACATCACAAAATTCATGTATGGATCTCTAGGAGATACAATAGCAGAATTGGAAGGGACCTTGGAGGTCATCTAGTCCAACCCCCTGCCTAGGCAGGAAGCCCTATACAATACAATACAATACAATACAATACAATAGCAGAGTTGGAAGGGACCTTGTAGGTCTTCTAGTCCAACCCCCTGCGTGGGCAGGAACCTTATACCATTTCAGACAAATGGCTGTCTAACATCTTTTTAAAGACTTCCAGGGTTGGGGCATTCACAACTTCTGGAGGCAAGCTGTTCCAGAGGTTAATTGTTCTTACTGTCAGGAAATTTCTCCTTAGTTCCAAGTTGCTTCTCTCCTTGATTAGTTTCCACCCATTGCTTCTTGTCCTGCCCCCAGGTGCCTTGGAGAATAGTTTGACTCCCTCTTCTTTGTGGCACCCTCTGAGATATCGGAACACTGCTATCATGTCTCCCCTGGTCCTTCTCTTCATCAAGCTAGACATACCCAGCTCCTGCAGCCGTTCTTCATATGTCTTAGTCTCCAGTCCCCTAATCATCTTGGTTGCTCTTCTCTGCACTCTTTCCAGAGTCTCCACGTCTTTTCTACCATCGTGGCGACCAAAACTATATGCAGTATTCCAAGTGTGGCCTTACCAAGGCACCATACAGTGGCATTAACACTTCACGTGATCTAGATTCTATCCCTCTGTTTATGCAGCCTAGAACTGTGTTGGCTTTTTTGGCAGCTGCTGCACACTGCTGGCTCATATTTAAATGATTGTCCACTAGGATTCCAAGATCCCTCTCACAGTTACTACTATTGAGCAAGGTACCACCTATACTGTACTTGTGCATTTGGTTTTTCTTGCCTATATGTAGGACCTTACTTTTTTCACAATTGAATTTCATTTTATTAGATAGTGCCCAATGTTCAAGTTTGTCTAGATCCTTCTGTATCTTAAGCCTATCTTCTGGAGTGTTGGCTATTCCTGCCAGCTTGGTGTCGTCTTCAAACTCTGTTTTGTACAATTTCCAGTAAGTTTAACCCTTGATATTTATCTGCTCCCTGTGACTTCTGTCTCCCCGGCTTGGCTTAAAGCTAGCTATTTCTTACTTGCAGGAGGCAGGAGCTGAAGGAGAGAGGAGAGGAATAAGGTATTTATCAGGCCCTTTACAACAGAATCGAAACCTCTCAAATCAGAAGGAAGCACACAAGTGTTTCATTACTGTGTGAGCACGTTCCCGTTGGGAATAAACGTGGAGCTTCCCTTCAGGGTATCATGGTCAAGCCCTTGCAGAAACACTTCTCCCCATTGCCTCTTAGAATTCAAAGGTTCAACTATTAATAACCATGAATTAGTTTCACTGTTAGCAGCTGTGTCCCTGGTGGATTCCTTGTCCCTGCTCACGCTCCTACTGCAGAACGAATGCATTCCCTTTGCATTTCTGAAAATGTAAGACTATCATCATTGGGATCATAACACCTGACACACAGATCTAACAGCCTCTCAATTATCTGGTGAAGTCAGCTTGCTTAGGTCTCAGTTTTCAATAGCAGCAAAATACACTCTAACAATCTGAAGTGTGTTGTGCATGCCAGGTCTCCTCATTTTTTTTTCTCACTTTACTTTTCTGCTAAGTGGTTTTGTCAAGTAGAGTGTTAATGGCTGAGCTGTATCATCCTTAGACACCTGGAAGCACCTTAGGGTTTTTCCCCCAGTCTGTTTAGAGCAGTCTTTTTTTCAAACTTAGCAACTTTAAGATGTGTGGACTTCAACTCCCAGAATTCCCTCAATAAACTAAGTTAGAGAATCTTTTGCCCATATTGGAACAGTGTTTTACCATTATGTTGCAAGGCTGGGCTACTACTAACCTCCTCTTAAGAGGAAATCTCACAGTGTGTTCCATTGCTGACTTATTACCACAAGTAGATTATTTATCCTAAGCTTATGTCCCATTGAATGTGTTGGTGTTTAAAGTTCAACCAGTCTCTTTGTTAGCTTTGTTGCAACAGACAGATATGGCTAGTTCTCTGAAAGATTTTTAATCCTAATGTTTGAGAGCAAATTCCATGCTTTTGGGTACAACTTCTGATTAGCCCTATGATTTAAATCTCCTAAGCTATACATGCCGATAGTGTTAGCTTTACAAGCTTCCAGAGTCTTTTCTTGTTCTGGGCAGCTGCCTAGAAGATATGCTGAGTCAGCTTCAGTGGTTTTCCTTGGGGAAGTAGAAATAAATACGTCTTCGGAGATAGAATACATATTCTTGTATTACTATTGTAAACCCAGAAACTAAAGCATCTTTTCTAAAGAGTGAGAAAGATTATGCCACTTGCCCATTCTCCAATTCTCATCCTCCCATCATTCATTAAGGGACAATCAAGTTTGGGGGAGAGGGAGCCCCATAATGTACTTCAAAACACTTGAATTCCTTGTTTGAATACATGACTATTGAACCCGAGTGATAAAGTACTACTCCTAATGGGAGTATTAGGGTACTAAAGCCACTCTGACTACCTTAGTGTAGACTCTGCCATTAAGAATCAAGCTATTTTCCCTTTTATGGATTTATTACATAATTTATAACCCATCTGCATTCACAGGACCAATGGTGGAAAACAGTATATTTCTGTGTCTTTGTTCCTGGTTAAACTAAGAGGTGGCCCGATGATCAGTATATGACATAGATATTGGCAACTGTCATAGGAGGATATATAATACAAAACAATTTAGGTGAATGTGGAGATATGGTGTTTGTGAAGGAACAGGTGTGTTTGTATACTGCAGCATTTAAAAATGTGAGAATAACCTTATCAGAACTGGAGATATAGTTGATTTTATTGTAAAAGTCTTCCCAAGTGTACTGAGTTACCTTTTCTTACTTAATTTAATGAAAATAATGGGATGGATTTCCGTTGGCATAGCAACTGAATTAAACCGGTGACTTCTATCGTCAAGAAGAGGTGTTACTTCATTCTAGCTTATCTTTCTTAATGACACTCCAATTTGATGGCATAATGGCAATTGACAGCCTTCATTTATAAAAGTGTTCATTTTAATATTCTGATCCCCGGACGCATTTATTCACAGCTTCAGCAACTTTTATATTACAATTATATAGCTATGTATGTACTGTATATGACAATCAGTTATGATGGTCTCTGACCAAATTAAAATGTTTTTTTTAATAAAGATTCTCATTTGTGGGGAAAGAGATAAATGTCTTATTAATTTATGTTCTATAAACATACAATATATATCAATTGTCTTATGTTGCTAAATTACCAAATTACTATGTGGCTAGATCTCCTCAAAGCCTTCATAAGTGGCAGGACATAGTGAAGGTTTGCTAGGGGTTATCAGGGCTAGGTTTGTGGAGTACTTCTAGGGCCAAATTTATAGTTATTTGTCCCCCAACATCTCTTCTTTGAGATAGGCAGCCATATAAATTGAATGAACCAGATGAACAAATGAATTCCACTCCTTTTCCACATTATTAAAATGATGATTTAAAAATGCTTGCTGTGGGTTACAATACAATACAATAGCAGAGTTGCAAGGGACCTTAGAGGTCTTCTAGTCCAACCCCCTGCCTAGACAAGAAACCCTATACCATTTCAGACAAATGGCTATCCAACATCTTCTTAAAGACTTCCAGTGTTGGGGCATTCACAACTTCTGGAGGCAACTTGTTTCACTGATTAATTGTTCTAACTGTCAGGAAATTTCTCCTCAGTTCTAAGTTGCTTCTCTCGATTAGCTTCCACCCATTACTTCTTGTTCTGCCCTCAGGTGCTTTGGAGAATAGATTGACTCCCTCTTCTTTGTGGCAACCCCTGAGATACTGGAACACTGCTATCATTTCTCCCCTAGTCCTTCTTTTTATTAAACTAGACATACCCAGTTCCTGCAACCGTTCCTCATATGTTTTAGTCTCCAGTCCCCTAATCATCTTTGTTGCTCTTCTCTGCACTCTTTCTAGAGTCTCAACATCTTTTTTACATCATGGCGACCAAAACTGAATGCAGTATTCCAAGTGTGGCCTTACCAAGGCATTATAAAGTGGTATTAACACTTCACGTGATCTTGATTCTATCCTTCTGTTTATGCAGCCTAGAACTGTGTTGGCTTTTTTGGCAGCTGCTGCACACTGCTGGCTCATATTTAAATGGTTGTTCACTAGGATTCCAAGATCCCTTTCACAGTTGCTACTATTGAACAAGGTACCACCTATACTGTCCCTGTGCATTTTGTTTTTCTTGCCTAAATGTAGAACCTTCCTTTTTTCACCATTGAATTTCATTTTGTTAGATAGTGCCCAAAGTTCAGGATTGTCAAGATCCTTCTGTATCTTAAGCCTATCTTCTGGAGTGTTGGCTATTCCTGCCAGTTTGGTGTCATCTGCAAATTTGATGAGTTCCCCATTTATCCCCTCATCCAAATCATTGATGAAGATGTTGAAGAGTACTGGGCCTAAAATATTTGCTGATATTCTGCCTTAGTTATGTCCCCCTTTTTCCACTTTTTCCTCTACATTTGAGCACTAAGTTGTCAAATGTCTATTTTTGTTGCTGTTCCAGATATTGCCAAATATGGTGGTTGTTCATGGGCTGGAACTCTTATGTATTGCTAATATAAATTAGTTCATTTTTCCACTCATTTAAATCAAGTAGTTATGAAAACATAGAGCCTATAATAATGGCTCAATGAACCATTAACTGTTTTTAGAAATGCATATGTCTCCTATTTTTCTGAATATAGGATTATTTCAAGGGTTTTAAAATGCTACTGATGCATAAGTTGGCAGTAGTACATCACCATTGTATGTATGACTGGAGTATACACTAAAACCAAATTTGAGGATGAGGTATCCTTTATTCTATGTAGAGGCTTAAAAAAGACTCACTTGCTAATGCTAGTTTATTAGAAAACCAAGATTCACTTGAGACAGATAAAAGTTTAGTGAGTATTCATTTTCTCACACTTGTTATTGTTACTTTGCCTAAATTTTGCTTTTCCTGATCATGGGAAAAGGCAATCAGCTGGCAGGACATTACTGTGCCATTCCCCAATCACTGCATTTCCTGCCAATAAATTTTAACATTCATTGTTGTTATTGTTAGTTGCGAAGTCATGTCCAACCCATCGCGACCCCATGGACAGCGTTGCTCCAGGCCTTCCTGTCCTCTACCATTCTTTGGAGTCCATTTAAGCTCATGCCTACTGCTTTGATGACTCCAGCCAGCCACCTCATTCTCTGTCGTCCCATTCTTCTTTTGCCCTCAATCTTTCCCAGCATTAGGCTCTTCTCCAGTGAGTCCTTCCTTCTCATTAGGTGACCAGAGTATTTGAGTTTCCTTTTCAGGATCTGGCATTCTAAAGAGCAGTCAGGGTTGATCTCCTCTAGGACTGACTGGTTTGATCACATGCAGTCCAAGGAACTTGTAGGAGTCTTATCCAGCACCATAGTTCAGAGGCCTCAATTCTTTGGTGCTCATTCATTCTGTCATGTAATTACTGTATTTGAACAAGAAGAACTAGGAACCTGATATGTTCTTCTATGAATGGATTAGTTAAGATGATTCAAATACTTTATTAATATCATACAATGCTCACCACCATATAAAACAAACTCATTTTTTTAGGATTGAATCCAGGAGGAATGGGCAAAACCGAAATGTCCAATCCTGAATGTTCCCACTTGGACCTTATGCAAAGATTAAACAATTGATTGTAAGAAATCCTTCCTACTTTGTTCCACTCCTGTGTTGTGCTGTGTTGTGTTCCACTGCTGTTGTGTTCCACTCCTGTGTTGTGCTGCCTTGACCAGTTGTTCCTCCTCTTTTCCTAAGTGTGCTTTGCTCAAAAATAATTGTTCTGCTTTCATTACTTTTGAGTTTATTTCAACTGTCATATCTATTCCCTTCCTCCAATGCCTCAGAAACTCAATTTCTTCTACCATCAAACTCTTCCTGTGTAAGAGTAGGTAGATAGGTAGGTAGAGGGATAGAGAGAGACAAATAGAGAGAGAGAGAAATACAGTAGATAGGTAGGGAGAGAGAGTAGGTAGGTAGGTAGGTAGATGTTTCCAGGTGTATTTACCTGGAGAAGGAAATCACTGACCACCTTTGGAACAAATCTTTGTTTCTGCAGGCACAGTACTTGACCAACGTAATTCTCATCAACCACTCTAATTAAACAGCTTTCCGAAAGGGAAAAAAAAATCTTTTTGCACTGTGCAAACTTCCCCCAAACGGCCTGTTGTTTGCGAAAATGGGCCAGTTCTTTTTTCAAATAAAAGGCATGAATAGCCTTGGGGGGGGGGGCTTGCAGAGTGCTCCGGGGGTGTGAAAAGGGGCCATTTTTTGTGAAAACGGGCCGTTTTTTTGGTCAAAAATTAGCATGCATAGCCCTATGGAGGCTTATAGAGTGCTGCTGGGGGCTGGGGAGGGCAGAAATGAGCAAAAAACAGGCAGTTTCTGCCCTCCCCAGCCCCCCAGGAGCTCTCCGGAAGCCTACATAAGGGTATATGCACGGCCATTTTGGTGAAGGGGCGGGGTTTCAGGAGGCAAAAAATGCTATATTCGATGTATAAGACGCACCCAGATTTTCAGCCTCTTTTTGGAGGAAAAAAGGTGCGTCTTATACTCCGAAAAATACAGTAAGTTTCAGGTTTAAGAATCTTGGCTTTAAATGCATACCTGAACCATACATGGCCTTCCTTGAAGTTATAGCTCCTCATCTTAATAAAATAATTGGCTATCATGATGTAAGAAAGCATTCTGGCTTTTGAAAATGAAATTCAGATTATTAGTATTGGAAACATGTGTGCCTATGTACTCATGTGATAAGATTTTAGGGCTAGCAGTACTTAATGAACCTAGAATTTAGGAGATCACTAGAGATTAATAATACTTTTGTGGCACAAGGCTTTTCTCTCTCTCACACACACATATACACACACATAGAAGCTGCTGAGCATAGCTTATAGCGTTATCCCTCCAGTAGATTCCTGTATCCCATCATGTTGCTAGGAAACCAACACTGCTCTAAGATTGCTTGCAAAGAGTAAAGTCAGTTGTTTGCCAGCTTCTTCTGTTCCAGCATAGACAGACCCAACTGGCTGCCTTTGACCCAATATTTCCCCCCAAATGAGACTTCCACCCTCCCAATTCAGGCAACCCTGGATAAGATCTTTTATATGGTGACTAAAAAAGAGTTAAGTGTTCTTATTAAACCTTTAGAAAAATGGCCTTTGAGCATTCATCTTTGTAACTATATCTCCAGAAATATTAGCTCTTAAAAATTGCACAATAGGAAAACTCATACATAACCTCATATACATAGTAAACATTCTGTGAGGAATACAAGTGTTGCTTTCTATTTTCTGTATATATAGTTCTTCTACAGATTGGACAAGCACATAGATGAGAATAATATGCGAGTAAACACTTTGAGCTAGCATGGATATCACACACACACATCATTTGCTATTTGGAGCTGAAAGTTTGTTTACTTCCAAAGGAGAAATATGGAATGTATCTTCCCTGTTATTCAGAATCAGTTGAGATCGGTTAAGATCTTATATGCTACTCCAAAAATAAGAGGAACTTTCTGACTGGAAATAAGAATTTTATAATCCTTTTGAACACAACTTTGGAAGCTGTTTTCACAAAACCTTCCTTGATTTTTTGCTGAAGAACAGCAATTTTGAAAAAAGCAGATTTCTTGGAGGATGAAAATAAAACGTTTCTCCCTGTACCATTTTTGATTTTGACAATTTTCAAAGCTACTACATGTTATTTGACCTTGTAAGAAAACTATAATTAAAGATGGGACAATATCATGGGGGTTAATCACTGTATCTCTGACACAGTCGTGTTCACTTCCCTGTGCAGCTGCTGTAATCCAGTTTGCAGCCATTTTGAATGAAATCAAAAGGTTCAGTCACTAATCTCTTAGATCATATTCTGTTTGATCTGTAGCTGAAACCTTTTGGGATTTGATAGGCGACTAAGAGAAATTGTTACTGTTATTACTATCATCTCTGAAAGAAAAGGAAGCTGCAATTGCTATGGAGTTAGAGTAATCTGCATCTAGCATTAGATAGAGATTTCAAAAAGTGTGCCTATGGTGACGTACGCATTTGAGTTTTAAACATCTTGGAAAAGTTTGAGAAGGTTTGATCCCTGCTTTAAATCTGAAAACGATGTAAGCTCCATTCTTCCTTTCAGTAGACCAGCTAGATATCAGCATCCACATTCCCTAAACAAGTTCAGATCTGGCTCAGCAGTTACATAGGGAACCATGGGGAAATACCAGGAGTATTGCTGGACTGAGAAGTTAAAAAAATAAAACAATTCAGAAGAAGGCAGTGGCAAATTATTTCCATAATGTTGACAAGAAAATTGCATGGTTATGTTTCTAAAGTCATTAGAGGTTGACTCAACCCAAAGGAATTTTTATATTTGTTTATATTAGATATGGAAACTAATCAAGGAGAGAAGCAACTTAGAACTAAGGAGAAATTTCCTGACAGTTAGAACAATTAACCTCTGGACCAGCTTGCCTCCAGAAGTTGTGAATGCCCCAACCCTGGAAGTCTTTAAGAAGATGTTAGATAGCCATTTGTCTGAAATGGTATAAGGTTCCTGCCCACGCAGGGGGTTGGACTAGAAGACCTACAAGGTCCCTTCCAACTCTGCTATTGTATTATTGTATAAAGGTGCACAGGGCAACTTTGGACCAGTCATTGCCATTATTGTTCAGTCTAATGAATCCCTCAGAATAATTGTGGGGAAAAGTTGGAAAAAAGAGTGCCATGCACAATTCTTCCAGGGCCTGGAAGTGAGGCAGGATATGAATGTAACTAATAAAGAAAAACACTACATCACAGACAATGGAACTTCTAAAATTGTGTTTATAAAAAACAGTACAGTTTTAAGTCTGCTTTCTCAGAAATATATTATCCCGAGTTCACTAAAATTTACTCAGTTAAGTTTATTTTGGATTGAAATCTTAATCCTTATATATCATTGGATTATTAAGTAGCCACTTCAGAAGATTCTGAAGATAATCCTTATATATCATTGGATTATTAAGTAGCCACTTCAGAAGATTCTGAAGATAATCCTGGATTTAAGAGGAGTTTTGATGATGAATTTACTTCAAAGGCATGTTTCTTTGAGAAAAAGGAGTTATATTAGTTTGATGGTCCGTGTTTCCTGTTCGCATAGACACACTAGTCTCAGCTTGTTTAAGATGAATCTGGATCAAATGCAGAATTCAGACTATAAATGATTTCAGATACATAACATAACACGTAGTGCTTTTTGTGCAGCTACATCTTTTTGTCCCCAATAATTTTTGAGGGAAAAAAGGAAGACATGACAGGAATCCTGTAAAAATTAACAAAGAAAGGTTTTTGTATTATAAAGGCCTTACTAAGAACTATATGCCTGATGCAAGCCTCTTAGAAAATTTGTGCTTTTACAAGTATAATCTTTTCCATCCTGAGAGAAACATCTATAAACTTAAGCCCTTTAACTTAATTTTCCTTTTCTAGATTCTGATCTACATGGTAAGACAGACAACAGTTCCCATTTCTATCTATCATCAAAACTGTACTATTATTTTTAATATTTTTATTTCAGATCTTAACAGAATAACAGAGTTGGAAGGGACATTGGAGGTCTTCTAGTCCAACCCCCTGCTCAAACAGGGAACCCCATAGTATTTCAGACCAATGGCTATCCAATTTCTTCTTAAATTCCAGTGTTCTTTGTGGCAGCCTCTTAGATATTGGAACACAGCTACCATATCATCCCTAGTCCTTCTTTTGAAAAATATCTCAATGCAATTTACATAATATATAATTAGAAAAATGTATATATGCAAACACAGTGACACACTGGGTACAAAACAAGGAAAGGAATATAGACTATCCCCTTGGAGATCAACAATATCAAACTGACGTGTATCACTGATAAGGAGTATTTTGAGTAGAGGAGTGGTCATATATAAAAAAAACTTTAGTCACTATGCTTTTGTAGCCAGTTCCAATATAGAGAGATTTTTCTCATAAGTGGGATAATCTTTTGGACCACAGTGAATCTCCCTAGCCTGGATTGATGTTACACTAAAAAACAAACCAGGTTAACTTCATCCCACTTGGCTTAATCACTCAGTTTTCAATAATTATTTATTATTTTCAATAACAAATGCTAGGTCCTAATCCATTTTTTCCATTATTCCAGCAATTTATATTAGTGAATGCCTCGTACATGATTCTCTTTACACATTGGTGTGGGGGAAAGAGCCTGATGAGGTGAGAGAGGCAAGCAATTTGATAGACAAAATATAGAAATTGAAGATGAGGTGTAAATGAGAATGGAAAGAAGCAGAAATACGAAAGAAGTATTAGTGGGACAAGGGTGCTATATAGATATAGAAGGGATGCTTGGTGAAAGAATAGCTAGTTAGAATGGAGATGGTAAAGCAAAGGAATATTATAAAGAAAAGGCATATTTTGAAATGGTTTTTTTAAACAAAACAGGTAAATATTGTGTTTATTTATTTTAACACATTTATATTGCCTCCCATCTTATATCAAAATTCCGTGCAATTCCCAATCAAGATTAATGGGGAAAAATGGCCCTTGTGATATAGTCAATCTGAAAGTACAAAATTGGCCCATAAAGTATTGTGACATCTAAACTCAGTGTTTCAAAATGAAATTCTGCCTGTTTCTGAGTTGTGAATTTTATTCTCAGGATTGCTAATTAACATGCTATCTGTTTTGTGTTTGCAATAATTTTGCTGTTTTGTAAAATATTTTATGCTTGTTCCAGTGCTTAGTAATTTTACAACAAAATTCAAATCTGAAACTTATTTCACTTACAAAACAAAAAAAATAGTTTTGTTATCTGAATGCTAAGAGTGTCATTGTTTTTGTAAACATGAGAAAGATATAAGTTTATCCATAACCCGTTTAACAAAAATTATATTTCTATTAATTTATTTGCCTATGAATAAATTAACATAGATTCTGTGGTGATTTCTAAATTCCAATCCATTTTAAATATTTCTGTGGTGCTTCCCCTTATCTGACCTTGCGGTAGGATTAACTATTCATACACTGTCCTTTTCCATTCCTGATGTATTGTATAAATATAAAGATTGATGTCTGTTTTTATGAAAACATGGCTCTATTTAAGGATGTTGTAAGTAGATTTAATGTAATAGTATTCCCACAGTAGGCTGTTCCTCACAGTCCCAGTGATGTGCTTTCTTCCCATCCTTGATGTGGGAAGAAAGCACATTACTGCTTCAGAAACTGCTGCACCCACAGCATTGCTGATCACACACAAGAGCTGCAGTCTTTAAGGGCTGTTGTGAGGAGGGTAGGGAAGAGTGCAGGGCTAAGGGCTGGTGCAGCAAGGAACAAGAAAAACTTTTGCTGGAAAGTGGAAATATCTAGGAAGACCGAAAGTGCTTGGTGGGCATTGACAGTTACTGGTAAGAATAGTAAACTTTTTGATTACTTCAAAAAGGAAGATTTCTTCCTTGAAGCTGTTGAAAAAACAGTATTGTAGCAGGTATGTAATCTTTTCCAGACTCATGCACATCAACAACTGTTTTGCTGAGATTTGCAGAGATCTCTTTTGACCAAGGTGTGGTTCACTTCACCAAATTTGTGTTGTGAAGAACATGTTTTGATGGTGGCAAACATTGTGTGTTTATTTTAAAGGAAGCCCCTCTCAAATTCATACCTGACTGTCATCTCATTGATTGGAACATATGACTCAACTTACTGCCTTAAGAAAGCTGATTATCTAAGAGGTATTCTTTTCCCCCCAACCAAAACAGTGAATGTTAGTTCATTATGTTCAATAAAGACATAACAGTACAGTATAATATGGTTATTTCTTTAACCAACAATCTCTTTAAAGGACTTTAAAGGACTTCAAAGAAGGTCAGATCATAATGTAAGTCATAATAATGCAAAAGTATAGATAGTTCTAAAGGATCATAAACTTTTTCTCATCGCTATATTACGCTATTTCTACACAGTTAATGGGCATCAGTACATCTTGTGGCATAAATAGTGAATTATTAAGGATTGGAAAACTCCCACTTCAGATGAAAGGTTCTGTAAAAATAGTACTGAAGATAAACTTATTTCTTTCTATAACATAGTATATTTCTGTTTCAATTGCAAAAAGCAATCTTATTTATCTGGATTTTTGTCAGTGGAAGAATAAAGTCTGGTTTTCATTAGACATGTAGCTAGGGAATAATTGAATTCTTGAAAACGAAGCCAAACTTATGTAGTGTTCTAGCCTTCAGAGATTGTGAAAGTTTAAGAGATCATGTTCTATGTATGAATAAATTTAAGTTAAATTTAAGTAACTGACTACATTTTCCCCTAAAAGTTTCTTGTGAAAACATGTCTCTTGTCCCCTTCTGCCAATGAGATGTCTTTTTTCTTCTCTGACAAAATTTATTAGCAATAATACTTCCTAATTGATTTTCTCCTCATTTAAAGATAAAGATTTCTGAGATGAGGTACTCATCTCCATTTCTGAAGACACTTTCCATGGTCATGTGGCCAGCAGGGCTGTATGCTAAAGGTGCACAGAATGTTGTTACCTTCCCACCAAAGCAATAGTAATTATTAACATTTGCATGCTTTTGAATTGCTAGGTCGGTAGGAGCTGAAGTAGAAACAGGTGCTCATCCTGTCACGCAGTTCTTGGGTCTTGAACTTGAGCTATCGGTTTTCTGGCTGAAAAGCTGGGTGTCTTTAAACACTGATCCATCGCTCTCCCCCCCCCCCCCCCCCCATTTAAATATAACTGGTATTAATTTGCCAACAGGAAATATAATCAGGTATATATAACACAGGGCTGGCATTTGGAACCAAAGAAGATAATAGATGCAAAAAGGAAACACCCACAATTGCAGGTCCCAGAGTGGGTGGGGCCAAATATGTTTGCATGCGTAAGGGTAGGAGCAAAGTCTGTACTTTAAGCTTAAGACATCAATTTAAACTTTAAAGCTCCCTATTCTCCCCACCCCTACAAACACTTGGTCTTGGAACCACACAGTTTTGCAATCTTCAGTATGCTACACAAAGCTTGGTGCGGTCCCTGAGTCAACAAGAGCAGTGCACCAAAGGTGGCATTCAGCTGGTTCTCTCTGGTTTGGGTGAACTGGTAAAGGTCGCTGCCGGAGGCTCCACCTTCCCGCCCCAATGTAATGCACGAGCACTGTGCATGCACAGAATGCAGTGCACACACATGCATGCTCACATTCGCAAACTGGTAGGGAAGGTAAGTGAATCCCGTCAATGCTGTGCACCTTTTTCTTAGACAAATGTGCCTGATAGTTACAAAAGACATTTCACAAACATTTCACAAATATTCTCTGTTCTCTGTTATTTTGGCCAGTTGAGGAAGAATAACTGCCAGATTATCTCCTTAACCTTTCAACAGCAGTGGTGGTATCTGCTGCTGGAGGTCCATTTCCTGTCATAGGTCAATCTGTCAGCATATCACAGAATTCAAGAATGTTCTGTGGGGATTCAATTTGTACATTATCACCCAGTTTCGGCCAAGATAGGAAAAATTGAGAATCCTGGCAGGAATCTCCCTGAATAACAGTAAGCTACAAGTGATATCATGTTTTATTTAACCACTTAAAACGTTGGTGTTCACTTTTTTTGAGTTTTTGTTCATAATATCCTTATTTTGTTATTCCTTTTTTTCAAATCTTAAAAAAATGGAACTAACAGGTTTTTTGGGAGAGTATCCTAACTTAAATTATCTCTTGTGTGGCAATGATTAAGGAAAAACAAGAGTTTTTTCAGCGGCAGTGTTTCATTTTGAAAAAAATGAATAAGGAGAAACACAAGAGTATATAAAATTATGCATGATTTAGAGGTCATGAACAGGAAGTGTCTTCCTTCCTTCCACATATTGGAACTTAGATTCATGCAGCGATGCTGAACGATGAAAGATTCAGATAGATAAACAGATATTTTCACATGTATGTAACTAAATGACGGGATGTACTTTCAGAAAATACACCGATGATCTCTGACCTTAATAGGTGTTAATTTATGGCAGATAAAGTTATTAAACAGTATAGCTCAAAATATTATTCATCATTATCTGTCCCGGCCACTCGTTGCTGTGGCCCAGTCTGGTTAAACCTACTTACCTACTGTATTTCTCCCACTATCCCTCTACCTGCCTACCTGCCTACCTGCCTACCTGCCTACCTGCCTACCTGCCTACCTGCCTACCTGCCTACCTGCCTACCTACCTACCGTATTTCTCTCTCTCTCTCTCTATCCCTCTACCTACCTACTGTATTTCTCCCCCCCTCTCCTTCTACCTACCTACCTACCTACTGTATTTCTTCCCTCCTCTCTCCCTCTATCTACCTACCTACTGTATTTCTCCCTCCCTCTCTCTCTCCCTCTCTCTCTCTCTCTACCTACCTACCTACTGTATTTCTCCCCCCCTCTCTCCACTTACCTACCTACCTACCTACCTACCTACCTATCTAATGCATTCATTCCTCTATCTATGTCTTTGAATTCCTGTAATTACCTACCTACTATATTTCTATCTGTCTATATCCCTCTACCTACCTAAATAACTACTCCCTTTGTATGTGTCCCTGTACCTAAGTACCTACCTATCTAATGAAATACCTATATCCTAGATCTTGGGGGGGGGGAGAGCGGGTGCAGCGTCAGGGAGGTAAATGTTGATCAGAAGGCAGTGGAAGCGGCGAGGTGGTAGGGGCGGAAGGAGATGGAGGGTGTGGTGGTGGCTGCGGCTGTGGCTGCGGCGGCAACGGTGAGGTGGTAGGGGCGGAAGGAGATGGAGGGTGTGGTGGTGGCAGCGGCTGTTGCTGCGGCGGCAACGGTGAGGTGGGAGGGACGGAAGGAGCTGGAGGGTGTGGTTGCAGTGGCAGCAGCGGCGAAGTGGGAGGGGTGGAAGGAGCCGGAGGGTGTGGGGTTGGTGGCGTCGGCGAAGTGGGAGGGGCGGAAGGAGCCAGAGGGTGTGGTGGTACCGGCAGTGGCAAGGTGGGGGGGGGGGGTGAGTGAGCGAGTGAGGAAAACACACAGAAGAGCTGCAGTTGTACATTTATGTGGCATGTACCTGGCACCGGTGTGCTATCCACACAATTTGTACCTATCATTGGTGCTGCACTTGTAAGGAACGTTGTGTGAAAATTTGGTGGTGATTGGTACAGTAGTTTTGGCAATTAGCGGTTTTCAACAAACTCAAGAGTTAACTTTTTATTTATATAGATTGAAGGATTTTATTGCTGTGATGCTTTGCTTGTGGTTTTCTACATAGACATCATGGGAGCAAGCAGCATGCTGGATTAGATTGGCCCTTGGTCTGATCCAGAAGTCTCCTTCTGTGTGTGTGTGTGTGTGTGTGTGTGTGTGAGAGAGAGAGAGAGAGAGAGAGAGAGAGAGAGAGAGAGAGAGAGAGAGAGAGAGAGAGAGAGAGAGAGAGAGAGAGAGAGAGAGAGGGAATGTTGTTGATGTCAAGGCAGTTTTGCCATCTGGGTGACAATTAAGTATAGTTACCTAAGCTGTTACATTTAGATAGGAATAACAAGTGAGATAAGTTGTGAAGAGGGAGCTCAAATCCAAGGTACCATCTTCATTGTTTTCTCTTGTCACTTAATTGAACCCTAAGGTCTTCTTTGCTCTGTGGGAAGGAAGATACTTTCATCACTAGCTTATAATTATTTCTGTTGTGAAACCCCACATGAGGCATTAAAATTAAAATAATAAGGGCAGTGAGATATTGATCCCTCAGCAGGGAAGTGGTTGGCAGAAGGCAGGCTGCTGGAGGGCTTTGTTTGTGAAGTACTGTAGAGGCACCAAGGGCTCTCCATGCTAATGAGAATAATCATCCTCATTGCTGTGTAGCTGCAGAATTATGCTTAGCAAAGGTTGAAAAAGCATGTAATTGAGTCAAGCAACAAATGTAGCTGAGCGAAGGAAGGAAAGCAAAATCTGCAAAACTAGACTAGCTCCATTAAGAACTTTGCCAATTCCATAAGATTGGAAATGCACCACGAATAGTCATTAATAGCTAATACCTTTTGACAGAAGAAAAAATGGCAACTGAAATTCTAAGAATGTTCCTTTAAAACATTATTCTGGATTAAACCAAATGCTGTCTACTACAGTGTGGTGTTTCACATTGTAGCCAGTTGGATGTTTTTAAGATATTGCTAGGTAATCACCCTCTTGTTAGTATTATGGGTGTGCCTCTGTTCTCTCTCTAAATTCCTGTAAATACGATAAATTCTGATATTTTCCTTTGTACAGATATAAGAGCTGATAGTTTGGCCTGTACCGTGTTTCCCCGAAAACAAGACAAGGTCTTATTTTCTTTTGACCCCCGAAATAAGTGCTTGACCTTATTTTTGAGGTGCAGGAGGTGGCAAGCGTGGTCACCTCATGGCTGCTACAGTGTTGCAATATTTTTGGGAAGGGCTTATTTTCACGGGAGGGCTTATTTTAGTGCATGTGCTCAAAAGCCCACTTGAGCTTATTATCCGGGGAGGTCTTATTTTTGGTGAAACAGGATACTATTTATATTTTAGATTCAAATAAGAAAGGCACATGGAACAAGCTTCTTGGTACTGGTTATGGAAGTGATTATATAGCTAGTCCTCGACTTGAGACCACAATTGAGTCCAAAAGTTCTGTTGCTAAGTGAGACAATTATTAAGTGAGTTTTGCCCCATTTTATAAACTTTCTTGCTGCAGTTGTTAAATGAATCACTGTTGACATGAACTTTTTCAAAACGAGGAAAGGTATAATACCAAAAACTGGAAAAAGGAATTAGAGCAATATTAATGTGAAATAATCTATATGTGGTTCATATTAGAATTAGTATTCTTTATTGGCCAAGTGTGATTAGATACACAAGGAATTTGTCTCGGGTGCATAAGTTTCAGTGTACATACAACAATATTGATAGATGATTATCATGTTAAAATACATTCATCATAAAACATTACATACAACACTTAGTTATAGTCATGGATACTAAATAAGCAATCGACATAAATCATACTAGGATTCTAAGTAAACAATACAAATCGTAAGGTACAAGCAACACAGTTATATTCATAAGATAAGGAGAAGATGAGAATAATAATGGTATAATAATAATAAGACTGCCTTTCTAGATAGTTCTAGCAATTTTTTAATTTGCTTCTATGAGTTTAGAAGTCATATAAAGGTTGTCCCTTCAATACATCTTTCACCATTTAAGCAAACATATGGAATGTTTTATTGTTTGATTTCTTATTTTATACTTTGGGAAAATAAGAACTTTTGGTGCACCATTAAGATTCTTCAAAATGTGAAAAATGCGAGCAACATAAACTGTTCCTTTCTAATTAAAAAGATTGATTAATCAGGGTGATTATTTCTGAAGGAATCAGATGATGCAATAAAGCTCAATCTTACTTTCCCACTAGGGAAGCCCTTGTTGACTTAGACCTTCAGTTGCTGAGCGTTTTGGCATCTAATGTTAAAATTGTATACTTTATATAGCTGTATTTTCATATACAGCTTACAAGAGATTCATTCTACATACTGCAAATATGATTTTATTCATATTTGCAGTATGTAGAATGAATCTCTTGTATTATCTGAATGTATATAATCTGCACACATAGTATGTATATATCTTAAAGTTATTACATATATAGAAAAATATTTTGGATAGCTGCTTTCCATATACTATTTGTGAGGAAATGATATAGAAGAGTGGCTGTTTTGTTGGTGCATTTGCCAATAAACATTGAAGTGGTTAAGCTTAATCCTTAAGGACATAAAAGCAGCCTTACTGGATTAAACCTGTTGGCCATCAAAGGAAGCCTCTTCACAGAGCATGAAGGCAATAACCTCCTCCTTCTACCACCTGTTCAGCAATAGATATTCAGAGGCCTTTGGGATTTTCCTTAAAATAATATTTATTATTGAAGTCTTAAAATAATAAAAAATAAAATGCTAGTACAACTTAAGAAAAAAATATAAAAATAATAAAAATAAAAAGAGATGAAAAAATTGGGGAAAGGGAGAAAAATATTAAAAAGGAACACATACACATATACATCTCTCTCTCTCTCTCTCTCTCTCTCTCTCTCTCTTTCTCTCTCTCTCTCTCTCTCTCACACACACACACACACACACAACTTTTCCACAAGATAAGTCAAGCAATTTCAGTAATTTATCATCATTTCTAACATTTCATCCAAAACCTCTTCATAACTTAAACAAGTAAATCAATTTTATTTCCTTTACATCAGGGGTCTCCAACCTTTGCAACTTTAAGTCTGAAGGACTTCAGCAAAGCTGGCTGGAGAAGTCTGGGAGCTGAAGTCCTTCAGACTTAAAGTTGCAAAGGTTGGAGACCCCTTCTTTACATGGTAACTCATAATTTTCTCTAAAAATACAAAAAATACAAAACTCTTTTGTCCATCTTATCTTTAAAGCCTAATCATTCAAACTTAGGAAAAATGTCATTAAGAAATAATAATAATTAAATTTTTAATCTTTAATTCTTTCAAACAATGTCCCACAAATTAATTTCTTGCCACCTTCTCTCCATCTCCTCTCAGAAACTGCTTTACGTGTTTAACTTTTTCAATTGTAATACCATAGCTTACCACTTTCCCTAAAGATGCAACAAAAAAAACCCTCACACTCCTCTTCTTTCCATATTTTATCTATAAACAAATCTTTAAAGTCTCATCATTCTGGTCAAGAAAAACCCATAAGGGTTTGGAGGGGGGGAATCATATACATTTTAATCTTGATCAGCTAAGTAAACTTTTTTAACTCGTAAAACTCTTGATGTTTATTCTTTTAAGTAGTGTGTCCCAAAAACTTATTACTTTTCATTCTCTCTATCTTTTCTCAGGAATCCCTTTATAAGTAAAACATTTCTCTTTTGTAAATCTTGAATAAGAAACCTGTTCAAGTCACTCTTCTGAATTGAATCCATACATTCACATGAGTCTTCTGGATCGTTATTTGTGTGCCCCTCTTAACTATTAAAACATTAGCTGGTTTCATTTGTAAGTCTTGTATAACATCCTTGTCAATGTATTCTTGTATCCTGTCAATTTTAAATCTGCATCAAAATAGCCTGATTCTCTATTACTATTACTATTTATTAAATTTGTATACCGCCCTTCTCCCTTGCGGGACTCAGGGCGAACAGGTGAACAGGCATAAGTTGTATCTCTTCTGTTTCCTTTTTTTGAGTTCATTTTTATAGTAATGGACAATCTTAAAAGAAAGTTCTTAGTACATTGTTACCAAATATCCTTGAATTCTTCCAGAGTTAAAATATTTTTCTCCATTCTGTATATGTGGGTTTTTCCCTTTAATTATAATCTTGAGTTCTTGAGCATGTAGTAAGCAGCCTTCAAAATCCCCTTTTATAGTTTTCCCTAATCCATATTTTCCCAGGGAAAAAAATGCATACACTTAATTCAAAATCTTCATATATTTTAATAGGATTTTAAACAAACCACAATAAGTATTCTTATAATTATTTCAAAATCTTATTTCCTGTCAATCTGGCCCCTAAGTGTGTTTAAAACCTTTCCAAAATTATCTTTTTGCTGTTTATTTCCATTTTTTAAAAGTTATTGCATGAAATACACATTTAACCTACATGACACTTGATTGATTTGATTTGATTTGATTGATTTGATTTATAAACCGCAACCTATCTCCCTGAAGGGACTCAGGGCGGTGCACAGGAAGTTAAAACACATATAAAAGATAAATAAAAAGACACACCATACAAACTATACCACAGTAAAAAACTGATTAAATTTGGACGCCCTGTGCTAAAATTTAATAAAAAATCCCACTAATTAAAACCTCAACCAATTTAGAACACAGTCTATATAAAATGGGCCCGAGGACTAGGCCAGGCCGGCTAGATGGAATAGGTGCGTCTTCAACCGCTGGCGGAAGAGGTGGAGGTCCTTGGTGGTCCGGAGTTCGGGGGGAAGGTCGTTCCAGAGGGCTGGGCCCACCACAGAGAAGGCCCTTGCCCTGGGGGTCGCCATTGCCCGGCCTACGGCACCCAGAGAAGACCCTCTCTATGGGAGCGAATCGGTCGAAGGGATGTATGAGGCAGGAGACGGTTTCGCATATAACTAGGCCCGTGCCATGGAGCGCTTTAAAGATGGTTATCAACACCTTGAAGCGCATCCAAAAGGCCACAGGCAGCCAGTGCAGCTCACGCAGGAGAGGTGTTACATGGGCATGCCGTGAAGCTCCCATAATCCCCCGCATTCTGTACTCCCCCGCATTCTGTACCAGCTGTAACCTTCGGGTGCACCTCAAGGGGAGCCCCATGTAGAGAGTGTTGCAGTAGTCCAGACAGAATGTCACAAGTGCTTGAGTGACTGTATGAAGGGTGTCCCGGTCAAGTAAGGGGCGCAACTGGCGGACCAGGCGGACCTGGTAAAAAGCCCCCCTGGCCACGGCTGTCACATGGTTGTCCATGGTCAGCCAGGAATCCAGGAGGACACCCAGATTGCGGGCCCTCTCCACGGGGGCTAACAATTCGCCTCCAATGGCCAGTGTTGGAGTGAACTGGCTGAACCGGGACGTCAGAAACCACAGCCACTCGGTCTTGGACGGGTTGAGTTTGAGTTTGTTACACCCCATCCAGACCCGTATGGCCTCCAAACACCGGGACATCACATCAATGGCATCGTTGGGGTGGTTTGGGGTAGATACATACAGCTGAGTGTCATCAGCGTACTGATGGTACTCTACCCCAAAACCACGGATGATCTCACCCAGCGGCTTCATATAGGTGTTGAATAGGAGTGGCGAAAGGACCGACCCCTGAGGTACCCCACATATGAGGGGCCTCGAGGTCGACCTCTGCCCCCCTGCCAACACAAATTGCGACCGACCGGAGAGGTAGGAAGAGAACCACCGCAAAACGGTGCCTCTCATCCCCAACCCCTCCAGTCGGTGCAATAGGATACCATGGTCGATGGTATCGAAAGCCGCTGAGAGGTCTAATAGGACCAGGATAGAGGAGCAACCCCTATCCCGAGCCCTCCAGAGATCATCCACCAACGCGACCAATGCCATCTCGGTGCTGTGCCCAGGTCAGAAGCCGGACTGGCGCGGGTCCAGATAATCAATTTCCTCCAGGTGACGAGGGAACTGGTGCTATCACACTCTCAACAACCTTCGCTAAAAAGTGAAGGTTGGAGACCGGACGAAAATTTACCAACAATGCTGGGTCCAGGGAAGGTTTCTTGAGGAGGGGTCTCACCACCACCTCTTTCAAGACGGCCAGCAAGAACCCCTCACTCAAAGAGGCATTCACTATGTCCTGGAGCCAGCCTCGTGTGACCTCCTAGGATGCCAGTACAAGCCAGGAGGGACACGGGTCCAATAAACATGTGGTGGCCTTTAGTCTCCTCGACAACCTGTCCATATCATCGGAAGTGACAAAGTCAAACTCCTCCCATAATACTGTCTCAAGACCTGCCTCGGATGGTCCCTTTAGACTACTTTCTATGGAGGTCAACTTGCTCTGAATCTGCACGATTTTATCCTGCAGATACTCTCCAAATTCCTCTGCTCTGCCCTGCAAAGGGGCTTCCCGCGGCCTCTGTTGAAGGAGGGAGCGGGTCACCCCAAACAGGGCGGCAGGGCGGTTATCTGCGGATGCGATAAGAGTGGCACAATAATTACGTTTGGCCACTCTTATCGCCACTAGGTACATCCTCAAATGGAATCTTACCTGTGTTCGGTCAGATTCGGACCAGGTGGATCTCCACCTGCTCTCTAGGCGTCTCTTGAGGTGTTTCATCCCCCTCAGCTCCTCGGAAAACCAGGGAGCCTGGGTGGATCGGCACCGTGTGAGAGGCCGCAAGGGCACGACCCGGTCCAAGGCCCTCATGGCCGCACTATTCCATGCGGCCACTAGGTCCTCAGTCGAGTCGCGGGACAAGGTCACAGGTAATGGCCCAAGCTCCGTCTGGAACCTCTCTGGGTCCATCAGGCGCCTGGGGCGGAACCATCTCGGAATTTCTGGTTCCGCCTCCCCGCGGTGAGGTGTGACGATTGGAAAGTCCAGCCGGAGGAGAGAGTGATCTGACCATGACAGGGGTGTGGTGGCTAAATCCCCTATTCCCAGATCACTCATCCACTGGCCAGAGACGAACATTAAATCCCCCCTCGTGTGTGGGGCCCTGAATTATTTGGGTCAGGTCCATGGCTGTCATGGAGGCCATGAACTCCCGAGCTACCTCGGACGTCTCGCCTACTTCTTTCACTGTGGATTGAATGAAAATCAACCTTAGCAAAACATACCCCTCTGAATGTTCTTATTACTCAAAAAGCAGTTGACAAACCATTTCCAGTGATTAAGAGAGAAAGTGGGCAGTGTGATTTTTAAAGACTCCAAAGTGTGCCTTGGGCAAACTTGAGTTCTTGGCTCCCAAGAGTTCTAAAATCTGCTGGAGATTGCTGTCTTTCAATCTTGTCATAGGGAACATTTGTATGGAGTAGTATGGGTGATCCCAGGTTCTGTCCTTGATCAGTAGAGGAGTTTTGGGAGCCAATTCTTTCACCAGCTCTTCTTTCCAGCATGGTTGTCAGCTGCACTCGTATGGAACCATCTTCAGGCCACCATTGCTTTTCCAGAAGTCAGTATTCAGAGACCTTTACAACATTCCTCAGTTTTGGCGCTCTCCTAATATCTGGACTTCAACTCACAGAATTCCACAGAAAGCTATAATTCCCTATTGCTGAATATTCTGGAGGGTATCAAAGTTAGGAGCAGTTGCTATACCGATTTTATATAGCTACCGTGTTAGAAACCTTTGGTAAACATTATCTACTGCATGAAGTTGTTAGTAATCTTTAAAAATATGTTTAAGTAAATCAAGTCATCAAATTCTTTGCCAATGAATAGTGAAAATTAAAAATCTCAAGTATAAATGAGTCATCAGTTGTATTTTCTCTTGGCAGTTACATTTTTAAGGAAAGAAATAAAAGGTTTATTAACAGGCACTGAGTTGACTTAACAAGCACTACATACATATTTTAAAATCCTAAAATATTTCAATGGAACTAGCAACTGAATAGCATTTCTGTCACCACAGTGGGATTACAGTTGGAATAAAGCAGTAAGATTTATTTATTTAGTATTTTTTTAATTTTTTGCAAATCTTAGCACTCTCCCTCCATTTCTTGATACATTATGAACGACAAAAGTTTGGTCATTCATTAGGTAGATTATAGCCAGGTACAACAGTAATTAGTCAAAGGAAGACATTTCCATTTTGTTTTGGGTACTTCGAGCAAATTACCAAACATGTTTTTATCTAGGCAAAAAAATTAAATAAATTCAATAACAGAGCAATCATTTCAAAGGTCTGTATCCTTGGCAGCCTTTCTTTCTGCAGTTCTTTGTCTCTTCATTGTTATCAGCTGAATGGGTAATTAAATACCAAGAAAGTCTTTTTTTTTAACAAGGAACTATAGGGGAAAAACTTGTGCCTTCTGTTTTCTTGGTTTGTAAAGTTTTGATAATTAATCAGTATTCATGGCAAAACAAGGAGAGTAAAATCTGAACTTTTTATAAAACTTTGGTATCTATACATTCCTCTGCTCATTTTTCCAGCCCTTGTCCTGCCCTTTGATTCTGGAGTGAAATTTCAAGGGTTTAAATGTGTTTTATTTGACAGCATTGAAAGAAACAGACAGCACTATAGCAGGTAAGCGGTATATCCTGTGTTTCTTACCCCTGTTGAATGAGGGAAGAACATTGTCTAGATCAGAGGTTCCCAAACTTGGCAACTTTAAGACTTGTGGACTTCAACTCCCAGAATTCTCCAGCCAGCTCTGCTGGGAATTGAAGTCCACAAGTCTTAAAGTTGCCAAGTTTGGGAACCTCTGGTCTAGATCAATCTCAACCTTGTTGAGATATGTGGACTTCATCACCCATTGCGGATTGGGCCGAGATTGAGAATCACTGGTCTAGATGCATAGAGACAGTATGTGTCAGTTCACATATTCTAGAACCACTGCTTTTTTAACTTAATTTTTTGAACTTACTAAACAAAATGTGTGTATGGAGATTCTCAGTCATCCAGATCATGGTTATCCCTAAGATGCTTTTTTCAAGAGGCAAGTGGACTTTATAGTTTTTCTTTGAAGACATTTCGCTTCTCATCCAAGAAGCTTCTTCAGTTCAGAGCTTTCCATATCCACAACTGATTCCTAGCTGAAATAAAAACCAGATACTATTATCATTTTTTCAGGGTTTTTTCCAGTTTTCCTGAAACTTGCAAGGGAGATGGATGTAAAAATGAAACTGATGATTGACTCACCTTGATTGTCTTTGGGGAGAAAGAATGTTGATTACACTTTCATATTATAGCCTGACACTAGAGTTCCAGTTGTCCTTGTGGAATTTGTGTATAAGGTACATTCATTCATGCATTATCCTTCCCTTTCTAATAGTCAGTTGCAGCTTTAGTAAACATCCCTGCAGTGCAAGTAGTATGCAAAGAATCTTTTATTGACCGATGTGGTAAGAGGACGATAATGTACCATATTTTTGGAGTATAAGACGCACCTTTTTTCCTCTAAAAAGAGGCTGAAAATCTGGGTGCATCTTATACATCGAATACAGCATTTTTTGCCTCCTGAAACCCCACCCCTTCACCAAAATGGCCACGTGCATACCCTTATGGAGGCTTCCAGAGAGCTCCTGGGGAGGTCCAAAATGAGCAAAAAACAGGGCGTTTTTGCACACACACCCCAGCAGCACTCTATAAGCCTCCATAGGGCTATGCATGCTATTTTTGACCAAAAAATGGCCCGTTTTCACACCCCCCCCCAGGAGCACTCTGCAAGTTCCCCCCAAGGCTATTCATGCCTTTCATTTGAAAAAAAACGGGCCCATTTTTGCAAAAAATGGGCCGTTTGGGGGAGGTTTGCACAGTGCAAAATGATCCCCCCCCCCCTTTTGGAAAGCTGTTTAATTAGAGTGGTTGATGAGAATTACGTTGGTCAAGTACTGTGCCTGCAGAAACAAAGATTTGTTCCAAAGTTGGTCAGTGATTTCCTTCTCCAGCACATGGGTAAATACACCTGGAAACATCTACCTACCTACCTACCTACTCTCTCTCTCTCTCTCTCTCTACCTATCTACTGTATTTCTCTCTCTCTCTCTCTCTCTCTCCCTCCCTCTACCTACCTACCTACCTACCTACTTACTCTCTCTCTCCCTACCTAGCTACTGTATTTCTCTCTATTTCTCTCTCTATTTTTCTCTCTCGACCCCTCTACCTATCTACCTATCTACACTCTGTCTCCCTACCTATCTACTGTATTTCTCTCCCCCCTCTATATACCTACCTACCAGTGGTGGGTTTCAAATTTTTTAGAACCTACTCTGTAGGTGAGGCCTATTTTGTGGGCGTGACTTGGCAGTCATGTGACAGGGTGGGAGTGACCACCTTTTAAAATGTGGTGAAACTCATTTAACAATGCTCTTGCTTAGCAACCAAAAATTTGGACTCAATTGTGATGATAAATTCTTTCTTTCTTTCTTTCTTTCTTTCTTTCTTTCTTTCTTTCTTTCTTTTTCTTTCTTCCTTCCTTCCTTCCTTCCTTCCTTCCTTCCTTCCTTTCCTTTCCTTTCCTTTCCTTTCCTTCCCATTGGGTCATTGGCAGCAGCGGGCCAGATTTACTTCCAGGTACGCCGGTGGAACCTCCTCTCACCGGTTCTCTAAATTTCACCATCCGGCTCTCGCCAGTAGGTGCGAGCCTGCAGAAACCCACCACTGCTACCTACTCTCTCTCTCCCTACCTATCTACCATATTTCTCTCTATATATATTTCTCTCTATATATATACCTTTATCTACCTACCTACCTAACTACACACTCTCTCCCCCTACCTATCTACCTACTGTATTTCTCTCTGTCTCTCTCTTCCTCTACCTACCTACCTAACTATTCTCTCTCTCTCCCTACCTACCTACTGTATTTGTCTATCTTTCTCTCCCTTTCTATCCCTCTATCTACCTACCTACCTTTTAAAAAAAATTGCCTCTTCAAAACCTGGATGCGTCTTATACTTCGGTGCGTCTTATACTCCGAAAAATACGGTAAACTGCGTTTTTAAAAAGTAGTATTACATTAAAAATAATGCAAAGTACAGAAGAGGGGGGAAATAGTTAAAGAAAACTCAAAAATGTGTGTTCACATCTGTAGAATGTTTGGGTAAAATTATGAGTTATATCAGTGAGAAAGAGTATTCCATAATGAATTTGTATGATACAGTGTAAAATCAATATTTTAAATTGATTCTCCAAATAACCTTTGGTAGCTGCTGGCCTGCCTTTTTTAGGTTTCATGAAAGACACCTTGTGAATCTTTTGGCATGCAATGAAGGAAAAAGTTCTTAAAAGAAATAAAAATATGTCTGATCTAATATTATGAATAGCCATGATTATACCATTACTAAATACTGTAGTTATATTCTTATCATGTGGGCATGATTTGTTGATGCAGGGAATTAAAGTTCCTTTTTCCTACCGCAACTTTATTTCATAACTGACATATCAAAGAAAGAAAAATATGATTGTGCTGTTTAATAAGATATATTTCATTTATTCAGAATATGTGAAACTGAAGAGAATTATCCAGTAAGCAGAGTCCTGTAGCAGATTGTATATTAAATGAAAGGAAGAGAAAGAAGCTCAGAAGGAATGAAGAAGCGAGATTTCATTGCATTCTTCAAATGGAATTTAGCTTTTAAGCCATTCCTCTTGCTTTACTTGTTAAAGAGATGGCTAAGATTGTTATGATATCTGTTTATTGCTTTTTCAATAGATAAGCGATAGCAATGTTCCAAGATGGAATGAGATTATTGCCATATATCTCATATTATATGTGAATTTTTTCTATCCGTATTTATAATTCTCTCCAGAATGTTATGTTTATCTCTAGAAAGAAGCATCTGGTAGGTCTTGTTCCCAGATCTGCTTCATCAAAGTTGTGTATACAAACAGTTTCAGTTATAGTTTGAAAGATAACACATATCCAGCAAATGCTTAGGTCAGAATTCAGAATGAGGTTTGCTCAGCATACACTAAGATAGTTTTGAACAGTGGTCTTTGGGTATTCATATGCTATTTATATGATAACATACAAGGTTTTGAAAAGTAGATTGACTGTTTTGGTAGATCAGCTCTTTATGTTATCCATTTATTTGAATTGAAAGGGCTACAATATTTGATGCTGCAGAAACATTGAAGTGCAATAGTAAGTTATAGTTCAGTGATGGAGAAGCTTTTGTGGCTCACGTGCCAAAAGCAGGGGGGGGTTGTGTGTGGGCATGTCACACCCATAATACTATGCCCCCCCCCGCATGCACAACCAGAGTGACAACCCCCCCCCCCGCTTTTGGTGCTGTTTTTTCACCCTCCCCAGACTCCAGAGGCTTTCAAGGAGCCTGGGGAGGGCAAAAACAGCCCCCCCCCCCCGAGGGCCTCTGGTGGCTTCAGCAGCTTCCCTGAAGCTTTCTGCAGTGCAAAAAACTGGCCCTATGGGAAAACCGGAAGTTCAGGAATGGACTTCCGGTTTGCTCGTAAGGCTGGTTTTAGCCCTCCAGAGTGTTCAGGAGATCTCAGAAGGCTTCCTTGAAGGCTCCGGAGGGCAAAAAACAACACTACAAGCAAACACTTCTGGGTTGCTCGTAGTGCCATTTTTTGCCCTCCGGAGCCTTTAGGGAAGCCTCCTGAGGGCTCCTGAACACTCAGAAGGGCTAAAACCAGCCCTATGAGCAAACCAGAAGTCCATTCCTGAACTTCCAGTTTGCCCGTAGGACCGGTTTTTTGTGCTCCAGAGGCTTGAGGGAAGCTGCTTCAAGGTCTTAGTGACCATCTTTAAAGCGCTCCATGGCATGGGACCTGGCTACTTATAGGACCGCCTCCTACCACATACCTCCACCCAACCAGTTCGCTCCCATAGGGAGGGCCTTCTTAGGGTGCCGTCTGCCGGGTAATGCTGGCTGGCGACCCCCAGAGGAAGAGCCTTCTCTGTGGCAGGCCCCGCCCTCTGGAACGACCTGCCTCCCGACCTCCGCACAATCATAGACCTTCGCCTCTTCCGCCGGGCATTAAAACCATATTTCTTTCATGCGGCCGGCCTGGCATAGCTGATGTAGCTATGTTACTATTTTAACTGGGTTTTTAAATCATGCTTTTAGCACGGGTTAACCTTATTTAATACTAGTTTTAATTCTTGGATTGTTGTATTTTTATATTTTATAATTCCTGTGCACCGGCCCGAGTCCCATGTTTGGGAGAGGGGGCGGTATATAAAACTAATAAATAAATAAATCCGGAGGGCCTCAAAGGAAAAATGGCCTCAAAAGAAGGCTGAAGTCAGCTGGCCAGCGTGCATGCGTGCTGGCCAGCTGACAGGGTAAGCCTCACATGCCCTGACAAATGGTTCCGCGTGCCACCTGTGGCATGTGTGCCATAGGTTCACCATCATGACTATAGTTGATCCAAGATTTGCATTTCTCCCCCAAGAATAGGCAAGCATTTGAGAGAAAGCAACAGTTTAAATTTAGCCAGTATGGTTTGTGTGGATAGTTGATTTCAGCTTTGAAATTGGAATTCACTTCAGTTCAAATGGATTTGAGTCTAAATCTCTTTGTATTGTAGGTCTGTGGTTCTAATATTTGAAATACTATACTTTTCTGTAATTTGAATAACTTGGAACACACCATTGGCTATTTCTTGATATCTGATTAAATGCTGAGCAACATTGCTAACTATAATTGTTAGCAATAATAGTTTCAAACTGTTTACATATTACATATTACAGGAGACATAGGTGAGTTGAAAGAATGTTGTTCCTTTTGGGACTCTCATCTGACTGTTTTTTCGTCCCAGGTTGATCAAATGTAAACAGCAGTGTTGTTAACTCTGGTGACTGTTGTTCTCAGCCCAAAGAAAAATACAGCAACTTTGTGAATAACCCAAGTTCTTAAGGGACTATGGTCCCCCATGGATGGAAGTGCATTTTTTTCCTAAGCAAATGCTTTCTCTTTACCACTAATCTTTAATTGCATTTCCCATAGTTGCTCTTTGATTTAAATAAAAATAGGAGAACTTGTATAGAAGCCTACAGAATAAGTTATTTAGCTCAAAAGGAAAACAAAAGAATGCAAAGAAAAATAATACTTCAAAAAAGAGGCCAGACAAAGCCCAGAGAAGATACAATGCAAACTTGATAGATACATAAATTGGCCTTTGACTTACTGAAACAACTATCATAATCATGTTTTTTCTTCCTTCCTTTTCTTTTAGTTTTTGTCTTAGTTTTTTACTTTATGATTGTAAACTGGCATTGCTTTGGGAGTCTTTTACCTGAGAAGGATATTAGTAAATAATATCTTGGGTTAAAGCTAAAGAGACCACATGAACAATGGTTGGTATTTGTGGGGAGAAGGGAAGAATCGGAAGCAGATCAGTGGTATGACAATATGAATGTGTAAGACACTCTCATCTTCTACAAATGAAATTAGTAGATGTGGGAAGATTACTGCATGAATTGTCAACTTGACCATAATGGAAAGTTAGCTATCCAACCTCCTTGATTGGTAGTGTCTGAGATCGAAGATTTCAATAGCAATCTCAGGTCAACCCAGAGCTGTTCATACTGAAATCTACCAGAGTAATTTGCTGAGTGCCACAGAATACGAAAGAAAGCATTCATATTTTAATATGATCTCATCTACTTTACACTTCCCAAACCACCACATAGATCAAATTCCAGTTATTGCGTGGTATTTGAAATTCTCTCTGAATGCTGGAATTTAATTCTCCACCAAAGAAATTTCTGCAGAAACATACAAATGTGATAAGAGACAAATACAATTTCTTTGATAGGTTAGGGAAGTGGGCTGAAAATAGCAGTGAAACCTAATAAAGACAGTGTTACATTCTTCATATAGAAAATAAAAGAAATGCATAGATATGGTGATCTGTAAGTATGTGACCTGCAAATAGTAATTGTGTCATAGAGCTTTAGAATAGTAGTTGATTACCAATTAAATACAAATCGACAGTGTGAATTGCCCACAAAAGGCTTTATTGGCTAAAGTATAATTTCCAATTGAAGGCTTTTCTTTTCATCCAGCTAACTGCATCAAGAAGATGCCTCATTGTTTTTCTGTATCAAGTCCCCATGATGATGCTGTTATTTCATCTCCAGCTCATTACAAGGACACTAGATTCAGCTTTAGCTGTTCCAGTTTAGAAGTGAAGTTTGTTCTCTTCTCATACAACACGTTTTGCTGTACAAATGATATAAAATGCACCCAGAATTATACAAGTGTTGATGTGGTCAGAAGCTGGGCTCTGCCCTGCTCCTATTGGCTATCTGAGGCTGCTGCAGGCATCAGTCGAATTGATGTCAGCTCTCCTAAAGATGTTTTTTTCAAGAGGCAACTGGAGTTCCTTGTTCATTTCTCATCCAAGAAACTTATTCAGCTCTGACTGGATGGTGGGGAATAGAAGGTTTTATATTCCTTGCAGACAACTGGTCATTTGCATTCTTTTAGAGAGTTGTTGAGGCTACTTGGAGGTTTGTCTGTGTCCTCAAAGTCAGCTGAGTAGTGCAAATGGGTGTGGAGCCTTTTTGGAATTGCTGAAAGGGTTCCTCTAGTCTGCACTTTTTCTGGAAATCCATTCATATTCCTGCACCATTTGAGGGCGTTCATCCCAAAATGCATAGCAAAATGTCTCTGGAGATTCTCTGTCATCCAGGTCATGGTTGTCCCATAGGTGCTTGTACAAGAGGCAACTGGACGTTTTGCTTCTCCTCCAAGAATGTTCTTCAGCTCTGAAGACAGTCAGCTCTCCTATGTAAACCAGATAGGAAACATGGCCAGATAAGTTAATTCTACTTCATTGTAAGACTACATTAATAGAATTTTGCAACTCTGAAAGTATCCATGTTCAGTAGACATTTCTAACCACCTGATAAATTAGGGCAGGTCCTTCCTAAGTTTCTTCCTCTGGTTATTAAATCCCTGGGAGCTTCCCACTTTCTTGTCTGATTGTTTTCTAGGCAGCATTTCTTCTACTTGTCCCTCAAGGTCATTCTCACATACCATTACACTATTCAGGAGATGGGGAGGATGCACAACACTGTACAGCTAACATGCAAACACAAGATTCAATTATTCATGGCATGAGATCAGGTTATTTGAAGGACCACCCCATCAAATTGGAGCAGAAGAGGTGTACTATGGGTGTGCTATCAACCAGGGTACTACACCTGGCAGGTCCCAAGATGCGTGTCAAACCAGTTCTGTTTCTAGCCTGATGCCTTACAAACTGACTCTGTCCAGCATTATTTAATTATAGCTCACCTTACTATATCCCAGAAACCTCTATTTGCTACAAAATGTTGCAGCGGAAGTCCTACCTGGGAGTTGCTATATGGAGGACACAATGCAAATGTTATTTAAACCAACGTAATTTAAGTAGTGTCTCGGTTGTGTCCTCTATCTGCTGACCCCCAAGTAGGATATCCATTTCCATATTTTCCAACAATGGAAGTTTCTGAGATATATTAAAGTCAGCAGTGCCAATAGTTATCAGACCATATATAAAATTCACCTTGTTCAAAAAGCACAGTTGCATTATGTTTTATTTGAGAACTTCCTTGAATAATTTCACTGGCCACTATTTATTGGACATTTTTTTCTGATTCAGCAGGGCTTCTTTTACATTTTACGAATCAGCTTGGTCTTGCATTGTGGTTTGAGCACCCATATGGTTCCAGGAAGTTTACAAAGAAGACATAGACTAGGGCAACCCCCTAGTAGTTGGCATTTAGGAATATATCACTTCTGAATCTGAAGGTTTCCAGTTAGGTGTCATTGTTAAATTATCATATCAGATTAGTTTCTATTATTAAGATTTAGAACTGAACGTTGTAGGAAGAAATTGTAATCCATGATGGCAACAACAACAAAAAATCAGGAATACAGTAGCACTTTTTCTAATTAACAAGTTTTTTTTAAAAAATAAGCTTTTGTTTGCTGCTGCTCACTTTGTCAGATGCATAGAGTAGCTAGACTGATGTAGGATTAAAATTGGGGTGAGGTGGAGAGGGAAAAGTTAGTTATGCCAACCCAAAGTGCACATGAGACAGATAAGTACCTTATCAATTAACAATTACAATGTATTAAAAATCCATTGTTGGTATTTATGAGTTTTTCCTACTGCTCTGTTCCAGTTAGGCTAACAACTATTACCTCATTTAAGACCCTAGGTAAATTACACTTTATGTAAAATGCTATGTTTGTAGAATTTATATTGACCTATATTGTAAAGTTATTTGGATGCTAAAAATAGAGCGGAGACACTGTATTGACGTGGAATCTGAGTGGACCAGCAGTGTCCTTTGCCTCTGTCAGTATTTCTCAACTTTAGATGTGGCTTTCAACTCCCAGTAATTCCCTAGCTAGAGTTAATGATAGAATTCTGGCTAGAGAATTCTCAGAGTTGAAGCCCAACTCCGAAAAATACTGGCCTTTATTAACTTTATTACTAATCCAATTCCAAGAATCCTTTACAGCAGGAGTGTCAAACTCAAGACCCAAGGGCTGGATCTGGCCCACAGGGTGCTTAGACCCTGGAAACAGCCAAGGACCAGCTCACGGTGCCTTTATAAGTGAAAACAGAGTTTGGGAAGCAGCGACGGCCTCCTGCAACCTTCTGCCAGTGAAAATGGAGCTCAAGAGGGCTGCGTGCTGCCCTCCTGAGCTCCGTTTTCACTGGCAGAGGGTTGCAGGAGGCCGTCGCAGCTTCCCAAGCTCTGTTTTTACTGGCAGGACACTTGGGCCACCACAGGCGCTGTTGACACAACTGATGTCAAGCTGGCCACGCCCACTCTGTGCCCTAAGGTCAAACTCAACCCTGATGCGGCCCTCAATGAATCGAGTTTGATAATCCTGCTTTACAGTGATATTTATGATTCTATTTACACTTCTTACTTCTGCCCTGCTCAAACATATTTCTTAGAAACAATTTGCAACATGTAAAAAGCACAATAAAACGTTGAGATTTAAAGTAAAGCAGCAAGTCAAGCAACTGGGTGGCTTCCTTCGATCCTGATTCTCGATAATTTGCATAAGCCAAGCCTAGGTGGCATAGTTTGGTTTTGTTTGCTAGTTTGTAACGCACCTTTATTATTTTTTACAAATAACTCACAGCGGAGAAATATCCAACATATCCCCCCCTCCTATTTCCTCACAACAACCACCCTCTGTGAGGTGAATTGTACTGAGAGAGTTGTCCAGCTGACTTGCATGGCTAAGGCGTGCCTTGAACTCATGGTCTCCTCTTTCTAGCCTGGTGCTTTAACCACTAGAACGGACTAGCTCCCTCTGTTACTTGTGAATGTGCCATGCAGTGTGCAAACTGCTATGTGATTGTGTTAAGAACTCGTACAAAAATGGGGATGGCCCTTGTAAGTAATTCTTGATCCATCTTTCATCAAAGTATTTAGGATTTTCTTTTGGGTGCTCGGAAACACTGTGTAAGCATTAAATGGATTTGCTTTGCTCATCTCTCTAGTTCTCCTATGTTTATACATCTACTTTCAGGCACGGAAGTGCATTTGCTATCTGCTTACTGCTAGTGCTTGGCTTCTGAGTATTGTTTTCCAGGAGGTGTATCTGCTGCGTTCCCTTGTGCTTGGCTAGAGTCTGCCAGGTGGCACCAGGGATCCCAAGAGCGCCGCTGAATTTGAGTGGCTCTGGCGGGCATGTGTTTAGTTTAATTACCCAGTCAGCTGGTGTGGGAATCGAAAAGCAGCTCAGCTCTGGTGCTGAAGCTTTTGCCTGTCGCAACAGCGTGCAGCACAGAGTACACACACCCCAATGTATTCCAAACAGCCCAGAGCACATGGAGCTGGGGGTGGGGGAGAGAGGCTTGCAAAGGAAGCATGTTAGTCATCAGGTTGTTGCTGCATAATTCAGGAACACGTTTGCCTTGAATTGGAGATTAGCCAGGTAAGGCTGTTTTTTGCACAGAGAGTACTCTTTTTAGGCGTCGAAGCTGTATAGTATGTTGTTGCTTATGCTTTCTCCTGCGTGTTGCAGCTCTGAGTGTTGGTCTTTCGGTAGCAAGGCATGTCCTATTTCTAGATGCCTTTCATTAACTGGAAAAGAAAGAGAGGCTCCTCCGCTGCCCGTTATCTCTGCTGATGCGATTGTGTAAATCAAAGCTAATGTTTTGTTTGACTTTTACGTAGATTAAATTTATCCAGGGCAGGAGGCTCGGCTACCTTCAGCACTTGAACATAAATTCAGTGCAGCTTGAACTTTGCTAACTACTTGTTCCTTCAGTGTTTTGCCATGCCTGTCCCCTTCTCACCTACCCTTCCTCTTGCAGATACTGGATGTTTTGTATACAGTAATGCTGGGTAGGATTTGGATAATGTTGTTAAGTAAGAACTTGTGTATTCCAGCAGTGACCTTGAAAACTGTGTGTGCGTGTGTGTGTGTGCGTGTGTGTGTGTGTGTGTGTGTAGGCTTAAATTGTTCATATTTGGCAGCAGTCATCTCAGTGGGTAGCAGAATAGGTATCCTTTTTTTTAATGAAAGGCAGGGAATGTCTCTGAAGGAAAAGGGAAGACCAGAGCTGTTGCAGGAAAATATGCTCATTGCTTAATGGTCACTAATCATTGACAAACAGTAAAAGCAGCAAAGGCAACAACGACCAAAAGTTTAATTATTTCAGCTTTCCTCCTAGCAAGCAATCATAAATACAAAAGAAAAGGGGAAATCTTTCCTCTGGGGGAAATTGATTTGCTGCTGATTTTTCATCAAGATTGCAATGTTGCTTGTGTAAAAACCGGGAGACTTCCTGATCTGATTTAACTCTTTTGAAATTCCATGGGCAAATTTTGAAAGCCCGGGGGTGGGGGTGGGGGTGGGGACAAGGAAAGAGAAGACAACAGGAATGAAAAGAATTATTTCAGTGGATTTCAATAGCACCCAGAATATGTTATCAATAATGTTATATCTGGCTCAAGATGGCATCGTATGGCTTACAAACATTGTGAACAAGTCTGTTACAGCTGATGTTACACTATTTGCATTATGCTACTCTTGACAGAGGGCCACTTATTGGGAAAACAGAATAATCGCAAGTATCTGTAGATAAGTTGCTATGCAGCATGCAAAGAGAGTGGATTCTTGGATATCGCTGCATTATCACAATTTCTTTCAAATTTCGAACCTTGAGTGCCTGCAATCTGATATCATGCATTAATACGGGTGTTAAATGTAGCATTTAGCTTGGGTGGAAATACTTTTGTAATAATACAATACTTTTGTATTAAATTTGTGTTATGACGATGTAGAATGTAGTTCTTGATGGATATGTCCAGTTGAATAGATAAGATTTGTTAATTGTGAAATGTGTAGTAAAATAATGTAATCTATATGTTGTTTGATTATCTTAACATTTATATCATATTTAGTCTTCTGCTTTTTTGTATCACCTTGTTGATGATCCTGCTTAAGTGATGGGAGTGGGAGTGGGAGACATAGTTTCTCTTTGAAGAAGGTACATCATTGTGCATATTCCAGAATGGGCAATGTCTTGCTTATCTGAGCAGATGTATTGGGGGTAGATACAGCAATATCTGGCAAAGTACACCCTTCACAGCTTTTACACATAGCATCAACTTTTAAGTTGTGTATGGGTTGTTGAATACAATTGAATATATCCACTCTTGGTATAAGAGTAAAAAATAAAACAAAGGCAAACAACCATTCTGGGTAGAAGAACAAATGTGTGTTTAAGTGGAAAACACAGATGTTAGCACTAAGATTTGCTGGAGAAGGAGATATAATTTAATGACTGTTAAATGTACTGAATTTCCTGGTATGTCTCTTTCTAACCCAGAACGGTCTATTCTTAACATCACCTCTCCCAAGAGGAATTATTTTTAACTAAAGAAACCATAGATTAAAGAAGGTTCTTCTCCCCCCCCCCCCCAAATCTATTCAAATTGTCATCCTATTAAATTGCTATGTTCGTAGATAAATGGAAAGTGGACATGAAATATAAAAAGGAAGAGGGAATGAATCTATGCCTGCAATCTCAGGTTCTGAAACAAAAGTTCTGCTCCATTTCCCCCCTTACCTTCAGAGATTGAAACTCTCAGAGCTGCAAAATAGGGCTTTTTAGCTCTGGCTCTTGTTAACATTATAAAGACATTTTGTTCAATTATTTCATTTTCCTCTTTTATGGAACTGCTTTCTCCACAAAGAGCATTTGACTTAGTCACTTAATTTCCATGGCCATCCGAAACTTTATTTTTTGCTTTTTTTTTTTAAAGCCTTTCAAAATAACAATAAGTTTGGTTGTTTCGAGAAAGATCGGGTTGATTATAGTTAGGAGGCGCTTTTTTATTGCTCTGATTTGAAACCCGCATATTTTGTAAATAAATGAAAAATAACCTAAAAATAAAACTTGCAATGAAAATAGAGAACTTTTTGATAAAATAGAGGTGTACCCAGACATATCCCAGTCTCTTCTAAATCAGGTCTGTATTTCAAGTGGAATCAAATGGATGTCTAATTATCCCAGGGAATTGGTTTGGTTAAAATACAGTAAGAGGAATTTCCAGGTCTCCATAAGTCCGCCTGGATCTTTTATGTATTTCAAGTGGAAGCAATTGGATGTCTAATTATCCCAGGGAATTGGTTTAGTTAAAGTACAGTAAGAGGAATTTCCAGGTCTCCATAAGTCCTCCTGGATCTTTTATGAAGAATGATGTCAGTAAATTTTCTCTACAATCCCATGTATTATGCTTATTTCTGTGACCAGCATCCAGTTGCTGAAGTAGATGCAATAGTATTGGAGTTATGACCAAGAGAAAAATAGAGAAATATGTTTTATCTGTCTAAAATTGAATAAAATGTATACAGTGCGGCTTCCTTTTAAAACATGTTTTCTATACATTGCATATTTGACTGATAGATTTTTTCCCCCTCATGATGCTATCCTGAATGTGTTGCTAAACAAGGCCATATCTTTTAGGTCTGTGATTTGCTGAAGCATATGCTTTCTGATGAGGTTGTTCAGTTATTTTTTTAATGTTGACAAAGAGATCCTAAATTTCATCGCTTGGAAATCTCCTAAAATTGAGGCATTCTGATAGCAAAAGGAAACTTACGTGAATATACTACTTGCATGATTTTGAGTGTATTTGTAAGTGGGGTTTTTTTGGTTATTAATCTAGCAGATGTATTTGAACTACATGCTAAGATTGATCATTTTCATTTTGTTGTGGCATGGTTATGTGGTTAAATTTGTTTATGGTTTAGCATGAAAACTCTGGAGACACAATATCAAAGTTAAATGTTTTGCGTGAACCTGTTCTGGTGTCTTGGGATTCAAGAGGGGTCTGTTGGAAACAAGTCTGAATTTCATAACAGCAGACCGTTAACATATGGAAGATTAGGAGTGTGCTTGCCTGTAATAATCAGCCATTATATCCATTTGTTCTCCCTAAGTGCTTGGGAACTGTCAGCATCACTTGGTTCTTCTACAGGTTTTTCCTTCCTGGAACAGGAACGTGCAAAATATATCCCTTTATTTCAGTAGGTTTTCTGCTTTGCTTTCATCCCCTTCGTCTCAGATATCTGTGACTAGTCAGCATATTGTCCCATATATCCTCTTTTCTGTATAGCTTTTCAGTTTGTAGGCGCCTCTTCTCATCTCACCTCCTGTCCACCTATCCCAACAAAACCATTCTCCAGCTGATCTACTTTTTAGCCGCAAACCAGTTTGGTATTTGTGTTGGAGCATATGGCAAATGCCTGTGCAATATTGCACCTTTTGATGCCTTGCTTTTGATACATAAACCCAAAGGGTGTTTGCAAAGGAAAGAGGAGCAAATTTACATTAGCAAGAATGTGTCTATACATCATTTTGGAAAGCATCAAACAAAATGTTAATTGTTTTTAGTAGGGGTTTTAGTAGGGTTTTAGGACAGGCTAATCATTTAATATATTTTTAACGTATTTTATGTTACACCGCCCTGAGTCCCGAAAGGGAGAAGGGCGGTATAAAAATCTAATAAATAAATAAATTGTATAGGGCTTCCTGCCTAGGCAGGGGGTTGGACTAGAAGACCTCCAAGGTCCCTTCCAACTCTGCTATTGTATTATTATTATTAAATAAAAATAAATAAATAAAATGGATTCTTGTGTTTCTTGTCTTAGTGTGCACATCCCTGTGTGAAGTTTTGGTTATCTTTTGCAGTTGCACATAACTAATTGGGGAATAGAAATGCATATTTAATTGGATATTAGCATACAAGCACCTTTGAGGGTCATGCAATTCTAAGACAACTGTAGTCAAATATCCATTTGAGAATTCAGTCTCCCCCTTCCTGTATATAGCAACTTGAGTGTTCAGCTGACGATTAATTCTTCCTCCCTGATGGAAATTAAAATAGAATCAAATATAAGGAAGCGTTCCAATAATTACCTTTATCTGCGCAATTTGAAAATCCACACTGGAGACTGTAGGATTGCTATAAAATTATACATCTGCACAACTGTCCCAGACTTCTGGATAGCAAGAAAGTGGTTAATATTTTCCTTTCTATATAGTGTTGGAAAAATGAAAAAGTACATAGCTATCAAACATATCAGCTGAGACACTGATTGGAAAATCTTACCAATCTAGAATTTGCTTTCCCAACCCATAAAACTAGAATAATAATAATAATAATAATAATAATAATAATAATAATAATAATAATAATAATAATAATTTTAATACTTATAAACCGCACCCTCTCCCCACAGGGACTCGGGGCGGTGCACAGGGAGAATAAAAACAATAACTATATACAACATTTCATATTAAAAATTAGTTAATATCCCTCATCCATTATTAATAGATGTTTTATTAAATATATTAAAATAAATAATTTAAAATTATACAATTAATATAATAACATTGTTATGAGAAAGCTGCAAATCATGAAATCTTTTGATTGCAAGCTTGTCTTTGGTTTGAATTGCTCTGCGTCCTTCAACAAATTGCTGTTGTCTCAAATTCATGTCCAACCAGGAGTAATTATACTAGCCTGATTGGTCTTTGTATGGATTATTGGGTATATGGGAAATGAACATTTTAAAGTGCTCCTGTAAATGTAGATATTACTATTTAATTTACTGAAGCCCATTTTTATATGTGCTGCTGCTATAATGTATAGAGAATGTATTATGACTGCTTTTGTAGAATCTAGAAATGGTAGCAAATGTCACCTTGAGACATGAGTCCATATTTTGGAAACAGAACATAATGCTCTGTAGGCTAACATGCACCATTTGAGGGGAAACGCTTGGTAATATATAGTATTTATTTTTGAGACTTTCGCTTTCAGTCGTACAGGAAAGCAATATTATTTAACAGAAAGGAGTAAAAAGCTTGAATTTATAATTTTAGTGTAAGCACCAAAATACAAACTCAGCCTGTCATTAATAGACATGTCCAATCGTTTTTTTAAAAAAATCTTTAGAATTAATATTAGTGATATCATCACTTTCCTTATGTAAGTTAAAAGAATAAGTGCGGTTACATCCTGTTCAATTTACATTGAACAGATATCATGGTTCAATCAAGATATACATGGTTGTACATCATTCGCTTACTTTTAGATGGATGGCCATATAAAGTTGGTAGAGATAGGTAGGTGCGTAGTAGGTAGGTAGGTAGGTAGGTAGGTAGGTAGGTAGGTATGTAGATAGATAATAGATAGACAGACAGGTGTGTTTTCCTGAAAATAAGACCTGTCTTATAGTTTTTGCCACCACAAAAGGTACCAGGTCTTATTTTCGGGGGGGGGGGATGTCATCCACTGACTCACCTCACTTGCATACGTTGCCCCCAGCCTCTTTTTCACTATCGGAGGCCTTCAGGAACTTCTTCATCTGGCAAGGCCAGCAAGGCTTTCCTGAGGGCCTCTGCAGCTGATAACAGAGCTTTAGGAAAGTCTTTCCAACAGAAGAAATTGGCCGAGGTGTGTGAGGCCTGGCTGCAACTGTCCGAAGGTAAATAGTAGGACAGCTCCACCATCACCCCATCGCCACCTTAATTTAATTTTTACCTGTGCACCCTGGAGTGGGTGTGGTCTTAATTGGGGCTTATTTAGGGGGTAGGGTTTATATTGGGCGCACATCAATGATGGGATTAAAAAAAATTTACTATCGGTTTTGTGGGCATGGTTTTGTGGGCATGGCATGGCTTGATGGGCATGGCTTGGGGCCATGACAGGGGAAGGATACTGTAAAATATCCATTCCCACCCCACTCCAGGGGAAGGTTACTGCAAAATCCCCATTTCCTCCTGATCAGCTGAGACTTGGAAGGCAGAGAGTAGATGGGGATGGGCCAGTCAGAGGTGGTATTTACTGCTTTTATGAACTACTCAAAAGTTCTGCTATCGCTTCTCCAGAACTGATCAGAACCTGCTGACAATCAAGCTAGGACTTACCTTCTGAATAGGTCGTGTTTTCCGGGAAACACAATAGATAGGTAGGTAGGTAGGTAGGTAGGTAGGTAGGTAGGAAGGAAGGATAATCTTGATTAATTATCATCGTAATTATTCAGTTAGAAATAAAAACAGTGCATTTTTTAAAAAAATCAAAGTGTTCTACCATAAAAATAATGAGCAGAACTAGAAAAATCCCTTGTTGCCTAGAAACATTCTGAAGTCTCCAATATCTTCTCCAGTCCTGTTGCTGAGTCTTTCTGATTAGAGATTTAACCTGGGATGATCTTCATGCAAAGCAGCGCCTCAGTTTAGAACTCGGGTTCAACAGTATGCTATAGATATGTGATATAAATGATCTCCTGGTGTTGAAGAAAGTGCTACCTGGTGTTAGTGGCTATAGGCCTTTGGGATTTAATACAACATTTAATACAACAAAGAAGAACAACAGTAAGGAAGATTCATGGCATGTGTTTTTATGCAGCCCACCAGCTCCAGAAGAAACACATTAGCAGATTTACATTCAAAATGAGCTGTTAACATTGAATGGATGCATTCAGCTCCTCTTTCTCTTTTTTTCTATTAGTTTCAATGAATCACTTCACATATGTCTGTTAATTTAGTACCATCTTGCATATATATGTGTGTTTTGACTGAATATACCAGTATGAAAAGTTTATGTTCTTGACAGAGGTGATATTCAGCAGGTTCTGACCAGTTCTGGAGAACTGGTAGAGGAAATTTTAAGTAGTTCAGAGAACCAGTAAATACCACCTCTTACTGGCCCTGCCCACATCTATTCTCTGCCTCCGGAGTCCCAGCTGATGGGGAGGAAATGGGAATTTTGCAGTATCCTTCCCCTGGGGTGAGGTGAGAATGGAGATTTTACAGTATCATTCCCCTGCCACGCCCACCATGCCACGCGCACCATGCCACTCCACACTCACCATGCCATGCTCACAAAACCAGTAGTAAAAAATTTTGAATCCCACCACTGTTTCTTGATCTATATAAATAAAAATGTAACTATGAGTTTGTTCAAAACAGGTAATCTCCGAAAGTACTGCACTGATTGCTTCCAAATTTTCACACAACGTTCCATTCAAATACGGCACCAATGATATATATATATATAGATTGTGTAGATGTCACACATGTGCCAGTTACACACAATGGAAATGTAAAAAAATTGTAAAAAAGGTAGGTAGATGGATACAGAGAGAGCAGTGGACCACAGATATTATGTCATCCTTTATGACATAAAATACCCTGTCCATAAGATTCAAGGAGAAATACAGTAGGTAGGTAGGTAGGCAGTTATAGGATTAGAGAGAGGGAGGGAGAAATACAGTAGGTAGGCAGCTATAGGGATAGAGAGAGGGAGAGAGAAATACAGTAGGTAGGTAGGTAGGTAGGTAGGTAGGTAGGTAGGTAGGTAGGTAGGTAGGTAGAGGGAGCGAGAAATACAGTAGGTAGGTAGGCAGCTATAGGGATAGAGAGAGAGAAATACAATAGGTAGGTAGGTAGGGATAGAGAGGGAGAGGGAGAGATAGGTTGCCCAACCTATCTCACAGTCCAACTTATTTTCACAAGTTGAAATGAAAATAGGAGGAGGGAGGAGTCTTACCTGAGCTGCTTTAGTTGCTGGAAGGCACACCTGAAAATTCTCAAATTTGAATAACGACCAAATGATCTATCCTTTAATCCAGTCTTCCAGATTTGCTGAGTTGCAATCCCACAGCCAGCATAAATAGTGATGCAATATGTAATCTAATACATGTGTAGGAGCCCAAATTGAGAAAGAATGCTTTAGAATATTGTAGTTTTGAGAAATACATATGCATACTAATCATTCTTTTTAATTTCAAAATAAGCAGGATCATATAAAGCAATGAAAAGAAGTACAAAAGAATAAGGCAATGAAATTTAAAACATGAGAGAGAGAAGGAAGGAAGGAAGGAAGGAAGGAAGGAAGGAAGGAAGGAAGGAAGGAATACTCGAACATATTTTTCAAAATCTCTATCATCAGAAGAGAAAGGTTTTATACCACATTTATTTTACAGAGAAAAAGCATCTGTTCTAGAGAAAGAAAAAATTGTGAATGTATACTGTTTAGTCATCCTCCCACTAACATTGAAACTCTGGTTTCCTACTGATTTGTAAATGAATGATGGGAATATCCCTTTCTTGAGATTTTTGGGACTATCTATTGGCTGTCCCCAGAAGTTTAAATATTAAATTCAATTCAATTAGAATTTTAAAAATCAATATAAGAAAACTAAGAGATGTTTCCTTTGTATTCCTCCCTAATGCATTTAGCAAGAATGCCCCAAAGGCCCTCTAGATTGCTGGGTACACAACATGGGATGCACTTGTCTGTTTACTTACTTTTTAGTTGATATTTTTTTTGTATTTTCTATCTTTTTCTACCTATCTTAGATTTATGTTAATTTGATTACTTGATAATGTTTTTTAAAAAAGAAAAGAAAAAAATCCAATACCAATATAAGTATTTTATTATATATAAATCCTGGAAATCTGTTTAGGCAAACTTTTTGGCTTGCAAGAATCTGCCTGGTTCCAAATGTATACTTATGGAAGAAGTTTGAATGAGTTCTGCCAAACATACATGATATGGAATATGATTTCCAGGTGTTGGAAGAAATATCCTTCTGGGTTCAGTGGGGAAAAAGACACTGGAGACATGGAGGCTGCTTGGAAAGATGGTTTAATGGTGGATAGGACCACATAGCTTTAGTCCTGAAGGTGATCACATGCTTCTAGATGTGGGGTGAAGAAGAATAGAACAGAAGGAAGAAGGGGCTTCCTTGTTTTTTTATACTCTGTTCGGCCCCACCTCTCTGTTTCCTGTTCCTGTGTAAGAAATGTATTCTGATTGGTTATCAAACTCCCATGGGGCCATGCAGGGGTAACTTGGTAGGCTGTCTTGAGTCCAAATTTGGTTGAGCATTGTTTTTTCCCAGGTGCCCTGTGAAGATGGGTAAAGACCTAATACTATCATGCCTTAATCCCATCACCTTGGAGCTGAAGGGGGGGAAACTCTTTTGTTATGTAGAAAAGACTGGTTTAGGCATTTTAATGGCCCATTTAAGGAAAGTGGGGGCTATTAAGAGTGAGTCTGTTTTTTGCCTAAAAACATGTTTCTCCATTTCTGATCCAGGGAAATATAATATTCTTCCTTTTCAATATTTCCCAGGATATTTCAGTTTTCTAGCAAAGGGGTGGGTTTTAACTTCCTACACAGGTCAGGAATGATAGACAGAGCAAACCCTCTATTTAGAAATTGGTCTTTCCAAAAACTGTTTTTCCACCCTCACCCCATGGATATGGATCTATGAGGTGATATCAGTAAGTAAGAATCCTGAACAAATGGCACATGAAACTTAGATTAATTTATATTCCACTCACCCAAGTTCTTAGCTTCCAAAGTATCTCCATTTGCCACTAATCTGTGGGTTTCACAGCGACTATCTGCACTTTACCAATTTCTTTTAAAGCTAGGTACATATGAAATTGGGATAATTGCAGCAAGTTAAGAACAATCAATTCCACTTCTGAGCTTTCTTGGGTTCTGTAACTACAGGAGCTCAAGCAAGCTCTCATTCAACTCAGCTAAGTACAGATAATTCTCTTTCCTCCACCCATCCAAGCTGCCACAGTGTGTGAGTGATGGTCTATCACAACATTGCTTAGGCTTGAAATAATACATCACAAGTTCTTTAAAAGGGCTTTCAGCAGTCTCTCCTAGGCAGTGCTTGAAATCATGAAAACTACACATACTCCAAGGAATTGCTAATGGTGACAACCAAAGAAATGGATTTTTCTGCTCATTACAGGACTGATACATGCAGAACGTTTTGAAGCAGCAAGCAACTCTTCCCCGTTTCCTCCCACAAGAGGAAACCCCATGAGTGACAGGGACGTGAAATGACAGCTGCCCCTCATGAACTTGCACTTTGATACTCTTATTTGCTTCAAGTCTTATCCTAAAGCAGATGTATAATTTATTTACAGTTCTGAATTATCAGCAAAAGTGTGAGTGCAAATCGTAGTGGAACTGACTTCCTGAGTACGTTACCTGTTTCATTTTCAGATTCTTTTTGTAGTTCCCATCTGCCATGCCCTAAGAAGCTGACAAAATAAAACATCTGAAGCTTGATGATTATACAATCTATTTATATGTTCTGGTAAATAACAACCTTCCCTATCTCATTTCTGAACCTCAAAACATTACAGAGTGAAGGAGAGGCAATTGCTGGGCCCTCTCTGGATTGTGTGCCCCTAATTGCTGCATATGATTTTTGTACCTTCATACTGTGAGTCACTCATAGCTTTGTGTTCACTGTACTCCATACACCTGCCTCTTTCCTTCTGAGAGCTAGCATCTAACTTTTGATGCATTGATATATCCTATTAATGCAGTGGGCATCATGGGTTTGTTTTTTCTAGATATTTCATTTAGATGGTTAAGAAAAAGGCAAGATAGAGAGAACAGCACTAGTTAGCCCTAAATTTCTTATCAAAATTTAATAACTACTCTGATGATGCAATGTAATATCCAAAAAGTAATCCGAGGGAAAAAAACGGCAGTGCTTGCCAGTAGTTGCCATGGTTACATTCAGTTCTTACCAGAAGAGGAACAAGTGCGAATTCTTCTTTCAGATAGTGTGCTGCATCACTTATCCAAATAACTTGGAGCACATTAAAAACATATTTGGATCATCAAAAGTTGATATCATTAAGGGCTTGGGTCAATTTATATTGGAATGAAAATGTCCTGATGTTAATAGTAATGATGTAATGGCCTGGCCTAGAGTTAGAATTTCAAATAGTCGGTTGTAGCAAAGAAAGGCATATTACATGGGGCTGACACATATGATAAAACATGTGAAGACATCACATATGGCACAAATACCAAGACCAAGATGCTTGCATCACATGTTGGTGTACAAATAGGTCATGGCATTCATGCAGTGCTATAAACCAAGGTTTGCTATTTCAGACTAGTGTAACCAAAACTTAGTTAGATAATTTCCTTTATCTTGAGAATATTTGGAAATCAGAGTCTGTGGAATGCAACCGTTTCCTTTCCCAAGCAGCTGCTATGAAATAGGTGATAGATACTTGGATTTCTTTCTCACATGCTGGATTGTTTATGGTTGCATCTACTGGCCCCGTGCTTCTGTTCCAACTGGCCACTGGAATACGTAGTAGGTATAATCAGACCTCCCATGGCAGATTCTAGATTTTTTTTTTTTAAAAAACAGTGTTGGATTAGACAGGCTGATTATTTGAATTCTATCATCCTTGGCTTTGATTTCCAGCTTAAAATCAAGAATTGATAAATTTGAGAGAGGAAAAAACCCTTGAAATATCTCTCAAAAAGCAAGACAGACTGAAATAAGTTGCTATATCTATAGTGCCAGTAGCAGTTGCACTTTGGCCTCTTATGGCACAGCATGTAATTGTAAAATACCCGCCTGGCAGAGAATTTAAAAGAAGCAGCAACAAGTTCTTTTGAAGATTGTCCGAATATATGTTCTCATTGCATGCTTTGAAATAGAATAATGTTCACCCTACTTGATTATCATCCAATAAACCAAACACAGAGCTATGGAAAAGAAGCAGAAATCAGTGAAATTGTGCACGTGTGTTTTATAATGCATTTAGAATGGAGACAAAGCAGAGAAATAGGAGGAAAACATGGGATAATCTATTAAAGACCAGAGGAGAAACCAAAAATATTATCAGATTAATATGGGAAAACTATTTTAAATACAGCGTCAAGTTGGCTTGAAACAAGAATATCTTATGCAAGCCATCAGCAGCTGGGGTTACCCACTGTGGGCATGTAGCTCCCGACATGCTTTCCTAATGCCACACAAGCTGCTCATTCATTCAGGTGCTCTCTCTTTCACACAGATAAATATACGCTTCCTTGCTGAAAATGTCTCCAGAGCTATATAATGCCTCTTTTTATGGCTAATTTTTAAAAGACATTTTTAAAAGCGTAATCTGCTAATAGTGATCATATTTGCATCTGATTTTTCAAGGATTCAACAGAATTCAGTAAACAGTTGCTTTCCCAGTGGTGGGATTCAAATAATTTAACAACCGGTTATCTGCCCTAATGACCAACTGGATAGGTGTGGCTCTGTGGTCATGTGACCAGGTGGGTGTGGCCAACTCAACATCACTCATGTTGATTGGCGCTTTGCCTTAGCTGTTACAATGTAATAAGGATTAACCAGAGAGACAGTTTCTGTAAGCAGGGCAATAAAGATTAGGCTAGAAACAACACCAGGATGTTTCCTTCCTGCCTTCCTTACAGGATTAGCCCTGTAAAGTGTAAAATAACAAAATGAGATTTCTTCCAAAAAACGATTCTCCGAACTGTTTAGAAAGTTAACAAGCGGTTCTCCCAAATAGATGCAAACTGGCTGAATCCCACCACTGACCTTTCCCCTCCTGTACAACTATGCATCTGAAAGTAAATGTCCCCTGTGCTGCGACTACATTCTAAGATAGAAGCATTCCTGATAATAGAGACAATTTAGGACCTGTATCTGTCTTGTGGAACAGAGGTTTCCTCCAACATAAATGGAGTATGATGAGGCCTTCTACAAATCTTATCAACTTGAGTTTCTATGGGGATTGACAGTAGCAAAATCAGCCTCCATTAGAAGAGATTGCTTCTGGTGAATGCACATAGTATTGTCGTCTTTAGAGTCATGTTCCTCTGGAACAACAAATCCAAGGGGTTGGAGGTGGGCTTTAGTTGCAAGTGGATTAGGCCCAGGTTTTTGCTGTTGAGGATCCAACTATTTCTTCCATAGGTTCATCTCTACATAGCTGACCATTGTATCTAATTTGCATGTTGGCCTTCGATTGTTTTAATGTTGATTCCTGATACCGTTTCCCCTCCCCCAAATAAGATAGGGTCTTATTTTCTTTTGACCCTTGAAATAAGCCCTTGGCCTTATTTTCAGGGAGGTCTTACTATTTTTGAGGTTCAGGAGGCGGTGAGTGAGATCACCTCACGGCTGCTGCTGTGTTGCAATATTTTCGGGGAGGGCTTGTTTTAGCACATGCACTCAAAAGTCCAATTGGGCTTATTATTATTTATATTTATACCCCGCACCCATCTCACCACAAGGGACTCGGGGTGGGCTATTATCGGGGGAGGGCTTATTTTCAGGGAAACAGGATAAAAAGATAAAAATCAGTGAAGTGGTATACTATTTAAATATTACAAACCTAACCTTGACTTGCGTCTTTGAAAAAGGCTCTTCTTACCAATCCATTCTCCAACAGCGTTCTTGTATCTTTTTACCTTGTTGTTAGATTATCATCTTCCCAGCATTTTTTTTACAGGCATGTGATCAAAGGAACATAAGGGTAAAGTTGCTCTGACTGCTTGTGTAAAACAGTAAGTGGAACAATTCAAGGAGAACAGCAGAGGCTTACAACTGAATACACAAATGAGAATTGAGTATAGCATGGGGCCTAATTCACTTGGAGAAAGGCAATTTGATATGATCTGAAATTACACCTGGAAAACATAAACAGCAGTGTTAAAGAAATATCTGCAAAGCATTGTCAAAGCAGCTTTTCATGGGTTTCTACATTGGTCAAGCCCCAGGAGTGTGTAATGTTTAAAATGCCATTGTGTTTTTGTAATTCTAACATGAGTCACATAGCCACCAGGCCCTTGGTGCTCTCAAAACTGAGTTTGCAATATAATTTGCCTTATTGCTTTGATGATGCTGAGCTGATGTGAAGAATGGAATTGACTAGTAAATTTTGGGCTATAAAGAAACATTCATCAGAGGCAATTTTGCAATATATCTATAAATCTTGGTGTTCTGTTTTGAGAGTTAGATTATGACATGTGTATTAAATTCCATTTTATCTCTCTCTGGCAGAAGCTTCCTAGTCTACTTTGGTCATATCGTTTAAAAATGCTATTTATTTAATTTCAGAAAATCCAATTAGCATCATCAGATATAAGCATCTTTCGCCAAGAGTGTAGAAATGACATGCAAGGGTAAGTTACCTTGGAAGCAACTTATATAGCTGTACAGGCATTTCCAGAAGGGGGAGTTTCATCATTGCTGTTCTGCCGACCTTTTGGAGGTTGGAATAGACTGTTATACCATTGGCCCTCTCTTGTCTTCCATAACTTCTTGCTGGTCTATGTTGAGTTCATATTTATTATTAAAACTTAAGGGGAAGAAAGTTTGCATATAATTTGAGGGGGGAAAGGGGGATTGAAGCTCTGATTCCTCAGATAAAGTATTGAAAAAATCTTCATCAGCTTATAAAAATTTACGTCCATTAAAGCTGATCCTTAAATAACTTAGGGAAACCACCTATTTTTATGAAGGCTTTCATATAGATTTAATTATATTAAGCAGCCAGGATTTGTAAAGTGTTTTATATATACAGTATAGCTATTTTGTCACCAGGGTATTTATCTGATTTCATCTTGATGCATTATAGTTAATAATACCATCTTGCAAATCATTTGTGCAACTTCTGTAATACAAGGGGCGGTAGAAGTGTGCAGAACATTTTGAATTGGAACCATTTCAAATTTTAAACAACCAATTTCTAGTTTAAAATGCCCCTTTTGTGTGCAAAACAACTGTTTTATTCATTCTGGCAGAGCTTTAAGCTTAGCAACACCTCAACTGAAACAGTTCCAAAAATAGTCAAAAGTAGTTCATTTCAAGCTTGAAACAGGGTATTTCAGATTCAAAGCTGTTTGTTTTGAACTTGAGAAAGTTTAAATCTGAAACCTCTTGCACACATCCGACAGTATCTGTAATTGTGAGACATTCTCTATATACTTACAGAGAATACTTATCACTTTTGCAGATGTCAGAAAAATCGGGTAAGGTAATTCATATTCTAAAGACCAAAAGAACGTTAAAAGGAAACATCAAGCTAAGCTAAAGTATCTAGACAAAATAAGTTCTTTACTTAGGAAATAGAAATAAAATGCCTATATGTAAAATGGAGAAACATGTTCTTAGAACAGTAATTGAACATAAACTGAATATGACTCATCAGTATTTCATGACTGCCACAAAAAGTAAGTGCAGTTGTGGGTTGTGCCAAATGAAGCACTATTGCCTAATCATCTGAATAGCTTCACTTTATCATTGATTGATTAGACAACCCCCCCTCCCCAAACCCAAGTACTATGTCCTACTCTAAGCCACCACATGTTAAACAGAGTTTATTAAAAAATGAAATGGGACAGAAGAGGGTGGTAAGGACTGGAAGCTAAGTCATATGAAAATGCTTTGAAGGAGGCAGGTAAACTTTTGAACTCTAATGATATCAGATAGAAGATGTCTAAGACTTGTTCTCAGTCTACCAAGAGATAGTGAAATACTCTTCACTCAAGTGGGAAACGGTCTGGTCTGGTCTGGTCTGGTCTGGTCTGGTCTGGTCGGTCGGTCGGTCGGTCGGTCGGTCGGTCGGTCTGTCTGTCTGTCTGTCTGTCTGTCTGTCTGTCTATCTATCTATCTATCTATCTATCTATCTATCTATCTATCTATCTATCTATCTTATTCATCTGTCCATCTATCTCACATAATGATTTTTGCAGCATACATTATAAAATAAAGTGAAGTACATAAACACCATTAAAACCACAATTTAAAAATAAAAATAAAGTAAATTGAATGGCAGCTAGCATGCAGAAAATGTAACAAAAATTAAAAATCACATAATCATCCTATAGGCTGTATTCTACTATGGGATCACTAAGATCATTGACAAAATCATGTTTTGATGGCCTTCTGGAAGACCAACAGCTGCCAGCCTTATCCTACAAGGGGGTGGGGTGGGTAGGAAGGGGCAGCAATGTTCCACACGTCTAAGACTACACTAGAAAAAGGTTTTCTCCTAGGACTCACCAAATAAAATTCCCGAGGTGATAGAATCTGCAACTTGGCTATTTTGGCAGACGTGATGGGATGGGTAGATGTTATTGGGAAGAGGCAACCCCTCAAATGACTTGATCCCATGCCATGCATGGCTTTAAAGATCAAAACCCAGGGCATTTAATTGGACCCAGAAGCAAAGTATCAATCAAAGCAGCTCGCAAAGCAAAGGTATAATGTATGCAGTTCTTGAAGCACACATAACTGTCCACGTTGTCACATTTTGTACCAGCTGAAGCTTCTGGATACTCTTCAAGGGCAGCTGTGTGTAGATCGTGTTACAGTAATCTGTCTATAAGGTGACTGAATAGAACCTCCCAGTCAAAAAATAGGTGCAATTGTCAGACAACATGAAGCTGTGCAAAGGCCCTTCTTACCATGACTTCTACCTGCTCTTTGAGGAGGAGTTGCAAGTTCAAAAGAATTTGCAAATTTCAGCCTGGATCTGTTTGGGGTAGTGCAATTACATCCAAGACCAGAGATGGTAACTCCCCACATAGAGAAAGCCTCTAAAGCAGTGGTGGATTGCTCCCAGTTCGGCCCGGTTTAGCTGAGCCGGTAGGACTGGTGGGGGATACCCTGCCCATCTGTCTAGACAAGTGCGCGCGGGAGCAAGCCCAAACCGATAGCAAAAATATTTGCAACCCACCACTACCCCAAAGCCACTTAGTTTTACCAAGGAATATTTGAAATAGGTTGTTCCCCATCCAGACTCTCATGATCTCCAGGTACTAACAAAGGTTATCAACAATATCACTTAACCCACCAGGAGCAGAGATACACAACTGGAAAACATCAGCATACTGATGCTATCTCACCCTACAATGACAGTTGATCTCACCCAGCAGCTTCATGTAGATATTAAACATGAGTGGAGAAAGCTATTCATTGGTGATGCTTTCACTTAGTTTACAGTATTTAGGATCTAAATTGTCTTTTTAAACTCTTGAATTATGTTATTCTGTGTTTCCTGTTACATTTTAATGGGGGTCATGCTACTCCTTACTGCAAGGGAAATATTTTTTGAGTAAGTTCTGGCAACAGAATATGTCATGGGTTTGTTGATTACAACCAAGATATCAATTAGCCAAGCTTATATGAGCCAATATTTTTGCATCCAATTTATAGCAAAGCCAAATTGTACGTACAAGACTCTGACAAACCTGAAAGCACAAAGTTAATTTTACCTTTGCCTTCCTTCTCAAAACATTATATGTCAATGGGTGTGTGTGTCTATTCTTTCTATTGAACTCAATAGCCTAAAACAGTGATTGCAAACCTTTTTTGCCTCGGGTGCCAAACGCATGCACTTGCACACCATTGCATGCACTCGGGTGCCCACCCCCATAATTAAATCCCCCCATGCCATGCCCCCTGTGCATGTGTGTGTGACACCCCACCCTGCTGCCCCGCGCATGCATGCACAACTTTCTTGGAGCCTGGGGAGAGCGAAAACGCCCCCCTCCCAGAGGCCCTCCGGAGGCCGGAAACAGCCCATTTTCCAACTTCCGGTAAGTCCATTTTTCGTTCCCTGGAGACTTTAGGAGGCCTTTTTTGACAAAAAACTGTGGAAAATGAAGGGCGAAAATCAGCTGGCCAGTGTGTGCATGCATGCTGGAGCTGACAAGGCAGTACCTCGTGTGCCCTCAGAAATAGCTCCACATGCCACCTGTGGCACATGTGCCATAGGTTCACCATCACGGGCCTAAAATATGATTGCATCTCTGTTAAATAATTGGGATTATATTTAATCCATTAATGTTTTTCTTTGAGTGAAAAATATAAAAACATCTGCTTATTTCAAATAATGAACTCTATGAGTTTTCCTCCACACGAGAGTCTGGGCAATTGCTTTTATTGTTCTTCTCCCCATGTCTGGCTTGCAGATCTGAGATGTTTGCAGGAATAATGATTGTGGTAGCTTTGGGAAAGGATATTACTGTGCTTATATGAAAGCTATAGATTAGATGAGATGAGTTTGAATCAATTTCATACAAATCAATTTCAGATTCAAGTTGCTTCCAGTAGTGAGAAGAGAAGCTGCAACTATGCAATCATGAAGGAGACCTACCATTTGCAAAATGAGCTGGTGGGGGAAGCGAGGAATTTCTCTAGTAACAACAACCTTTTTGGCGAAGGTTGTTGAGAGTGTGGTGGCACAACAGTTTCCCCGTCACCTGGAGGAAGTTGAGTATCTAGATCCGCGCCAGTCCGGCTTCCGGCCCGGGCATAGCACCGAGACGGCATTGGTCGCGTTGGTCGATGATCTCTGGAGGGCCAGGGATGGGGGTTGCTCCTCCATCCTGGTCCTATTAGACCTCTCGGCGGCTTTCGATACCATCGACCATGGTATCCTATTGCATCGGTTGGGGGGGTTGGGGGTGGGAGGCACCGTTTTACGGTGGTTCTCCTCCTACCTCTCTGGCCGATCGCAATTTGTGTTGGCAGGAGAGCAGAGGTCGACCTCGAGACCCCTCACATGTGGGGTGCCTCAGGGGTCGGTCCTCTCGCCTCTCCTGTTCAACACATACATGAAGCCACTGGGCGAGATCATCCGTGGTTTTGGGGTAGAGTACCATCTCTACGCTGATGATACGCAGCTGTATATATCTACCCCAAACCACCCCAACGATGCCGTAGCGGTGATGTGCCAGTGCCTGGAAGCCGTACGGATCTGGATGGGAAGTAACGGACTCAGGCTCAACCCGACCAAGACCGAGTGGCTGTGGTTTCCGGCTGCCCGATTCAACCAGCTTATTCCATCGCTGGCCATAGGGGGCGAACATCTTGCCCCTGTGGATGGGGCGCACAACTTGGGTGTCCTCCTAGATGCCCGGCTGTCCATGGAAGAGCAAGTGACAGCCATGGCTAGGAGGGCGTTTTACCAGGTTCGCCTGGTTCGCCAGTTGCGCCCCCTATTGGATCGGGACGCCCTTCGCACAGTCACTCATGCTCTCGTGACATCCCGACTGGACTATTGTAACTCTCTCTACATGGGGCTTCCCTTGAGGTGCACCCGGAGACTGCAGATGGTCCAGAACGCAGCCACGCGGGCAATCTTGGGTATTTCTAGGTTTACCCATGTAACACCTCTCCTGCGCGAGCTGCACTGGCTGCCTGTCGTCTTCCAGGTGCGCTTCAAGGTATTAATTATCATCTTTAAAGCGCTCCATGACTCGGGACCTAGCTATTTGCGGGATCGGATCCTGCCGCATACATCCTCACGGCCGATTCGCTCCCACAGAGAGGGACTTCTCCGGGTGCCGTCTACTAGACTTTGTCAGCGGGCGACACCCAGGGGAAGGGCTCTCTCTGTGGCGGGCCCAGCCCTCTGGAATGACCTTCCCCCCGACATTAGAACAACCACGGACCTCCGCTCCTTCCGTCTGAAATTAAAAACATATTTTTTCTGCTTGGCCAGCCTGGGGTAGTCTCTCTCTATGGGGTTTTAGTTGTTTAGGGAATTTTAGTTATAATGGGTATTTTAGCACAGGCATTGTTTAATCTGTTTTTAAGATGTTGTTTTGATTGTATTTATGGTTTTAGTTTCCCTGTGCACCGCTCCGAGTCCCTACGGGGAGAGGAGCGGTCAAGAAATTAAATATATTATTATTATTAAAAATATATTAAATGTGGGTTTCTCATACTCCTTTCCTGTTTCTAAATAGTGTCATTTTTGTAGGCATAATTATATCAGTGAAATAATATCATTGACATCATTTGGCATGATGCAGAAGGGAAAGGTATATATTTGAATGTGATGATTTCGTAACAACTATTACAAAAGACCTCTTAATAAATAAAGAGGCTCATATTAGTGGGTAATACTGGGCACTTCAAAAGTAGATCTGAAGTACTGCTGAGTATGGGTTTTTTTTTGCAAGCACTAGGATTAAAGCAGAAGTTCTATCTTGCTAGAATACGTTACTGTGTTGTGCAAGTATTACACATGTATGTGTAACTCATTACTAAACCTTGTTCAACAAAGAATTTTTCCAAGAAAACATATATAATTAAGAAATTGCTGTTGCTGATTTCTTTCCGTGAGGATGTCCGTGCAGCCCTTTCTCGTGTAACTACCACCACCACCACCATCACAACAAAAAAGCCAGGAAACCAGTGATTAATTGCAGTGTTCTTAACTAAAAGTAACTTCTGTAGAAGTTATTAAACAGAATGATCTGGAATTCTGTTGCCCTGTCCCTCCTTGGAATGAATTAAGTCTAAAATTCTACAAAGCCCTGCTCATTACAAAAATTCTAATTAAAATCCTGTTCAGTATTATGTATGTTCACCACCTTGAGTTACTTTTAAAATAATAACGACAGAATAACCTTCTAATGAATAAAATTAATGAATGAATGTTTGGCCCAAGATGTTTTGCTTCTTGAGGTACCACAACATTACAAGTTGTCTCCCACATTCCACACCCCTTCAATCAGCATACATAGGGCAGTCGACTTGTTTGAGCATGTGAGATTTTTAAAAAACCTTACAAATATAAGTTTTCTTTCCTGACAGTAAAAATGCAGTAAAGTGAATAATAAACAAATGGTTGGCTTCTATCACAGAAATCAGCTTTTCAGAAACAGAGGAATGTAATTCTTAATTGAAAACAGATCTACTGGTAATCTAAGATGGTGTTAAATGTGAGTTTCCTATAATGCTTCGGGGGGTCATAACTGCAAAGTAGTTTTATTCCACATTAATTTGCAGGGATTGCTATCAGGCTGATGGATGATCAAAATACAATATGTCTTCTTTTTCTCCTCTCTTTTTTATGCTTCATAAATGTTACAGTGACAGTTTGTGTTTGCTTATTGGACATGGCTTCTATTTGCAATCCACAATAGCCTTAATGTGCAAATATGATGATCTGATTTTAAAGATAGCATCCTCAGGATATGTATTGCTAGATTCTACTTTTTACACAAAAAATGTTATTGGCTTCAGTTCCTTTATTGACATGTTCTTTATTGTCTACTGTTTTCTAGTAACAATTAGCTTTTCTTGTAAAAAGTCAATCCAGAATCCAGTGGGAATTAAAGTCTTTCTTTCCTGATGATCCTTAATTCATTTTATTGATGTCAATGATATGGGGAACCATTAAGTGTTCACACCTTATCGTGTTCTCTTTCTGGAGACTCTCTGAGCTCTGTGTTACCAAACTTCCCAGAAGACGGTGTGCAACAGCTGTAGTAGAGGCAAGTTTGGCGATTGAGTGACAAGATTTTACCTGTTGCATGCATATGTTAAACAATCTGGAAAATATCTGCCCTCTGGAATGACCTTCCCCCCGACATTAGAACGACCACGGACCTCCGCTCCTTCCGTCTGAAATTAAAAACATACTTTTTCTGCTTGGCCGGTCTGGGGTAGTCTCTCTCTATGGGGTTTTAGTTGTATAGTGGGAATTTTAGCTTAGATTGGGTATTTTAGCACAGGTATTATTTAATTTGTTTTTAAGATGTTTTTGATTGTATATTTATGGTTTTAGTTTCCCTGTGCACCGCTCCGAGTCCCTACGGGGAGAGGAGCGGTCAAGAAATTAAACTATTATTATTATTATTATTATTATTATTATTATTATTATTATTATTATTATTATTATTATTATTATTATTATTATTATTATTATCTCAGTTTAGCCATCTGCTTCCAATTGGATAAAACAGTGAATGGTCAGTGTAGGAAAAAAAGCTTTATTGGAAAAGGTAAACATAAATTATGTGTAAATAGTTTCACTCAACACGGTGCCCACCAATAGCAATTAATTGCTACTTCTTTTAATGGCCCCTAGATTCTGAGCAATATTGGCTTGAGAGGGAAAATTGGCAAAGTAAAGCAGAAAGAAAACTGCTGCCACCTCAGCATAGGACTCAGACTCAAAGTTTAAAGTTCATGAGACTGTATCTCAGATTTTTTTTAAAAATGGAAGCCTGGTAACTATATGAAAACATCTGTGTGGCTTTCTTGGATACTCTATAGAAGAGGTTGGCCATTGCTTTCTTCTGTAGTGTGTTTTCAGTTCCTCAGTCCGGTCTGCAACTCTGGTGATTTCCTGGTAGTTTCTTATCCAAGTAATAACAAGGCACAGCTCTACCTCAGTTTTTTAGATCAGACAAGGTTAACTACATACTGCAATCTTTTCAGGAGCGTTTTAGAGAATAATCTTAATAAAATATATGTAATGGTGCAGGAAATCAGAAGACCCTTGCAAAAATAGAAACATGGTTGGAGAAACTGTGACCAAAAAAATCCACCATGCCTCTTTATCCTTGTTTGCTGCTCTCTTTTTGCTTTCTCAATCGCTGTTATGGATTGTAAACATCTTGAGGGTAAGGGCTTTTTTTCCTCACTTGCCGTTCTTCTGTTCCTCTGTAAGGTATCATGTACATACATACCCTCCAGCTTTTGGTCCTGAGAGCATAGAAACAAAAGCCAGCCAGACACCATAAGCTTGGTGTCTTGAACATACAGCTGAGGCATCACCCTAATGCCAGAAAGGCAGGGTTGTCATCTGCACGTGCTGACTTCATCTGATGACTTATTGTCTTGCTGCAGGCTTGCCATCTCTTGCCTGCCTCATTTCCGTGAGTTAAAAAGTTGATTTAAAAAACAAAAGCACTCTAGGGTAAAGCAAATGTGCAGAGGGAGCGTTATAACTCTTAATGCTGCGATTCTGAGCTGGCGTTAGGACATTTATCCTCTGAACCCAATTCTTTCTTACGCTACAATATTGTAGTTGTCATCTCTACTCAGTTTTTGTTTTTCAGCTGTGCAGATACTTTTAATAACTTTATGTAAAACAGCCATAGTTTTGAGACAATGAATCTTTGTTATGGGACTGCTGGTAAGTGATCTAGAGGAATATATAAGACTCAGTATTTTAGCAGGGAACATCTGAATTGACAGTATATTACTTACGGGAACTTTGCAGAAATGACTTGTAGTTCCTACATTCTTGGTGTCGCGCCCCTCTTTTAGATTTTTTCAGTGGCCTAACGTTTGTAAATATGAATTTAGGAGAGTGCATATACACAGCTTCCATGTGCAGCTTTATGTCTGAGCACCAGTTCCATCATTTGTGCCATCAGAAGTGAAACAAACTGATAAAGGTCCACAATAATTTCAGTATGGTGTTTTAGTTATGGATGTCCATCTGAAGAAGCCTTAGGTAGCTCAATAATTGTTTGGCAAGCAGTAAAAAAATGTAATCATCTAAAATGGTTTGGGATGAATAGTGCTTTTGTTGGGTGTATATTGTAATCACACAGAACTCAAAACCTTCCACTAGTTGGTCACAAACTAGTTGGTCACAAGTTGTTTCTTGTGTTTTGATAGTTGATTACTTTAAAGACACAAGATCTATTGCATTATATTCCAGCATCTTGGTTACCACACTTCCTAATTGCTTGCCTTACAAATAAAACATGAAGAAGTTAACACAGACTTTGTTCTTCTCTGATTTTCTGACACTTTGGATCATGTTGTTTATGAACAATCCATCGAATTATTATAGTTAGTAGTTGATTATCCCTGTTTGCAGTTCACAACCTAAAGAATAAAATAGATCTTGTTCCGATAAATCTAATGTGTCGGTTGTAATTATTTGATTGTGAACTCTTCTCACTTAAGTACATAAATAAATTCCATTCCACTAAAGATTATTCTATAATGAAAGCTATGATATCTTGTTTTAAAATTAATTTTTAAACCAGGTGGTCATATTCTTCCAGGAAAACCAGACCCAAACACACAAAAGATGTAGCTCAGGGTATTTTTCTTTTCTTTTCTGGAGAGATTAGTAACAAATTAGATTTGTTAGTAAAGTAGATTATATACCACTTGGGCATGAACGATAAATACTATTTTCCTGGAGAACAAATTATTATACAAAATAGATGATTGCCATTCATAGGTAATTGAAATATGTAAAACCTGACTGCATCCTGCCAAACTGCTTAAACAGGGTTTGTCTGTCAGCAGCAGTAGCTTGGCAGCTAGTAATATTCATAGTTCTCACTCCCTGTAGCAACCTCCCCCAAGTGGATCTTAAGTGCCTCGTAACTGCCAGTCAATTAAGCCTCCAGGGCTTCAGCGAGATAAGACTCCTCTGGAAAGAAAGAGGGCGAGGGAAGATTTAAGGTTCTTATCTGGGGTGCCTTTTGGCCAGTTCTCTAGTTGACAGCTGTCAAACACAATCTGCTCTTCAGAAAATCTTGCAAACCATTTGAGGTTGTTTTACCCCATGGCAGTAAGAGGCCAAATTGTTTGGTTAAACTAATTATTGTTGTGTTGTTGTTATTTAAATCTTTTAGAAATCCAATTTGTTGTCTGTAATGATGGCATTAAAGGTTTCTTATTGCTGTTAGAAATTCTATCATGGAGGATGCTATTCCAAATTTGTAACTTACTGTAGTAAGATACGTTTAGATTCCTTTCTATGCAAACCATAAGAAATGACAAAAAAAATGGTTTAAGGAAGAAAGGTGGCGAATCCTCATTTGCTTAAGGAGGCAGATAATAAATCCAGTATATTTTGGTGCTAATAGAATAATGGACAAGAGATTCCCTTGCCCCACTGCTGATTAAATATTACAGGTAGTGCTCATTGAGGAATTACAACTGGGACCGGCATTTTGGTTGTTAATTGAAGTGGTTGCTAAGGAAAACCACAACCGTGCTGATCTTATTTCAGATTTCCTTTGCTTTACAGATTTGTGAAGGTTGTAAAGGTTGCAAGGTATGTTTGCATCACCATCATAATTGTGATCATAAAATGAGGCAGTCACTTAAGGAGATTTACCTGTATTGCAATCAATTGGTCTTATTTTAATACTATTCAAGGCCTCATTGGATTTCATAGTAAGACCAGCCATAACACAACAACCAATAGCTCTTTTAAAGAGGGAAAACTGTAGTAGAGCATACAGACGTTTTAACAGATTGGGGCTTTGTATTACAAATACAGAGAGGTTCATTACTGACATTTAAGGAGGCATTAGATGAGACATAATTCATATTGCTTTTTGGAGCAAAAAGGCAATATGAATTATCCAACTAAACAATTATAATTGGTTCTTCCATATTTATTCACTTTTTTTGAACTCCATTTGGATGACTGATTTGAAAGATTGCCATCATAACATATATATAACAATTAGGCAGGGATGATAACAATAAGAAGCATTAGCTGCAGCAAGAAGAGTACACAGACTGACTATAAACAGCAGCCTGACAAAGGTAACAGCAGTGGCATATTGGAATATCTGCAAAAAATACATTTGCCTGAAGGCAAGAGATGGTGGGACCACAAAATAGACAAAGTAATAGAAAATGAAGAAGATAAAGTGCTCTGGGCCTTTAAAATTCAAACAGACAAGCATCTGCCACACAACACCTGAGTTAACAATTGTCAATAGGAAAGATAAAAAGTCTGGATAGTGGATGTGGCAGGACCTGGAGACAGCAGAATAGGGGGGGAAAAGAACTAGAGAAAATCACAAAATACAAAGACCTGCAAAAAGATGTAGGATAATTGAGGCACAAGAAAGCAAAGATAGCACCAATAGACACACTGGGTGAAATTCCGGCACATCTGGAGCATCATTTACAACCTCCCATAAAATAGACAATACCTTTTATTGAGCAATTCCTGCCTAGCCCAGGTCCTTGGGAGAAACTTGATGGACAAAAATGTCAAATCTGGTCTAAACACGGTGCAACGAACCATAGTAATAGAATATTATCTTTATGGCTGTAATTAATTATGGGAAGACTTGAATATAAATGCTCTGTAAAAGTATGAGAACTCTATCCATGTTCTTCAGTAAGTACAACGTGTTGGGGGCAGTTTATACAACATGCATGTTTACAGACTATTTTTCCTATATAAACTGTGCTATAACAAAGCTAGTAGTTCTGTTTGTGATATCCATAATGCTCTGCCTGCAGAAATATAAGTTCAGAGCTCCCTAAAGAATTGTAGAAACTTGTCTTTATGATAATCAGGAGCTAACAGGCCAGAACAAGGAAATTATTTGGGAAGTGCCAGTCAAGAGTCAGTGTCAGGTTTTTATGGAAGACAATACTGTGTTATGCTGTTGTTAGAATAAATTGCTGGAGATGAATAGGTGAGATAAAAACACCAGCAGACTTTGGCAGGGAGGCATGTATTTTTGGCCCTTGCAATGACAGAGGGATCTCTGGATTCCTGCTGTTTCCCCAGTGGGCCCCCAGGCAAAGTTGTGCTTGTTTTCTTTGGCTCTTAATGGGTGGGTGGAGCTGGCTTGACATGGACTGTTGACATTTTCCTTCAAATGAGAAGTCAAAGATAGAAAATTTCACTTACAAAATCAAATCACAGTCATGCAATTTCTGGCTCATCGTTTACTTAATGGTTCATTATTTCCTCTCTGCATCAACAGGTGGTTTCACTATTTTGTAATCTGCAAAAGTAAAAAAGAAAAAAAAATAGAGAAGTCCCCAAGTTTGCAGGATAGCAAGGAGAGAAATGCTTCAAATGTCTTTGGTTTGCTAAATGTGCTCTTGACCACTTCTAATTGGGATTTTGCCTGCATTTGCTCAGATGGGAAGCATTTGGGTGACAGCTGTCAGAACAATAAATAACAACTGTTGAGAAAAGAACTTAAGCATCTGTTGTTTTAGTAGCAGCTTCTTAATTTGACTTCTCGCTTCCTATAGATTCTACCCGTTTCTTCTGATTTCTTGCTGATTGGTTTCTGTGCAACTGGTTGTAGTTTCAAGGTTCTCGGGGAGAAACATTTGACAAAAGATTGTTGGCTGTCAATTTTATCACCTCAACAATTAAAGGAGATTTGCAATAGTGGCGAATATTTGTAGCTCGGGTGTAGGATGAGAGTGGAGGTTTAGTCTCTTGCGAATTGGTTTCCGAATGTTTCATTACCAGGCTAGGTAACAGCTTCAGCAGAATTTAGATATCAGTATCGGTGTTCTAAAGGAGATTTCCCTGACTGAAGCACTTGTGTAGAATTCATTTCTTCAAAGCAATGCCTTCAACCTTCAAAAAAGGATTATTCACTTTCCATTCATTCAATTCATTTGACTGTGTTAGAGGAAAGCAAATTGGAGTACATACATGGAGAAAGAAAGTCTTAGTTTTGATTGGTTTACTTCTGACTTCTGAACAGGGTTGTAAAAACCAATAGTACAATAGTAAAAACACATTATTTTAATGAGGTATGCTGAGCCTACAATCATATCTTTGTCCATTTTGGGGTTCATTATGCAAAATATGGTGGTGTTTCAGATGGTTCTGACCAGTTCGGGCGGGCAGGTAGTGGCGACCCGCAGGTGGACCCACCCTGCCCAGCCAGCTCTATGTCTTCCTATTTAGCCACATTTTCTAAGCCATGTGCATGCGGCCAAGCCACACGCACGACCAAAGCTCATGCATAGAAGGCTATAGACCAGGAGTTCCCAAACTTGGCAACTTTAAGACTTGTGGACTTCAACTCCCAGAATTCTCCAGCCAGGAGAATTCTGGGAGTTGAAGTCCACAAGTCTTAAAGTTGCCAAGTTTGGGAACCCCTGCTATAGACCATTCTTCTATTGCCGTTCTCAGTTCCACAGCTTCTTTCCACAGCCAGCCCTCTAAAGTGGCTTAAAATTGAGCAGATCCCAAGTTTTCCCTATTCATATGCCAGCTCTTCTACTAGGTGTTCTGAATCTCCTTCTGCCAGACAAAATATTATCTCAGCCAATAGGGCCAAGCTTTTCAGGATTCTTTGTTGTTCATTCCTTTCCCATCCCCCAAATATCAATCATTAGCTGGTTGTTCTCTCCCATTTTATTCCCCTGAACAAGTGAGCAAGGCAAAATCCTAGATCATAGAAATGGAGTTTGGAACAAGGACAGTGCAGTTTGTTAATATGCAAAATTGCAAATATCCACTTACCTCACCTCTACCATTCATGCAGTAAGGCTCACCTTTAGAGTCAGGCAATTCATTTGGAGCCCGTGGGGTCAATTCATTTTTCCAGCTGAGCCATCAGAGTTATTTTTAGGATACTTTATTTTTGGTTGTCAGCTTTGGCAAAGGCTGTTGCAAAAATAAACTGGGTTTATATTATATGGGTTTTTTAAAAAATATATATATACCTGACTGTATTTAATGAATGGACTAAATAAAACCAGAGATTTCAGCTAATCCTGCAATTCTATCCATAGCCCATGTTTACTTTATTAGACATATTGTCAAGGTCACTACCTTCTTGTCCTCTCGTTGAACGGGACTCAAAGAACTAAGACATGTCTTTTTTTCAGGCCTGACCTTGAAAAAAACTTTTTGAAAAAGTCCCAATTTTTTTAATGATGTTTCAAGATTTTTGCAAATTATTGTTCAATCCTGCATGACTCAAAGTCAAAGGTTTTCACATTGGCATAATGATTGCTGTTGCAAATGGAAGCTTGTTTGGTTCTGTTGAAGCAGAATCAAGACTGAATGTAAAGTAGCAGTTTAAGCAATTGGAGGCCTTTGAAGGAAGTGGATGGAAAATCAAGGCCGGTTTGTAATATAAAGCAGGGGTCCCCAACCCCCGGGCCGTGGACCGGTGCCGGTCCGTGGCTTGATAGGAATTGGGTCGCAGGGCCGGAGAGGAGGAGGAGGGAGGAGGGGGCAGCCTCCTGGGCAAGAGCGCGCACCGGATGCGGGAGAGCGCAGGCGTGGCTGTTCGTGCCGTTGGAGGCCCTAGAGAGCTGACTCCCTCCCGCGCGTGTATGCGCAGGCGCGGCTGTTCAAGCCGTTGGCGGCCCTAGAGGGCCGATTGAGCCAACTCCCCCCCGCATGCGCATGCGCTGCCTGTTCCCCCTCCCCCCGCTCCTCCACTATGCCAGCCAGTCCGCAGAATTTTCTTTAAAATGAAACCGGTCCCTGGTGCAAAAAAGGTTGGGGACCCCTGATATAAAGCATATCTTCTTCTACCTAGAGCTGATGAGTTTCGCAGTTTGGGGTTTTTGAAAAGGAGCCATGGCTGATTATGTTTCTTCTGGCACTGTATGAATCTTCAGATATGCCAGGAAGGAGGAATAAACTTAGATCTGTAGTCATTAGTTCCAGACCAGTAATCCTTCTCTTCTTGATCCTCAGCCTCATAAATGAGGGCAGCTGACCATTGTTTCCATTGCAATTGGCAGAAGGGTGTGGTTTCTATTGATTTGTGATGCTAATATTGCTAAAACAATCTCTGGCTCTCAACAGATGCTTTCATCTTAATAAAAGCGATTCAGATCTTAGCAAAACACTTGAAGGATCATTTTGAATTGGTTAAGTGATTTAAATGTTTGTATTTAATTATTCTACTTACTCAGTCTTGATAGCATCAATCTGTCCTCGGAATTCAGAGGACTTTAAAAAAAAAAAATCCAAGCTGCAAATAAGTGTACAGTTGATTACTGAGAAACACATTTAATGTAAAATTGATTTTACTCTAATGTCTTGAAAATATCGATGTAAAAATTCTGGTTAGTTTGAATATTAACTTCATGCTTTTAGCATCAAATATGTTTGCCTACTAGTAGACCTGAAGGAGAAATCAGAAGAAACATCAATTTAAAATGCTTAAATATAATATAGTAATAGTATACTAATAGTATACTGTATATGTAAAAGAATAAAATGCACTAGAATTATTATTTTTTCCAAAACACATTGTGGAGTCCTTGATGCTATCTGAGTTTGATGGTTTTCTTGCAGATGTTTCATTACCAAACTAGGTAACATCATCAATGCACAGTTTAACCCTGAGTTACAAATATTCTCTATCATCAATATCAAAATACATTGCATAGAAGAAAAGGAAAAGGAAAAACTGTTTTCCCTATCGCACAATACTAGAACTAGGGGGCACTCCATGAAACTTTTGATAGCTAGACCTCAAACAAATAAGAGGAAGTACTTTTTCACCCAGAGGATCACTGGTCTATGGAACTCCCTGCCAGAAGAAGTGATGACAGCTGTCAGCCTCGACACATTTAAGAAAGGATTAGACGAGTTCATGGAGAACAAGGGGATCAATGGCTATCATTATGGATGCCTAAGGACACCCTCCAGGTTGGAGAGATAGGCAGGATATTTCTCAATGACATTTGCAGGGAATCATAAGCAGGTGAAGACATCTGCTTGGGAAGACCCTGAAGCAAATGGGGAGCCACTGTGTGAGACAGAATGCTGGACCAGATGGGCTGTGGCCTGTTCCAGCAAGGCTATTCTTATGTTCTTATGTTCTTATGCATATGTAAAATCACCTCTATAACATTGCATGTTGAGAACATTAAATCTTATGTAAAGATGAGGTGCGCTTGATGTACCATTGTTCCTTAAATCTGGTAAATGTTATTTGCAAACAATGATTATTTAAAAAAAGTTAAATTCCATCTCACTCCAAATCTTTCCTATCAGTATTACTTTATAGGTAGTCCTCAACTTACAACCACAATTGGAAGCAGAATTCCTGTCGCTAAGCAATGTGGTTGTAACATGAGATGTCATGTAACCACAGCAATGCAATGACTGCAAACCCAGCACTCCTGGTTGATGTTGTAATTCCAAATACGTAGGTCAAATAAGTGGAGGCAGGCCAAAACAAGTAGCGCAGAGGTGAGGGATGCTCTGTGAGGCCTAAAACAGGCCTGCATGCAAGTTGGGAGAGGGAGGGACAGAGGTCATATTCAGCAAGTTCTGACCAGTTCTGGACAACCGGTAGTGGAAATTTTGAGTATTTTGTAGAACCGGTAAATGCCGCCTCTGACTGGCCCCACCCTCATCTATTCTCTGCCTGCTGAGTCCCAGCTGATCTAGAGGAAATGGGGATTTTGCAGTATCCTTCCCCTGTCATGCCCATCAAGCCATGCCCACAGAACTGGTAGTAAAACATTTTGAATCCCACCATTGTGGAGGGAGTATGGTGTGTCTGAGCATAGGGGTGTTGTGGAAAGAATATGCTGCGGCTCAGGGGCTTCTTCACACACCACAGCTCTGGGGCTGTAAGAAGCTCCTCAGCTGCAGTGCAGTGTGAAGCCATAGCTGTTCCTGGAAGTCTCCGTTGTCTCAGCCTGGCCCAACAGCTTGGCATAACACCACTGCATCCTGGAACAGGCCAAATGTCCTGCACTGTGCAACTCAAGATGATCTTTGTCGTTTTCCTCCCACTATTGATGCTACTTTATGTATGTGAGGCAGCTGCCGGTCATGACAGGCTTATTCCCACTTGCATCATTCATTCCCTGAATTGTGTGCCCATTTCCACAATGCTTTGGAAAAGTCTTTTGAAACATCACAGGAACATGCCTACCATTCTCCAAATAGCATCACAAGAACGGGGTGTCTGCCATTCTCCAAATAGCATGCCTGTTCTTGCAAGATCTGAAGAAGACCCCAGAAGCTTTCCAAGAGTTTTCCCAAAGCAACGCAACAATGGGATGCATTTCTTGAGGAATGAATGGTGCACACAATTTAGAGAATGGAGCAAGCCTCAGGGAGAAGACCTAGCATGGCCAACAGCTGCCTCATATACTGGAGTGTCAGTCTGGGTGCGCCTCATTAACAGTGAGAGGAAAACAGGAAAGCTCAATTGTGCATGTTAGCGCTTGATGAGCATAGGGCATCGGGGGCAACTAGAGCTTTGCCCAGCTGGCTATGGTGTGGGACTGGAGCTGGCATTTCTCAGGGACAGAAGCAACACTGGGGCTGAAGGAGAGGCTTGGGGGGCAGGGGTAGCTGGGGCTGAAGGAGAGGCTTGGGGGGCAGGGGTAGCTGGTTGAGACTTCTGAAGGGATTCAACCTGCTACCCCTTCTGAACTGAAAATGGCATTTCATTAGATTCTTCAGTATGTAACATCTATTTAAATTCTCAAATACTAAATAAAACTTTAAATCCATTAAACAGTGAAAAAGCTGGTGTGTAATCCCATGCAAAAAAATTTGGGAGTAAGATTAAGACTAGTATTGACTTCTAAGTAGGTAGTATATAAAGTTGTGCTATGAAGTACTACTAATAATAATTCATACTGTTTCCTAACCCTGTTAGGGCTGAAGCTATTATTTTTGTATGCCAATAGTGCTGATAACTTGTTAAATAAAACAAGGCAAACACTATCCTGCGGAATTGATTTAAAATTGATTGAATGTTTGGATATGGTTTTGTGAAAGAAAAAGGAAGCTGCTAGGTAATCTTCCCCCTCTTTTAATAGGTCACTTTAGCCTTGCTTCTTAAGGCTGATATGGGCAAATCATTCCCTGTCTGTTTTCCATCACTTTCCACCTGTTTCGTTCCTTGATGTTGTGCTTTGCTTCTTTCTCAGGTGAGAACTGACTCAATATGAGTGGCCTTGGGAACAACTCTACGGACCCGGGAAACCTGGATTCTCAAAAGAGGAAGGGGTCACCATGCGACACTCTGATCCAGAGGTAAGTACAATTTTAGGGAATTATTTTTCCGTGATGGAAGGAGGGGGGTTAATTTTTTGCTTTCTGGCACTCTTTTTCTGCACAAGCAGATGGGAGCAGATTTCATCCCCTCAGATAAGTTCACACATCCCACCAGTGTTTAGCTGTTTGTTTGTGAGTATCTACTGTGGAAGATGGAACACAACTCTCCATCTGTTCGTCTTCTCTCTTGGGGAGCAACTGGTGATTTGTGACTGAAGCTGTTTTTACTTATTGATTGACTTGGGTTTGTAGCACACTTCACACTTTATGGTCATTAATATTTCTCTTGTTTCAAAATCTAAAATCAAAGAAAATTTTAAATGAAACTAGATTGCATCTTCAAATTATATGGATATCTAAATGTATTTAAAGGGCATTGGCCATCTCCCTAAATACTGTTTTTTTATTTAAAAAAAAAAGAACTAGAAGATGATTATCTTTTTCCTCAATAAATTGATAAAACCTTGCTTCTCGGGTTTTAGTTAGAACACTAATACTTTACCAGTTCATTTGGTGGAGAAGTCAGTTAAAAATCCCTTTTTTAACTGAATACCAAATTTTCTTTTAAAATGTAATTTTTTTAGTATTTTAAAAACTCACAGGAAATTGGGATCAGATCAGATATACTGGACTTTTTGAAACTCTCCCCATTTTAATTTCTTAACATGGTATACAGTTCCAATAATGGCTCTGTTTGCAGATTAATGTGCCTGATAATTCAGCTTTGTTCTGCCTGGTTTTTTTCAGCATTTTACTAAGGAATGGTACAAGATAATTGTATTTTTTCCCCCATGCCAGTCCCACTTTGCATTGTTTGTACTTCAAGAATTTTTCACTCTTCGTTACAATTCTCTCATGCAAAAGTTGTTCTTTATTGTAAAGAATTGTGGAGAAGGTAGTTTTGGAAATAACTGACAGCTGGCAACTGTAAATAGCAACAAGTTTAAATATGTTGTGGCAAAGTAGTACTTATTCCAACGAAATAATCCATGGAATATGACATTTATTTCTTTATTACGTTTATATTCTGATTTTTCTTCAGGAACACAAGTTAGTGTACATTAATATCTCCATCTTGTCTGCATAACAACAATCCTTGTGAGATAGACTGGATTGAGAGGGCGAATGGTTTAAAGTCATTCAATGAATTCCCCTGGTTGATGATAGACTATGTTACACCATAATGGTCCAAAAATCCTTTTTTAAAACATGCTACTTGTGCTAACAGCAACTTTTTCCCTTCCTTGTAGATAGTAATATCATGGCTTATGAGAGGGCTATCCTTGCTAGTTTGCCCCATTCTCATTGTTTCTTTTTACATGACTAGAGGTTTGGTTTCGTTTTGAGCTGTGTAAAGGCTAAGGAAAATATATCTGTATTCATATACCTCCTTTCTCTTCTGTTTGGTTGTTCATCTGTTTCCATAGTTCAGAAACTCTTCACAATAGGAGCCCAGTTCTGAGGTCAAGCAAGTCATAGGTCCATTTGCTTAGTTAATTTATATTCCATACCTCCAACATAAATTTTACATTTCAAAATAGCCAAGCTGGAAGAAAGAGTTATTATTAATATGCTAAACAAATACCCACTGCAGTATTCCATTTAGATTAATAATAAAATCAATACTGCTGTCAGGTGTAGATGCTAATACTGGTTGTATTTAAAAGTCTGGCAGAACAAAAAATATTTTTATCCCTTGCCAAAATTGTAGGAATTAAGGTTGCAAGTGGAGCTTCTTTTAATATTGAACATTTCTGTAGCATTCCCAGGAGTGTCTGTTCTGCTGAAAGTATGGATAATGGATAGCAAAGAGCATGTGAACTACACCAGCAAGCTATTAAAATTCAGGACAGGTTATGAGGAAAATATCTCCTCAGTTTGTCAACAAGCAAGATGGGGAAACTGTTTGCTGTTGTTACTAAAATTAAGGAACTTTGTAACTATCCAAGTTTACAGACATTGATGTAAAAGGAACAAAAACATAGAAAAAGAAAACCAGCTTATTAACAATTCCTACCTATGATAATTGCCACAGTGAGTCGGTACAGTAGCTTCTAATGGAGAGACTGGTAGATCCCAAGTTGATCCCAGCCAAGCTAGTGCAAAATATACTTTACTGCCTCATTCCTTTTTCATTTGGAACTCAGTGGAAGAGTTAGTTCATTATTTCTTCAAAACATTTTTCACCCTCTCTAATTCTGAAATGGTTTCTACAATGGTTCTAGGAGAACAATGTGAAACAAAACTATTTGTGCCCGTAGGAATAATGTGTAAATAATAATATAGAAGGAGAATGTAGTGTAGAATAGGGAGTCTGGGTGCATTTTGTAAATTTTTAATGAGGAGCAAAGAGAAGGAAGAAAGAAAAAAACTTTACATTTGTTACTTAAAAACAAAGTATTGCAGCATTTGACAGACTAATGTATTTATTACAGCACAATTCTGTCAATTAGTACGCAGGATTTATATATATAAAACATTATATAAGCATCTGTTGTTTTTTTGATAATTGTCCCTAAGCCTGTGGGCTTTTTGTAGTTCTTCATATTATCATGCAATAATATATTTATTTTCATTATATTGTAACGTGGTAAAATGCTGTGAGACATTCCAAATTCGGTGGTTTAGTATAAATGTAATGATGCAAAAATAAACAAATACATACATACATAAAATTGGTGCAGTGCATGACGTAGCACTTGTGACAATTCTGTGAAGCAAAATAACAATTACCAGGCACAGCAATTGACAGTCCAGCCACCCTAACCCTGACAAGTTAATTAATAACTAAAGTGAATAGAAAACAGTTATTTGTAATCAAATTTAAATGGATAGTGTCAGATTCTTGATTGATTGTTCTAGTTCAACAGTTCCTTATCCCAGCTTTAGTCTTTCTTTGCAATTTTTTGTAGTAGTGAATGAATGACAAGTTTCATGTCAGAAACCGGGTTGCTTTTGAAGTCAAAGGTTTATCCCACTTGGTTCTAGATTTTGTCCTTTGTGCTATTAGATTTGTGCCTGCTGATTCTGTTGTACAAAAACTACTCTATAAATGGAATTATTAGCAGAATATGTATATAGCTTTGGAAGATGAGCAAATGCTTCTGACTCCTTCACTGGAAAAGTATTAGTTTTAGAAATGCCTGGTGTAAATCCTTAAGTTGTGACTCCCAGTGGCCGTATAAACTGCAGGCAATGGATTATGTGATATGTCTTGGATGGATATTAGACATTAAACAGATTCAGCTACTTAAATTAAATCCTCTGATATTCTCCAAGCAATAAAGTAATAATGCAGATCTCTGGTGTCCAATTAGTGAATTTTAACTGACCTTCCTTACTGATCTTAATGCCAGTCTTTTATGTAGGTCTCTTTTTCCCTTCATCTCAACCCAACATCGCAGAGATAGGCAGACAGGAGACAGATAGACAGAACCCCAGAATTTTATATTCTTTAATCCAATCACATTTTGATTTTGTGTTTGAAGACAATGTTGGGACAAACTACTTTAAGCCCAATTTTGCTCAGTACCTTTCCAAGTAAGAGTCTTCACTGGTTGAGCCCTGACTTCATTTAACTTAGCATCCCCAATACGACATTGTAGAATGGGCAAAAGTTAAATCTTTAGTTAACAAACATATTTTCCTTTTTTACTTTCTTCTCAGCACACCTTCTAAGATGGCTCCTGCTGTTCTGTTTGCATGTATCATCTAAAGGAGAGTGTTCTCTTCATTAAACTGTTCTTTTACTCACTTGCCAGTTCCGTTCATTAAAGCCCTTAATTAATTTGTATGATTAATTGGCAGAGATTTTTAACAGTTTGTCAGAACTAATTTCAGCCTGCTACGATACCTTTTTCTTCTGTGCTGGAGTCTATACGTTTAATTGTTACTGATGGTGATAGCTGACTGAAACTATTCTTATAGGCATTTTTGTAAAAGCAATCCCTTTATTTTTTCCATCAGTTGCAACTTATATTACCATAGCAACAACAGCAATGAGTTGCTAATTAAACATTTTAATGAATTCACATATGTTGCTTTACTGGTTGCTTGCCCACCCACCCCTTTCCTTAATTTCACCTGAACAAAAATGTCCAGAAGGCCCAAAGTAATATTTCCCATTTTTTCCACAACCTATGCCCCTTTACCTTTTCCAGATTTATTTATTTATTTACACACACACACACACACACACACACACACAATTTAAAGCAATTAAAAAAATATGTGGTAGTGTTTAGCAGAATTTTTCAGCAGAATATGGGAAAGAAAGATATTCTGGTAAGTGTTCTATTTAAAAAATATGCTTTCAACAACTTATCTGGGTCATCCATGGTCTTCAAAGAACAGCATGGGGAAAAAAAGAAAGAAAAGATTATTGAACTAGTAGAACATTGTTAAAGCAGGAGTCCAAGAGTGGCGCGAATACCCTTAGTATTGTTGGGTTTTGGTTTATGGGAATAAATGAGGTTTTAATTCTGGAAAAATGCACCTTGGAAAGAATAATTACATTTATCAATATCAGTGGCTATGGCATCAACTAGTAGGATCAAAGTCAACATTCTAGGAACCACATAGTCCTTACAAATAATACAGACACTAATTGAAAGGGAAGGGAGATAGGCTCTGTTTTCCTAGCTGTGAAGATATTACAATTGGAGCATTGCAAAAAATAGGAGTCTGGCCAATAACATAAATCTTGGGAAAGGGCTTGTTAAGCAGCTTACAATTGTTCATTATTCATTTTTTTAAGTTTAGGGGAAAATATTGCAAACTGTAGAATTGGCTTTTTGCAACTAAATAAGAGTTAGTAGTTCTTCCTTTGCATGATTTTATGATCTGTTGGCCACATCTTAGTTTTGCTTATGAAGTGATTGCTATTGCAAGGAGATTATCTTTCTTAATTCATTTTTGTCTTTTAGTTTATTAACTCTGTTTGTTGGTATGCTGCGCTCACATTTTATCCCCAGTAACAACTTACCAATTGCTTTTTGCCCTCATTGGACTCCTTTTAATTCAATAAATTGGGGACTTTTCTGCCTTAATGACAGAACGGACACCTCAGATAAGTTATGTGTAAAAAGGAAAGAGCCAGAAGGACAGTTCAAAAGAAAAATACATACGGTGCATACAGTCACACTATTCCAAAGTGAGCAAAGTACAGAAAGAGAGTAAGAACTTGCAAGCAAAATAAATTAAAGGTGTGACTTACAGTAAAAGGAAAGAAAAGGAAATATGACTCAACCTAATTTTAAATCAACAGAAGCTACTGTACCTATCCTTATCTTTCTGCCCTTATTTAGTTCTACCATATCCATGCTGTACAGATTTCATTTTCTGCTTTAAGTTTCTCTTTTTGAAGTTCTCATCAACTCCATCCTACCATGACCTTTTCGGCTTTCCCCTTCCTATACCAGCCGTTAATAAAATAGTCTTCCTTCATGTATTTCTTTGTATAAGAGAAATCTTTTATATTTCTGAGAACGCAATTTCAAGAGCTGACCTAAGCAATACCACTGATAGTTAATCACAAAAATACCATATGTCATAAAAGTTAATGCATTAAAAATATTTGGTAAAATGATACAATGAGAAATTTAAAATATATAGGTAGTCCTGAAGTAATGATGGCCGTTGGGACCAGAATTGCTATTGTTAAGAGATATGGTCATAAATTGTGTTGTCATATGTTCACCACATAACGACTGTAATTCTGCACCTCCAATCATTAACTGTGAACCTCTGGGTCATTAAATGGTGGTGTCACATGATCACGACCTTCCCCATTTATTTTCCTTGATGGCGCACGCTAATAACAACATGAATATTACAAAAAGTAAAAAAGAACTTCCAAAAACCAATTTGTGGCACCCTAAAACAACATTTCTCAATATATTAACAATCCTATTTGCTGGGCTCCATTCTCATACCAATCCAGTGTTTGGTGGAAAAGCCACCTTTTAGAAGCCTTCTGGTCCTGGCACAGTTGGCAAATATTTTCAGGGAGAAGTGACCTGCCTCTGCCAAATAACCTGCCTCTGCCATTCAGGTCTTAAAAGGTGATAATTACCACGAGGAATCACACCAGGAAAAAAAACAACTGGAAGAAGCCAGAGTGCTGGTGGAGCAGTGGTATAATATTGAGAAATTGGATACTTGAAACTGTGTTGTAATTTCTGGATGCCCTTCAAGGGGAGCCTCTTGCACAGTATGTTGTTGTCATAATCCAAATAGGAAGTGACTATGATGAGTGATGCTCAGCAAGGCCTCCTAGTCCAGCAATAGGTGCATTTGGCACTTGAGAAGCTACTGTGCAAAGCCTCTCCCTCCTCCCCAACCAAATAGGGGTCATAAGTTCAGGAGAACTCCAAGCTCAAAGATTCTGGAAAAATGGACAGAATCAAAGATAATGGCTTTCTAGATTGTGGAGCGAGAAACTAAAAACCCAGTTACTTTATCTTTCTAGGGTTGAGTCAGAGCTGGACTCCTCCTCAACCAGATCCCCACATCTTCCGGGCCAGAGGTAAAAATGAACTATAGCAATAAGGAACCTGTCTATTATAGGAATGACCTATTTAAACTTCCTCTAGATAACTGAGTTTGGACAAATCTTCTTGTCCACTTGTATAGGATCCATCTAGAGTCCAGGTTCAAGCAAAGTCAAGTAGTTCTATCAAACAAATGCCAGCAATATTCCTCACAGGGACACTATAAGGATTCCCCCAGCCCCTCCTTATCAAAAGACACCTCGTCGCTTGAAATGAGGCCACCAGCTGGCTTTCTGTAGATGCATTAAGAGTGAAGAAATGAGCTCACTTCATCACTCTTATCACCACAAGATAAGCCCTAATAAATGCTCTTACCTCTGCTTAGACAGCTTCACTCTTCATCTTGTGTCATCTGTCTCATCGATGGTGCCTCCCTTCACATCCATACTTGTCTTACTGTTGAAACAGACTGGATTTCAGTGAGTTTATGGGTGCTTAGGATGTGTTCAAAAAAACTCCCAACTATTCAAGGATCTCAAATATTTGGTTTGATTTATTATTGGTCCGGCTTTTGAATTGTTTTTGAATAAACCATACGTAGGTTTTGATTATGGAGAATTCAGTAACTGTGAATTGATTTTCTCTAACAGCAATGAGAAACGGCGCAGGGAGCAAGAGAACAAATACTTAGAAGAGCTGGCAGAGCTGCTCTCAGCCAATATTGGAGAGATTGACAGCCTGAGTGTTAAACCAGACAAATGCAAGATTCTAAAAAAAACGGTTGATCAGATTCAGCAGATGAAAAGGCTCGAACAAGGTAGATCTGCAAAATATTTTGTCTTTTTTTGTTGTTGTTCATTCCTTGTGTTCTTGAATTTGTAATGCAATGGTATATAAACTATGTGCCAGGATCTTCTTGAGGAAGCGCAGGAGAACTTGAAGAATGTTCACAAAGGCAGAATAGAATCCTATCAGTCATCCACTGCTAAAGCCCAATTGATCAAAATTCACGTTTTGCATAAGATTATCTTCTTGGTTCACACGGGATGAACTGGGGAAAAAAGATCTTCACCGTTCCATAACGACAACCTGATTCTCAATAAGGGATTTCAGGTAAACCCCTGCTGTGTTCTGATAATAACATTCACTTTATGCACCTTGTAAGGAACGAGTGAAAGTTATTTTTTAAAGCTACTGCAAGGTTAATATCACATCCCAAAGATAATAACACACAATTGCAAATAGTAGCACCATCCCTAACCCTGACGGATGGTAGAAAAAATTTGGACGTACGCTAAGGGTAGTAGAAAGCAAAACAAGCTCAATACATTTGAGGGGCATTGAGCCATAGAACCAAAAGATAAGCTGCATATTATGTGCAACTCCATCTAGTGAAGGATGTACTGTGCATTCTTTCCTGTAAAATATCAAACAGATTTGGGAAGGATTGAAATGTAGCAGAAGACCTGGCTGGAGAAATGGATACTTAATGTTTGCATTGTTCCTTTTCCCTCTCGATTTTCTCTTTATAACATCCTAATTCTGGGATCCTGCAAAGTTAATGTGGAATCATTTGGGATATTTGGGTTTGGAGCAAGAAATTGACGAGCAGAGAAACATTATGCACCCTCATTGTATTTCCTACTGTTCTGATACTCGTAATACTCTTTCAAAACTATTTACAAAAACCATCCCCAGTGCATTTTTGAAGCAGATTTCCCCATATCACTCACAATATTTATTTCTTGCCTGAGAGGCCAGTGCATACAATCAGTTTTCTTCATTGAACTAAAATGTACTATTTCAAAAAAAAGTCAGTACTATTTCCCTCGCTCCCCAATGTATCTTATATAGACTGTGTGTATGTGATTGCTGAGGACATTTCAGGGGAGAATTAATACATTGGAGTCAATGCTCAACAATTTCTCCACTGATCATCCTCTACCTTCCCAGCTACTTCGGAGGCAGGGACCATTTGTAATAGGAGCCTGTGTGCAGAGCAAGGGTACATTCAATTTTGCTGTCTTGTCACTTCCTACTCATACTTCCTCTATCTTTGCAGTCACTTTACTTTTGTTTGCCAAGCTAAAACATAGTTGTAGTTCTATTAAGAATATAAGAGCAGCTGATTAACAGGCATTACAAGCTTTAGACTGAAAATCCTTGGTCATTAACCATTAAAATTTGCTTTATCAGATCTGTTTATCGCAAAAGAAGCACAAAAATTTTATATGCAAATAAATTCTTAAGAATCACTAGCTAAGGAATTCCAGTAATGTTACAGGACCAGTTCTATGCCATCGGCTAATATTCATTCCAGTACTCAGGATAAAGAATGCAGATTTCTGCTTATGTTGCAAACAGATTTCTGAAAAGAAGGTTTTGAGATACCTATTTTAATGTGATGTACTGTCTGATGTACTTCTACCAACCTAGCAGCTCAAAAGCATGTAAAAATGCAAGTAGAAAAATAGGGACCACCTTTGGTGGGAAGGTAACAGCGTTCTGTGCGCCTTCGGTGTTTAGTCATGCGAGCCACATGACCATGGAGACACCTTCAGACAGTGCTAGCTCTTCAGCTTTAAAACGGAAATGAACACTGCCACCTAGAGTCGGGAATGACTAGCACATATGTGCGAGGGGAACCTTTACCTTTACCTTACTGTCTGAGAAACTACAAAAACATTTTGTTTGGTAGAGACTTGGATTTTAGTTTTAGGATTGAAATTACAAAATTATACATGTTTCTATAATGCTTGCAGTTTTAGATGACACCAGAATCTTTTAAGGGAAGGAAATTGGGGTAAGAGGCAGATATGGCTATTTGAGGATTTGTAATTGCTTCAGAGAGCTGCTAACCATATCAGGCAACATTATACAATATAAGTATACTTGTTGTCTTCAGTTACTGGCTGGATATATCTAATCTAATATAATGGAGGTTTCTTGTATAGGAAATAATATGCCTGAATTACCTTTCATTCAAGTCTGGATGCTGAAAATTACTGTGTGAGCTTCCCACTGTAACATTTCTACACTGCTATAATTAACTTTTTTGTTGAATTTTAAAATGAACAATTCCTTTATTTTACTTCAATTTCATTCAGAGTAACAATTTTTTTAAAAATTGTAAGTGTTACTTAAAGCTATCTCTTTAGGACAGGAGGTGGGATGGCAACATACACCTGACAATTTATCACTTGCCTCATATCTGATATCTGGACACAAGGGCAAAATGTTATCATGTGCATATCATAATTCTCGCCTTGCTGCAAGAGCCCTGGTGGCGCAGTGGTGAGAATGCAGTATTGCAGGCTAATTCTGCCCACAGCCAGGAGTTTGATCCTAACAGGTTCAAGGTTGACTCAGCCTTCCATCCTTCCAAGGTCAGTAAAATGAGGACCCAGATTTTGGGGCACAATATGCTGATGTTGTAAAACTCCCAGAGAGTACTGTAAAGCACTATGGGGCAATAAATAAGTCTTAAGTGCTGTTGCTATTCTTATTGCTATTGTATTATGGATACTTGGCCCAAAGTATCCATTTATCCAGCCTTTTTACTTTTATGCATTTTAAAACTTTATCTGCTTAAATATGTATGTGAACGTGTATGTGATTGTGTGTATGTGAATGCAAATATGTATGTGACTTCAGTGGATTTCCATTTGGCTGCCAGTGCACTAAACCTGTCATTGAAAGAAAGAGAGACAATTAATGGCACAGTTAGAAATGCTGAGATGAGAATAAATCCTCACTACTTTCTGGGAGACTGAATAATTTCTGGGAGAAACAACATTTCTCCATCATCTGAAAATTCAGCATTAATAACTTTTTTGCAAAGAAAAAGGAAAAAAAAAGATTGCTGAGATAATCAGACAAGTAATTCGAGCCATATACTACAGTATGCAGTCGAACCCAAATCTTATACTACAAAACCCATCCATTGAGTCATTCCAAAGTAAAATATTGTTGGGCATAATTATACATTGCTAAAATGCTACTTTAGGAGAACAGAAGCCAATAATAGATTGGAGGTCGGGGTGTAGAAATAACTAGGTTTTCAGTCTGAATTTCTGTGCTCATACAATTCAAGAGAGAAGTTCTCTCATTTCTCTCCCTGTAGCTAAATTGCTAGCAGCTGGGAGCATGAGAAATAGGGGCCCTGCCAAGGCCTATTCTGGAATCCCTTCATGCTTAGATGAGAGAAAGAGGCACTCCATGTTTCTCTCTAAATTGAATGCTTGCTTTGTAGCATTGGTAGCTAATTTGAAAGACAAAACATAGGGCACATAGTCTGTCAACTTGCCAAGGAGAAAAGACTCTGCTTTTCATCCCAGCAAGTTTTCTTTACATCCAGAAAGGGGTGTGTGTGTGTGTGTGTGAGAAAGGAAGGTCCTAACATTCTTGCCAAGGATATTTGTGATCTCTGCAGTCCATGTAGCCCATAATAAGCATGTTGACATGTTAATGTTTTCTCATGTTTACACCTTTCATTTAAGCCTCTTAGGAGACAGTTTACACACTGTGTTTATTTTGTGGCAAACAATAATGCATGCCTCTCAGTAGGAACAGAAAATGAAATGGCTGCTTTCCCTGTTAGCGATCATATTATTCTTGCTACAAGTTAAATATAAATACAGAAAGCTGTTCTTGATGATACTTGTGAAAGTGTATTGAGATTGCAATCAGCTGGATTTATCACCTTCTGTTTCAGAAAGCTAGCTTCCTCCCCACCCCCACCCCAAAATATGTATGAAAAATATAACATTTTCCACTAGATATCTAATTTTGGAAGGGCATTATTTCAATGTTAACATTTTGAAATTAAATTGTTGTTAGGTGCCAAGGGAAAGTAAAATATGTCTACATGAGATCTCAGATATCTGTTTCCATTTGGGAGTAGGCAATTTTGAATGTGATAAGGCAATTGTCTGGATTCTAAATAGGTAGCCTCATATCTCTGGGAAAAATATATATAATTCCAACTCACAAGAGATTTCAACTCTGTTGCTATAAGGACATTAAATATTCTTAGCTTCAGAAACTTCAGTGTATGCAATTCTTTAAAAAAATATTATCTCAAAATGTCTCAAAGTTTCTTATGCTTTAGCAAAGTGATTTTGTCTTTGTCCCTGTGATTCTCAGCTGTGTTCATGACGGATGATAGTAAGGCTAAGTTAATGGAACATTCTGGACAGGACTGAAGGGAGCCCTTTTTACAGCTGCTTGAATTTTTCAAAACTATTCAGACAGACCACCCCAAGTGGCAGAGGATAGCTTTAAAAAGGCAAAGAATTCCTGTGAATCCCATCCAAATTCTTCTGCTCAAATTCATGATGCTGGTTTTGAAAAGTAAATAATAATTCCACATGTATTTAATTGTAAACTTTGCCTGTGCCTTTTGGTGAGTGTTAAGGGGGGAAAAAGTTTCTGGAGAAACGTAAGTAAGGTTAGACTATATGAGGAGAAGTTAGTGCCATTGGCCTCTGTGGCTTTCTGACACTTTAGGAAAGTTATTGCAGAACCCAGATGCTATATACCAGGGGTGTCAAACTCAAGGCCTGGGGGTCTGATCCGCCCGCAGGGTGCTTAGATCTGGGCTGCAGGGCCACCCTGGAAACAGCGAAGGACCGGGCCACGGTGCCTCTGCCAGCGAAACTCGGGAGAGCCATCTGCAGCCTTCACAAACTCCATTTTTGCTGGCAGAGGAGTCCAGGAGGCCATTGCAGCTAAAAATAGAACTTGGGAGCGCATTTTTGCTGGCAGAGCAATTGGGCCACCATAGGTGCCCCTGACACGAGTGATGTCGAGCTGGCCATGTCCACCCCAGCCATGCCCATCCCGCTCCCTGAGGTCAAACACAACCCTAATGTGGCCCTGAATAAAATCGAGTTTGACACCCCTGCTGTATACCGTACCAGTGTTTCTCAAACTTGGCAACTTGAAGATACGTGGACTTCATGTTTGGTTAGCTGGGGAATTCTGGGAGTTTAAGTCCACACACCTTCAAAGTGCCACAGTTGCCCCTGCTTTACACTGTTGGAGGGAAAGGGATTTTCCCCCCAGAAACATGCATTCGGTGATGTGCTTCATCAGATTTCCTGCACTCTACAGATGGAAACTGAAGGGATTTTTCAAGGAGGTAGGGGCTTAAGAATTTCTGGCTTATGGGCACTTTCAGCAGTCATTAGTCTCCTTGGCATGGCATAGCATGGCTGAACATTAACTAGGCCAATTGCTACTTCAGTGTGTGTTTCCTTGAGCTTTGCTCTCTTTTGGCAGCTTATCTGCTTCTGCTGACAGCGTTGTTTGGGAAAAGGAGGGAGGAACCTCATCACATTTACACTATATTTATTTCTAACTTTCTGAGAATGAGATGATGGCTGAAAACTGGCTAAGACCATAAGTATTCATTAAAAAAAATGCTATCTGGACTTTCGGCATTTGGGATTGAGTGTTAATCATGTTGGTGTCTTTCCTCCAAAATATCTTCTATTATCCCCAACAAAGAATCAATGAATGCTGGTTTGTCCATTTGATTTCCATTCCTGATTGTGAGTGATCTCTACCCCTGTTGCCTCTACAAATACAGTGTGTGACTATATTTTGAATTAGAATGCATAAAAATTAAGTTGTTTTAGGACGTGGGTTCCATTGTTAGTTCCACAACTGATTTGAGTGCCTTTTCCTAAGAAATAAGCAAAGTGCTTCTCTTAAAGTTGTAGAGTGAGGAAAGTTAAATGATACTGTAGGTTAATGGAGCAGAAGGTTGCTAAACAGGATGGGAAGTGAGCTTTCTGTTTAAGAGCATCCACCTTTCCGGGTACCAACTTTTGAGGTCAAGTAAAAGGAGAGACTGCTTTAAAGTCTACTGGTGGAAACAGGATGCTGGACTAGATAGATTTTTGGCTTAAATACCACAAGGTTGTTATTCTCACTGAACCCTGATTCTGCTGGAGATGTAGGAGAAATCCGAGCTCAGCACTCTACAGCTGCTGCCTTCGGCAAGAAGAACTGTTTATTCAATAGGGAGCAGAAGGGCACAATGATAAAGGTAAGCAGTTGGGGGTGGGGCGTGGCTAAGGAGCAGAAAACAGGAGCCATAACAAAAGCAATTATAGGAAACCCTGCTTAAGACTGCTGATTTCTGCTACCCTATCTTTTTCTATATTGGTTTCCACATTAGGAAAAACTAGAATCTTGTAATGTTAAAAAAGGCCTTAGAAATAAACAGATGTGACTTTGCCATGGATATACATACAAATGCAACATTGCATTCAGGTATAATGAATGTCAGAGTATGTTGGAAAGTGGTTGCTGTTGCTAGGGAAAGTTTTGTGAAAACACCTAATGAATTATAATGTCCTCTACTCATTTGTAGAACTGTTAGCTATCAACTACCTTGCTTCATAGCTTGGGATTGAGGTGTTTTAGTGCAGGGGTCTCCAACCTTTGCAACTTTAAGTCTGAAGGACTTCAGCTCCCAGAATTCTCCAGCCAGCAAAGCTGGCTGAAGAATTCTGGGAGCTGAAGTCCTTCAGACTTAAACTTGCAAAGGTTGGAGACCCCTGTTTTAGTGGCCCTTCTACCTCGATGACAGTGCAAAAGAAATTGGTTTGCTGGCACTGGGCATCTTGGCCCCCAAAACAAACTACTTAAAACTCCTATATAGGAGATTCTAAAGCTGAATTGGTGCTATTAAATCAATCTGTAGTTGATCCTCACTTTCTCCCTTACCTCTTTTTTTCCTTTCTATGCAATATTTTATTGGAAAATTGGTGGAATGATTTCCTGACATTTTGAGAGAAGTAACATAAAAGACCGGAAATGGATATAATATAATTTAAGAAAGTGACCAACCCCAACTCTGTCCCAAAACAAAGAAAACCACCCAGAAAAGCCTAACCCAATTCACTTTGCATTATCACCAACCGCAGCTCCTGAGTAACTTCCCAAAATTTTAAGTACAGCCCTAAGATATCAATATGCTGTCCATCTCTGTCCCAGATACTCTGACAAGGTGAAGAGAGGAAGTTTTAAATCTCAAAACATCAAATAAATACCCTTCAAATTCCATAATCGGGATTCTCGGTGGCCGAGAGAACACTAATTGGCACCGTCTAAAGGAAAGCAAAGGTATGAAGCAGCAGGTGGAAGCTACAGTGAATGGAAACAATCCACAGTTAAGCCTCTTTTTGCCAAGTGTTTCATCAGGGGCAGTTCCTCCTATTGACAGATTTCTCTGCCCTGTTTCTTTTGAAGATGCAAGAAGCCAGCCTTTTCCCTCCATACCAAGCATCTCGTTTGTTTCTCTCCCTTAGAATAGAGGGAGGACCTGGAGAAAACAGAGGAAGCCTTCTCAATCAACCCTGGCTGCATGCTTATACAGCAGTCCAGGCCTGCTCCTCTGCCCCTGCTTTGCATGCTAGGCTGCTGTTATTTAAAAGTATCAAGCAAATTCTTTTAGAATGGTTTCCCAGGACTGGAGCCCTTCCAAGGCCAGTAATGTACAGTTGGCAGGACATGGAGTTTGCGGCTGTGGCAGCAGTCTGAAGTTCATCTGCCAAGACAGCTATAAACATGGCAAAGGAAGGAGTAAGACAGTTAATTTTTCAGCACTCCACCTTCCCACAAAAGTTTCATGATGGTTTTTAGACCAGCGCTGCTCTGTGAATGGTGCTTTTCAAGACCATGGTGCCTAGAGACTGCAAAAAGGAAAAAGGAAAGAAAGAAAGAAAAGCTTTCTTGATGAAGTCACAAGTTTGTTGTTTTGCAAATGAATGAAAGAGATGGATGAAATGCCTGTGTATAATTGAAATTTTATTTATTTTGATTTATATAGTGTGGCCCATCTTAAGTGCATTACTTCGGGCAGCCTAACAACAATTGTAAAACAATATAAAAGCAGAATGCAATATCAAAATATATTAAAACATATTTTAAAAAGTATAGCACAATCTGCAAGTATTAAAAACAGTGAATAACAATCCACAACTGTGTATAGGCTAATTTACTAAGATAAAAATAATTTTCTTCTAATTAATTTGTATGGAAGTTTTCAGTATGTAGTGCTTTTGTGGAGTGGTTTGCCAATATGTTCAAAGTAATGAACAAAGTTTTTCAAAGTAATATTAAATATGTGGATTAGAATGTGTAAGTATGCAAAAATAAAAAAGTAATTGTCCGTGTTTAACCCACAAACCTTATTATTTAGCTTATGAGGAGAACATAACACAAAAGAAGTGAAGATATATACACAGTCCACACAATTATAAGTAAAACTTATATGGAGTATGGTAGTGGCCCAGTGGTGGGATTCAAATAATTTAACAACCGTTTCTCTGCCCTAATGATCAGCTGGCTAAGCATGGTTTGATGGTCATGTGACCATGGGGGCATGGCCAACTCAAGTCAGTGGGCCTTACAGCCTTAGCTGCTGTAATGTAATAAGGTTAACCGGACAGGCAGTTTCTGTAAGCAGGGAAATAAAGATTAGGCTAGAAACAACACCAGAATGTTTCCTTCCTGCCTTCCTTACAGGCGTAGCCCTGTAAAGTTGAAAAAAACAAAATGGGATTTCTTCCAACAACCAGTTCTCCGAACTGCTTAGAAAGTTAACATCCGGTTCTCCCGAATAGGTGTAAACTGGCTGAATCCCACCACTGTAGCAGCCTCATAATTGGATATCCAATTCAGCTATCCAGGTGATTGCCTCTGGAATTGCTTCATGCAGATCTCAAGGGAACCAGAGAAGACACATCCAGGGCAATCTAACCCTAAACTTAACCTACAAACATATAGCACGCTGTTGTTGTCAGTCCATATCCTCTGAGACTCAGGTATACCAAATGGAGATTTTTTTAGTTACTGGTTAGTCATTGATGAACCTTTTGTGTATCTCAGACTGAAATACATCCACTAGCCATCCCAACAAATTGTGACATTTTGATTGCTATTTCCATTCTGCGGATGAAGAATTACGGACAAGAGAACAATTTGATCATGGGGGTCATGCCCAACTGAGATTTGAACCTGTCCTTATAGACGGCAACTAATTTAAAGTGCTCCTCCAGGGCATGTCATGTGTACTTGCTCAGTCTGCCAAAGTTGTCGTCTGAGCTAGATGAAACAGCCCTAGGCAGGTGCAAGGCCATATAATTTGTGAGAAAGTTTTCAGTCAGAATTACAACACAGGTGCATTTTCACATCACAGTCCCTCTGGGGGAGCCTCTTTTTTTTGTGGCATCATCCCATTAAGCAGCTGGAACATTTTTAAAAGACCACAATGACAAATGTACACACTCCTTCTCAGCGGGGCATTGGTTTCACAGAACAAATCTACTAATCAGACTTTATGAAACATGGGACTATACCTTGTAATGGGGAAAGGCTTGTGCATTCCAGTGATGCCATGAACTATATGTACAATTGAGGAGGTCTACATTTCCAGAAAGGTCACCCATGAAGTCATGTCATAGACAAGGGATCAGACTGAATACACTAGAAACATGCTTCTGTATTCTGCTAAAAACCCAAAGTGGTTACAGTATTCACAATCAAGACATTGTTAACATGATACTAGAATATGAGTCTTCCCAGAGCAAAAGGTATCTAACAAGCTATTGGAGTGAAGTATGAATAGCACTAGTGTTTATAATCTAGCTGGATTAAGCCCAAAGGATATACAACTAGTGATGTGGCCAGAAACAAAGGATAATTTGGTAATGCAAAGAATATATACCACTGGAATGTGGAATGTCAAACCATGAATCAAAACCAATTTGATGTTGTGAAAACAGAAATGTCAAGGCTTGAATATTGACATTCTGAAAAAAAGAAATAAATTGGAACTGGTTACTTCTCATCAGAGTAGAAGCAGACAAGAAACCATCACTATTAATAAAATATTGTCAAAGACAGTGCTCAGATTCAACCCCCACCCCAATGATATCCATTTAAATTCAATGCAAGCCAATCACTATTATAGTGATACATATCTATGTCCTAACCAAAGATACAGAGGAAGTGGAATTTGATTTAAAATAATTTTAAGCACCTTGTTGACGCAGCATAAAAAAAATCATACTAAATATAGAAGAACTAAAGTGCTAAAGTTGGAACCAAAATGGCATTTGGAATAAAGGCAAAATCTGGTCTCAGTGCATAAAACACAGATCAAAGCTCAGACTATCAGAGTTCAGCCAAGAAAATTCAATGATTATACAACTACCTTTCCCCAACTACTTAAAAGATGAACAACGTTGAAATCAAGTTGATTATATATTCTCAAGCAAAGATGAAAAAGCTGTACTCTATGAAGAAAAACAAGACCTGATTTCTATTGTGGCACAAATCATGGGCCCCTTCTTGCAAAATTACAACTTAAACGAAAGAAAACCAAATAAGCAGAAGAACAAGATATAACCTTACCAGTATTCCATAAGTTCATCAAGTGAAGTTCATGAAACGCTAGCAGCAGTTTGAAATCTTGCAGGATACTGCCATTAAAATGCTATATTCAGATTCTAAGCATGTATGGAAAATACCGCAATGGCCCAAAGATGAAAATAGATCAATTTATTTAATCACTTCGTTAGTTCAATATCCAAAAAAAAGGGCAGTATTGAAAGCATGGAACAGTTGTACTTTTCTCACATGCTAGTAAAATAATGTTGAAGATTTTGCACTCGTGGGAGGGGAACTGCCAGATTCAGAAGACACAACTCCCCCCGCCCCCCCAAGATAACATTGCAACATCTAGTGGATGGTGGGAAAGATAAAGATATTGCAAAAGATGAATGGTTTTACTTTATTGATCATACAAAGGCTTTGGACTGTTTAAAATATAAAAAAATTAAGGATGACCCTTAAAACCCTGGGTCACTCCATCTGCTTCTTGAAAATTTTGTATCATAACTGGAACAGTTAAATGGTTCAGAATTGAGGAAAGATATGTTACAGTTGCATAATGTTATTTATTTAATACATACAAAGTAGATGTAGTGAGAAATGTTGGACTAGAAGAAATTGAAAATGAAGTTAAATGTAGGATTTTGGGGAGAAATATCAATAGTCTCAGATATGTTTATGAGGAAATGAGGTTGGAAATGAGAAAAATCAAACAAACTCAACAAAATGTTTTGATGCCTTTGAATTGTGCTGTTCCATGCTGTTATGTATGTCAAAACAAACAGTTGATGAAATCACCATATATGTTTTGTTGTAGACCTTGTGGAAGAATGATCTGTAGGAGATATAAACCAATTTTATATTATAGATGGCATTAATTCTATGGGTGATATTTTTGCACCCTCTCCTAAAATGCATTAAACCACATATTATCACTTACAATTTATTCCCTGTTCTGTTCATGGAATCACAGAGTTGGAAGGGCCTAATGATATAGATTAATTTACATCCTTCTAATTAAAGCAAGCCACAGTTTTTAAAATTACATTTCTGGGATTATTGATAAAGTTTAAATCAATCAGGTTTAAACAGTAAACACATCCCAAAGGCAAATTTTCAAGAAAGTTTCCAAAATTTTCAAATATCTGAACCCTGCTGAGCTACATGTCATAGAAGATGGGAAGACACAAACTGCCTAAATGTTTGCACACTTAATAGCTAAAGATATTATAACATGGCTCTGAAAATATTGATAAGATGCTTCTTATTTGATTTCAATTATAACCCAGATCAAGGTTTTTAAATGGAGATGGTTCTCAATTTCTGAATTATGGTGGTTTTCTTCTTTTCTCCAGTTCCTCTTTCCTCTTCTGTCTGCCAGTAGTCTGCTGAAGATTGAAGTACCAGAAGCATATTGCTTGCAGGAACCTTACTTTGCATTTGTGAGATTGCTTTACTTAGTTTTCCCCAATTTACCCTTTGTTCTTAAAAATACAGTGTTTGCAAAAACTATAATGTACATACAATTAAACATTCTGCTTGGCTGAGTTTTCTTTCAGCTGAGAGCCAATATAGGTTAGTGGTTAAAGTGCTGGCGTAGAAACCAGAAAAGTCTGAGTTCTAGGTCTCCTTAGACATGAAAACTGGTTGGGTGGCTTTGGGCCATTCACTGTCTCTTAGTCCAACTGCCTTACAGGGTGATCATTGTGGAGGCAGGAGGATTAGGTATGCCACCTTGAGTTATATATAAAAAAGGGCAAGGTATAAAAAATACAGTAATAATAGTAATAGTAATACAATTGAATGAAGAGTTTCAAGTTGATAGAGTATAGAGTAGAGTAGAGTAGAGTAGAGTAGAACAGAACAGAACAGAACAGAACAGAACAGAACAGAACAGAACAGAATAGAAGAGTTGGAAGGGACCTTGGAGGTCTTCTTAGGCAGGAAACTTTACATTACTTCAGACAAATGGTTATCCAATAGCTTCTTAAAAACTTCCAGTGTTGGAGCATTCACAACTTTTGGAAGTTATTGCTATCTGTTTTTGTATTATATTCTGGGTCAGATTGTGTGATGTTCAAGCAAATTTGTTGTTGTATTCAACAAATTGCAGAATCTCAAGTCCTGCAGTTTTCTCTTATGGAAAATAGGGGAAACAGAAGAAGCTGTTGGAGTGAGATGCTTGGCATTCCCATTTTGCCCATTGTCCCCCTGCAAATCCCTGCACGCTTGCTTATAATATTGCATTGGCTGGTTTGTGATTCCATAGATTTTCTACAGGAAGATATCATCTTAAAAGTAAGTCCCAAGAGGAAAATGGCAAGGAGAATGTATATTTCTAGGGCAAGATGTGGTGACTGTGGGAAGCATTAGGAACCTTTTGCCATCATCCTTGTACAAATGGCTGTCTCTGCATTTGAAATATGGATTTGGGAACCATAGCGTGCAAACCTATTCCGTTTCCGACACTGAAAACAAAAGAGACATGTAGCAAAAACCATCTTATTATTAAATTGTGAAGAAAACTGCATTCCAAAGTTGGATGCATCTGTAATCTGATTAAAATGCTATATACAATTCTGGTAAATTCCTCTCAGATGAGGACATTGTTGAGAACTGGGCCATGATAAGTAAAGTATCTTAGCTGTAAGAAAAGGCAGAAACATCATAGTTCTCTTGTGCAATATAATAAAAAATAGGACCTGGTAGAATAAAGTGATCACCGTTCATTAAATGTATGAATACAGCAATTAAGAGTTTCTCATTCTCGTTTCATATAGCTCTTATTCCTCTATTGATTCGTGATTCATGGTAGAATTGCTAAAAAGACCTTGGTGATACAATACTTACATAATTTCCATAGGCACTTGGGTTTAAAAAGAAAGGTTTCTTTATCACTGAGAGGCTCACAATGGTTTACTTACAACAACAACATGCTTTGCATAAGAATAGGAATAAGAACAAGAACATCTAGCTGACTGGTTTTAGAAATGAAGTACTAACACAACTTTCCCCACCTTATTCTCTCCAAATGTGTTGATTTACAATTCTAATTATAACAGTATTTGTAATCCAACACATCTAGAATGTACTAGGTTTCCAAAGGTCTTTTGTCAATTATAACTTGTGGCTCTTCTCCAGCATGCTAGTTTTTCAATAATAACAATGCAATTTATCTCCTTATTTAATGCCTAGAATTATGTTTGTGTTAAAATTTAAGGCTCACATCACCATTGTTCTTTGCAATTCAAACTGCAAAAACATTTTTCTGACCATCTCTTAAAGAAAAACATAATCATTGTGCATAGATTTGATTGTTAGACTTCTGACCTCAAGTTGGAAGAGACTTCAAAAATAATTTATTACAACCCCCAGCCAGAAAGTCTCTATTACTGCTATCTTAATAGAACACTGTCCCAGCTTCTGCTTACAAATGAAGACCTACTGCTTTCAATGCAGCCTATTTCACTGTTGAGCAGCTCATTCGGTCAGTTTTTCCTCATTTTAAATGAAACAAATGATTTGAAATAAATGTTCATTCTAACATTTAGTAACACAAAAGATTATGTCATACCTAAAATTAGATGGTGAGCTCACCAAAGCTTGGTTGTCAGCCTAAAGCTGATCTCATCAGTTTAGCCATATTGAATTTTAAAAGAGTTCCACTCTATCCTTTTAGTCTAAAGGAGATCAAAAATTGTACGAATCAATGCACTCTTTAAAAAGTACTCAGCAGTTTCATGTTCTGGATAAAACCAATAAGGGAAATCTCATCATATTGTTTTTCATTCTACTTTAAAAGTGTCCAGAAGTTGGCAAGATTTCAAGCATTGGAGGTAACAGGAAGGGGAATATATTTAAAGAAGTTACAGTATAGACGTACAATTTGAGGAATGGTTTGGAAATGAATAGATGCTCAAACTGGATGCTTTATTGTGTTACTAGTTTTAGTTCACCCAGTCAAATGGATGACTAGTAAGTTTTAGCAGTTGTCTTCTAGAGAGAATGGAATGTATCTTGAAGGGACCAGATTTGGAATTTAAGAATGCTTCAAGAAACTTTCCTTGTTGATTGGAGTGAGATGAGTCACTGATTGAGATGGGCTGCCATAGAAATTGAGCAAATAAAATAAAACTAATCAGAATTGAAAAATGTAGGATTTGGAGAAGTAGGCATTCTCCCAGACATCTCCCATGATACAATCAAATGCTCAGTGTTGAAATTTTTTTTTTAAGTAACAATGATAAATTTAGGGGTAAACTTATGTGGCAAAGCATGAGCTGATGTATCATATTTACCTGTAGGAAGTATTATGGAATCCAGAGAAACCATGTAGGATTTATAGAACATCCTGATGGACTAGTTCACATTCTTCTAAAAAGGTGTTTTGTTTATGGCAATTATTGTATGAGTATACCACTTCATGCTCTCAGAATTTCAAATGTGTCACTGGCCTAAAAAGACCATCTATCCTTTCAGTAAGTAATGAGAAAATCAAGTAGTGCAATGACACGAAGCAGGTAGTAAGGGCACAGCATCACCAAGTAGAGGCCACTCAAGAACGAGTTTGCCTGGTCCTTCAGAACCCTGGACAGGTCCCAAGGGAAAGTGGGGTTACTCTGGGCTGAGGATTCACTGAGCCCTTTTTAGGCTCCAGTTTCAGGTCTGTCAGATTCAGAAGATCATTTAGTAGTTGAAGCTCTGTGTCGAATGCCTCTCTGGGTTACAGTTTTCTCATCTGAGTCTCCTTATCTCTTCTTCATTTCTCTCTTTGGATTTATGCTTGGTCATTACAGGAAACCAGATCATGGCAGTAGCAGGAATATTTCTTACTGGCTTTTACCGCTTTTCTCTTTCAGTCACCCACATTTATATTGATGAACAAAAGGTATTGTCTCTATATGAACTACTTTGCCCCTGCATTGGTGCTTGCTAAGATGTTGCTGAGTGTCCTAACGTATAAACTCACAGGCCACCCACCTGGAGTCCACTGATTATATCAGAGGCTTTTCCAGCATGCTGCTGCACTGTAAGTCCTCTGTAAATGAGCTGTAAAAAAATTTCTCTGGGTCATGAATTCCAGTGAGCTGACAAATTCTTCCACCTCTTTATTTCAATACAGTAGAGCTGGCTGGCTGCTCTCATCTATAAAACTAGTCTCCCTGTCTCCACCTTTGAATTTGGGTTCTATCATGAATTGGTTTCAGATACAGACTCCATTCATTGCCATAAAATGCTTCTTTGCAACAACACTGGACACTTTTCTCTGCATGTGTTTATTTTATATAGCCCTTCCTCATCTAAAGCAAGTCAATACAATTTTAATACCTCTGCTGACAGTTTCAATCTAGTTGACAGTTAAATATAGAACAAGCCAAAGGGGAGACTATAAATGAACAACGTAAATACCTCTCTTTTTTCTGCCTCCCAGGCCTGTGCAGTTTTTACAGATTTATGATTAGACTATGCTAGTATATAATCCATTTGTGAGCACAAAATATGGCATTCCAGAGCTATTCTTACTCAGACACAGTTTCTGATCTTTATGAATTTATTGAAAAGAATCAAAGCAGCTGAGCAATGCTTCTGTGTAATTCATTTCTATGCAGCGCTTCCCTATGAGATAAACTGATAGAATAGCATTCTAATAAATAGGTGGCATTGACCTAATAGTGACTTTATTGCTAAATTATATTTAAACCAGGAGTTTTTCAACTTTCACTCATTCCTACCCTGGGTTATCTTATGCCAGATCATTCAAGCAAGCCTTTAGCAACCATCTGGCTGATTCCTGCTTGAGCAATGTTTGAGTACTATCTCCAGGGGATATATAGAAATTCTCTTAATGTATTATTTGACTGAGAAATTCTCACATGGAGAAGAAGAATGGAGTCATGCTGTTAGCTTTGCCCCTAGTTGGTCCTGTTATTTTTTTCTTGAGTTTGGACATAAGAAGAAGCACTCTTGTTTTCTTCTTCCACCTTTGATCTCTGTTACCATGTTTTCTTGTTCTTATTTGTATATGAATTTGCATATGAATGTGTATCATAGCGAACATAAGATTAGAGTGGTATTTTTGGGAGATGCAGCAGGCACAGTTAATAATGCTTCAACAAATCTTCAAACTGAGTAAATTACAAAAATGAGGGAGAGAAGAGGATTTATAAGATAAGAAATAGAATAAATACTATAAAACGGTAAAGAACATAATAGCAAGAATCCTACTGACTTAGGCCAAAAGCTCATCTAATCCTACAATCAACATCTCAGAATGTCCCTACAGGTACGTATAGTTAGAAGGCTTGTGTCCTTGAAGTACAAGCCCTCTTCCACAGTTGTTCTGTAACAAATGGTAATTAAGACCTGCCTTTGAATGTGGAAGTGGAGGGATGGAGTTAGCTAGCAAGATTAGTGGGCTTTCAGAGATTAATCAGAGGAGAGCTCTGCTTCAAATATGTTATGGTTACAAATAGAATGAATAAATAAGTGGAAAACTGAAAACAATAGACGTTAATAGAATTCTATACTTTTTTTTGCTGTAAACTGTATGCCCAGGTTTGTTGGGAATCTTACACTTTCACAATTGGAGAGACTAAATATCACGTAGTGGTTATTTAAAAATTTAAAACTAAAAACATTGGCTTGTAAAAATATAATTTTGAAGTGAAGAATCTTCTTAACTACTGTAAGGAAAATTAATATGGAGAAAGTTCAGTTGAAACTAAAGCAAGGAAAGGAATCTGAAGAGATCGTTGGAACAGCTAAATTGTTGCACTAGACAGTAACTCCTGAAGAATTCCTAGTTTATTGGACTAAGCACAACAGTTTTCATTGCCTGTCTCTTTCATTTCAAGTCAAATGAGATAGCCTTTTGCTGGTTTTCTTTTAAATTCCTTGGGCTTAAATATCTTATAGAAAGCTGAACCTGCTGCCTTTTTTCTTTAAGAGTTGGACAAAGATTAAAAGATTCTTCTAGTGTATATGTATATATGGAAGTGTGTGTGTGTGTGCGTGCGTGCACACAGACACACACACATCCATACACTCACATATGCATATGTATATGTACAAACATATTTTTTTAATTTTTCTATATCAGATTATACAGAGAAAAAATATAGGGGTTATGGCCAGTAGAGTGAAAATACAATAATCAGAAATGTCATTGATTTAACTTTGGAAACCAGAATTTCATGTTTGTATGACTTGAGTGTTCTCTTATCGGAGCCAGAAGCAATAATGAAAGAACAGATAGCATTGAAGTGACTGAGCTTTGAAATAAAACCAGCTACTCTTTGGCTAACACTCACTATGTTAATTTGAATGCAGTAGACTGGCCGGATCAAAATTTGATCTTTCAAGTTCATGTCCTTAAGTTGAAGGGCTAAAGTGATCAATATAAAGGGGGGGAAACCTAATTTACTCAAGCCATATTATGACACTCTAGTCATATCTGACCAGTCAATGGAGGAAGGATCAAAGGACATGAACATGAAAGCATTTGTGCTTTGACTCTGACATATAATGCTCATGCTGCCTCTCAGTTAGCCTTCTGCGTAATATCTTGTGATTTATTGTTATGTCTCTCAAGATTAGGGCAATTGTATGTGTTGTTGAGAGCACAACTGGAAAAGCTTTTTCAGGGCTAGGTTTTGATGAAGTGGAGGACTACCCAACTAGAGGAAAATGACATTAAAAAAAGTGGGAATTCCGTTAGAACCACATTTCTTTAGCAGTAACATATCAGTAAGCAGTCAGTGCACCCTAGTTTACATTTGGCCAATGCTACGTAATTCTTTCTGCAACTGTTCGTATACCCAGCCTTTTTAGCTTCATAAGAGACTAGTGCAGTATGAACAGTTGCTTGATTGCCAAACATAATACTTAATAACCTAATATATAAAAGCAACTGTCTCTGGCTATTCTCTTGCAAAATATCGTTCTGAGGATTGTACTTGAGCTCTACAAGTGCTGTTCTGAGATACACAGAACACTGGACTCTGAGCTTCCAGTTTAATGAGGAAAGGATAAGAGGGGGAAATGTGAATTCTTTGATCTATCATAGAATCATTAGTCTTTGGTTTTGTCAGTAAAACAGACCCTAAGTGTGATATAGACTCTTGTCGTTATCTCTCCAATTTGAGGAATGTGTTGCACAAGATATGGTTCTTTCCATCTCATACAGTGTAAATAATCCTACAAATTCAGCTGAGGGTTTATTTTGTACCTATTATGGTTTAAGAATATCTGCTCGCAATAGGCTTTGCTTCTGTAGCTGCTCCTAGTTTATGGAATATCTTGCTTCAGGGGATTCATTTGATCTTAAGCCTTTGTAAAAGTTTTCTTCCACTAGAGGTTGTTCCTACTCCCCAGACATTGGTCCAGAGGGTCCCTTAACTCCCAGGAGTAGAAAGGCCCCCCCTGAAAGGATAAAAATATACAAAAATGTGACTATCTCCTTATCCCTGTGAGAAGTCAAATCTTTAAGCATATTATGTTTTCAGTATTTTATAGCCAGTGTCAAGCAATTTAAGCAATCAATTCAAGCAGTGTCTTCATAGAGAAGAGTCAGAGCCTCTGTGACAGAGTACAGACTTTGCATCTAAGGGTCAGTGTCAAGCATGCCTCCTTCAGTATCCGAGAAAGAAAAACTTCAACTCCATTTGAATAGAGATAAAGTACTTTTACTAGATATGAATTGAAAGCAGCGAAAAGGAAAGCAAGATCTGAGCCAAAAAGGTGCAAACAAGTACATATCAAATGATTACTCAGACCCCCCCCTTCAATTACCCCAGCCCAGTGTCCAATCTCCAACTCCCTAAAGTATCATGTGGGGGTGCATCTTCAAAAGGCCTCATCAGGTTGGTATACAAGACAGTTGGCCTTGACATCAGCAATCAGCATGCGCAGAAGATGGTGAGAACAAAACTCCCTTGTACATACTCCTCCAGTACCATATAATTCCCTTCCCAAATACCACCCTCCCCGTTTCTATGGCAGCCAATAGCAAGCAAGCAAAGCAGAGGCTGACAGTCAGCTTTCTTAGCCCCTCTTGTTGATAAGGATTAGAAATAACATGGAGAAAATGCCTCATGCCTCTGCTACTGAACAACATGGGGAACATGCCCTAGCCCGTCTAATGACTGTTCATCAAAACAGCTCTAACATTGTATAAAGATCCTACAAAGAAATACAACCAGAATATATTTGGCTGAAGAAAAGACAGTGGAATGAGAACAAAAATTACTTTAGAAGTTAAAGATCGTAAAATCATTCATTCAAAAATGCTTTGGCACCATTTGCTAATAAATGAAGAATAAAGGAGAATCTTCAGTACAAATAGAAATGAAGGCAATTCTGTTTTTACCTGTTGACCAAATGAATCATAACATAGATTTTTATCTCATTTCCTATGGAAGTCCAAGAGCTGCAGGGCATCTCAGAGGCAGATTTGTGGAAGCTCTAATATGTCAAATGGTGACAATGCGATAAAGAGCACAGAATTTCTGCTAAGAGGCCTCGGGCATTTTTTTTTCTTCTGGAAGGGAAAAAAATGCCCTGAGGCCTTAGCTGTATGTCATTTGCTGGTACATCAAGCCCGCTTGTGCATTTCAGTCCATGAGCCCTGGCAGTAGAATTGAGTACAATCTCTTAGGATCATAACTGAAAGTCAAGCCTTCTTCAGTACGTTCTCCCCTTTTCCTAAGATTTGTGAGTAGAATAGGAAAGTTACATCCATTAAAAGTCAGAATATTTTGGTGAGAAGAGGAGAAGCAGCATAAAAGCAAGAGAAAGAAAATAGGTTGAGGGATCAGAATACATACCATCCAATATGATGAATTCTTATTCTATTCCCTAGTTCTCATACACAGCAGATGGAGTAATCTACCTGCCTCAAGATTGTATAACTATGAGAGCGAGGACCCACCTATTTCTCTGTAGTAGAAAATGCTGATGCAGAGACATTAATATGATGCTGGTGTATTGCATTATTTGCATTATTTATATCCTTTGTTCAAGTTACAGCAGATTCAAGTGACTTACAAATAAAGTAGACACTTTAATAATAACAGTCTAGCAAACACTATCAAAACATAGCTCATTGGGATTTTTCCTGAAGGCCATTCAATAGTACAATAATTTCCACAAGGCAACTGATAGCCTCTACCCTACTTCAGCCTACTAGCAAAATGTACACTAAATATACCTGTAAATCCTTCCTCCCTGTAGTTACTTAATCTCAAAGCAAGTGGCTTCTTCACCTATTGTTTATGAGAACTAGAATAAGAACATACCTCAATTTATTTCTTTGGCCACAAAGTGTAGTTATCTTTCTGGCAATTGTTCTTTCCTAAGTGTTATGCTACACCGATTCTTTATTAGCTACTAATGAGTATCACTGTAGTGTCAAGGTCTTGATCAGTAAATACATCACAGACTGTTACATTATATTTTAGTTAGCTAAAATTAAAGCTGCAATTATGGAGAAGCATTCAGTTGTGTTCTGTTGCCTTTGTAGCTACTTAGTAAGAGTAAAAACAACTGGACTAGACTAGGGACATTCTCTGAATGAAGAGATAGGCAGGGTGCTATGGTGGAGGTGTGTTGCTATTAGAACATATGCCTGCAGGGTCTGTTTCACATGGTCAGCTGCCTTTTTATTGTTTTACGTGTCTTAACATTTTCTCTTATCTTCTATCTGTTGATTTAAAACATGCACTTGAAAATTCTATCCATGTTTGGCTGTTTCCCAAGATTGCCCATAATATTAGAAGCTTCCAGCTATTGCTTGTTCTGCATTTTTAGGGTCCCCCCCCCCCCTCTTATTGCTCTGCCCTCCCAGAACAGCAGAAAAACTAATAAAAATGTACCACTTTAAGCAAGATTTAAGGGATTTACAGAACAGAACAGAATAACAGAGTTGGAAGGGATCTTAGAGGTCTTCTGGTCCAACCCGCTGCTTATGCAGGAAACCCTACACCACTTCAGACAAATGATTATCCAATCTCTTCTTGAAAACTTCCAGTGTTGGAGCTTTCACAACTTCTGGAGGCAAGTTGTTCCACTGATTAATTGTTCTAACTGTTCAAGAAATTTCTCCTTAGTTCTAAGTTGTTTCTCTCCTTGATTAGTTTCCATCCATTGCTTCTTGTCCTGCCCTCAGATGTTTTGGAGAATAGCTTGACTCCCTCTTCTTTGTAGCAGCCCCTGAGATATTGGAACACTGATATCATGTCACCTCAAGTCCTTCTTTTCATCAAACTAGATGTACACAGTTCCTACAACCGTTCTTCATATGTTTTAGCCTCCAGTCCCCTAATCATCTTTGTTGCTCTTCTCTGCACTCTTTCTAGAGTCCGGGATCTTGGAAAGATATAGTTCAGTGGTTCTAAGATCTCATCTGCTAGTTCCTTCAGAACCTGGCGGTGTAATTTGATAGAACATTCCATTCATGAAAAAAAAAATCAACCTTTGGAAGAGAACAATTACATGCTGGTTTTCTCTGTGATGAGTAGCTGACTATGAATGTCTATGGAGATTCTTTTGGGTTGGATTCTATAAACAGGTTTATAGAATCTGCTGATTGTGAAAAAGATTTGACAAAATGGTCTGCCCTACCTTAAGCCCACTTGACATGAAAGTAGATTGCTTTCCCTTGTGCCAGAGTTCCAAACTACTGGGCTCAGCAGATGGAGGTGGACCACTCAATCGTCTGTGCCATGTTGCTGTATATCTGGTGCCAATGTCTGTGGTGAGCCCAATTCAGAAGCTGGCTAGGTATATCCTGAGTATCTAGGACACAGCTGTGCATAATATTTGCATATGCTACATTACATTTGTAGATGCAAGTTTATAGCAGCTTTGCACAAAAGGAAGTGGCTCTTAATCTCAAAGCATTTTCTAAGTTGTCAACGGACTTTTCTGAGCTCAGTACAACGGTTATTAGATACAACATTATTAGCATGTAGCATATTTTACCTCTAAATGGAGATCATAATATTGGTCTACCTTGAATCACCTTGAATGATTGAAGCATTCTATATATGTGCTAAGATTACTCATCCATGCAACACCTAACACCTTTTACAGTTTTTGCACTTGAAGTAAAAAAATGACCCTCCCAAAGTAATTAATAATGAGATCAGATACTACGGAGTCTTAATTTCATATAGACTCAGCAGCACAGTACCTAATAATATTTCTCTCCTTTCCTAAGACTGACATTAGTTGTCAACTTCTGTGCTTAGATTCACATGTAAGTATAATTTTTCCATGACTTCCATTAATTGGAAGAAAGTATTTGCCAGTTTGTTTTCTGGCATGTCAGCCCAGCCTAATTAAGCTGTATTTTTTTTCTACGAACAGAACAGGGCTTTAAGCCATGAACATATGTACAATAGGGTTATCCTAATCATGTTTAAGCTTCTTTTGACAAAGCAACTTTAAAAAGAGAAGAAACAATGCAAGGACATGGTATTTTCAAGAATGGACAAAGATGCCAAAGGAAGGGGCTTTTTTTTCCATAATCTTAATGCATGCAGGAGAGTGTTTGGATTATTAAAACACACAGGGAGGGCAAGAACAATTCCATTTCCCGTTAGAAAGTTCCTTGAATATCCTCCCTCTCATATATAATTAAATAATAGAAGAACCTCCATGAAAGCATTTTTAAAAATATAATTGCCACATATACTTTGGGGGAAATCTCCCTGGAAATTCTTTTACTCATGTAGAAAACTGTTGCTATTGATATCAATGAAAGCTTTTTTTCTGTGTGTTTGGGGTATGTGTGATAGTAGCATGTAAAAACTGGATGATTAAACATAACTTTATGAGCTTCAGTCTTTACAGAAAATCATATCCACCCCATGGAACATAACATTGGGGGGGGGGGGATAATTGAAACCAATGGACATTAATTCAAGCACAAGGAACTATGACTCCTCAGTCAACAGTAGCCATGCTTGGAGCATGGCAATTCTTTTGCTCCCTTATAAAGAGAACTTGGGGTTCCTTGTAATAGTTTACTGGCTTTAAGTGAATTGAAGTTGATGACTATTCAGCAAACTGAATAAGAATCAGTGTTTGTCAGAAATGTAGACTAAGTAATAAAGAGTTTTCTAGACTGTGTGGGTTGTATTTCTAACTGGTTTATTTAAAAGCTCCATTTGCTATGGATCAGTGCAGAAGCAGCATCTTTGCATGACTGCTTCTTCTTTTTCCAGTCTTCTGACACTTAACTTTGTAGACTGCCTTCCTAACTTCCAACCTTTTACTAGTATTAGTGTGTCTTTGTTTTACTTAAGGAACTGCTTTTCTGGTTTCTGCCCTCTTGTTAATCCCAGCTTCATCACGCACAATCTTTTGAATGTCTGCTGCCTGCCTTCAACTGTATAGTTTGCTATCTACCACTTTTATGTGTGTCTCCTGTCTACTCTCTATTATGAGAGATGACACAGATGCTAAATGTGCAAATATTTTTGAGACAAGACAGTTAAATGCAATTTATGGAGAGAAGGGATAATTGGACACTGAAATTTTTTTGGAATGATTGTCAGATTGAAAGAGTAATCAGATAACTTTTACAAATTTTAGGGATTTTAGATTTTTAGAGGCACAATCCCAGTTTTTCATGACGAGACATAGCAATGTTATACAATGTTGGCTCACTACTTTTTTGCATATAACAAACTTCTTATTTTCCTGAAAGTTTACTGCTTTGCAACCTGAGTATAGTTTGATTCACGCAACCTGAAAAGTTGAATAAAATGAGATTGAATAGTTGCTTGGTCTGTGTGAAATGAAGGAGGTCTTTTAGAAGAGATGGCTGGGAAATGTTTGCACCTTAATCAGAAACTCCCCTGAGTTATTATTCGCATTATGGGAAGTTTGAGAATGCAGTTTGAGAAGTAGAAACTTGGTTAAATTTTTGATCCCAAAATTAATAAAAGGAACTACTAAGGACTTAATGGACAGTTCTGTAATTTAAATTTATTGCTAAACTCATATTTTGTTGTTCAGTCACTAAGCCGTGAGTTTTCCCATAGATCATAGCACAACAGGCCTCTGTGTTCTCTACTGTCTCCCAGAGTTTGCCCAAATTCATGTTCATTGCATCAGTGACCCTATCTAACCATCTCATCCTCTGCCATCTCTTTCTCCTTTTCCCTTCAAGCACAGACCCTCCTTTATAATAACCGCCACCCCCACCCCACCCCGACCCTGGGCTCACGGCTGATGAAATGCACGGTAACCTGGTGGGCACATCTCAACGAGGGGCACCCCCCCTCTTGGCCCAGCCAGGTCTCCGTGATACCCACCAGGTCCGCCCCCCCCTCCAAAACCAGATCATGAATTTCCACTACCGGTTCTCCAGAACTGGTCAGAACCTGCTAAATACCACCTCTGCTCAAGAATCTTCTCCAGCACCCCACTTTGAAAGCATCAATCAATTATTCCGCACTCAGCCTTCCTTATGGTCCAACTTTCACAGTCATACCTTACTACTGGGAAATAAAACTATAAGCAGGCAGATCACTCTTCTAATCGTATCTTTGTGGTTTGAAATAGGTTTTAATAGATAGATTTGTGGCTGCCTCAAAATCTAGCTGTAGAACTTATTTAGTTTGTATAAATCACTTTTTTTTAAAAATTGCCAGGAGAGAGAGAAAAAACTCCAAGCACTTTCCTGGAATTCTCTCTCTTGATGCTGGCCTAATTCCATTCACCTCCAGGTTTCTGCTTGTGCCATCAGTTTCTGCTCCTCTCGTTTTATAGCTGACTCCTGGATTTTGCATCTTGCCCTTTTTAAGCAAAGCAGCAAATGCACAGTTAATACTATTGACACACTTATTCCTTCATTTGCAGCATCCCCTTGGAAGGTTGGATCTGTTGAAAATTACTGTCAAGGTTAAGCAACGTTTTGCTGCTCTTTCTTTAAAATCATTTTCTCTTCCCCTTTCTCATTTTGTGGCATTACATTGGATTTGTTTTGGTCTTTTTGTTTATAAAATAACATCATTACCATAAACCAATTGGAGATATGCACTTAATTTCATGTTTCACCATCACCACCTTCATCGTTTATCCAAAAAGCATTGACTGCTTACAGTCTGAGAAAACAAGTTCCAGTGGGAAGGAGGTCATATCTGTGGAAATAATACCATCATTTTGATCAGAGGTGAAGGGACTTTAGAGGTCTTCTAATCTGACCCCTGCTTAAGCAGAAGACCCTATACCATTCCAGACAACTGGCTGTCCTTAAAAGCCTCCAGTGATGGAGCACCCACAGCCCCTGAATGCAAGCTGTTCCACTCGGTTGCTGTCATTGTCAGGAAATATCTAAATTGCTTCCCTCTTGATTACTTTCCATCCATTGTTTCTTGTTTGGCCTTCTTGTGCTTTGGAAAATAGGTTGAGCCCCCCACCCCCTCCAGACATGCAAATAAAAGAATATCCGTCCTGGGTCTCCCAGAACTCCAGGCGAGAATTTCAAGAGGTACTTCATGTTGTGGAACTTCAAAATCTGATGTGAGAAATTATATATTAAATAAAGATTTAGTTTGGAGGATGGAGATACATTGTTTTTGGATGTTTAAATAATTTTGCTTCATAAAATACAGTTTGAATGCCCACGCTACATTCTTGAAATTGAGTGTTGGGAATAATTTTTAGACACAGCGGAGAAGGCAATAGTGTTTCATTCTACCAGCAGTGGATTGTTTTGAATAAGAGAACTGAAAGTGCAGGGTGAAACTATTTTGCTAAATTTGAAGAAGGATTCCATATCCCAATTAAAGATTTAGAATGGAAAACCACGGCAATAATTCTAAACAGTAATTCAGTGGAATTGGCATGACAACAGAGATGTTCACAGTATGCAGCATCATTTTAGGCTGTTTTCCTGACTAAATGGACAGGTTTTATGCAGGACCCCAATTGCATTTCCCATGTCTATTCCACAGCTTTTACAGCATTCCCTAAAATAAAGCAAAAGTTAAGATAGTTGTGTATTATGATCTCAGAATCACAGAATTGGAAGAACATTGAAAACCATCCCCAATCCAGATGGCTTTCTATGTCATAATTACAGATGAAGCTCTGTATTCTTTTCACTTTGCATAATTTCCCCAGATTAGTCTGTGAAAGTTAGTTGATCATATGCCACTAGAAGAAAGAAGCTACAGCATGTGATTTGCTTGCAGAGAGTTCTTGCTTTTGAGCTAAATTACATACTGCAGAAGAAAGCTATCTTTAGAAGAACATTATCCAACCAGAGACCCCCTCCAGATGGGTTGGATTATAATTCCCAACAGCCATGCCACATGGCTATTGAATAATGGGAATGTTAATTCAGCACAGCTCAAAAGGCTGGGAATGCTGTAGAGGAGATTAGTTTCCATTCCTACTAAATGGTCAATCAGATCCTCAGCATGAGCAAAAATCATTGGAATGAAATAATGCTGGATTCACTTTCATGCAGCTCAACAGTTGGCTCTTTGTGAGAACATCCTCAATCTAACTGTTGTTCCAAGATCTTCCTGGCTCCTGCTTTTCCCTATTTGTGGACAATTTTTATGAGTTTCCTAATTACTGACCCTGCTTCAGTCATTCAAAGAAAAGGGATCTTCCGTTTCTCTTTTTAAACAAGGACTGTCTCTGACTTTAAATGAATGCCCTTGTTTTCCCTTCCTTCCTAGACAGTGCCCCTCTGGTTTCTTTTCCTCTTTTTTCTTGGCATATTTCTAGTCTCTGACCTTATTGGCAAACATGATTTAAACATTTGTTATGCTTTCTCTACAGACTTTTTCTGGAACGGCTAAGTTGTACTCAAAAATGAAAGTAAATTCTCTTTGTCTCAAAAGTGTATTTTTCTACATTGTAGAAAAAACAGCTGATGATGATGTCCAGAAGTCTGATATCTCATCCAGCAGCCAAGGAGTGATTGAAAAGGAATCCCTTGGGCCTCTTCTTCTTGAGGTATGTGCTTAAGAAAACAGCTGCTCCACGTAGTATTTCTAATGCAACTTTTATTTTTCAATAGAGTTTTCTTTTAAATTTTGCTAGAAAGTAGAAAGTAGGTATTTGCATAAGAAATGGTGGAACTTCCGTGTTGGGACTAATAACTAATTAGACTAAAAGAAAGATGTTGGGGAAATAGATTATAGGTAGTCCTTTACTTGCAATCATTCATTTCATGGCTCTTACAACAGCACTGAAAAAAGTGACATATGACAATTTTTCCCCCTTATGACTGTTGGAGCATCCACTTAACCCAATGGTCACAAATGGATTTTTGATCCACATTCATTATGTGCCTATTATCACCTTAAAGTATTTCTTTATTCACTTCTCTGTTTCACGTAGCACTACATACCTGTAGCACCCAGTTCCCATTGCAACCAATTATGTTTCTTCTGATTAGCAATATTTGTAAAGCTGCCATACTATCCATGACTCATTGTAGGAACTCTGTAGCCACTTCTCCAGTTCTGGAACCAATCATCAGACTCTTTCTGCTGCCCAACCCATTCCAGCTGGTCAGCCAATCTTTCCTGGGGATTTCTGCCTGTCTCCAAAGCTACCACTACTAACATTCCTGTGCAGAATGTTGAGAGAAAAACACCCTGAGGGAAAAAGCCACAAAGACTCTCATAAGATTCTTCTTTCTTTTCCTACAGTTCTTTTTTTTTTGTATGTTTTGTCCCACATTTAGCACCTCTCTTAATCTTGTGGCTTTCACTCATGCGCCCAAACATTTTTCATAAACAATAAAATTAATCATGGTTTTTAAATGTCAAGTACATGTAAGGAAAATATTTGGCTTCAAAACAAGAGAGCTCTTTCAAAGCAGGTTGTCTCCTGTCACCATTCTCAATCATTCTTGATATCTAAATGTCCTAATCATTTTTTTCTATATTCCTGGTCTCATTTCCCTCATCCATTCATGTCACTTGGTTGAATCATCCTTGTTCCTGTGTTGTGTTCATTCCGAACATTGCATAGTTTTCAAAAAAATATGTCTCTGCTTCTTTCATTTTCCCCATTTCCTGGGGCATAATATGTAACTATTGCTAACCTAGGAATTCCTGCTTTCATATGCACTGACAGCACCCCAGATGATATTAGTGCATATTTTCTAATATTCTTTTCATCCCTTTTATTCATAAATAAAGCTACCTTCTGTGCATGTATACATTAACCCTGCTCCACACATTCAAGCCACATTCACTCTGAACAGATGTATTTCTTCCACTGTTTTCTAATTTTTCAGACACACAACATATCTATTTGTCTTTATTTACTTTCATTCTCTCGTGCGCTTCACTATTTATTACTTTGATATTTCAGGTTTCAAAATTCGTTTGACATGTTTGAATTGAGTAATATTAATTCATTAATTAATTAATTAATTAATAATAGATCATTACTAGAATGGCTAATTGACCTCTGCTGCCCATCATAGCTTTGTTCATTTTACACTTTTTAACAATATCGAGAAAGTGTAGGCAAAATTAGCAGTCACAGTTATACCAATGCTGTATTTCCTAGTAAAGGTAAGACTACATTCTGTCCACTCACCACCTTCTAAGATATGGGTGTCAAACTTGTGTCGTCACTGTGTTGTCATATGACATATCATGACTTCCCCTCTTCACTAAAACAGAGGTGGGGGTGGCCAGTGCATGACACATCCAGCTCGTGGGTCGCAAGTTTGACACCCCCATTCTAGAACGTGCATGCAATGTACCAACAAACCCTCAGACTAACAAAAACTTGGAGGGGAAATTTCATATGAATAAGAATCTCTTTATTTTAATATTTCTTGTGATACGTGTTCACTACTCACCAATCTCTTGTACCATGCATGTTTGAATTTTTACATTTAACAGCAAAATTAGTCCCATTCCTAATATCTGGAAGTAGATTATTTATGATCCGTCTCAGGTTAGACAAGTGTCAGATGGGCCACATTAACTAAGATTGATTTACATTCAATATTCTTTTCAACTGTTTATTCACTTTTTTCCTTTACCACTGTGCCCTGTATGATTTATTCATGTACCTTTCTCTTTCCCAAATACTTTTAAAAGCCATATCACATTTAATTGTTATGATATGACTGGTTAGTGTCCTAAAACAGCTGAAAATTAAAGGGGGCGGAATTTTAATTCGGACAGGAACCTGTGAGCTGCACTTTCCACTCAAAAGCATGTAATGCAGAAACCTCTTGTTGCTTAGCAACAGACAACTGTGACTCAGTGAAACTGCAAGCCATGGACTAATTTTGTTAAAGGGGGGGGGGGGGGCTTGGAGAGTGGATTGGCTTGGTTTGAAATTACTTCCTGTTTCCAGCAGCTAATGTAGAAGGAACCACTCTTCCAGGACAAAATAAAGAGCGCAGAGCCAGATAAATTAGGTCTCCCTAGCAAAAGCAATACTAAAAAGGGAAACAGATGGTGATAGAAATACCCAAGTGTGTGGTTGGGTCTGGGCATATATTGTTTTGAATGACGAAGGGGCGTCTAAACCATCTTCAGCCCTGTATGACTCAGGCAGCACTTGGGCATCCCTCAACTATACCAAAGGGAAGTCACTCCATCCTGTTTAGAAAATATACAGCAAGCAGAAATCTGCCATGTGTTAGTTAGATTCTTGTGTTAGTTAGATTCTACTTTACTTTGTCCCACTTCTGCAGCGATCCCACTATTTCTTTCATTCTTATGAATTCAAAGGTGCTCCATCCTAATTAGCAGACTGTGCCCTTTCATCTTCATATATTTTAGGCCAAGCATCCTCAAACCATGGGGTGACAGCCCATTACTGGGCCTTGAGCCATTCAGAACCAGGTCGCGGAAGTGGAAAGCAAGCACCTGCTGCTCACACAAACGGAGCTGCGTGTGTGTGCTTCCCTACCACTCACACAGAAGCATCTCCTCTCCCCCCCCCCCCCCCCCATCTTGGGCTGGGCCACAAAGCCAGAAAGGTTGGAGAACTCTGTTTTAGGCCAGCCCCCCATTGAGATCCTTAAATGTCTGAAGAACAGATTTTTCTCTCTCAAGTTGGCCTTCTACAGAAAGAAGGGGGGGTGGGGAAAGCCTCGCCTTGAAATCTAAAATGTGCATAATCATTACCGAAAGGAATGATAACAGGAAGACAAATGTTAAGTCAAATTATGAGATAAATTATGGGATAAATTATCACCCTCCATGGGAATTGTCACCTGTGCAATCCTGGAGCATCAATGCCAAAAATTATTTCCTTTCTTTATATCAGCATTGTAAGAAAACATGCTGGTTAGACAAGATATTCTGGCAGAGTCACCTTGGGCAGCAAAGAGCAGCACAAAGAAAGTGGTAGAGGGAGAGCCAGTTATGAAGTTTGGCAGATTTGATGGCAGTATAATCTAAACATCTAGCCTTCTTCTTCGGAAAACACTTGTTAGCATGGCCTGCAAGTAGAGTACATAAAGTGGATGTGTTCATGCATTATTTGACTAAAGTAATATGCATTGGCCCACATAGGAGTAGGGACCAGTATTTTTAGTAAGTTGATTATATGTATTAAGCATGACTGCTGGGCCTATTTATCATTGTTACTTGTATATTTCTGATACTTTACCCATGATGGTGCCCTGATCATCCATAACCCTAATCGTCAGCTCTTAAATTGTTCTAAAGACGTGTACAGATAGAAACACCTTTCTTAATGCCCTTTGTCGTTGTTTTGGCCCCTGCAGGCACTGGATGGCTTTTTCTTTGTTGTGAATCGTGAAGGACGGATTGTGTTTGTGTCTGAGAATGTGACCAGCTACTTAGGCTATAACCAAGAGGAGCTTATGAACACCAGTGTCTACAGTATCTTGCATGTGGGAGATCATGCTGAATTTGTCAAGAATTTGCTGCCTAAATCACTAGGTGAGCAGTGTGACTTTCTCGGCCTTCTCTCATTCTCTTTGCAAAGCTGCTGCTGAATCAACAAAACACATTCAGATAATTTCAATATAAATTCATGTCAGGATACCAGGATAACTTTTCTAGGTAGTACATGAAGTAAGTGTTCAGGGAAAACTAAGGATGTCTGAAACCACAATAGTAAACCTTAAAATATTTTTTACCAAAATATAAGGACTATATTAAAAATCATGGTGTAAAAAGAAAACTGATGAAAATTCCAAGTATCCTAAATCTGCTTCGTTATCTAGAGTTCTGATTGATATTCTTTGGCAACATTTGTGAATAAAAACAAGAAGTTGAGGTTTTTAGCTTAAAGAAGTGATAATAGATGGCCTAGAACAAAATGGCCATGTTATTCTTTTCTTTACACATCAGATTCAAAAGCCACTTCATATAATACATTTTAAGTGTTTGATTTCTTCAAGGCTTCAGCTTAATATGTTGAATGTTTCTCAGAATGTGCAGTTGAGTTGAGTAGATGCAAGCTGCACTCAGGAGCACTAGCAGGTGGTTAGGAGATTAGGAAGCAGCTCTGTTTTGCAAACAAGATCCAATTTAATTTTGCCGGTGACATGCCATTCCAAATGCATATCATTCATTCTGCATTTAAGCTGATTTTTGAATAATATGCTAACTCGCAAGCATCATTATGTAATTCTCAGTAAGAACTTCAGTTGACTACTCAACCAGAAACCTTTTTTTTTTTTTGCCAGTCTGAAAGCTAGAGAGCTAAAAATGTGAAATGCTTACTGAGTGTCAGCTTAGCCAGCAGACTAAACCAGTGACTGGAGGCACAAAGATGCTCTTTGGTCAGCTCGTCATTAATGTGGCACATTGAGTACATAGCCTGATTCAGTCAGAGAGGTTACTGGCTGCTTACAAATCAATGTTTTGTTCAGAGAAGGTCAACTGCTTGCTGCTGTTTAATCAACTTGATGATAAAACCCCTCTTGCTTAACAAGGTTCTGTTTATCAAAGTTATGGCCTATTAGCTAAAGCTTTATTAGTTGACAAGTCACTAATTCAGTAAACTCTTCTTACAACTGTCTTATTGAGTCAATGCAAAAGTTTGCTGAAGCTGCAAAGGTACATGTTACACTTCCATGGACGGAAACAGAAACCATCAATAACACACAGAGTACTTTATGGAAAACAAATGAAGGTCAGCAATGATTTTATATGAATGCAGAAAGCCAGAGAGATAGAAATTCCCACTTCTTGCTGTATTACCCACTCTGCAGGTCTTCTTTGAAGGTTCAAAATATATAGGTAGAAAATGAGAATAAAGTAGCAATATCGAGTTCTTGTTTTATAATCTGGAACCCTTCACTTGCTATAGCCCTACTTGATCATGCATATGTACTTGCATTTGTGCATCTATGAAGCGCATACATCTATAGGTGTATGGTCACTGACCCAAATTTAATAGACCTGCCTGTGCAACCTTAATGATAGTTGAAACAAGTGCAAAATGCAATAAGTTCAAAATCTAAAAGGGTCCCCTATCTTAAAAAGTGTTGCCAAAAAGGGCTAATACTCAGCAGGGATGTGCAAGAGTGCAAGAGTGAAAATTTGTATGATATGCTTCTTTGAGCCGTTTGGAAGACAAAGTAGTCCTTGAAAAAGAATCCTTTTGAAATTATAAATGTATTTTAGTGTTCTGCCGTCTTTTTTCTTTTCTTTTTCTTTTCTTTCTTTATTCCTCCATTACTGACTTTTAGATCGTTTTAAATTTTGGGATTTTAATTTGGTTTTTAGCGCAGGATTTTATTAGAATAAGTTTTTTAAAATTTTATATGTTTTGTATGTATTTTTAGTATTCCTGTGCACTGCCCTGAGTCCGTTTGGAGAAGGGCGGGGTATAAATTTAATAAAATAGAAAAATAAAATAAAAATTCGAATTTATACCCCGCCCTTCTCCTTGTTAGGACCCAGGGCGGCGCACAGGCATTATTTAAAACCACAATAAATACAATTGGTTGAATTTCACAGTGAGAGGAAAACTACAATCTCAGGTCCTTGCATGTCCATTCGGTTGGATAAGATCCTAGTCAGAGATGGACATTTTTTTGGCTCATGTTTACATGCATCATCTAATAATATGTCATATCTGTGTATGTACAATCATATACCAAGTACATTTTACTGGGGAAGAGGATGCCCAAGATGGATCTTATTTGTACCATTTTTCTATTGCAGTGCACAGCTGTGCAGGATTTAAAGATTATTTACCTTCATCTATTAACTTTAAACTTTATTAGCTTTATTTTCTATCCTTATCCAGGAATCCAAGGTAGTTTACTTGAGGTTTCCCTTTATTTTATTTCACAACAAAAACGAAGTAAGAGAATCAGTCACCCAGACAAATTCCATTGCTGAGTTGGGACTTGAATCAAGGTCTATCAATTTCAGTGCTACACCCTACTGGCTATTTAAATGTCAAATTGCTGGAATTTGCTTTAGATTTTAAGTAAACAATCAGATGCACCCTATAACATATGCTGCAATTTTCACAATCAGTCCTGTTAAACTAATGCTAGCATAGACCATTTTAATATTGATTTCAGTATGGCTGGTATCAAATTTGCTTCAGTCAATATAAAATTGACTTAAGCTAATTTAATATAAGGTAGGTTTAAATCAATATTTCACTTAATCAGGTCTTAATTGATTTTAGCTTACTACAGTGTACACTTATGCATGGATAGAGTTCAATGTTTTGTGAAATGTTACTGTTGCATTAAACACATATTCACATGCTCGCATACAGCTCAGCCAGTTTTCTATAGACAAATTAAAAACTTGTGTTTTTCTAATACTTTCTGAGAAAAATATGCAAGGTGTTCCTTATTCACACTGAACATGGGTTTTTTTTTAAATGTGAATATGGTTACCAAGGAAACTGCTATGCTGAATGCAAATATGAGAGGTAACCATAGCAGAAAATTTCAAAAGTACCATCATTCTGTGAGTCTAATATATACTTTGCATGTATATGTTTTCAGTCAATAAAAGGATTTAGTGATAGCTTGACCAAGAATGGTGTTTGTGGCTGGAAGCATGTTTCTCCCTCTCCCCACCATAAGGGTGTCAATCTGTGAACCACCTGGTGAAACTGTGATTTTTTACTTTCAATTTTTAGAAAGAGATTATTTATGCAAAATAGATCTGTTAAGATTGTGTTGACTTAGCACATTTATTTTTGAACTTTCCTTTTGAAAGACCCATTCTCAGCTATGCATTACTGTTCATTAGTCATTCATGGGGATTTTTTTCGATCAAGGAAGGAGAAGTAGAGTTACCTCTGCACTTTTCACCTCCTGTAAAAAGATTCCCTTAGATTCTCCCACTTTGGAGGATATCAAGGATCCCAGAAAGAAGGAGAAATAAGTCATGCCATGTTCTTAGAGATGGTGGAAGGAGTAAAAAGAATATGGGGATGAGCTTGTCTTCTTTGAGAAGGAAAGGGGGAAGTAGTGTGGCGGTCTTGTTGGCATCTACTACATTTCCTCTGCAGTAGTAAAGGTGCTGCATTAGTAGTCATAGGGAGGAAAGAAAACAAGACATATCTGCATAGAGAACAAAAGAGGAGCGTTTGCTGTGGTCAGAGGATTTTCCATGCTTACTTCCTGGTCCTTGCCATTTACGTTAATGTCAGAGTATCTAGAATAGGTGATGGTGGAATAAATCATATGGTATATGATTTATACCGTAAAAAATAGAAATATTGGGGCTTTGACTCATTATAATGGTTTCTTATACTTATTGGCATTGGGGCAAAGTTGTAGCAATCTCAGTTTCCAAATTCTGGCTTCTGCATGTTCACTTTTTCAAAACCCTTCAAGAAGCGTCTTTATTCTATCCCGTGTGCATCTGCAGTTAATGGAGTCCCTTGGCCCCAAGAATCCACGCGACGCAACAGCCACACCTTCAACAGCAGAATGCTGATCCGTCCCCCAGATGAGCCAGGTGCAGAGAACCAGGAAGCCCGCCAGCGTTACGAGGTTATGCAGTGCTTCACGGTGTCTCAGCCAAAACTGATCAAAGAAGAAGGTGAAGGTAAAGACTGCTAGATCTGGAGGTGGAAAAGGGCTACTTCATGGTGCAACAGAAAGGGAGGAAAAGCCACAGATGATTTCCTTCTGTCCTTCCATAGGACTTTCATTGCAAGAGGATTGCAACTCCGTAAAAGCCCTTGCTGCCTGCAACATTTTTTGCTGACTTTAGAGGAGGGGTTTTACTCAACATGTAAAACCCACAGATTTTACCTTCCAAATTTCATACTCAACTGATGAGCAAATTTAGTCCTCATGGGAAAGGAAAGGTTTCCAAAAGGTCCACTGCAGCCCAACTCCTTCTTACTACTTATATTCACACCAGTCTGTTTCTTTTACATCACTTTTTGGATAGGGGAGATTAGAAATATCTCCATATGTCCAGTCCTGGCAGAGGACGTAATCAATTGCATAAAAATAAAAATGTAGGATTCTTTGAACCACCATTGCTAAAGATGCTAAAACATAATCCTTTGGAACTTAGTACAAAAGAAACTAATTTCCATCATTAAAGCTATTAGAGGTTTGGTCTAAGACTATTAAATCTTTGACATTGTTCAGACATGATTCTTTCTGGTTTCTGTACTACTGCAACACTGCATTCATGCTACTGGATTATATTAAGTATCTTATGACAAAGAAATCAGCCAAAGTCAGAATGAATAGGGAGATATATAGTACTTATGGCATATTCTGCCTCTTTGGTGGGTTTTGACATTGTACGGATTTTTGATACTCCCAAGTTTGCAATGTTAATGCGGTAATAAACTAGTATTCTGAAATTTTAACAGCAGCACTCTGATGATGAAGTCACTCTCCCCAAAATGAATTGAGTAAAGTGATATCTCAGTTGAAAGTTAAAACAGATGAAAGGGAGGGAGGTTAATGATACTCTTCATTAATCTAATCAGTGAAGCTGGAGTATTCTCCTGATTATTTTCCAGTAGCAAGCTTGTCTTCTCTGATTATCTCTGAGTAATCTGTAGTTGCTTCCAGGAATACACACAATATATATATATATATTGTGATTGCACATATATATAACACAATATATATATTGCTGAAATCCCCCACCCTTGCGCTGGGTGGGTATCTGCCTGGATTCCAAATGCATAATTTAGCAGACATGGATTCCGAATTGGGATCTTGATCTTGATCTGTACTGTTCCTCAGATGCATCATGCCAACAAGACTTTCCAGCAGAACACTTCAGGCTTATTCCTCCGTAACGGCCATTTCGTTCCAGTGCATTAGCTGAATTAATCCATTGCAGCTTTCACAGGAGATCATGACTGGAAGAAATAAATCACAGAGGGGTTTATGAGCACATACTTTGCCCAGAGCTGATAATTGTTGGCTTCCGCAAGTGCCTTTTATTTTGCAGTGTTGCCAGAACCAAATGGCCTTAAAATTAATTCTCCCAAACAGTGTGGAACGAACACACGCATACACATGGGAGTATGCCAGTCCTTTTCTCTTGCAAGCAAATTTTTAACCTTTCCCAAGCTGGCACCCTCGAGATATATTGGGTTATCATTCCCACTTCCCTGGTGAAGACTGCCAATATCTGTGCAGGATGGTGGGAATTCCAGCCCAATGCATCTGGAGGGCTTCACTTTAGAGGGGTGTTGGTTTATAGGATCTTGTTACTGTGAAATGAAATGGGGGGGGGGAGTTTAGTTTAGCCATGGCTCCAGTGATCATTCCTAAACAATGGTTGGAGAGGGACTATTTCCATTCTTCACCAAATGAAAACAGATAAGCAATTCAGTTCATTTCATTTATTTGACTTCATTTTATTTATTCGACCCAATTATGCAGTTGGGTTGTTGCAGTCTTATCCTATCCTGAAATGAGAGAAGCCCATCCCATCAGTTTCCCTTTTGTGAGGCCTTTCTTTCTCTTGCATTCTCCCTATCACTTCTCTAATTCTGCCTCCCCCCAGGTCCTCTTCCCTAATGCTGCAATTTCCCCATTTTGTTTGCTGAGGGCTTGCTTTTGTTGCAAAGCCCAGATTGAGCCACTGTCTCGGTATTCCATTTTGTGTGAGCTAGAGAAGCAGAAAAGTGTTCCCCATTATAAAGTAAGTCTAAGGAGAACATGTGACATCTTTAGTAGAGGTCTTCCTCTTTTACATGGTCTCTTTGCACATACAATGTATAAAAGAGAGAGGGAGGGAGCAAGGTTCTGATGATCGCCCAAGATAGGGGAAGGGTGGAGGAGGAGGCAGTGTGGAAGAAGTAAATGAAAAATAAAAAGAGGTGGCATAGGAATTTAAATTAATAACCTTCAATCTTTTTGTGTGTGTTATTCACAACAGATTTGCAGTCCTGCCTAATATGCATTGCACGAAGATTACCTCGACCTACAGCTCCCACCACATCAGAATCTTTCATGACCAAGCAAGATACTACAGGTATATTTCAGAAAAATAAGTAGTTAATTGCTTCTGCAAGGCTTTGGAAGTCGTAGGGAATTTTATCAGACTGCAGTTTTGGTACAACTGAAAGATCCACTTGCTTGGCCATCTTGGTCGCCAAAATAGAGAAGATACCATGGACATCTTTTAGTGGCTGGGACTCCGCTCAACATTTATTGAGGAAGACAAGTGCTATGTAGGGATGAGCAACAATGAAAACAGCAAGTTTTCCCCCCCCCCCTTGAGGTTAGGATTCTCTTGTTTTTTAAGCCAGTGGTTCCCAAACTTTTTCAGTCCACTGCCCCCTTGGTGCTACAAACTGATCCTCAGTGCCCCGCACCCAGTGGTGGAATTCAAATTTTTTTTACTACCGGTTTTGTGGCTTAGTGGGCGTGGCTCCACCGAGTCATGTGACTGGGCGGTTTGCACGATGGAAGGAAGATAGTAACAGTAAAATTCAAAACTGTAACAATTAATTACACATTTATTCAAAACCCAATTTAAAAACCTTTTTAGTTAATGTTAATTCAACAAAATTGTTGAACATGATCCAGTGATACCAGGTTTTCAAAGTCTGATAGTCATTTATCAAGAAACTTAGTAACTAGTAACTTAGTAAACTCAGTAAAATTTAGTAACTACTTCATTGTTCAATAAATTCTTAATGTGATGGATGGGCTTAATGAAGTTATACCAGTTTCCCAGTGTCTGGTTAAAAAAAAGAAGAAAACTTTTTCCCCTCCTCCTGGCTGGTCTGTTGCCCCCCTCCCCCACCCTGGATTTTAAACTGAATGCTAAGCTCAGCTCTGCAAGGGAGAGCCCAGACAGAGGGAAATAGCTTGGAAAAAGAATAGATACCTTGCCTGGGGCGTGGGGGAGGTAGCTAGAATAGAAGCAAAGGAAGACTCACCAGGCAGAGATCTGCTAAAATTCAGAACCCGCTGAATTTCACCCCTGCTGCATGTGCTCAGCTGACTGGAGGCCAACAGAACCCCAGGCAGAATTGCGCCCTGCAAGGGGGCCAGCTCCAGCACTCCTCTGCCACCTCCCTTGCCGCTTAGCGCCCCCCCTAAGTCATTCCACCACCACCCAGAGGGCGGTACCACCCACTTTGGGGACCACTGCTTTAAACAATGTTGAGCCAGTTTTGCAGCTTACACTACTGCTTTTAGGTATTAGCACCTCAAAATTATGGGGAAAATGTGTGTAATGCTGGTAGTAGTATTTTTTAAAAAAAGACATTTGCTGGCTTTAAGTTGCCAATCTCTGCTCCACAGTTCATTAAAAAAAAGGTGGAGCCAGTGTAAGGGACGGGAAAAGAAAAATCTGCAGCCCTCTATGGATGTGAAATAAGTTACTGAGTAACTAACATTTTAACATTATTCATTGTATATCTCTACTGTTCTTCCATCCACTTAAGTAAAAGTCGTCCTTGCCACCTTGTAATGCACACGATTGTGAGTTATGAAGGTAGGAGAGGCAAGAATGTCAGTCACTTCGATAGTGAAATGGAGTGTATAAATATGATGAATAAATAAATAAGAACAGCATTTTTTGTGACTTACCTACTGCCTCAATCCAAATGGACTCTTAAGTGATAATAGTTAAATATAAGCCTGTTTAGTTCTTACATGTGTAGATTTTGCCATTTGGAGTTGTCAGTTGCAGACCGGGAATTAAAGGAGTTATAGTTGGTGATTTCATATATGTAAGAGAGAAAAATAGCACTTCAAAGGTTTAGCAGAACTAATTTAGAAATAATGAAAGGCAGTAGACATCTTTTAAGAGAGCAGGAGATATTTGGATAGTTCACATGATGGTTTTATTAGAAGAAAGCCTATTTACATAAGTGGCAGTCATAAACAAGGTTATAAGTGGCAGTTTCATTTATCTATCATGTTTATTTAGGTTTGTGTACCTTTTACACTTCTAAAAACAGAGCATTCAAGCAATTTTCAAATAATGAAAAATTAACAGTTGAAACATAAATAGCAGGCTGAGGAACTGAGGGCAGTTTACAGCTAATGGACAGGTGTATAAGGTGCAATATATATTGAATACATCCTTGTACTGCTCTGCTTTAGATTCCTAGGTCTAATGTCTTTGTTTTCATTCCACTCCACACAGGTAAAATCATCTCCATTGACACCAGTTCCCTGAGAGCAGCAGGCCGGACTGGCTGGGAGGATTTAGTGAGGAAATGTATCTATGCTTTCTTCCAGCCTCAGGGCAGGGAGCCATCTTATGCCAAGCAGCTATTTCAGGAAGGTAAGGAGGTTTCTGTGTTTGTTGGACGCACCTTCATGTTTATTGGATTAGTACTTTTCAGAGTGAAAATACAGTTGTTAAAAAATGAAGGTGGCACATAATGCTGGCAAAGGAAATGGCTGAGTAGTGGCAGGAAAGATTGCTGGTAGTTCAGAGGAAAGTAGAATTCCTCTGAACTACTAGCTACCTTTCGCTGAACTACAGTACTAGCTTTCTTTACATTCTTCTAGCAATCTGTTGTACAAGACCTCTGGACCAATGGTGAAATTCTCCTCCCCTGTGGGCGTGGCTTGGTGGTGGTGGTGTCATGTGACTGGGTGGGCTTGGCCAACTTTTTTTTCACTTTCAGCTTTTTTTTCCCAGGCAAACCGGCAGGGACCAAAATGCTTTAAAAAACTTTTAAAAACAGCTTCTGACAATTGCGCAGCTCAGCTGTGAGCTACACGATCGTCGGAAGCTTTTTTTTTTTAACTACCAGTTCGCAGGACCAAGGACAATGGTCCCTACTGGTTCGGTCAAACCAGGATGATTTCGCCCCTGCTCTGGACCCAGGCGTAGGGATGGTGTGTTAACCCAAAGGCTTTTTTTTTGTCAGGAAGTGACAACTGAAGCAAACAGGCCAAGTTATCCAAAGCTTGACTGCTTCATTGGCCCCAAAGGGGACAGAAATATTCCAAAATCTCTGCAACTTGCATCTTTTTATGTAGAATTGGTGTGCTAGGTTGAATTTTGGATTAGAGCAGGGAAGATAAGTTCTGACTCCCAATCAGCCAGTAAAGCTCCTTTGGGGAAAGCCTGTCTAACAATTCTCAAACATTAGCTTGACAAAAGAGAAAGGGGCAGGCAGAGCCTCCCAGAAAATTTGAGATAAAATGTCAGTAGGTGATGAGCATTCTTGGCTTTTATATTAGTAATTTTCCTAAGTGCTAATGTAAAGTGTAAAGATGTTTATCATTTTACAACACCCTTGAAGCCTGGATCAGTAAAATTGTATCTCCTTATAAGATGGGGCTGAAGGAATTATTTCTCTGCTAAAAGGATTAAATTGTTTATGAAAATCCCAGGAGGTTTTCGACATGTTAATTTCCATAGGACTTTCAGAAGGAGATGTTGATGATTTCTCACTGAAACAGGGCTGTGCAACTTTGAGGGAAGGGGGTTGGTACTACAGTGATCTTGGAGTGGGTGGGGGAACACAACTTCATAAAATGGGTGAAGATTGTTTAAAGATCCATCCATTTAGAAATTTTGGAGAGAGAGAAATTGAAACCTCTCTTTATCTCTAGAGATACTTGTGAATAAAATAGAGTAGGAGTAGGATAGGATAGGACAGGACAGGACAAAAATCTTAATTGGCCATATGTGATTGGACACACAAAGAATTTATCTCCGGTGATAAGATCTCAGTTTACACCTGAGACAAATTCCTTGTGTGTCCCATCACACTTGGCCAATAAAGAATTCTATGGCATTCTGTTCAAATTCCTGTTCAAATTGAAAAAAATACCATTTCAGTTTCATTTCCCTGATTTATAAAATGCGAGTTGAAAGTCGGCAAGCTCAGAATTGTAATATAAGGACCCATAAAATACTAAACTGTAGTTAAACTTTATGTAGCAGAAAAGAAAATCCTACAATTCATAGCAGCGAAGTGCACTTTTTCTTCTTTTTTAGGCCTCTGGGGGCTGTAGGTTGCATGTTGGTGATGCAGCAAGATCATTGAGTGGACAGGGTTGGACTTTTCAGCCCATTGTTTTCAAATTTTTCAGGGCTTGAATTTTTTTTTTCATACATACATACATACATACATAAGTACATACCCATCCTACTGTTTGGGGGGGAACAAGGAACCAATGTTAAGCAGATTGCATAAAAGTAGTGAGAAATAGTATACAAAATAAGCATGAGATAAGGACAAGAAAACAAATATAACTGTATCTTGTTTATACCCAAACTATTTACTGTACTTATCATACCTTTCTAACTTGGCACACCATCCTTCATTCATATATTGTTTAAAAATGCCTATGTTCTTTATACCATTTTTAAAGGATCTCCTAAACTCTTTCAAACCATGGCTTTTGTAGTTTTCTCCTTCCCCTCAACTCATTCATTCTTCATATATTTATTTACTACTGACTTTTCTTTATATGACCAAACTATCTTAATTTATTTCAATACTGGTCACGCCCTTTTGTATTCTGACCATGTTTATTGAGCACTCATTCATCTTTGATCCTCTTTCTTGTTTTACTACACATACTTTTACATACTTTCAAGTATCATATTCCTACTGAATTCAACATTTATGTTTCCTCTGATACGTCTCACTTCTGTATAACACACAGTGGGAAGCATGCTCTTATACACAATCATTTTCACTTCTTTCTCCAAACATTTCTTTACTCCTCTTATAAACATCTTATGATCCTTTTTCTCAGCATTTGCATATCTTGAGGCGCAGTGGTTAGAGTACAGTACTGCAAGGCTACTTCTGCTGATCACTGGCTGCCAGCAGTTTGGCAGATCAAATCTCACCAGGCTTAAGGTTGACTCAACCTTCCATCCTTCCGAGGTCGGTAAAATGAGGGCCCAGATTGTTGGGGGCAATATGCTGACTCTGTAAACCGCTCAGAAAGGGTTGTAAAGCACTATGAAGTGGTACATAAGTCTAATGTTAGTGCTATTGCTATCTTAAACTTCTCTGTGTCTTATGCAGCAGTCGCTGCTAATAGCAAGGACAGTACTGGTCTGTCTGGGCACATTTTGGCTTAGTATGCGCGCAAGTGTGACTAAAAGCCATCTTTATTCCAGTATGCTCACACTATTCTATGCAAGTAGGATCTCTAAAAGTGAACCCTGCAGGCCAGCCTACCATTACTTGCCTCCTGCAATTGAGAAGATACATACAGTGTTTAAGGTGCTTGATTTTTTTTTAAAAAAAAGGTACATTGACTCTATTGAAAGCTAAAACCATGATTCTTTTTTTAAAAACCTAAATGATAATTGCTATCAAAAATGGGAATTTGCTGTTGAATTTTTGAGACGTGGTTTTTGTGTGTGTTCCAGGGATTGCATGCAGAGGGGCATGGGGTATGTACATGGCTTGTGGATTGCCTACCTCTGCTACTTCACAAATATTTCTAGCAACCCAAGGTGGCAAATCATCCTAACCCTTAAGATGCCTTTTCTTTCCTCCCCCTTCCCTTTCTGTTTCTGCTCAGTGATGACACGGGGCACGGCCTTCAGCCCATCTTACCGATTCACACTTAGTGACGGGACTGTGCTGAGTGCTCATACCAAGTGCAAACTTTGCTGCCCTCAAAGTCCGGAAATGCACCCCTTCATCATGGGCATTCATATAATTGAAAGGTAAGTCCTGAGAATTCCCAGGGTTCACTGGGTGCCATTGCCTCTATTTTTCTCTCCACCCATCTCTCATAGACAGCAAGCTTCTTTGGGAAGAATTCAGCCTCTTCCTATGTAAGTGTACAATTCAACATATATACAGAATGCATTTTTAATTTTAGCACAGGGATAGTTTAATAGTTTTTTTTTAATTGAAAGAGTTTTATACAAACACATTTTCCCCCTTTCCCCCCCCATACATGTAATATATGTCAAATACAAATACTGTGCCCCCCTCCTCCCACCCAGCATAATATAAATTTCTCATAAAATAACATTACCCCCTTATCCCCATCTTTTAAGCTAATCTTATACAAATATATTTCCCTCAATATAAATCTTATACAAATATATTTCCCTCCCCTAACCTCCCTAACCCTCCCCCACCTCCCATTCCCCACCCCCCCAGACTTCCACTATACACCACTCTAATAGATCCAAACAACCCATATGTTATTCGTTCTCTTCACGTTGTTCCCCTTGCTTATCACCTTGTCAGTCTAATCTAATCATTCTTACCTAAAAGCTACATGATATTTTCTAGTCTGATATTTATTTTGTATATAATCAATCCATTTTTCCCACTCCTGTGTATAATTCTCCTGCTTCTGGTCTTTTAAAAAAGCTGAGATTTTTGTCATTTCCGCAAACCCCGCCACTTTCTGTATCCATTGGTCAATCGTAGGTAAAACGTCTTTTTTTGCAGTGCTGAGCAATCAGCAACCTAGCTAGTTTAATAGTTTTTAATAATTATGTATTTCTGTATTTTTGTATGGTTTTAATAACGCCTGTGCGCTGCCCTGGGTCCTTTTTTAGGAGAAGGGCGGGATATAAATTTAAATAAATAAATAAAGTAAATAAATGTTTAAACGTGTCACGCTGATGATACTAGTTCATATGTCTCTTTGCATGTCATTGTTCTGTCATACATCCCTTAATAAGAAATAATGTATTTACCACAGGATGGGAAAGTTGGTGGAAGCAAAGGGTCCTTGCGCTACGTAATGAGCTCTCTTCTTTGTATGTTGCAAGGATGTTAGAAGTATAAGTAAAGGAAAAAAGCCAAACTTTTTTTTTGGGGGGGGGGGGCTTTCTTCCTCTTGAAGGTGGTTTGAGCCTGACCCTTGAGAGGATCCATGAGCTAGCAGCTTCACTGGATAGGGCAAAGATATCTTAATCAGGATTATCTAATCTCAAAGGAGCCATGTCTTCAAAGAGTAATGGAAAGAAACAGATGCCGAATCTTTCTTTGGCATCTTCTCTCTCTCTCTCTCTCTCCCTTCTCTTTCTCTCAGGCTTAAGTAATGCTTTCTTAGTTTACTTCTCTTTCCCATTGGAGATGGGGGAAGGGGGGATACGTTGTTTACATAGCAAGAGAATGCATTGAGGAATACGTCATGAAATAGCCTGTTAAAACAAGCTGTTGCTTCTTTTGCAACACCTTCAAACTAGCAGCGTGTAAACAGAACAGAAACAAACTGCAAAGTTGTCCAAAATGAAGAAGATCTGCCAGCAGAACTTCCAGCAGGTTTATTCTACATAGCCTCATTTTTTATTTTGAAAAAGTTTTATTGAGTTTTAACAATTTTCTGAAGGGTGGGGTAAGGGTTACAGAAACATTTTGAGAACCTTTGCGTCAGAGTCCTTGGCCCATCCCGGGCTACATAATAAAACAATAGTAAACAAATTTATCAAAAAAAAATACTACAAGATAAAGACCAGTGTATACGTATTACATATTACATTTCCAATTCTGAGATGGCAGACATGTACAAACATCCTGGTATAAAAAAGAATAGAAAGAAAAGTTAATAAGAAAAAAGAAAAGCAAGCAAAATCATTTTTTTGATCTAAGTCTTTTGGCAATTGTATCTTCTTTTTCTCCTGCTTGGTCCCCCGTGGGCGAGGCCGTGGCGCCCTCCGCCCCCCCTGGATCTTCACCCAGGACAGAGGAATGTTTTTTAATAAAGGCTTCCGCCTCAGCAACTGTTTTAATTCTCACTCTTCCTCCTTCCCAGAACACCAGCATCCCTTCGGGCATCGCCCACTTGAACCAGATCCAGTGGTCAAACAATGTTTTAGATAAGAAGGAAAATTTCCTTCTCATTTCTCTGATTTTTTTTGGGACCTGCTTCAAGATAGCGACAACCTTTTGTTGGTAAATTAGGGGACCCCCTCTCTGCGCCCTCAAAATTCCCTCTCTGGTTGACCTTCTGACAAATTTAATGTGAATCTCTCTGGGTACTTCATTTATCCTGGCATATGCAGAGTTTATTCTGTAGACTAGGTCAATGTCCAATGACAATGTCCAACATAGCCTCATTTTTGATTAGCAGTCTTTGGTATATATACTGTACATGTATGCTTTTAGTTTTTATTGATATGAGTGTTTCTGCATGGAAGGCTCGCAAACATCAACAGTGAAAAAATATTGTGTGCCTGTTCTGTTCTTTCCTCTATGATATCATGTGATTGCAAAACCAAGCCAGTCAAGGGAAGATACGAAAAAGCATGAGAAATATGATTATGTGTAAGAGTATCTATAAAATTTGATAATTAAAGCTAGATGATTACAAAGAACAACCTTTGTCTAGAACACACGGAGCCTAAAAAAGTAGGTAGTCACACCTATGGAAGCCACATCTGTGAACCCTTTTTCAACTCTCCTCTATCTGAGAGGTTGCAGTGTATGTACAAGTCTTTTATAAGTTTTGAGAATGATTTTGCATCTCTTTAAGTAGAAGAGAAACTATAAGGATACTGAACCTAGGGGTATTCATGTAAATTAGTCAACAGCTGGTCCTCTTCCTAACTCATCATCCCTTAAAAAAAGAAACTCAGTGATACTAGGAGCAGCAGCCTCTGGGCTTTCTGTGGCAAGAGAGAGCTGTGATTTGAGGATAGGGCCAGTGGCAGTGATAGTGTCCGCTGAAGATGGAGTGCTGTGAGAGGACAAGCGGGATCAATGCTTCTGCCTGCTGCAGAACAGGCTGGTCTAGGACAACTTGCCATGGCCAACTCATCACAGCCAACTCGGTGCGGGACAAAAGTTACATTAATATCAAAGAAATTGTGGAATGGAATCATTAAACAAATGATGCAAAAAAGGAGGAGAAAATGAAATGTGAATGACAAAAAGTTAAATATATTTTTAATTATTTTAAATAATTAAATTAAATTGTTAAATTGTCCCATGGCGAGTTGTCCCTGTGTTGAATTGGCCATGGGGAGTTGGCTGCAGAAAGTTGGCCACGGCAAATTGGCTGTGGCAAGTTCTTCCATTCCAGAAAATGTTGGGACAGGTCTCATTAATTGCAGCTGCTGGAGGAGAGTTGCAAGAGAAAGATGAAGGCAGTGTTGGCTGCCAAGGCAACAACCACAACAGCATTGGAGATTCCAGGCCAACAGGTTGTGAAGAGAACCACCTCTTCTTTAACACTTAGCTTGGCCAAGTGTTAGCAGGATAGTAAATCTGTGTGGGCATCCTATCTCACTGGATGGATTTTGTAGGGGGGGAAATTAGCATCTGGTTTGTGTGATCTGGAACAGATTGGCTAGAGACTGCACTTCTGGTTAAATGTCTGAGAAAGCTGGCTTGAAGTATCTGTTACTGTACTCTTTGCTTTCAGTTTTCCCAGAAATATCACAAAGGAAAGATCAGGCACTGGGCTTGCTGATAATCACTGATGGAAACAGCCAATTGAATTTATGAAATTTCAACAGTGATTTGTGCTTGCTTGTTGCTTGCTAATCAGCCATGGAGGTTTTTTCAGGTTCATTGCCTGCCTTAAGGGAGTGCCTGCACCAGCCTCCCCCACATCCCCCAAAATGATTGCATAAGAAGGAGGTCCAAATCATGAAATATTTCCTACGGTTCATTCTTAGTGCTTTACTTTCAGGTTCTGATAGGAAAGGTTATTACTCTGTAGAAACCTTGTAGAAGTACGGGTACAAACAATTACAAGTTTTGTATAAGAACGTATACAAAAATAACACAAACCTTCTGGATCTAGGATTAAGATCTGCCAGGCCATTTTTCTGCCCAGTTCCTTCATTAGTTCAATCTTTTTTAACTTGCTACATATTTTCCTTTATTTTGTTAAGACGAATCTGCACATTGACACGTTCTTAATTGCCTTCACATGCTGCTAATTTGATATACTAATTTCTTTTTATGCAATTATTTGACCTAGCTAGTTTACATCCTTGAAAAATAACTACTCCCAGAGCTATTTAAAGGGGTGCGGGACCCAGATGCATGCTATTTAATGGAGAGGAAGCTGCAGTTTGTGGATGGAAGGCTGCAACTCAAAGAATGGCCATTATTTTATGGCTGGGAGTCAAAGCTGACATGAACAGTTTTGGCAGGGTGAGAGGACTTGGATGTCAGTGAAACCTACCAAGAATAGTTCTGGCTTTGATACCATCCTGAACAGAAGTCAAGACCTAAATGTTTTGAAGTCTTTCCTTCATTTTTTGAGGAACAGGACAATGAATGAGTGGGAGGGTTTATTTTTTGGGCTTTTCATTCCTGAATTGGAGCCCTTTTGGAATATTTCTCATGGTAGCCAGGCCCATGCATAATAGAAAATACATATATAATGGTAGCCATTTTTTATTTCACCTCTCAAAAGAAGCCAGCAAAACTTTACTTTTCCTTCCTACGGAGGAACACACACATACTATGTAAGTAAGCTCTGTGTTTGTGTGTGCGTGTGCTGCATATATGTAGGTATATATGTATATAAATAAAACCTTTCTTAGGTATACAGCATTTTTGCACTCCCTCCCCCTGAAAGGACACAGCATAAACTAATCAAATTCTTCTGACATGGGTGCGGGATTGCATTTCCTTTTTCCACCAACTACATTTTCTTTTCTTGATCCAGAGAACACAGTGCCCTGTCGCCTCAAGAGAACACTAATTCTGCAATGCCTCTTCCCCGCGTCAGTCCCTCACTGAACCCCAGCATTTCTCCAGGACAGGGTGTATCCCTGCCAACGCCTCTCCCTCCCTCCAATGGTAGCATGTTAACAGCCAACACAAACCACCCATCAGGATCCAGCCTGCACGGCAATAGCAATGCTACTACCACCCAAACCAATTACGGATGTTCACCTGGAAGCCAGATGGGAGCTAATGTTGCCTTAAGCCAGGGACAAGCTGGTCCTCAGAACAGTACCCATGGTATAAACATCAGTAGCTCTCCAATGAACAGTCCTGGGGTCACCCCGCCACAGTTTATGTCTCCAAGGCATCGAGTAAGCCCTGGACTTGTGCATCGGCCCAGAATGCCAAGCAACCCGTTCTCTCCTACTATGCCCCACACACACTCCCCAGTGGGCATGGTGGGCAATTGCGGTGGCAGCAGTGCTGTCAGCAACAGGCCATATCCAGGCACCCCATTAAACTCCATGCAGGGATTGACTGATGGGCCTAGCCCTCCGGTGGGCTACTCCACACCCCCTCCTGTCCTGCGTCAGTTGAGCAATCAGAACTCCCCCAGCAGAATGAACATGCCACCCGTGAAAACAGAGCCAAAAGACACCAAGGAGATGTCGTCTATTCTTTGCAGCATGACCCACTGTGACAACAGCTCCAATGACAGCAAGCCCTTGGATTCTAGCTTGCTGCATGGCAGTGACAGACTCTCAGAGGGTGACAGCAAGTGTTTGCAGGCTACCAGCCACAAACTAGTCCAGCTTTTGGCTTCCACGGCCCAAGAGCAGTTACGGCACGTGGATGCAGATACCAGCTGCAAAGAGCCCTTGTCTTGTACGGGTGCATCGGGGACCCCAGCTTCTGGGAACCCTGTGGGCAGTGCATGCCCTTCCTCCCACAGTTCCCTCACAGAGAGACATAAGATCTTACATCGGCTCCTCCAGGAAGGCAGTCCTTCTGATATTGCCACCCTGTCCATGGAGCACGATAAGAAAGATGGAATGCCTGGTGGTACAGCTGCTGCTGTTACACCACAGAGCCAGGCTCCAGGAACCCCTGACATCAGACTGGAGGCAGATGCTATGAAGAAGAAGGATTCAAAGGACCATCAGCTCCTTCGCTATCTGCTTGACCAGGACGATAAAGAACTTGCATCTAACCCTTCCTTGAGCCTGGAGGATGTGAAGGTGAAAGAAAATACAGAGCAATTGGATCCTTGTAATGCGCCTGTGGCTCCACCGCCTAAGCCCTCCACTCAAGAGGAGGTGAAGCTACAGCCACAGGGACAGGTGAGTTTTAGTTCAAATTAATTTTCTGTTAACAATACATTTTCCGTTTCTGATGAAATTTATTTTCTGGTGCTGCTGCTAATTTATGATTCTCCTTGGCTAAAATTCAACAACTTATTGAACTCTTATATTTGGCAAGGAATCCCAGATTATGTCAAGCCCAAACTATATCTGTAAAATGAGGAAGAATATGGTACTGTACATGTATTTCAGAACTCTGGTAAAGACTTCCTACACACAAAAAATATAGAATCTGTAACACCCATATTACGAATTTAAGTTCTTTGCAGATTTATTCTGGAAAATGAAGACATGTTCTCACTTTCCTAGCAAGCTCCAACATGATTTAGGAAACTTCTGTTTTTAAAACCAGAGTTTATATGGCTAGAATAAACAATAGTAATAGCAATAGCATTTAGACTTACATATCACCTCACAGCGCTTTACACCCCTCTCTAAGTGGTTTACAGAGTCAACATAAAGCCCCCAACAATCTGGGTCTTCATTTTACCAACCTTGGAAGGATGGAAGGCTGAGTCAACCTTTAGCTAGTCAGGATCGAACCACTGACAGTCAGCAGAATTAGCCTGCAATACTGCATTCTTACCACTGTACCACCATGGCTCTTAAGCAACTCTATCTCTCAAAGAACTCTCCAGATTTTTATTCCTTTCCTTAAGGTTTTTCCCATCAGAATTCAGTAATTTAGTTTATTTGTTTCTTAATTAGTCTTTGGACTGATTAAGATGTCCTTTTGGATGCTAGTAGGGTGCTAGTAGGCCTGGAAAATTTGTGGAAACTACAAAGATGAGAATACAGAGGGACCGACTGATCTTCCTTATTCTTAAAAGATTTACCTGCTATTGAAATAAAGTAGTTGTTGAGTAGGAACAATATATTCTTGAGTAGGAAGATGAAAGTTTGTATAGTGGTACTCTTAGCTTATGCAAATGGAACTATCCGCACTATCACGGACCTTCTCCTCTTCCGTCGAACTTTAAAAACACACCTATTCCATGTCATAGCTTTTATGATAGTCCCAATTATAATAATTGTAACTGTTTTTAAGTATAAGTTTTAGCACAGACCCATTGTATTTAATGTATTTTTAACTTTTATATTATTATTGTGTTTACTACTTTTTATCCTTTCTGTGCACCGCCCTGAGTCCCTTTTGGGAGAGAGGGCAGTATAAAAATTCGATGAAAGATGAAAGAAAGAAAGAAAGAGAGAGAGAGAGAGAGAGAGAGAGAGAGAGAGAGAGAGAGAGAGAGAGAGAGAGAGAGAGAGAGAAGAGAGAGAGAAAGAAAGAAAGAAAGAAAGAAAGAAAGAAAGAAAGAAAGAAAGAAAGAAAGAAAGAAAGAAAGAAGAAAGAAATTGAGTAACACCAGAGAAAGCTGTCTGCTCCTGAAAGAACACCTCTCTGCTCCTGAAAGAAAAGTGCAGTAATCAGATTCTCCCATCAAAATCTGTTCCGGGTTTTATTTTTAATAGCTTAATTTAACTCCTATAATATGATTTCTATCTCTGAGCATTCTTGCCAAACACTATCAAATGTTCTTCTTTTCGGTTTATGGGCTGGCTGCACACAACACCTGTTTCCGGTACAATCCCAGGATTTAATTCAGTTGAATGAAATTCATGTAGTCTGTCTATCCACACTTGACAAGATGGGGGATGGACTGGGGGCATTCATATCAGCACAAGCAGAAGTGGGTTTCACATAATTTTACCACTGGTTCTCCGTGCACCAAAAATGTGAGCACGTGCAACCTTTCCCGCATGTGCTTTGCTCTCATGCGTGGCTTGCACTCATGCGAGCAGCTTTAAAAAGGTTGCTAAATAGGACAGCATAGCGCCAGGGCGGGTGGTCACCTGAACTGGTCTGAACTGGCTGAATACCACCACTGAGCACAAGCCCCTTTTCTTACATTTCATTTAGTTAGTATGAGTTAGAGATCCCAATAATTACTGCAGCTCAAAATGTGAAGGTTCAAGTTTGTGAAGTGTGGAACACAATCAGCATGTTGGTAACAAGACAAAGCTTGGCCATCGGTGTGTAAGTTTATAAAGGGGAAATGAATTAATAGAAAAATGTTTTTGTAAATGGTTACAAGTCCTGATAGCTTGACTTATTGACTTATTATTTACCTGCCATATCAAAGGCAGGTGTGTCTCTAAATGCCAGTGTTGGGGACTATGAACAGTTGAGAATTCTTCTCCCCATGCCCACCCTTGGATTGTTAGTTTGTGTTGTGTTTCAGATGAAAAGACCAGAATTGTGAACTGCACACAAATTGTAATTTGCCAATAATCAAGTAATCTTGATGCTGTGTTGGGCCTGGCCTAAATGAGTGCCATACCTTTGATTGAGGGGGGAGGGGGGGGGGCTTCTGTCAAATAAACTCTCAGTTCCCAAGTCAAAATTAAAACAATACAAGTTGTGGTTCAGTGGAGACAATGGTTTTAACACAATATACTACAGACAGAAATGGCTTCTAGATGAAACTTGTGAACGGTAATCATATATTTTAGATGTAGTTCCTGTAACAAATTGAATAATTTAAGCAAACAGGATCTTCTTTATGCAGTTTCCCTAATGTGCCTGAATATATTCATAGAGAAAGATTGAATTTTAATGTTTAGAAAGATTTTAATCGTTGTAAAGAATGGAAAGGGGAAAATCTTGAATGTAAGTGAATGAGACAAGGCTCCCCTGTTTCCAGGTCCCTCTTTAGTCACCCCAAAAGAAAGCTTCCACTGCAATCTTAGATGGACAGGATGAGTAACAGCAGATTTTTACATTGCCAGTATATTTTGGGGCAACACTCAAGCTCCCTGGTAACTGAGAGTTACCCAAGGTTCAGAGATTTTTGGCACATGGTTCACAGCTGCTTGGAGCATGTAAAATTGCTTGATTTGGCTCTGTTTCGCATGAGGCTAAAGAATGTCCAGATTTTTATGTTGTTTTATAAATATGAGTAGTTATTGAATATTGCAGTTCCTGTAATAGGATAGTATTCCTCATCTCTCAAATAAGCCCCACCTGAAAATCAAGGAAATCACTTGCTTTAGAAATACAGTTTTAATTTTAATTCAAGCTGATTTTTTTAAATCTCCAATGGAAGAGTAGATGGTGAAAATGATGGCTATTGCTGAGATGGCCTAATTGTCATCTTTAATTAGAGATTAGACATTGTCTAAGTTTAATGCTGATTGGAAATCCCTCATTGACTTTTTTGCATGAAACAGATAAAAATGAATTTATGATATATCATTTTGATAACTTTAAAAAGTATGACCAAATGTAAGCAATACTGTAAAGGTTGACTAAGAAATTAATTTATATTTATATTTATAACTGATGTAAAAGAAATTGGAAGTCATTTCTTTACCTTTTTTTTACTTTTTACTTTATTCTTATTTCCTTCTTTTTTCTTCTCTCTTCTTCTAAATAGTAGTTTTCGATCTTTCATTTTACAAATGTAATAAAGTTATGTAACTATTATAAACTGACTTAATTAAGCATATTACATTTTATGATTGGGTGCTAATACATTGAATAATTTGAACCTGAAATTCCTAATTTACATCTGCTAATAACTGACAGTATAACCTGTATATTTGTAGCTGATGTGGATATCAATATTGAATAAACTTCTAGGACATGATTTCTTTAACCACAAAAGTTTTATCTGGGTTTTAAGGGACCATCAGGCTCTAAACTAATGATTAGGGTAGTTTAAATTTCCCTCTAGGCTGGAGATAATGACAAGGTCTTGAGTGGAAGGTACAACTAGGAAAGTGCTGAAGTGTGGAGGAATAAAATGGAAAAAATAAGGTGGTGTAACCCATGTTATTCTGCACTCTCAAGGCAGCTGTCGTGTCCCCCCCCCCCCCCCAGTCCTACCTGGAGTTTTCAGGGTATCAATATGAGGTCTTCTTATTGTAAAAAGTCATGCCTACAAAACCCTGTCTTTAGATCTGAGAATCCCCATCAGTTCTCATATCTAAACTGCTTCTCCAGAATAGCTTTTTTCTTTAAAAACTGACATTATTAGGGTTTCATTACATTCTTTGTGAATTTTATTTATCAGAACTATCACTAAGTACACATTTCACGTAGAAGGCATGCATGTTAAAATAAGATGAGGTATATTGAAACTGATAAACACTACCATAGCAAAACTAAGCAAAACAGCGTAGCACCCAATATTCCTGGACAAATAACTACACCTTCATATGATTTTTGAAAGTCTAGCAACATCAGCATATAATGTTGGGTTTCAGTAGAAATAGAGTTTAGAGATAGATGAAGGCTCCTGAATGGCTTCCTATTGACTTGGCCCTGATCCTGCTAGAGAAATATGCACCAATGTTTAATTTGACACACACACACCTTGTTATTTTTGGAAGGCTCTGAAGAAATAGTTCTATCTACAGACTTAGGGACACAGAGCCGGCCAAGTGGTTGATATGATTGCATTTGTTGCTATTACCTTGGGGTGGGGTGGGGGGTGCAGAATGTATGGGTTTTATATTTTGGATTGTTTAATGTTGTAAGCCTCCCAGAGTCATCATGTGTGAATTTGGTGGCCATATGCATTTGTTTAATCAATCAATAAATTTCAAAATGTATATGCATGCATTTCTGAGAGTGGCACATAGCTATGTTTATTCAACTGGCTCCTAATTCTTAAAGAGAATTCTTATGAGTTAGGTGAAGCTGTCAGCTTTTCAGGCATCTTCCTATTAATTTTTTCAAAGTCCAGCCATTTCTGCGTAAAAAACCTTTATTTCACATTGCCAGTAATTTTATCCTTCAAGTGTTTTTGAATGCCTCCCTCGCCCAGATCAAGGTCCAGATTACTAATCCATGGCATCCCACTAAACCAACAATTTGAGCTATTTTAAGTACAAAGGGACACGGTGGTTCAGTGGCTAAGACGATCAGCCTGTCGATCAGAAAGATTGGCAGTTTGGTGGTTTGAATCCCTAGCGCTGCGTAATGGAGCGAGCTCCCATTACTTGTCCCAGCTTCTACTAACCTAGCAGTTCAAAAGCATGTAAAATGCAAGTAGAAAAATAGGGACCCCTTTGGTGGGAAGGTAATAGTGTTCTGTGTGACTTTGGCGTTTAGTCATGTCGGCCACATGACCACGGAGACGTCTTTGGACAGCACTGGCTCTTCAGTTTTGAAACGGAGATGAGCACCACCTCCTAGAGTCAGGAATGACTAGCACATATGTGCAAGGGGAACCGTCATCTTTTAAGCACAGCCATTTGGCTCACCACCACAAAATGCCCCAGAGGTTTTTTTTTTTAAATTAAAAGATGTGTGTATTTGTGTGTGTATTTCTCTGCTTTGACACTTTCCCATTTGGCTATCTTGTAGATGGTGCTTTAAAACAACAGCATTTTCTCTTTCCCCATGCTGATAATGAAATACATCGTTCTATCATATTTATCACTTTTTTGTCTCATTTCTTCGGTGCTTTAGTTGCAAATAGAGTTCCACTTTGGTTAACTGTCTGCTACCAGTGAAATATAGCAATATGAAACAAGAAACCATTGCAGCACCAAACCCAAGCAAAAGGACTAACATAAAAAAAAACAACCCTCTAATTTTGCTTACCCATCAAAGGCTCAGTAGCTGACTTACTGTATGATCTTGCTTTCTCCCTTCAGTATGCATCTGATCTTGAGCAAATGCTGCCTCCACTGGAAAAGTCAGCCCAGTTGCCACCAGGCTTGTGTGGGTCAGAGACAACTGAAAGTGGTGGCATTACTATCAAATCAGAGATCCTGAGCCCCTCCCTTCAGCCCAGTACTGCTGCAAGAACTCCTACTGGGATGAGCTGTATGTACTTCCAAATCTTTTAAATATATTCTTAGTAGTGTTTCCTATGGTTGATAAACTGTAGTCCAGCATTGCATGTGCTTAAGATGTTTAGGTGTTGATTAAAAATGAAGTTTCCTTCTAAATCCAATAATCAGCTCTATTCCTTTATTAAAATCAAATTTGTTTTGTTAATGTTTAAGCTGAACCATTTTGTTTTTCCATGGGATTTCAAAGTTGCATTTTCAAGACGATTAAGGTTGATTCTTGAGGTATGGTATGTTTGGGAAGTATCAGGTACTGACTAAAATTCAGGTCATATTAAGATGCTGAAAAAGCAATAGTTTATTTAAAGATGTACCGGTATTTATAATAATGGAGAAGCAAACATATATTTGGTCACATATACAAAGTGGATAGTTTGATTAGAAAATTCAATGCACCTATACAATCTTACTTTGTTGTTCTTTTATGGGAACTGTTTTGCTGGAAACAACATATTCCATCAATTCTTCTTCATTCTCAACCCTGTTGTAGAATTATCAGGAGAAAATAAATTGCTTGTTATGAAGCCCTTGTGTTCCACAGAAAAATCAGTTCATGCAACCAAACTGGGATGACATTTTAATTCAGGTCAACGTGTGCTAAATTGGCACAAGTCAAAGTGCTTAATCCATAGTTTTGCCAGCTATTAAGTAGCCCATTAACTTCTCAAGCAGTGTGTGCCACGACGCTGCTTAGTTCATACTTGACATTTTTAAGCTGCCTCCTAAATTCTCAGCCAAAATTCTCTCAAAAACTTTCTAAATAGTTTCTCTTCTTCAAGACCCCAATTGTGGAATATTAAATGAGAGTTTAATCTTTAAGTCCTAAGGTTCAGAAAGAAATATTTCCTTTGTCCATAATTGGTTTACATAATTATCAGTATTGCTTTCCTTTGTTTTATATGTACAGATTTTTGTATGGTTCTTATTTCTGTAGACTCAAGGCAATTAGCAGCCAAATCATAAACATATAAATACTCAGAAAACTGCCAATTAATAAGATTTTAAAACCTTAACTAAGGAATGGTGGCCCTCACATCACTAACATCCAATTGCTTTAGGGAGAAGGAGATGATTAAATTAATGATCAGTTTTTAGAACTCTTGACAATTTATTTGTGTTGTTAGGTCATCATGACAGTTTGGAACTTCAGTGTTCAGAGACAGCTTATTAATATCATTAGCTGTGGAAATGTTATGCCCGTTTCTTCTTCAACACCGAGGACTACAAGTTTCCTTTTTTATTTTTTAGACAGCTAGCATAACAAGCTACGGGTCTGCCCAGAAGACTTCATCCTAATGTTGAACCTAGCCTGTGTTGGCTTTAGGGTAAAGACCGCTGGCCTTCAGTTATAAGGCAGATAAATTATTTAAAACCTGTTTAATATAGCAGTAAAAGGAATTGGACTGGAAGCTGGGAGACTGTGTGTTATCCTGTCATAGGCATGGAAGCCAACTGAGTGCCTTTAGACCAATTATTCCCTCTCTGCCATAGGAAGAAGGCAGTGGTAAACCACTTCTGAAAGTATTGCCACGAAAACTGCATTGATTTATCCATGTAGTCACCATAACTCATATCTGACCCAAAGGACTCAAATAAAATAAAATGACTTAGTACGTTTATGACACTCTTGGATATGCAGTACATTACGAGGCTGTTATGCTAGTTGGCCAGCGAGCTTTTAATAATTGTTTATGCTCTTTAAAATCGAGAGAGAGAGCGCAAGAGGGCAGCAAAAAATAAATTTGGTAATGCTAAATTGCTTGATGACCTAGAAGTGATCCTTACTTTGCCATTAGCAACCAGGGAAATGTTGAAAGCCTGTATTGAGCGAAATCTTGGCTGGGTGACTTCTTTGTGTCCAATTTTATAGTGCCTTATAACTTAATCCAGTAAAATATATAAAAAGCCTGTCACAAGAAGTAACTGTTTGCTGGATTTCATACTTATGGATTTCATACACTTATCAAGATATACTAGTACTGTTGGGGTTATTGCTAGCTGTAGAAAGAAAAGGCAGGATTCTGCATTAGGAGAAATAGGTTTTATGAACTATAGTGCTCAAGGACAAGGCACATGTCAAAGAGCAATTTTTGCTTTCCCTCTAACTGCAGAAATTACAAGGTGGTTTGAAAAAGCTATTCACCTCTTGGTTGTCTTAAGTAACCATTTCTGCTGTCATTTTTTTGACAGTTTCATGATGCAAAAGTAGTAACATGCAGCTCACTCAAGCCAGTTAATCAGTGCCCCGAGAGCTTTACTCCATGTGAAACTTTGGAAAACCCAACTTTTAACAACTAATAAAAAATCTACAATGTTTTGTTATAGTGGGATTAATTCATTTTGAGAGAGAAGGGGTTTTTTGTTAGACAATTAAGACGATATGAGTCCCAGATAATTAGTATTGCAAGGTGGAATGCAGTAAGTATTGTTGTTGTTCTTGTTACCATTATTCGTGTTTTTTTGTAAGAAACATACAAACCTTTGGGTTAACAGATACTTTCTACCTGACAGAATCATCCTGTATTATTTATAATACATTTGCTTTGTAAATACCGAATTATCTGTTTAGTTTTTTGGATCTCAAGAACATAATTGCAAACATGGTTATAGGATTGAAGGTTGAAACATTTTTCTGCAGTTAGAGCGATATAAGAAAATCTCTGACTTCAATTAAACCTCTGATAAATGTTGCAACATTTTAAAAATGAAATTTGGATTTACATATTTCATACACTTTTTATAGTATACAATTGGAAGGATTTCTTAGCAATTGAGAGTAGGTAACTTTTACTATTCAGGTTTTAACATTAACATTATCCAGTACTAATTTTTCACAATCTCTTTTCTAAAACAGCAAAGCAATATTTGAGAATGTAAAAAAGAATAGAAGCTGAGGGAAGAAATTACTGAAAATATGGGGTTTGATTCCTTTGATTAAAGCAAAGGAATTTGTATTAATTGTTGAGTGGGAAAGAGAGCCCTCTGATGGTTTCTATAGGAATTCCAGACAGTCAGTACAGTACCAGAAGACAGTATGGTCATTTTCAGTAGCTATGTGATTTTGCACTGTGGGTTTTAAAGCCTTTTTTTATTAACATTTTTCTTTATGTGAAAAAAGATTTGGGAAAGATCAAGGCCACATGTGCGGGCTCTCATGCCAATTTAGACAACCTTGACCTTCTCTATCTAATATCATTGCTTGTAGTATCTTTGGTTAACCGAAACAGGGAAGATCTGTGCTGCTCTCTGAACTGAACTTTTCTGTTCTAGCTGTTAATGGTGGGCAGGGAATGCAAACCGGACGGTCCCCATTTGAATTCTGTGATCCAATGGAGCCAGTTCAGCTACGGACAGCACCTTTCCCTGCCACAAATGGCAGCAGCCCTCATCATGGTTTGCCATCGGAACAGGGCAGGGGGGCAGTACCTGGCCCAAGTCCCTTTCAACCAGATACTGGTATGTGCTTTTACTATGATGAATGTAAACCTCTATTTCTAAGGTCTCTCCGCATAAAAAAGAATTCCTTTCCCCAATAGCTCTTTCAGAAAGACCGACCTATTAAACAATGACTTAGCCTGTTGTGCAGTAAAACATGTGACTATGAGGCTTTTGGCCTCTACTTCATTATTATTAATATTTGCTAAGCATGGATCTTGATTTTCCTCCAGGAGAGTAAGGGCATTCATAGCACTTTTTCTTTCCCTGGTGCAATTTGAGCAGAGAAATAGTGATTTGCCCAAAATTGCTCAACTTCCATGGCTGAGAATAGATTTGAACCAAGACTTCCCCAGTCTTTGGTCAGTACCTTAATCATTAGACCATGCTTGTCCCCTTGTGTCCAAATGCAGTACCTGGTCATGCTTTCTTGGGATGATTACCTGAATGGTTAGGAGAAAGAATTTGTTTTGCATATTGAAGTACAAATGTAATTATCACATGCTTAGCCTACTCAGAAACATTAGTTCTGCTCAGTTGGTCTTTCACCCGAAGTAAAGACACAAGAATGAAGAACAGCCATCTTAACAGCCAGTAGAAAAAGTGTTTTCACTGCAGAATCCAGAAATGTCTTATCCTATCATCATCCAAGTTCAACACTAAAATATCTGTATTGCAGCACTACAGAATATTTAGGAGGAAATTTTGAGCGTTATCTTAAAATTCCTCTTTTTGCTTATGTGAGATATTGTCATACCCTGCAGTCTCTCACACATTCCAGTCTCCCATTTTCAACCTATGCAGTTAAGAACCTTTTATTGAGTTCCTGTAGGTTAAGTACAATATTCATGGATCTGCCACATGAGGGAAATGTATCAAGCATTTCAAAATGTACAGTAACACACAGTTTCTGGCAAATGCCCTAAGCAATTCAAGATACTCACAAAAAAGCCTTCCAAAGTTCCCCAAATCCTATGAAACATTTGCAGTCTCAGATCTTGTTCAAGAAATCTTGTGAGATTTTTTTTCTCATATGCTGGATCTCGCAAGATTTACCAAGCTGACAAATGTTAAGCTATTTTTAGTGTTAATTTTAATTTGGAGGACTGAGGTCTGGGCAGAGGAACATTCTGGTGATTATGTTATTGTTGGGTTATATTGTCCTCATCGCTTGGTTTTATCCATAGTTTTGATATTATGTTTCATATATGCACCTTTTTTCTAATGAGCAAATAAGATAATTCCTATTACATGGAATATTAGCGTAATAGTTCATAGCTGTATGCCATGAAATACAAGCAAATTTCACTTTCCTGAAATAAAAAAGAGAGGGTGTAGTCTTGTTTACAGGCAGAGATCTCATTGACAGAGGGAACATGGCCATCAATGATACAATGATTGTATTTGAATGAATGTTCTGGAAGGACTGTGATTTGGTCAGTTGCCCTCTTGGGTTTGTTGCTAGCTGCATTTCTAGTATGGATGGTCAGCCCCCTTGGCTTCCCCATCTGGAGCGATCCGTTCCTCAGCCATAATCAGCCATGCTATGATTGTTGCCAGCAATTTCTTTATTTTCCAGTTGCCAAGCAACCCTTAAGAATACTTTATTGCTGCTGCACAGCTAGTTTAAGAACGAAATAAACTCTTGCAGGTTGACATTACTCTCCATTCTGTGACTCTTGTTTAGGCACAAGCCTTGCACTACTGACCATGCTGACCTGGTGCCCTTCTAATGTGTTGTACAACGATTTCTATCATCCAGGACAGGGTGGCAATTTAACTTCAGTGTAGCTGGAGCAGACTAGCCTGGGAAAAATGGAGATGCTATTTGAGCTATGCTTGTTTATTGTCAAGCTGCAGCAAATAGCCCTTAATGCTGCCATGGCCATGTTAGTCTAGAGAAGGGCTGTCAAACTCCTAGCCTGTGGGTCAGTCACAGGCTGGCCACGCCCACGTATGGTTTAGCGAAGGGGGGAAAGTCCCGATACATCACATGACGCTGCCTTGACAACGTGAGTTTGACACCCCTGGTCTAGAGTTTCACTGGTCTAGACAGCCAATGAAACGCTCAGGACCAACCAGAGGAACACATCTGGACTTCTTTTTGCTCCATTTTTTTTCAACTTCTTATAGTGAGCATGGCTGAAAACACATGGGAATAAAAGTGTTTAATTAAATAATGGCCTGAATAGTGTTGTTGTCCTCATCTCTAGACCTGCATATTTTAGATATGCATATTTTGAAAGTCTTCGGTTTAAAGAATTGCTGCTTCCTACCTCATGTCCTAAAGCTGTTATTTTACTCCTTCAGCACTCATTTTCCTACTTGAAGATCCAGGAGATGTTTGGCAGAATTGCAAAAGTATTTATTTTCACAATTCTAACATTAGACAGTCTTTCAAAATTATTTAGTTCTCGTCAGTTATCCATACCCTGGGATTTGAACCCGGGTTACTTACATATTAGGTAGATGTATTAACCTCTAAGCCAAGGGTCTCTAATCTTGGCAACTTTAAGACTTGTGGACTTCAACTCCCAGTTGGCTAAGGAACTCTGGGAGTTGAAGTCCACAAGTCTTAAAGTTGCCACGGTTGGAGACCCCTGCTCTAAGCCACAGGTTTTCCTTGTTTTGTGACCTATACCAGGGGAGAGATTGTGTTCTTGTTTTTTAATCAGGGCAACCTGGTCTACCCAAATATAGGACGAAGCATACTCTGGCTTTTGAGTACTATATCTGACAGCTTTTACCACTGCAAAAATGGTTCCAGTGTTTAGTTCTTTCCTTATATTTTAGGGGAAGGATCCTTCTCATACACCTTTCACTATTATCTGCACCAAGTATTTTTAGGTGCAGTATCATGTTATAAGAGGGACGCGCTGGCTCAGTGGCTAAGATGCTGAGCTTGTCGATCAAAAGGTTGGCAGTTTGGCGGTTCAAATCCCTAGCCCCACATAATGGAGTGAGTTCCTGTTACTTGTCCCAGCTTCTGCCATCCTAGCAGTTTGAAAGCACGTAAAAATGCAAGTAGAAAATTAGGAACCAACTTTGGTGGGGAGGTAACAGCGTTCTGTGCGCCTTCGGTGTTTTTAGTCATGTTGGCCACATGACCACAGGGATGTCTTCGGACAGCACTGGCTCTTCGGCTTTGAAACAGAGATGAGCATCGCCCCCTAGAGCCAGAAACGACTAGCATATATGTGCATGGGGAACGTTTGCCTTTACCTATCATGTTATAACAAAGATACTTCAGAGAACATTGGAATTTGATAGAGGGTAACTGTCTTTGAGGATACACATAGAGCACTGTGAGGGGCCCCAATGAAGGATACATCAAGAACTGATGGCCACCATGTTGGAAGGAATCCTTCCTTGTTGTGAGCCAGACCAAGTAGGGCCAAGAGTGTCTCAGGGTTGTCATGCGTACCTCCAACACATAGAACTGCCATCTTCCCATTACTGAAACTATGAAACTATGTTGCTGGCAGGTTCTGTTACTCAGGCAGATAATTGTTTGAATGTTACTTAGAATAGTGGACTGCCTCTTTACTGGCCTGCTTCAGTTAGTCTTATACAATAGAATTTTTGTGCATTTTAATCCAGCTTTCCTCATAAGCAAGCTCCAGCCTAAGTGCACTCACATCCTATCCTTTTGTCCCATTTTATGACCTGATGAAGCTAGGGTGCTCTTCTTGTACCTCAAATGACACATACTTTTCTCTCTCAGGATTGCCTGAACTGGAATTGGGAGTCAGTGAGCATCAATTTGGGCAGCCAGCCATGGGGGAGCAGATCCCATGGGCAGATAATCCCATGGCTTCAATCCACAGAGGACCTATGACTAAACCAGATGAGTAAGTACCGGGATGGTTTTCCTTGATCATTGGATATCCCAGGAAGTTAGTATGAGAAGTTTAAAAAGTCAACGAAAGTTTTCCCCCCATTTACATTATTGATGTGGAGTTTCTCATCTGGAGAGCAGCCGGAAATGCATATGCTTGTGCTTGTACACACAGAGAGAGAAAGACACATATAAACCTAGTGCATGGTTTTTTTTGGTCAAGAAACAGCAGGAACCATAAAGCTGTATTTATTTTTCACTTCTCTTCAGTGAAAGAGAAATGAAAGAATATGGATTCAATGTTGTGCTGTCACTGGGGAATACTCAGGACTCAGGGATGATGAGGCCCTATTTCACAGAAATGTGAAGTCTTGACATTCATCTCACTATCCCTCAGGTTGAATATAACAAGAGACTCCCTCATCTTCCATTTGTTAAGAGAGCAGTCATTTATAAAGATCCTCTTGTGTAAGACAGCAAACGTCTTTTCATTCTTCATCAGGCATTCCTTTCTGGTCAAAGTCCAGCCAGGGAAAAGATTGAGCCTTAGACAATATGATGGTTCCTTTGTCAAGTCTGAAAAGATGGTGTCTCAGGGTGCCACCTCTTAGATCAGGGGTCTGCAAAGTCGGCTCTTTTAAGACTGGTGGACTTCAACTCCCAGAATTCCCCAGCCAGCATAGCTGGCTGGGGAACTCTGGGAGTTGAAGTCCACCAGTCTTAAAAGAGCCGACTTTGCAGACCCCTGTCTTACATATTTTTGATGTTCATCCAAGGAAGTTAAGAATCTCAGAAATAAATATCAAGTTCAGAAAATCTCAGCACCTTACTTTACTTGAATTATGCATAGCTCCCCAACTGAAGCAAAAATGTATTTGGTCACTGTTTTTTACTCCATGCCCTCATGATATTGCCTTTGTCTCATCTTCAGCCTATAACTGAGGCAGCTTAAAACTTGTCTTAAGCTATTGCAGTTTTTAAAATAGAGTTTTCCTGGCATTTTGGGGGGGGGGGGGGCATAATTTAGCACCATGATGGCAAACCTCTCTGTGGGCAAGTGAGCCGTTGCCCCAGCTCAGCTCCACCACACATACATGTGCGCCTCCCACCAGCCAGCTGATTTTGCAGTCTCTACTGCACATGCGTGGGGTGCGGGGCACATGCGGGAGATGCACATGCACGAGTGAGGGATTGTGCATGTGGGGGCGAGGGGAGAATGGGAGTATGGTACGCCCCTACAGCCTGTTTATGCTCCCAGAAGGCTGCAGGGAGGCCTACTAGGCCCAAAATGAAGTGCGAGGGTTCGCACGCATGCACGGAGGTCCGGGGGAGCACTAAGGAATTGTGCACACATGCGCAGGGAGACAGGATGCGGGGGGGGGGGTTGTCCCCTGCACGCATTGCATTGTGGGTGCAATTTGGCACATGACAACATCAACATCAACATCAGCCATCACTGATCAAGCATGTTTTATTGAAAATGTGGTTGATACTGCAGTCAGGGATTAGTTTCTCCCACCTCCTGCAGATCACATTAGGCCTGCGGGCATGCCGTCTCTCCTCAGTCATTCAGGAATACTCTCCAGTAATTCAGCAGAAGAGACTAAATACCCGACCTCCGCAGGGGCATCTGCCTTCTTAATAGCTGAAGACCACCTTCTGAAACAGTTGTCAGGTTTTATCAGGTCTTACATAAACAGGTTCGATGCTTATTTGAAGAAATGCTAAACCTCTTTTGTAAGCACGGATTTAGCATCGTTTGGAGGGGAAGAGCTCTTTGGGAAGAGAAATGAAGTGGCGTGAGTTCACTATTGCTTTCCTTAACTTGTTCCACACTGAAACACTTAGGCGTGCGTGTACCCTCACCAGCCCCATTTTTGAGACAGCATGACGGTTAGTAGTGAGGTAATTTTTCCATGAGCTCATAGGCCTAAAGAGTAGCCTCTAATATAGTTGAAAGACTTTTCAGTCAAGATGTAGTTAGTTGTTCAACTCTTTAACCCTACGCCCTCTAGTGACATTCTGTAAAAGTGCCCACAGAATCCCTAAAAGACTGCTTCCATACAATAATAATTAATTTGGGACGTGGCACTGGGAAATGATGTTGTGTATTTTTTGTCTAATTGTTACTGTCCATGCTCCACCCTCTTCCTTCTTATCCCCCTCTCTTCCAATAACCCCGAGTGAAGTCCTTGTACAAAATAAAGCCCTGCAGAAATCACTCAAGCATTTTTATGAGTCTAATGGGAAATTCTGTGGAAGCAAAAGTAACTCTTGGCGGAATGTTAGTTCCAGGGGTCTGCAAAGTCGGCTCTTTTAAGACTGGTGGACTTCAACTCCCAGAGTTCCCCAGCCAGCATAGCTGGCTGGGGAATTCTGGGAGTTGAAGTCCACCAGTCTTAAAAGAGCCGACTTTGCAGACCCCTGGTTTAGGCAATAATCCTAAGGGAGGACAGAAATCTCTCTTGCCACAACTCTTTGCCTCCAGCTGTCCTGTCTCATTTCCCTAAATACAAGCAACATGCTATTTTGGAATGGGGTGAGGAGTTGCCGCCTGCCAGGAAGAACCCAAATGCATGAGCTCTGAGCGAAAGAGGATTCACTTACAGGTTCTTGGCCTCGTGCCCCGGTTTTCCATTGGACAAGTTGCCTTATAGCCAAAGTGGGACTTGAAGCATGAAAGCTTTCCTCATCCTATTTGTCATTAATGAAATCTTCCTTCCTTGATTGCTCCTTATTGCAAAAGAGATGCTGAACAGGATCAGGGTGGTTTTCTGTCTCCCATAAAGATCTCCTGCAAGGTGTCATTCGGAGGATTTTAGGAATCTAAGCGAGGAAGTGGAATTCTCTCTCTCTCTTTTTTTAGTGGTGGAGAGAGGAGGGGAGGTTGTATAACTGTGGAGGGTGGGAAAAATGAAGCATCCTGTTCCTCTTGTAACAAATCCAGTGTTTGATTTCTTTACCATTTACTTTCATTAGCCTTCTTCTGCTCTCTTTAATTTCTTACGTTAATTAGATTTTGAGCCCTTTTAGAATACGAATGGAAGATTGAAATCCCTGTTTTGTTTTGTTCTGAGCCAATAAGAAAGAGTGGTCTATAAAATATAAATGAATAGTTAACTTGAATAGCTCAGTAGCCTCAGGGTAAGGGAAACTTCATTATACAGTTGGACGTTCTCCACTGTGTGTGTCTTGGCTTTGTTGTTCCAATAGTCTCCAATTGTTTGCTCTTTGAGCCTGTTTCTGGCAATGACATATTGAAGTCTTTGTTGTGTGAGTTCTCCTTCAAAGACTGTAGAATAGATTGCTGAACTAAAATCTCTTCCACCTACTCACCACTTCTGGATACAGTACACACTTTTTTAAAAAAAGAAATTTAAAACTGCATATGCAAGTTTCATACACAACTAAAATTCTGGGAACTGCTAGTTGACATAATCTAATTTTTCATAAACCTGCCATTTTATTTTCGCGATGAATCTTTTTTGATAACTTCTAGGTCATTAGGAAAATCTAGAGGGATATGATGCTGTGAAGATGACTGAATGGAAATTTTGTGTCTTCTTGTATTAAAACCCTAAATAAATATCCATTACATGAAAATACAGCTTTCCTGAATCACAGCAAAGTTCCACTTAATCCAGTATTGAAAGGTCAGCCAGAGTCTTACAGGAATCCCACAAGCAAGACACAAACTCCCTATTGTTTGCTTCTCCCATAACCTGTATTTGAAAATTAACAACCTTTGTTAATAGATATTCCAGTAGAATTAGTTGTTGCATGAATGGTCTACCTATCCTTAGGGAGTTCAAGATACGTAGAACAACCGTTGTTTTATCCTCATAGGAACCACGTAAGGAAAATTAGGCTTAGAGATAGTGATTTGCCCAAATCACCCAACTGGGTTTCACAATCACATGGGGATTTCACAATCACATGGGGATTTCACAATCACATGGGGATTTCACAATCACAATCCAGGTCTCCCCAATTCCAATCCATCTGTCTATCCAGTGGCTGTGCCATTAAAACTTTCACCCATAAATGTGTGGAATCCATTTTTAAAATGCTATTTTAATAAAAATCCAAATCAATTTGTCAAGGGCTTACTTTAGAGAGCGCTATAATGCCATTTCTGGTTTAATACATGCCCCCACAAAAGCTCCCAGTTTCACCAATGGATGTCTTTTGGGTGCCAACTCTCCTTATCTGCTGAGACCATTTGCTTCAGCTCTAACTTAATCTAGCTCATATCTAACTTAAAGCAGGGGTCACCAACCTTTTGGACCTCAGGGACCACTGAATTTATAATTTTAAATCCCGTGGACCAGAACTATTGATCTGCCTAATGACTGGCTGGGTGGGCGTGACAAGGTGGTCATGTGACTGGGTGGACGTGGCCAACTCAGTGTCACATCAAGGGGCACCTTGCCAGCCTCTACTTGCCACTCCTTGCCTGCCCTCCCGGGTTCCTTAGGGCTCCAGCAGGAAGCAAAGCAGCCACCATGAGAAAGGGTTGGCAAAACAGTTGGTTCAGCTCAAATTGAATCTGACCAATAAGAAGGCTCAGCAGAAGCACCTCACTGAGGACTACGAGCATAGGCTTTCCAAGTAGAGGGAAGACTGCAGGAGTACAAGGCCAGGTACCAGCACCTGGCGGCGCAATGGGCTGAGATGGTCAGCCATCTCAGACTTTCCTTATTTCTCTGTTGGAACTGATATCCTGAATATAATGCTTCCACAAATTATTTGCCTGTTTTTGCCCATTAGCAGAAGTTAGCTTTGTTACAAAATGATTTGTCTGAACATTTATAATGTACAATTCAAAATGCTGGTTCATTTCTTATAGCGTGAACATTTCCACAATGCCTACATAAGATTTTTCTATCCTTAATTCCTGCTGACTGAATCAAAGTGATTTCTGCAATTGGGAAAGTTGATCATAAGTTGATTGCTGCTCTTCAGAGTTGAGTTGCAAGGAATACATTTTGTTCTGGAGCATTTAGGATTTATATTGGAGATATGGAAGCTTTGTCTCTAGCATATTCATCACTTTGTCCAGAAACTACACTCACTTAGCAGTCTCTCTTTAATTCAGTTAAACACACGCCACATACAACCATGTCCTTTATGAGCAGTTCACAAGCTCTCCAAAATAACATGTTTGGGACAGAGGTGGGTTCCTACCAGTTCGGACCAGTTCAGCCAAGTAGGTAGTAACTCAATCGCCCACAACCCCGAACCGGTTCTATCGGTGGTGCCATAGGTGCCGCCATCTTGTTTTTTGCTTCTGCACATGCACAGAAGCAATTTTTTTCATTACTGCGCATGTGCATGTAGTGTGCATCAAACACGTGTGCCTGAAGTGCGTCCCTGAGCGAACTTGCAGTAAAAGAATCCATCCTTGATTTGGGATAATATCATCACATGCAATCTGCTGCTCCCTGAGTCTTAGTAAAAATACATATGTCTCTCAAACATAATTTTCTTTGTAGGATCAAAATATTCAGCACGCTTACCTTTTTGCTAAACCAAAATGTAGGTCATTAAGTTATGACTATCTATGTCTTGAACCTCTATGTAACAAAATGCAAAACGAAGTGCACTGTGGCCTCTTTTCTTTTTGCTCATGTCTAAGGTACAAATGAAATGCCTGAAGCCATTTTCTCAGATTTTCTGCAGCATGTCCAGTCATCATAAGGAAGTCAGGGGTTGGAAGAGAAGCTATTCAAATTTCCTAAACTCCTGATACCATGTAATATTTGCTGGAGAAAGCACTAAGTAGTTGCTATGCTAATTCATGATATAAAGATGAGATGATGCTGGCTTCAACAAACCCATTTATTCTCAGGAACAGCTAGATAGACATTGCAGCCAAGTCACACAAATTATTTACAAGCAAAGTAAAACTTCCCAGACGAGGCAATATTGATCAATTGATTATGTGCCATCAAGTCAGTTTCAATTCCTTGCAACCAGATACTGTAGATATTCTCCGTGATGATCTGTCCCTGGTGTGTTTTTTCCAGTCTCCTAACAGTACACTCAATACCACTTGCTGAGGATCATCTTCTTCTTCCGTTTCCTTCCATCTTTCCTAGTAAGCCTTTTGCAAAGAGTTGGGTCTTCGCATAATATACCCAAAGTAAGATAATTTAAGCCTGGCTATTTGGGCCTCGAATGAGAACACTAGGTTGATTTGTTTGATGATCCATTTGGTGGTTTTGTTGGCTGTCCATGATAGTAATATGATGACTATCTCCAAGGACAACATTCAAAATCATTAATGCAGTTTCTGTTCTGCTTCTTCAAAGTCCAACTTTCACTTCCATAGACTGTCATAGGGAATGCTAGGTTTGCATGATTCTGATCTTCGCACATAATAGACAGAGCATGATATTTTTACATTTTTTCAGTAACCTTGTGGGCATATTTCTTAACCCCTTGTTCCTTTGCTGCTGATAATTGATTGTAGAAAGCAGAAGCTATCCACCACTTAAATATCTTCATTGCCAATTATAAGGTTGATTGTTCTACCTGTTGTGAATAGTTTAGAAGTCTTTATATTGATTTTAATCCCATTTTTCCATGTACTCTTTGAATTTTAAGTACTAGGACTTGCAGATCCTTTGCATTTTCATTTATCAGGGTAATATTATCACCATAGTGCAGGTAATGGATACTTCTTCCTTCAATTTTAAAACTAGGCTCAACCACCCAAACAAGGCTATAATACTAACTTACAAGTAAAATCCAATTATCCAACTGTATAATAAGTCTTTACTGAATCAGCCCTACATACAGAAGAGGAATATCAGAAGGGTCACATTTATGACAATGAATACAGAATACACTAATAAAATATGTATTAGAATGGGATATTCCAGTGCAGAAAACCATGCCAACATTTAAACATCTTTGTATATTTTGGGGATAGGAAGGGGGCACTCTAAAGGCGCCTTACATTTGGTGTGGGAACTTGCTAAAACCTGACCATTGGTGGCAGTAGAATGCCTGATTAGGTAATTGTCACTTTCAAGCTTTTTGGAAATCATGCACTAATTTTATATCATACAATACTGATAGACCACAGAGGCAAATGGGTTTTGGCAAAAGGCCCATATGAACATGCAGTGTTTCTCATATCATAAGTCAAATATCCAAAGGGATTTGAGAGCTTTCATCTTTGTTTATATTGACATTCCTACAGCCAGTGTATCACTTCTCAGCTGGATGAGCTCTTATGCCCTCCCACCACCCCAGAAGGAAGAAATGATGAGAAAGCGCTTTTGGAACAACTGGTGTCCTTCCTGAGTGGCAAAGATGAAAATGAGTTGGCAGAACTGGATCGAGCTCTTGGCATTGACAAACTGGTCCAGGTAATGAGCAGCTCAATCTACTTCTGTATTTTAAGGCCTGATCTTATGTAACAGATAAGAAGCTTTTCCAAGATTGGGAGTTTTTGAAGGGCAGGAATGGAGAATTATGCTAGAAAGAGTGCAACAATAAATGTGAGCACATACCAAAAAAATAAATACCGTGGCAATATATCAAGTTGAAAAGCATTGCCTATCAATGCCCCTTTAAGATTTTTTTTTAACCTATCCTTTCTTACTTATTATTTATTTTATATACTTATAGTCAGTGGTGGGATTCGGCCAATTTGCAACGATTCGGGAGAGCCGGTTAACTTTCTAAGCCAGGAGTGTCCAAACTTGGGAACTTTAAGACTTGTGGACTTCAGCTCCCAGAATTCCCCAGCCAGCCATGGCATGTCCAACTCTTAGTGACCCCATGGACCTTAGAACATCAGGCTCCTCTGTCCTCTCCCGTAGTTTGGCCAAACTCATGTTTATTGCGTTGATGACACTATCTAACCATCTCATCCTCTGCCATCCCCTTCTCCTTTTGCTTTCAATCTTTTCCAACATCAGGGTCTTTTCCAATGAATTCTACACTGGATAAAATGTAAGAAATGTATTTTTAAAAACATGTAACATCCGTGTCTTCTAAACATGGAGCGACCTGTAGGGCAGGGGTCCCTAACCTTTGCAACTTTAAGTCTGAAGGACTTCAGCTCCCAGACTTCTCCAGCCAGCAGGGTGTTTTGGCTCTGCTGAAAGGGATTTGCCTTCTTTCCCTGTTTTGTTTGTGATGGTGAAGAACGGCTATAAATTATTCCACATATATAAAATAATTGTTTAATTATTAGGGTGATTTAAAAAAAAAAAAAAACCTCCATGCATTATGTTGTTTTTTCCCCTTTTTGGATTATTTTCTCTTCCCTTTTTAACTATGTAAGCTGCCCAGAGTAATTTTGGAGTTGGACAGCCTTTTAAATTAAATACTTACTAACATACATATAAAACTTACCATGTTGAATTCTTGAATTTGCTTTAATAGAATGCTTATGTCCAAGCAATGTATTTGGAATTCTTCTGAAACGCAAAAATTTCACCTCATTTCTTAAACAGGGGGGTGGCCTAGAAGCACTGACGGAGAGGTTCCAGCCACAACAAGTAACACCACCACAAGCTCTTGTGATGGATCAGAAACCCGGCATGTACCCTCAGCCTTATCTCTCGGCTTCCCCCACTGCCAACCTTCCTGGGCCTTTCTCAGGCATCGTGAGGCAGAAACAGTCCTTTGGGCCTATGTCGGTCCAGATCCCTTCGCCTCGTGGGGCTTTCCCTGCTGTGGGGATGCAGCCACGACAGGCACTCAATAGGCCTCCAACAGCTCCAAATCAGTTGCGGCTGCAGTTACAACAACGTCTACAAGGGCAACAGCAGGTGAGTCCAGTCTCAGCTTGTCTGGTCATGGCCCATTGTGTGCTGGCCAAGCTGAAGTAATTGCCTATCTCTTGATCGCCCTTCCTCTCCTTTTCCATCAGTCAAAGAATGCATTCATTTAGTAATAAGCTTGTGGCTGTTCAGGAAATGCTTGAGCAGCTATTCGGGCAAGTTTCTTACATACAACAACCTCTTACTTGTGATGGCACAGACCTGTTCCTAAAAAAATTTAGGAACAATTTTCCTTTCAGTCCTGGAGCCATCTTGAAACATCGTCAGGGTTGCCACAGCAAGGCTGTAAATAGAGCTGTGGGAAAGGAAGGAGGGATTAGAGATAGCTGGGGAAACATGTAGCCAAAATAATGTTCTTTCTCTTGGGAGCCAAGCACACTCTCACCAGCACCCAGTGGGGCATGGATAGGAGTCATCTGGGTCCGGGGCTGTGACCTGATTGGAGCATGTGATTGGTGTGTGTACTGGGGGGGGGGGGGGACTTTGGATTTTGAATTGGGTGGAGAAAACCCCAGGGAGCTTCAGAGTCGGGTTTTCACCACCTGTGCCAATATGACATGCCTAATAAATCTATACTTTGAGGAACTCTCTGGCCTTGGAGTTTTGATTTCATCTGGGCTTTACTTGGAACCCTGACACCTGGACTTTCTTTTAGCATATAAGCAACTAACCAACTCTTCTAGCATGCCGTAGCGGTGATGTGCCAGTGCCTGGAAGCCGTGCGGATCTGTGCCAGTGCCTGGAAGCCGTGCGGATCTGGATGGGAAGTAACGGACTTAGGCTCAACCCGACCAAGACCGAGTGGCTGTGGTTTCCGGCTGCCCGATTCAACCAGCTCTCTCCAACGCTGGCCATAGGGGGCGAACATCTTGCCCCTGTGGATGGGGCGCGCAACTTGGGTGTCCTCCTGGATACCCGGCTGTCCATGGAAGATCAAGTGACAGCCGTGGCCAGGAGGGCGTTTTACCAGGTTCGCCTGGTACGCCAGTTGCGCCCCCTATTGGATCGGGACGCCCTTCGCACAGTCACTCATGCTCTCGTGACATCCCGACTGGATTATTGCAACTCTCTCTACATGGGGCTCCCCTTGAGGTGTACCCGGAGGCTTCAGTTGGTCCAGAATGCAGCCGCGCGAGCAATTATGGGCACCTCTAGGTTTGCCCATGTAACACCGCTGTTGCGTGAGCTGCACTGGCTACCTGTCGTCTTCCGGGTGCGCTTCAAGGTGTTAGTTACCATCTTCAAAGCGCTCCATGGCTCGGGACCTAGCTACCTGCGGGATCGGATCCTGCCCCATACATCCTCACGGCCGATTCGCTCCCACAGAGAGGGACTTCTCCGGGTGCCGTCCACTAGACTTTGTCAGCGGGCGACGCCCAGGGGAAGGGCCTTCTCTGTGGCGGGCCCAGCCCTCTGGAATGACCTTCCCCCCGATATCAGGACAACCACGGACCTCCGCTCCTTCCGCTTAAAATTAAAGACGCACTTTTTTCGTCTGGCCGGCCTTGGGTAGTCTCTTTTTAGGTCAGGGTTTTTTAGGGGTAATTTTTAGTTTAGTTATGGGTTTTAGCGCAGGATCTATTTAATCTATTTTTAACTCTGTATTTTGTATTTGTTTGTGGTTTATTTGTATTTTTAATTGCCTGTGCCCCGCCTCGAGTCCCCTTGGGGAGAGAGAGCGGGATATAAATTAAAATTATTATTATTATTATTATTATTTATTCCTATACAATAATACAATACAATAGCAGAGTTGGAAGGGACCTTGGAGGTCTTCCCTATACCATTTCAGACAAATGGCTATCCAACATCTTCTTGAAGACTTCCAGTGTTGGGCCATTCACAACTTCTGGAGACAAGCTGTTCCACTGATTAACTGTTCTAACTGTCAGGACATTTCTCCTCAGTTCTAAGTTGCTTCTCTCCTTGATTAGTTTCCACCCATTGCTTCTTGTTCTACCTCAGGTGCCTTGGAGAATAGTTTGACTCCCTCTTCTTTGTGGCAACCCCTGAGATATTGGAACACTGCTATCAGGTCTCACCTATATCTGGCATCTTTAAGTTTGATGTCTCTATTTTTTTTAAAAAAAATAATAATTTTCATTGAATACATTTTTAACAAGACAAAACAGTTCTAATATTAAAAAAAGAAATAAAATATGAAAGAATGGTGAATAAGCACAAAAGAAACTATTATAAAGAAGCCGCTTCCAATCTTTTTGACAGCAGTTTCAAATGCATTCATATTTTACCCTTATCCTCTAAGTGACTTTTTTCTTTCTTTCGATAAATTAGCCTTTCTAAAGACCTGGTATCTTCAGATACCAAAATTGAATCCCTACCAGAATGGATACCTCTTACGTCTTCTGTCTGCAGTCTTTCTTCTCACCACTATAGATGCTCTGAAAATCAGAAAATAAACTTTATGGCTATTAGACATTGCTGCTCTACGACTCCCAGATATCTAAGTTAGTGTGGGCAATAGAATGAGATGCTGGGTGCTTTGGATCAATAATAGCCAAAAAGCTGTAAGTTCCCCAGTCTTCACCTATGCAAACAGTCAGCTGACCTTGATTTATGTTGCAAGTTTTGTTGACTAAAGAAAAAGGTGAGATTGCAGTGCAGTTTGCAGAGAGACCAAATCTTCTTTGTTTCTTTGTCTCTAGATGATACACCAAAATCGGCAGGCTATACTAAACCAGTTTGCAGGGAATCCTCCAGGTGGTATCGGCATAAGGGCAGGCATGCAGCAGCAGATGACACCTCAGGTAAATGCCTATATATATATATATATATATATATATATATATATATATATATATAACCGCAGTATGTATTTTCTATGAATTTATCTAATACTGCCATCCATCCACCCAAAAAATCTTCATGTGATTGTATGGAAGAAAATGATACTGTTTTATTCTATCTATGCACTCTGTAAGGAAGCATTTCATTTTGCCTCTTGTGAATCTCCAGTGATTCAGCTATATTGAATGAATATAATTCTAGAGAATTATAACAGAGGCGGGGGGGGGGGGAACCTTCTACATCATTATTATATCGTTTAAGTCAGTGGTGATCATTTAAGGTTTTTGGTGCCAGGGAATACAATTTTTCCACGGACTGGAAGGATTGGGAGCGTGCATGCACAGATTTGCTCAGATGTGCATGGAATTTTGTTTGCCTGCTGCTCACCTACAACTGTGTGGCCCAATTCCTAACAGGCCATGGACCAGTGCCCATCTGCAGCCGGGAGTTGGGGACTCTTGACTTAAGTTACTTCTTTTGCTAATTAAGGGCCCCAATACCTAGTAAGGAATTTTTCCAGATTTTTTTTTCTGAGCTAGGCTTTCCAAGAGTGTGAAGCAAACTCCCTACCCAGTCAAAAACCCCTTTTATTAATTTACTCTGAATTCTTCTCATTTACATCCAACAAAGTCTTTCAAGGGAGGATTTACAGCCACAGACCTTATCTGGGTCAAAGAGCTGCCAGGCCAATATCTGCAAAATTTGGCACAGAATCTCAGAGAGTGACAAACCAGTTAAGTGAACTAATTGTCTCCTGCAAACTCCACTCCCTTTTTGCTCCTCTTTTATTTCCTCTGGGAGGGGCCATTCATGTTCTTTAGATGTTCCCTTTGTCTGGCAACTCTGCACATGCACACGCTAGGAACAAGCTCCAGCTGTTCGTCTGCCTCACTGATGTCTGACTCCGAAGGCAGCTGATAACTGGCATTAGACCCTGGCCCCCTCTCTGCTTCCGACACAGAGTCCTCATCAGAGCCTTTCCCAGACTCCAGGACTGGTCCATGTTCCTCCCTAACCTCCTCACTGTTCAAATCTTCTGCCAGCTCCCCTGACCGCTGTTGGGCCACAACAATTCTTGATTATTTAAGTTATTTTCTTACACCTCTGATATTCTTTTTGAAATATAGTCACCAGAATAATACATGTTTTTACTTGCAAAAAAAAAAAGGTGGGGGTTGTCACCATCATTCTAATTTCAGAGGAACATCTGTATGGCTTCTCCTGAAAAGCACAATCCTAGCCCAGGATCCTGATTAGCAAAGTTTAGGACAAACTTCTGCAACCTGATAGTCCCCTTCTACCCCCTTGTGTTGGGTTATCCTGTTGTCCCAGTCGGTATAGCTGTTGTGGACATAGATGGAGAGAACACCAGGGTAGATCAGAACTTGGAGAGATTTTCAAAACAGGCTGTTTGGAGGCGAGACCAGCTTGAGAGCAATGAACTATTGGATTACAAAAGAATGAGTGAGCATAGTGACAGAGACCAACAGCAGGTGTTCTTCTAGACAAGCAGAAGTTGGAACAGCTGATGCTTCTCCAAGCCCTCTTTTTTTCCCAAGCTAACAACTGCAGTAAAAAATCAGAAAGCTGGAATATTTGCTTGCAAAAGTTCAAAAAAGAGAGAGTCTTCCTGGGGTCAGGACAAGCCAGCAGATTGTTCATATTCTTTCATCTTTACCGGAAGAGCTAAATTCCTTCTCCTTCAATAAGGAGAGGAGTTGATTAATGACTTGGGTCTCCCATTCTTGCTGTTTCCAGATACTATTGATTTTTTTATATTCCAATCCCTATAAAGAGTTGATGAGATCTATAGTATACTAAATCTCCATGGATACATAGTTAAATGATAAAATCCCATGCTTAGAATGAGCCTAATGGAATAATTTATTTATTCATTCATTCATTTCATTTGTTTGTTTGTCAAACATGTACAAGATAACAAGCATAGGTATGAACATAAACATGAACAAAGGAAGTAATTACAGATAAATGGGGACAGTAGGACAGGGATGGTAGGCACGCTGGTGCGCTTATGCACGCCCGCTTTATGGACCTCTTAGGAATAGGGTGAGGAATAGGTTGAAATTGAAGCTGTGAGGGTTTGAGGCTGTAAACACGGAATCGGGTAGAGCATTCCATAATAAAGTAGCTTTTCATAAGTGTCCATGGAGCAGAGCATAATAGCAATTGCAGTTCCCATATTCCATGTCCTGCACACAGGTACTTTATCTCCATACCTTGAACATTCAATTAAACCATGGTGTTTAAGGACCATTGCTATTCTCTTATGGCAAACTCCAGGTAGTTAAGTGGTTTTAAACAGTGCACAAATGACTAAGTGATAGTGAATAACAAAAATAGCCATGGAGGAATATGTATAATTCTCTTGTTTGACTTACTTGGTTGAGCTGCTTTGATTATTCTATGCAAGCACACGTTTATAAAGCAAGCACATATTCATATTAATGTTTTTTATTTTTTGCTTGTACGTACAAGGTAATGTGTACTATATTACTACATTTGGTTCCCTTTTCCATGCACTTTTGCATAAAGAGATGTGAGAAATGGTGGAAAACAAGGTATTGAGGAGTGTGAATAGGGAGAACTTTGTGAAAGTTCCTTAGCAAAAACACTTGATAATGCCCAACCTTTTGAGGAGGTTGTCTGGCTTTTCATCTGAATCACTGTTGTGTTTTCTTCCTCCTCTCAGCCCCCTCTGAATGCACAGATGTTGGCTCAGCGTCACCGTGAACTTTACAGCCAGCAGCATCGACAGAGGCAACTCATGCAGCAGAGAGCCATGCTGATGAGACAACAGCAAAGCTTTGGGAACAATCTTCCCCCCTCAGCCGGGGTTCCGGTGCAGCTGTCAGCTGGGCGCCTACCCCAGGGTCCCCCACAGCAATTCCCTTTCCCCCCCAACTATGGTACGAATCCTGGAAACCCCCCTACCTCCACCAGCCCTTTCTCACAGCTGGCGCCAAACCCCGAAGTGGCATTGGCCAATCGTAGCAACCTGGTGAACAGGGGCATGATGGGAAGCGTCGGAGGACAGTTTGGCTCCAATATGAGCCCACAGATGCAACAGAACATATTCCAGTATTCCGGACCAGGTGTGTCTCAGTCTTTTAAAGAAACTTTGCTCCATTGGGACTTGCTGAATGGGGGAGAAGGTCAGTCAGTGGACACAACTTTGGAATGTGAGGACTCTGACATTTTCAAAGGTTTCTGGCTACCATAAAAGAGTTTGTCCAGAACAGGGGTGTCAAACTTGGGTCGTTGTGTCGTCCTTCGCTAAACCGGGGGTGGGCATGGCCAGCGCATGATGCATCCGGCCTGCGGGCTGCAAGTTTGACACCCCTGGTCCAAAAAATGACTTAAAGGAGAGGCATTTTAAGCTACATGTAGCAATAGTACTTAGACTTATGTACTGCTTCACAGTGCTTTACAGCCCTCTCTAAGCGGTTTACAGAGTCAGCATATTGCCCCCAACAATCTGGGTCCTCATTTTACTGACTTTGGAAGAATGGAAGGCTGAGTCAACCTTGAGCCAGTCAGGATCAAACTCCTCACTGTGGGCAGAGTTAACCTGCAATACTGCATTCTAACCATTGCAACACCACGGCTCCTGTAGATTCCAAAATTCTTGCGTGTGGTTCCCTTTCTCACACCAAAAACTGCAACATATTCCAAAAAATGCAGCATATTATCATCTTAAATGGGACACGAGGGAGAAATATAAAATCTTATGAATTGTATTTAATTTGGCTTACATGAAAGCACATTTAATTAACTGAATTTAATTAAAACTGACAGATCTCTGAAAAGCCAAAATAGAGCTCTTTGTCTGAAAATGTTGCATGCTTGTGATTTAAATGAATGTCTTCACCATCTCCACCCTACTCCAGAATGTTTGAATCTCTCTCAACCTCTTGTTAATGGATACCTGATTGTGTATCAAGCTTTAATTTTAATACAGTACTGATTAAATAAATTACAGCATAAAATATTGTGTTTGCCATCACCTGTGAATTAATCCAGTTACCTTTTGTTGGTTTCATTTCAGGAATGGGTCAGCAAGGTGAAGCCGCTTTTGCTCCATCACTCAGTCCTAGTAGTCCTTTGATGTCCCCTCAGATCCCTCCATCTCAGAGCCCCATGCTGCAGTCTGCCCCACCTACACCTGGGTATCAGTCACCTGATATAAAGACCTGGCAGCAAGGAACTATGGGGAATACCAAGTAAGCCTGATTCTCAAATACAGATGCTCGGTAGTTGAATGTCAACTCTTAGCAAAGCTTTTTTTAAATATTTTTTGACCAGACACCTCTATCTGGTCAATAGTTAGACAACTTAGTATTGAAGATGATGAAATTGATGATACACGCTCCATTCCTCAGAGCACACGGTTGACATTCCTTGAAACCTGCAATCAATTATACTTCGATCCACTTTATTATTGGTTTCCTGCTATTCCTCCAAATATTTTTAGGCTGGACCGGTCAGATTTCTGTTATTAACATTTCTAAATGATTTTCCTGTCTCCTTTCTCCCCCCCCCCCTCCCCCTCTTTCTTCTTTTTAAAATACTATTATTAATTCAAGGTAGGAAAACAATTTATCATTTCAGATAGATCGTAGCAAGTTTATTTTGACTGGACCAACTAGTTTTGCTTTTTTGAACTCGTACAAAAAGAATGAGAATAATATGGGAGTGTAATTTGTCTGCTATGCAACTTAACATGATTCTGAAATTGAACTGGTTTCGAATGAAGCCCATCCCAGTATGTAATTCCTGTGCCTCATTCTTTCAAATGCAGTGTATATGGCCAGGCTGGGCAGACTCAGCCCCCCTCAGCTCAGCAGGGAATGTACAACAACATGAGCATCACAGTCTCCATGGCCGGAGGAAATGCCAGTGCCCAGAATCTGAACCCAATGGCTGGGCAAATGCCAATGAACTCATTGCAGATGCCTGGCATGAACCAGCTATGTTCTGAGCAGGTCAGTGTATCCAGATGTGTCTCCCTTCCTGTCCTGTGGACTTTGCCAAAGTCTCAAAATATGAACCCTTAATAAGACCCCACTTGGAATACTGCATCCAGTTTTTATCAACATATTATAAAAAGATGTAGAAACTCTGGAAAGAGTGCAGAAAAGAGCAACAAAGATGATTAGGGGGCTAGAAGCCAAAACATATGAAGAACAGTTGCAGGAATTGGGTTTGTCTAATCTAGTGGAAAGAAGGACTAAGGATGACATGATAGCAGTGTTCCAGTATTTGAGGGACTGCCACAAAGAGGAGGGGGTCAATTTAATTTTCAAAGTACCAGAGGGCAAGACAAGAAACAATGGATGGAAATTAAGCAAGAGGGAAACAACTTAGAACTAAGGAAAAATTTCCTAACCGTGAGAACAATTAACTAGTGGAATGGCTTGCCTTCAGAAGTTGGATCACTGGATGCTTTTAAGAAAAATCTGGACAGCCACTTGTCTGAAATGGTATAAGGTGTCTTCTTGAGCAGGGGGTTGGACTAGAGCACCTCCAAAGTCCCTTCCAACTCTGTTATTCCGTTATTGACATTTATATATTTATAAGAAGAGCCATTTTTCCTCTTCCACCAACAGGGAGAAAACTTCTGGGAGACTTGAAATAAGTAGAAAGCCAAAAGAAAGGCTAAACGCTCTTCTCTATTGGGGTGACAAGATATCCCATTTGGGCACATTCTGGCTTTTAGCCTTGGAAATTTGACCCTTGATATCTCCTACTCCTTATTGTAAAGTTTTTAGATGTTCAAGATAGCAGATCCCGTTCTGCTGAAGAATTTAGTAGATTTCAAGATGATATGACATGAGTGTTACACGTTCTAAGGTTTTGCAGCCTTTGCCACGTTAGCATATCTCAAATCTAAGATGAGGTTAACAAAAAATTTTAGTTTATACATTAGGAATTCAGAGTTCAGATTTGAAGACTTAAGGTGCTCTTGGTCTTTGTCAGGTATGTAAAGCAAATGTAGAATCTGCCCAGCAGATTTACTCAGTCTGTGCTTTTCTTCCACACTCAGCACAGGCCTATGAACAGCAAGGGGGAATGCTTAATGTTTAACCCCCATTGAATTGTTTAGCTGCCCAGAATCACCTCAAGAGTGACATGGATGGCTTATAAGAACAACAAAAATGATTAAGGGACTGGAGGCTAAAACATATGAGGAACGGTTGCAGGAACTGGGTATGTCTACTTCAGTGATGGCTAACCCTTTTTGGCTTGCGTGCCAAAAGCAAAGGGAGCGCAGGGGGGTCGTGTGTGAGCGTGCCACACCCATAACGCTATGTGCGCAACCCCCTGCTTTTGGCACGCTTTTTTCACCCTCCCCAGACTCCAGAGGCTTTCTAGGAGCCTGGGGAGAGTGAAAACAGCCTCCACCTCCAGAGGCTTCAGCAGCTTCCCTGAAGCTTCCAGAGGACAAAAACGGCCTCAAAAGAAGGCCTAAATCAGCTGGCCAGTGCACACATGTGCACTGGAGCTGACAGGGCAATGCCTTGCGTGCCCTAAGAAATGGTTCCGCGTGCCACCTGTGGCACCCGTGCCATAGATTCGCCATCACAGGTCTAGTTTAATGAAAAGAAGGCGTAGAGGAGACATGATAGCAGTGTTCCAATATCTCAGGGGCTGCCACAAAGAAGAGGGAGTCAAACTATTCTCCAAGGCACCTGAGGGTAGAACAAGAAGCAATGGGTGGAAACTAATCAAGGAGAGAAGCAACTTAGAACTGAGGAGAAATTTCCTGACAGTTAGAACAATTAATCAGTGGAACCGCTTGCCTGCAGAGGCTGTGAATGCTCCAACACTACAAGTCTAAGAAGATGTTGGATAGCCATTCGTCTGAAAGGGTATAGGGCTTCCTGCCTAGGCAGGGGGTTGGACTAGAAGACCTCCAAGGTCCCTTCCAACTCTGCTATGGGTATTGTATTGTATAAATCTAATTTAAAAAATAAATAAATGAGCCAAAATGCTTTTGAAAACAAAGAACTTCTGCCTTGGTCAGGGAGTTGGACTAGAAGACATTTAAGGATCATCTCCAGCCCTCTGCTTCTATTATTCTAAGGCTGTTTCCTCTCCATTGCTGTATTTTAACAGTTTTTGTAAGCTACTTAGAGTTGGCCACTTTAATGGGGCATAAAATCATCATAATAAATATGTAAGTTCAGAGCTAAGATGCTAATTGTATTTACAATAGGAACCATTCAGAACAAGCCGGATCAAGGAATACTATTTTTGTTGACAGTTATCAAGCACTGCCCAAACTTGCCTTTTCTGTCCAGATACCATATGCAAAGCTTTTCCTCAAGCCAGGGAAGACAGATGTTCATCGTGAATTGGTCGAGATGATGCCTGCAGCTCCCTTTGATTTTGACTTTTCATCCATCTCCCTTTTCCTGTGCCAAGACTATTAAGCCATTTTCTAATTTCTCCTCTTGTGCTGATGAACTTTTTGTCTTGTTGATATTGTTTTCAGGTAAACGACCCAGCTCTCAGACCCACCGGCCTTTATTGCAACCAACTTTCCTCCGATCTTTTGAAAACAGAAGCAGATGGAGCACAGGTCAGTAAGACATTCCTAAGGCAGAACTCTGTTGGGAAAATTTTAAATGGTTGCCTTGCACTGCCTCTAGGAATATTCTCAGAGAGGCAGTAGGATTCTGCAACAGAGCAAATTCCGTTCCAGAAAAAACTTCTCAAAGGCTGCCTGGCTTGGAATTGAATTGATTGACAGTAGGCATCCTTTACACAGCCTGGGATTGGCATTGGGACACACTGACAAGCAGTTTGTTTATTTTCACATAATGTTGAGTGAAAATTTCCTTGACAGATGATTTTGTAAAGCAAAAGCCTATCCCATAAGATCCTTCTGATTTTTCAGACAGGTATTCCTGTGCTAGCTCCTTTGCACCTTGTCCTAATTGTATGGCTTTGGAGCTGCTCTAATGTACAAAAAGGGGCATACTGATTTTATTTATAATATTTTTTTAATGAGTCACAGTGGTGTGGTGGTTAGAATACAGTATTGCAGGCTTCCTCTGCATTCCATTACCAACTGTTCAATCCTGACTAGCTCAAGGTTGACTCAGCCTTCCATCCTTCTGAGGTCGGTAAAATGAGGGCCCAGATTGTTGGGAGCAATATGCTGACTCTGTAAACTGCTTATATAGGGCTGTAAAGCAGTATATAATTCCAAGTGCTATGGCTATTTTCTGTAATCTGTGAATTTCTCTTTCCTGTTTTGTGAAATCAGGCATGCCCTTTCTAAATCTCAAGGATCTGTTGGCTATAAATTTGGCTTATGTACGTATGTATCAGGTCACAAGAATTGTTCCTAGAAAAACATGTGATACCAGAAAAGCTATAAGTAGCAAAAGCTAAAACTGAATCTGTACTCATGAGTCAGGCAGACCACCAGTTCCTATAAGGTCACTAGAATCAGTTATTCTTATCAGTAATAGTAAAAGCAATAAATGAAGAAAATGAAGAGCTATAAGAACAATGCCACTTGAAATTCTCCTTTATAACACTAACATTTGAGTTTTTAAACTTTCATCCTGAACCCAAAATACAATTAACACTTAAGTCAGCCTATCCAAGGAGAGCGTTCCGGAGAAAAGGGACTGTAAGACAGAAGGGGATAATCTTCTTAGGCAATTCAGAAGCCTGAGGACAGTCTCTGGAGACAATCTTAACATCTGAGCAGGGGACTTGGTCACAAGGAAAACTTTAATGATCAGAAACTTGGAAGTCATTACTGATTGCTGTTGAAGACTGGAATTACAGTAGCTCCATATGCCCAATCTCCATTAATAATCCTTCTGCCATTTTACATTAAGTGCTGTTTCCTACAGAGGTGATCATAACAAACAACATTATGCAATAATCCAAATAATAGGTAAATATCTATGAGAAATCTATTGAAAAAATCACTGCAATCATAATCAGAACAACAGGTAGCATCGGCAGATTGTAAACTGTTCCTTAATGCAGAAGGGAAACACATCCCAATTAACAAGGTCGATGCTCTGTTGACCAACAGTAAATTCAATTTTGCCAAGATTTGAATTTCTGTTTGTTAGCCTTCATCTAGTCTATTATGAATCCCAAATTAACATTTCGGCACTTCCACGATATCACCTACATTTGATGAAAAGGAAAACAAGAACTTCATTTTATGTCCCCAAACACTCTTTCTTCCTCTGCTTTCTTCCAGCATTAGAACAGAGAAAGCAGTTTGTTTTAGAACAACCAAACTGATATGAACCTAAAAAATCTAGCTGCCGTTTCATTTTTAAAAAAGGGCCAAAATGTCAGATATAAAATGGAATGAAAATTATCAGAGCTTTGAATGCTAATTTATTAGAAGTCATATTCTAATTTAAATTGACTATGTTAAATCCAATTGTTATAGAATATAGACTAACAGAGTTGGAGGGGACCTTGGAGATCTTCTAGTCCAACCCCCTGCTTAGGCAGGAAACCCTACACCACTTCAGACAAATGATTATCCAACATCTTCTTTAAAACTTCCAGTGTTGGAGCATTCACAACTTTTGGAGGCAAGTTGTTCCACTGATTAATTGTTCTAACTGTCAAGAAATTTCTTCTTAGTTCTAGATTGCTTCTCTCCTTGATTTGTTTCTACCCATTGCTTCTTGTCCTACCACTACTTGCTTTGGAGAATAGCTTGACTCCCTCTTCTTTGTGGCAGCCCCTGAGATATTGGAACACTGCTATCATGTCTTGCCTTCATATTTGAAATGAATTAATAATCTAAATATTTTAAACCTATTTTTTCATGGAACTGATTTGGCCAACTGCCATTTCTTATGAGTGGCATTTTTCCCCCCCACGGAAGAGTTTTTGAGAGTTCTTTTGTGGCTTAAAAACAATGTAAGACAGCCTTTCTCAGCATGATAGTTCCCTACTCTAATTAGAAGATACAGCACCAGGTTGGAAAAAGCTGGTGTAAGCAATGGTTATCAGATACCTTTATTACCTAGCGAGATTCAACACAATCTGCTGAGTTAATTAGTCCTTCATGGTGACTGTCTGCAGCATCCATTAAGATACTAGTTTTATTATATGCAATTTTAAGTCCTTTCAAGAACTCGATATTTAAAGACGTGTTTCTTCATTTTATCTGGAATAGCAGAGATGTGCACAGATTGCACAGCAAATGACATAGTCTCATTTTCCCAATGCATACAAGCATGATGTTTTATAATCAATGTTTGGTTTCGCACACCAATTGTAACACAATGAAATGAATTTGATTTTGGTATATAGCACATTGTAGGAATCTAGCCATTACCTTAGCACAGGGGTGGGCAAACTTTGCAACTTTAAGTCTGAAGGACTTCAGCTCCTAGACTTCCCCAGCCAGTTTGCCCACCCCTGCCTTAGCATATTCCTGTTCCAAATATATGGATATTCTTCACTAAAGCTTAAGGAAAGCAAAGACCCATTTTTAAATTAGAAAAACTACTTCTGAGTCCCTGAAACTGTCCTCTATTTCAATAAGGGATGAAAAATTGTAAACTTAAATATTGATGTTTATTATATAGCCTCCTCATTCTTTATGCAAAGGATCAGTGCTGTCTAAACCCATCTGTAGCCAATGGGTGGGGTGTCAAAGCGTAATGCCATGTGATAACTGCAACTACTATAATGATGATGATCCCAAAGGTTTTTAGTTTGTTTGATTAGTTTTGCCAGACAACTCTTTGCCAAAGTTTCAACCTATGAGGAATAATACTTACATAGACATATGGATCTATGAGATTTATGATCAGGATTGAGATCAGAGAAGTCACACTAACAATACTCCAAATTATGTAGGCGCATATGAAATCAGTTGCACCCACAAACCAAGAAGTACTTCAAATCATAGAATCATAGGGGTGGAGGGGACCTTGGAGGTCTTTTAATCCAACCCCCTGCTCAAGGCAGCAAATTTTATACAATCCCAGACAAATGGTTGTCCAGTCTTTTCTTGAAAACCTTCAGCAATGGAGTACTCACCATTCTGAGAGCAAATTGTTCCATTGATTCATCATTCTCACTGTCGGGAAATTCCTTCCAGGTTGGATCTCCCCCCAATGAGCTTCCATCCATTACTACTTGCTACTTTTTCCTTCATAAAACATTTTTTATTGGTTTTACAGTATATATGGGAAAAAGGTTATAGGGTTAAAGTAACATTTTAGTGGCTTCCATGCCGGGGGTGGTGGTCCCACCAAAACTTCGTACAAATACAATATTTTTTAAAGAAAAACAAAGGACAAGCATACATATAAGTTACATTGCAAATTTCATACATTCGATCATGTTTTTCAGTGCCATCTAATTCAACTACTACTTGCTACTTTTGTCAGTACTATATAAAATATAATCATTCCTATCTTGGTGCTCTATCAAATTGACATACTGTTAACCAAGATGGGAATTATAATTCATTACATAGCGAAAGCACCAATCGGGGTGATTTTGTATTAAACGCCGAGAGGCTTTCAAGGCTCTTGAGAGGAAGAGGATGCTCTATTGTGTAAACCAGGGGTCCCCAACCTTTGCAACTTTAAGTCTGAAGGACTTCAGCTCCCAGAAGCTGGCTGGAGAATTCTGGGAGCTGAAGTCCTTCAGACTTAAAGTTGCAAAGGTTGGGGACCCCTGGTGTAAACAGTAAAACACAATAATCCCACAAATCATAACAGCATAAAATCCAAAATGGGTTTTAGGCATTCCACGATAGAATGGAAGCAGTCAAGAAAACCTGCCTCTAACATCACTAACATATTGGGAGGGTTCATTGCAGGGTGCTCTTCTTGGCCAGTCGCGATTTGATGGGTAGGCTGTATTTCTAGCAAACGCTCTGTGCTTAGCTATAGCTGGAAATGCTAATTTTTAAAATAGGTGTCAGTTTTTAGCCTTTAATGTTTTCTTGCAGTGAAAACAGAATTTTAACAATGTGGATGTTCACACTGACTTTGGAACAGAAATGACATGCATATAGTGAGGCAATGTGAACTGCTTCCTATTTAACTTCGTGAAGTGGTTTGCAATAAAAATTCAATAGAAAGCATGTCTATTTAATAATTAAATTTACTTTGGAGACAGTCAGTATTTGTAGGCTTTTTCACAGGGAAGTTGATAAATAGCCTGCTAAAACAAATTTGTATACGTTTGTGTACAGAAGCAAGCCTAGTGATAAATATTCTTCTTGTATTCTGGACTGATTCCAGGTATAAGCCTATTAAGTAGATTAGTCTGAATGTAAATATATTGGCCTACTGTTCAGGTCTGTTCTAAAATTTATTAAGGTACTTTAATTGAAACATTTTGTACTCTGTGATAAATGTATGCTAAGAATATGTTTATATAGTCATGCATACAGTTTCCAGGGCATGAATAATTTACATATCTGAAGTAAGAGCTTACTGAATAACAGATTTAAATAACAATTAAATTTTATTTTTAAATGTTACAGCATTCTGAGTCCATTTCTTTTAACGTCATACACTCTGCTCTACCGGCTACTACTTTTTGGCACCATTTCCCCATACTATTCAGGATTCCTAATATTGGTTGCTAGTTCCTGGGTTCTGCATGCGGGCATTCATAATCATTCTATAGCTTTGACTACTTTTTCAATCTTTTATCCTGCCTTCGCTATTTTTATAAATAACTCAAAAGTGGTGAACATATCTGATACTCCTTCCTCTTCCTTATTTTCCCCACAACCACCATGTGAGGTGAATTGGGCTAAGAGAAAGTGTCTGGCCCAAAGTCACCCAGCTGGCTTTAATGCCTAAGGAAGGACTAGAATTCAGTCTCCCGGTTTCCATCCTGATGCCTTAACCCAGGGGTCTGCAAAGTCGGCTCTTTTAAGACTGGTGGACTTCAACTCCCAGAATTCCCCAGCAAGCTATGCTGGCTGGGGAACTCTGGGAGTTGAAGTCCACCAGTCTTAAAAGAGCCGACTTTGCAGACCCCTGCCTTAACCACTAGACTGGTGGTTCCCAACGTGGGCCCCACGCCCCATAGGGGGGCAATTTGATTTTTAATGGGAGCAATTTGAACCTTGTTTAAAACAAGTTAATGTTGAACAAGTTAAACAAGTTAACTTTTAGGCTTCCTCTTCATGAGTAGAGTTCACTTTTTGAATAAAGTAAGAATTATATGTCACAGGGCATCAGGATTTTGGAGATGCTTAGGTGGGACATGGCCAAAAAAGGTTGATAGCCACTGCGCTAGACCAAACTCAGTCTTGAAGAAAAGGCTACCCCACATTGTCCTCTTCTTTCCCCTACACCCTCCCAACAAACTTGGAACCTCCAGGGTGTAACCCATCTGGTCTTGAATGCAAGAAGATGTGAACTTTTACCTAGCTCTGATCCAAATGAGTGCAGCGGTTTTCTTTTTGTAGGGCAAGAAGACAGAAGAGCCCTTCTCTGTGGTGACTACAGACTAGAGGAATTCTCTAGTGAGTTTCCACTTCACCGTAGTACCCAGTCCATCTGCCCAGGGGCCTTTTCCCATGCTTGGCTAACAGTCTCTTTTTTGTCCTGGCAGGTCCAGCAGGTCCAGGTGTTTGCTGATGTGCAGTGTACAGTCAACTTGGTGGGCGGAGACCCTTACCTGAACCAGCCTGGCTCCGTGGATACACAGAAAGGCAGCACAGCCTCTCAGACCCCACAGGCCCAGCAGAAAAGTCTTCTTCAGCAGCTACTGACTGAATGACCCGCTTTTCAAAGGAATGTGAAATTTAAATAATGACATACGGATATATAAATATATATATATAAATATATATGTATATTATATATTTTTCTGAGATTTTTGGTATCTCAAAAACTTGCAGCCATTCTTCAGCTCTTGTAGTATATGGAGCAGGAAAAAAAATCCCTCCTCCCCTTTTGGTTTTTTAAACAAAGATGGATTTCAGCAAAGTGACAAGACAGAACCATTGAGCCAAATTTTACAGATTATCCTTATTTTTATAATCAGTTGCTGGCTTCTTTTCCCAGAAGGACATTGCTAGTGGGGTTGAGGGTGGGGGTGGGAGAGCAAAACGGAAGGCATGTGGCTGTCAGGTGGAGGAGGAGAAGGGGTTGAAGTCTCAGTTTCAGCTGGATCTGTCACTGATTTGCATCTTCAGTAAAGCAGGAATGGGCAAATAATTGTGCACGCTCATCTCTTCTTTGGGAAGGGATGTTCCTTAGCTGTTCTTAAACATGTACGCCCTCGCTCACTGCTTGCCCCCCAATTCGTTTGTGCTTTTCTTAGCAATTGTGAGTTTGTCAGTTTTAAAGAAAAATGATATTAATAATATTAATATTAATAATAATAAATATTTTGCCCCACTGTTTTTTTTTCATGTTTTATGCTGGTAAATAGACAGCCTCCTTAGTGACAAAGAGGTCTTTGTAGTATATGAACAACAAATCGAGTGGGAGTTCCTATAAAAACTAATATAATTGTTGAAAATAAAACATGTAAATCCACTTGGGGGATAATTGCAATTATTTTTAGAGGGAGAGGAGGAAGTGGCTCCGAAAGCAATGCACCAAGTGCATCCCACCCATTTCCATGGGACTTGTAAGAGAGACACTGGGCCACAGGCAATTCTTGTCAAAAATGCAATGGAAGAAGTGCAGCAGAAGCTCAAGTTGCAGTTCTGGCCACTATTGTAGATTTTTTTTTTTTTAAGTGATTCAAATTGAGCAGTCAGCACTTGTTTTGATTCTGTTTAACAGCCAAGGTAGCTTAAAACTATTTAAAATAATATGAATTATGATTATAATAAAAAGGCGCTTCTCTGTGGAATGGGAGACAAGTTAATACTTTTTCCCTCTCAGGCCTTTTAATGTAAATAGCTCAGACTTCTTGTATAAATTCGTTTCTTTCTCTTTTTAGTTGGGGATTGCTCTTAAATAGCATTGCTTTTGGAAGGGGTGGGGGGTTTCTTTCTTTTCTCTCTTTCTGAAATTTTGTTGATGTGTGAAAATAAAACTGTGTAGCTTTTGTTAAATGAATTTGCAAGAGTTTAAAACACAAAGAGACAAACCTAATGGCTGATGTTGCATTATTGCTTAGAACAGAGGGTATGGACCAGAGGTGGTATTCAGCAGGTTCTGACCAATTCTGGAGAAATGGTAGCTGAAATTTTGAGTAGTTCGAAGAACCGGTAAATACCACCTCTGACTGGCCCCGCCCTCATCTATTCTCTGCCTCCCAAGTCCCAGCTGATCGGGAGGAAATGGGGATTTTGCAGTAACCTTCCTCTGCCATGCCCACCAAGCCACACCACACACCACCCAGCCACACCCAAAAAACCGGTAGTAAAAAACAATGAATCCCACCACTGATGTGGACTTACATTTTGGACAATCTGGAAGAGACACAGCATCATGAGAAGAAAGAATTGATAATAAAGAGAGCTTGCTCAGCAAGTGACTAACAGTTCAAGGTATCTCTAAGATGCAGAGATCTGCCCTAGATCGTGGCATTTTAAAGTTCAGATTTTCTCTTAGTTTTACCCATGTGGATTTAAAAAAAATAAAAACTAGGAGAGAGAATGTTCACTGCTCAGACCTGAACTAAATGCCAAATTCCAATATGCTCTCTTGCCACTCTAATCATGCAAGGGTTTAGTTTTACAGAAATCAACGAGCATCAAGATGAAATATCAAGAAAAGACTAAATGATTTATTCTACTGAACATGCCTCAATACTTCAAGCACCGTACAGCACTTAGACAAATCTTGACTGATCTTTAAAACACCAAGCATTTTAGGTCTAGTTAGTACTTGGACAGAATATCAAGAAATTGAAAGATTTAAAAAAAATATCTCAAAATGTAGCAACAATCCTTGGTTGTATAAACAGGCATAAAATCAAAATCACATGAATTATTAGTACCGCTTTATAAAACCTTAGTAAGACCACACCTGCATCCTATTTTAGTCATTTTATGATTTAAGAAAAGGATGTTGAGACTGGAAATAGTGCAGAGAATAACAACTAAGACTATTAAAAGACTGGAGACTAAAGCATATGAAGAATGTTGCAAGCTATTCTAGATAAAGGGATTAGGGGTGACATAATAGCAGTATCCCAGTATTTGAGGGGCTGCCACAAAGAAGGGGTCAATTTATTTTCCTAAGCACCAGAAGGCAAGACAGAAAACAATGGATAGAAACTAATCAAGGAGAGACGCAACCTGGGATTAAGGAGAAATTTTCTAACAATGAGAAAAATTAACAGTGGAACATCTTGCCTTCAGAAGATGTAGGTGCTTCAGCACTAAAGGTTTTTATAAGAGACTGGATAGCTACTTATCTGAAATGGTATAGGATCTCCTGTTTCAGCAGAGGGTTGGACCAGAAGACCTACAAGGTCCCTTCCAGCTCTATTCTGAGTGATTAAACATACCTGTGTACTTGTAACTGTGAGAACGCAAGATTGTTTGTTTATATGCCAACCATGTTGCAGTTATGCAAATTGAATGAGACTTGACTTTTTTTTTAAAGTAAACTTCTATATATCCCAACTGAAAGAAGCTAATAACTAGCTGGGCCTTGCTTTAGGAATTGTTTCCATCCAGACCAATTTAACAGAATAACAGAAGTTGGAAGGGACCTTGGAAGTCTTCTAATCTAACACCTCCCCCTCAAGTAGACCATACATCATTTCAGGCAAATGGCTGTCCAGTATCTTTTTAAAAGCCTCTGCTGTTGGAGCACTCACAACTTCTGAAGGCAAGCTGTTCCACTGGTTAATTGTTCTCACTGTCAGGAAATTTCTCCTTAGTTCTAGATTGCTTCTCTCCTTGATTGCTTTCCAAACGTTGCTTCTTGTCTTGTCTTCTGCTGCTTTGGTCAATAGATTGACCCCCTCTTCTTTGTGGCAGCCCCTCAAATATTGTAACACTATCATGTCGCCCCTTATCCTTTTCACTAAACTAGACATACTCTATTCCTGCCATTGTTCTTGATATCCTTTAATATCCATCCCTCTAATCATCTTTTTTGCTCTTCTTTGCACTCTTTCGGAAATCTCAGCATCTTCTTTATATCATGACCAAAACTGGATGCAGTATTCCAAGTGTGGTCTTACTAAGGCCTTATAAAGCAGTACTAACACTTCACGTGATCTTAATTCTAGCCCTCCATTAAAGTAGCCTAGGATTCCATTGGTTTTTTAGGGCTGCTGCCACAAACGGTGGTCTCATATTTAAGTGACTTTCCACTAGGACTCCAAGATTCCTTACACAGTTACTGCTATTGAGCAAAGTTTCATCTAATTTTTACCTGTACATTTGGGTTTTTTGCTTAACGGTAAAACCTTACTTTTCCCTATACTGAATTTCATTTTGATAGATAGGACTCAGTGTTCAAGTCTGTTGAGATCCATCTGGATCTTAAGACTATCTTCTGAGGTGTTGGTTATTCCTACCAGCTTGTCATTGTCTGCAAATATGAGGATTCCTCTTTTATTCCCTCATCTAAATTGTTTATGAAGATATTGAACTAGGCCTAAGATAGAACCTTTGGGTACCCCATTGGTTACTTCCCTCCATGTAGATAGTTTTATTAAGGACTACATGTTGAGTGCAGTTTGTCAGCCAGTTATAAATTCATCTGGTGGTGATGCTGTCTCTCACATTTTTCTAGCTTAACAAGAGGTAGGTCATGGTCTATTTTGTCAAATGCCTTATTGAAATCCAAGTATACTAAGTCCACAGCATTTAGCTGATTCACTAATTTAGTCACTTAGTCACAGCATTATTTATTTTTGATAAACCCATGTTGGCTTCTGTTTACGACTTGGCTTGCTTTTAGGTGTTTGCAGATCTGTTGCTTGATTATCTTTTCCAGAATCTTCCTAGGTATTGATGTCAGGCTGATTGGTCTGTAGTTTCCTGGATCTGGTTCCCTCCCCCCCCCCTTTTTTTTTTTTTTGGAAGATGGAAACAATGCTTTTCTAGTCCTCTGGTAATTCTCCAGTGCTTCAAGATCTTTGAAAGATATTTCGATAGCTCAATGGTTCCAAGATCATGTGTACCAGCTCTTTTAGAACTCTGGAATGTAATCCATAAGATCCTAGTGATTTGAACTCATCTAAGTGGACTAGTGTTCTTTTACTATTTTCTTGAGCACCAGTATTTTAATCTGAATTCCTAGTTTGTCTTTTAAGGTTCTGTTTTTGGTAGGTTGGGCTATTTTTTTCCTGTGAAGACAGATGCAAAGAATTAAGCAGCTCTCCTTTATCCCTGCTGCCTGTCACTTCCTTGCGATCTTCTCCCTTAAGTGGATGGGTTGACTTTTTTCTTATTTTTTATATGTTGAAACTTTTTCATGTACATACGTTACAAATCCTAGTTCATTCTGAGCATTAGCTCTCCTGACTTCATCTTTGCAGATTCAGGCTATATGCTGGTATTTTGCCTTTGTTACCTTTTTCACATTAATTTTTATCTTTCAGTGTATCAAAATTCTTTGTGCAACTGTGGTTTCTTCTTGGGTTTTTTTTTCAGTGGTATTGAGCTGGACTGGGCTTTTATCATATTTTTTACTTTCCCGATTCTTGGTTTTCCCTTTAAAATTTGTATCCATTAAATCCTTTCCAACTTCTAAGTTTGTTAAAATCTATTCCTCTAGGTTTTCTTGTGTCTGTACTATGTTGAATTCTAATGACATGGTCACTCTCTCCCAACATTCCTGCAATTTAACCCCCTTTATAATTTATTTTCTGTTAGTAAGAATTAGGTCCAGTATGGCTTTCCTTCCAGCTCCCTCCTCTATCTTTTAGATGACAAAGTTATCAACTAGGTTGGGCAGGAAACTGTTTGATCTCCCACTTGATGCAGAGTTTGTCTCCCAGTTGATGTCAGGGTAGTTAAAGTCCCTTATTACTACTTGGCAAGTTTCCTACATTCATTGGTTAACTCTTCAGCAAAAATTTGTCTATTTGGGGGGGGGGGGGGTTGAGTGGCCTGTATGTCATTCTTTTTTCTTTTTATATTGACCCACATGCTTTCTAGGCGGCTTTCATCCTTGGTTTTATGCATTTTTGTAGAGGTGCGGTGATTTCTTACACATAATGTAATTACATCTCCACTTTTGGAGGTATGTATTGGCTCTTCTACTGTCATTCACAGTATTACAGAATTGGAAACTCAACACTTCAGTTTAATTCACCCAGGTTTACACATATATCTCCTTAACTGTTTTTCAGCTGTTGATTAGCCAATCCCTGTACTGATGAGCGGCTGGGAAAGAAGCCCAAAACCACAGCCATAATAAAGCTATCTTTTTCAACAGGAGGCTAATAAGATATTTCAACACAAACAGACTGTGATTTCAATACGAAACTTTTCCAGGGCATTATTCAATACATTCACTTGGGATATACAGTATAAAATTAAAATAACTGTCTTTAATGAATTGCAGGCCATTAAAAGTTTTTGCAGAAATATTTTTTTGCTTTAGAGTACATAGAAACTGCTTATGCTTCCCATACTTTGGGCTAAAATGTAATCCACTAATTTATGAATCGAGTTGTAAAAATTCAGCCTACATGTTGACGGGAACAATTCAATATGGTAGCTGTCTTCCATTCAAGTATCCAAAAGGAGTCATTACCATCCAGATTAATTTAAATAGACGACTCCTCTGATCTAGAAGAGTAATATTAGACTGCAAATTTACCAATCCACAAACATTCTTCCCATAATAACCAATCAAAATGAAGACTTAAGTCTACAAGAAAGACTTGCGAGGATAAGAATTTTTTCCCTATTGCTGCTGAGCAACTGGTATTTACAAATTATGTCACTACTGATACTGGCAGCCGCAAAAAAATCTGTTACAAACAGAGGCCACGGGCTGCATTTATATAATGGATTGAATAATGAATGATACCCGAGGACATTTTAGCCTAGTATGTTCATTGAAGAGATCTGCTTTTATGGGCCAATGCAAACATATAAAATTGAATTTATTAATTCAGATGATTAAATTACAAGCAAATATGTCATGCAAGTATAGTAATAAATTCTCCATGAGTTTGTCTAATTTCTTTCCAAAATTAGACTTGAGAGTTGAAGATCATCATCATCATCAGTTTGTGAAAGAAAATTCTACACTTTTACTATTTATATCAAGCTTATCCTGGATATTCCATTGTTCACCTTCAGTGCATAGCACACTTTTACAGTATTATTTATTTTATTTTTCATATTTATCATACCTTTGAAGCGCTTTGAAATTCCTTTTTACTTCTATCATCCTTATGTTATCACTGCTCAATCCTAACTCCGTATTGGTAAATAAATTTTAAAATGCAGATCTCAGATTATTGAAGCTATGTTCCTAACACATGCAACAGTGTTCATAAGAGACCCCATCTTTATTCATGCATTTTATATTTTTAGTGAGATTTTGTCAAAATTTTTCTAAAAGCTCAGAAGGGTTTCTGCATCTATGAACTGCCACTATTATTAGTGCAGATAAAAGAAACTAGAATATTCTGCTACCCCAAATATTATTTCCTAATGTAAATATATCTGAATAAGCAATCAAATCCCATGAACAATGATTTATTATTTATTAAATTTATGTGCTTTCCATCTCACCAATAAAGCAACTCTGGGCAGGTTAATACCCTGAATCTACTTTCTAATAATATTAAGGCATCAAACATTTCCTCTTAAATTGAGAAAATTGTCTTATGCCACATCATGAAATCCCTTGCCTCCTAATGATATCAATCCCATTATTTTTATATCTTTATGAAATACTCTGATTGAAGTACATTCTTGCATCTCACAATTATTATAGGCTGTGAAAAAACCAAGGGAGTACACTTTTATCTGGTCAACTATGTTCATGGCCACAGAGGAAAAGGATCATTTCAAGAGTTTGAAATTCTTTAGATGCTGATGTACATGTTCTTTCCGGTAGGGACGGAGGGCAATGCAAGTAGCCATGTTTTCTGGTTGTTCTATCCAGACTTTATGATCAATGTCATTCTGTTGCAGTCTCTCTGCTAATGTACTCAAGGCACACTCATCTGGAGCCTAAGAAGAAAAAGAAAACAATCTCAGTGCAATATAAAATCAAAGATTGCTATAGCACTCATTGGTAACCTCTGTCTTGCTAAAACTACAATGACCAGCAACTCCAAAAATTATCTGCTTATCTGAAAGCAGCAAAAAGCATCAATTGTACTTTTTGTAGTAAACTGTAAGAAACTGCTATTTTGAAGATAATTATCAGAGATGGTAATAACCACAAATCTAAATGCCCTTAAAATGAATACCCAGTCCATACAATTACATTGAATTCTATGTCTTAATATTGTGATGTGGTGCACAAAGACACACTGTAATTGGGAAGAAATTGCAGATGTCACTGTATCATAATGCTCTAGCAACTGGTAACAAGTGTTTTGTGCACACACATATCCATCTCTCAGGAGGAGCTCTTGAAGCAGAATATACATTAAAGGTAGCATCACACAGATTTTATCTATCTATTCTTTTCCTTCATCACTTGGATGTAATCTAATTTAATCTATCCATCTATCTATCTATCTACAGAAAGTAAGGTGGGGGTGGGGGTGGATTCTGTTGCATTCCAAACCGATCTGTTAGATTCCAGAACGTCATGGCCAGAAATCTATGCATTTATTCAATAATTGGATTGCATTTCCATTTGGGCTCTCCGCTACGCCCGTTTACGGTCAAAGTTTATTTTAGAAAAACAGATCAACAGTCTGACCAGGAAGAAACCCTTTCAAGTACAGTAATCACTCTCCAAAGAAGCAGCACCCATTTAGGCTTGCTAAAACAGAAACAACCACAAATCTAAATGCACTTACAATGAAGACCCAGTCCATACAAATGCATTGACTTCTATGTCTTAATATTGTGCCGTGATGCACAGAGATACGCTGTAATTGGGAAGAAACTGCAGATGTCACTGCACCTTCATGGCACTTTGTAGGACCTCCCCTTCCCAACCAGTGAAAAATGGGGGAAAAACAATAACGAATATAGGTTTTAGCATCAGTTTGGCAAAAAGTAAGTTTGCACAAACCAGGCTCACACACGTGAAATCTTTTAAATAGCAGGTTAGTCGCAGGTTATACAGTCACGTCTGCCTGGAATCCACACTGTGTATTGAACATAAATACAATCGAGCGAGTCCAGAGGAATTTCACAAAAAGAGTACTCCACTCCTCTGCTCCCAATAGAATATCTTAGGAAATTTTGGGCTTGGAGAACCTAGAATTACACCAATTAAGGTCTGACCTAAGCATAGCACACAAAACTGTCTGCTACAACGTCCTATCTTACAATGACTACTTCAGCTTCATCCGCAACAATACATGGGCACACAGTAGATTCAAACTCAAGGTAAACCGCTCCAAACTCGATTTCAGAAAACACGACTTCAGCAACAGAGTGGTCAATGCCTGGAATGCTCTACCTGACTGTTGTTGCACCTACCAACCCCCATAACTTTAACCTGAAACTGTCTAGCATGGATCTCTAACGCTCTCTACATGGGGCTCCCCTTGAGGTGCACCCGACGACTACAGCTAGTCCAGAATACGGCCGCGCGGGTAATTATGGGTACCTCCAGGTACTCCCATGTAACACCGCTCCTGTGCGAGCTGCACTGGCTACCTGTGGCCTTTCGGGTGTGCTTCAAGGTGTTGATTACCATCTTTAAAGCGCTCCATGGCACGGGTCCTAGCTATCTGCGTGATCGTATCCTACCCCACACATCCCTTCGACCGATTCGCTCACACCGAGAGGGACTTCTCCAGGTGCCGTCCTCCTGGCAATGCCAACAGGCGGCTCCCAGGGGAAGGTCCTTCTCTGTGGCGGGCCCAACCCTCTGGAATGACCTACCCCCCCCGAGCTTAGATCTACTACGGACCTCCGCTCCTTCCGTCAACAATTAAAGACCCATCTTTTCCAGCAGGCCGGCCTGGCCTAACCTAATCTACCATACCAGCCTAGTTGTAAATATTACCTAATCAGGTTTTTACGTTATAAATTTAAACAAGATATTTTAACACAGGGTAAAACATTTAATTTAGTTTTATTATTTATAATTGTTATATATGTATATGCTCTTAAATTCTTGTACACCGCCCCGAGTCTCTTCGGAGAGAGGGGGCGGTCAATATATCCAAATAAATAAATAAATAAATAAATAAATCTCACCCCTTTCCTAAGAGGTCTGTAAAGGGGCCGTGCATGAGCACACACCAGTATAGTAATCACTCACCAAAGAAGGGATCCTGTCCTGGTGTCCCCATTTATTTGTCCCCATTTCCTGTGTCCATGTTTATACTTATACCTGTTATCTCGTACACGTTTGACCAACTAAATAAATAAATAAAATATATAAAAATAAAGTAATACAGTAGCATCGATACCACTAGTTTTGCAGGGCTGGGTTTTTAAAGGTTGTAATAAAATGCCTATCCAAAAACCCCACTTCTCTGTGCCTGTTAATCATCAAAGCCCACCCTAGGGGAGTTGTCCTATTGGTTAGCTTAGTCGTGTTTCTCGATCTTTGCAAGTTGAAGATGGGTGGACTTCAACTCCCAGAATTCCCCAGCCAGCTAGCTGGGGAATTCTGGGAGTTGAAGTCCACCCATCTTCAACTTGCAATGATCGAGAAACACTACCAGTTAATGCTCACCTCCAGCACCACGGTCCTCATGCTGCCATCCTGGGCTAGATAAGCTGCGGTGTCTGGATGCTCGTAGTACGCGTGGACCACGGCCAAGGCCGCGTGGCAGGCCTGAGCCACCGAGGCCCCCAACGGCCACGAGAAAGGCTCGCGTAACAAGTCACCCCTCAGCACCACGTATTGCACCAAAGAGCGGCCCGCCGCCGCCGCCGCCATCCTCAAGCCGGAAATGGGGCGGTTCCTAAAGGAAGTCTGGGAAAAAGATTAAACGAAGCGAGCCGCCCCGTTTCCGTACAAGACAACCATCTCAGGAGTGGGGTTCGCCATCTTGTTGTACGGCGTGTAAAAAAAAACCGGGCAGCCGAAGTAATAGAGCGCCTCGTTGAAAACCCACTCGCGAGTCAGGAAAAGTCTCGGCCCGATGACGTATTTCCGAGTGCGGTGTGTCGTTGCTAGGCGGGAGTTTTAAATTCATTTGAGAGGCGAGCCTTCAGTCCATTGCTGAAGCGACCGTAGTGAGTTTTTAATAGACCCGTCAGGCAAGTAGGTTTACCTCATGAATTTCTCCCCCGTGAGGGACAGATCAGAATCCGGTCAGGTCGTCTCAGCAGCTTCAAAAGGAGACACAGAAACCATAGCGAAGTGGTGGTGGGAATAGCATACATTCATGCGCCACAACATTTCCGAAAATAATTTCCAGGCTCCCTGGGTTTGGAGAACGCTCTACTTTCGCAATTCTTTATAGAGTGCCGCCGCCAGGTTCTTTCTCTGCTGCCTTTCCCTCAAGTGAGGTGCTTGAACTAGGAATTGAAAGGAGTATAACATATATAGTGAGAACCAGGCAGGCAGGCGAACGTGTTGACTTCTAAATTGAACTGTAATGCCGGTTATTCTCAGCCATTAATTCTAGCCAAGGATGGTGGGGATTATAATGCAGTGCGTTAGGATGGCAGTGGGGGAAATTGACTTATGTGGTTATACTGGTGTTTAAAAAAAGACTAGGCGCCGACTGAGCTAAGTAGTAAACCATGTAAACCAACCTCACTGTTTAAACCATGGATATATATTTTTCTGAAAATGATTAATTCTCTTCCAGAATTCAGCGTTTCACCATTGACATTCATTAAGCCGTTCTTTTTGTTAAAATTCTGCAGGAACCTGAGGAAGTTGCCCCCCTTCTAGAACCAGAGAAGAAAATCTTGTGGGATTATTATTATTTTGGCTTTTTTTAAGGAATTGAAATTTTAAAATGGGCGAAATTGCCTTTTCAAATGGTAAGTTAACAGGCAACAACTATGCTCTAGTTTAAAATGTTTAAAGGTGCTGTCCCGGTGTCTGGAGGCCGTACGGGGCTCGATGGGTAGCAACAAACTCAGACTCAACCCGTCCAAGACCGAGTGGCTGTGGTTTCCAGCACCCCGGTACAGCCAGATTAATCCAACACTGGCCATTGGGGGCGTCCAACTAGCCCCCGTGGAGAGGGCGCGCAACTTGGGTGTCCTCCTGGATTCCCGGCTGACCATGGAGGACCATGTGTCGGCCGTGGCCAGGGGCGCGTTCTATCAGGTACGCTTGATACACCAGTTGCGCCCCTTACTGGACCGGGGAGCTCTTCGCACAGTCACTCAGGCATTGGTGACATCTCGGCTGGACTACTGTAACGCTCTCTACATGGGGCTCCCCTTGAGGTGCACCTGAAGGTTACAGCTAGTCCAGAATGCGGCCGCGCGGGTAATTATGGGTACCGCAATGCAGGCCCACATAACACCTCTCCTGCGCGAGCTGCACTGGCTACCTGTGGCCTTTCAGGTGCGCTTCAAGGTGCTGACGACCATTTTCAAAGCGCTCCATGGCTCGGGGTCTAGGTATATCCGCGACTGCCTCTTGCCCCATACATCCCTTCGACCGATCCGCTCCCACAGAGAGGGCCTTCTCAGGGTACCGTCGGCCGGGCAATGCCGGTTGGCGGTGCTCAGGGGAAGAGCCTTCTCTGTGGCGGGCCCTGTCCTCTGGAATGACCTTCCCCCCGATCTACGCACCATCGAGGACCTCCTAAAACCTACTTATTCCAACAAGCCAGCCTGGCATAACCCCATTTCTGATATTATAGGGATAATTTTAAATTTTAGTGCGTTAGTATTTTAGCACAGGGAATTATTTAATTAGTTTTTAAAATTTTGGACTTTTGTACTGTGTATGTTTTTTAATGATGCCTGTGCGCTGCCCTGGGTGCTTTTTTAGGAGAAGGGCGGGGTATAAATTTAATAAAATAAATAAATAAATAAAATAAAGGAAGTGAGATGGACACCCCCCCTACAGTATTCGCTGGCTTTTGTATAGAGTGCTGCTTATCAGAATGGAAGATCAAACTACCGGGTAATGCTTGATATTGAGCAATTAGAAAGCCAATGTAGCTGATTCTTTAGGTTAGCTGAAGAAATTCTGAAGATTTGGGCAATTGTCTAATTATAATTTGATCTTAAGTTAATTTACTGCCTATCTAACATCTAGAATTATAATTTGTTCTAAATTCCAAACAGATAATAGACATAAAAAGCATGTGTACATACAAACAACATCAAGACAAGATACAAATAAGTTCAATAATTTTAATGTACTTTATGAAAGATTTTTATTTATTTATGAAATATTCATCTGCTTGCTGCTTTGACTTGTGCATCACTTTTAGAAATTTTCAGAAAATTTCTCTCTCTCTCTCTCTCTCTCTCTCTCTCTCTCTCTCTCTCTCTCTCTCTCTCTCTCTCTCTCTCTCTCTCTCTCTCTCTCTCTATATATATATATATATATATATATATATATATATATATATATATATATATATATATATATATATATATAGTCTCCTCCCCTTAAAGGGACCTCTTCACAGGAGCTGTGATAATTAGTCTATATATATTTGTTTTCGTAGATTTTCACGGGTGTAGGTATGCTGGCATAGCTGGCTTTGGGGATTTTCCCGTGTATAAGGCATAGAATTTTTTATGCCTTATACACGGGAAAATCCCCGAAGCCAGCTATGCCAGCATATATATATATATACACACACATAATTTACATGTAATATATTTGATACAGTGAATGAATTCTACAAAGGCAATTAAATAAGTTTTTATAAAATCTTCATGAGAAGTGGATAATTTTGCCTGTCACCTGAGAGATCAAAAGAATACTACCATGTTAATATTTTTAGCAAGAAATCATATATGAGCATCATTACAGAAAAAGCACTCGCTATGGAGCATCCAGTGAAGTACCATTGAAGATTGCCATAATACTTTCTATTCCTAATATTGGATGGCTTAGAACAGGGCTATAAAATGTGTCATGCGCTGGCCATGCCGATGCCCGTTTCAGCAAAGGGGGGAAAAGTCCCGATATGTTACGTGACACCGCAGGTTTGACACCCCTCACATAGAACCTAAAGTTGTTAAGGAAACTCATATATATATATAGATGGCTTCGGGGATTTTCCCGTGTATAAGGCATAGAAATGTTATTGCAACGTTTCGACAAGATCTCACTTGTCATCATCAGGCAGGCTTCTGTCTGATGATGCCTGATGCCTGCCTGATGATGACAAGTGAGATCTTGTCAAAACGTTGCAATAACATTTCTTTTTTTTTTTTTTTTTTTATTGAAAAAGTTTTATTGGTTTTACATTTTTTAACAGGATAGGGTAATGGTTAGAAAGAAATTTTGAGAGCATTCACGTCAGAGTCGTCGGACCTTCCGAGACCTCAAAATACACATTAAAAAAAAGTTAACATAGAAAACATTTTCCATACCACTACAAGATGAAAGCAAGTACATTTACCTAAATTCTCCCTTCCATGCTGTCAGACATTTACAAAAAGTCCGGATAGAAATATTATACAAAATTGTTCAAGAAAAATCAAGGCAAAGTTATTTTTTTGATCTAAGTCTTTTGGCTATTGTATCTTCTTTCTCTCCCCCCTGGCCCCCCGCGGGCGGGGCCGTGACCCCCTCCGTCCCCCCTGGATCTTCCCCCAGGGCAGAGGAATGTTTTTTAAGAAAGGCTTCCGCCTCAGCAACTGTTTTAATCCTCACTCTTCCTCCTTCCCAGAACACCAGCATCCCTTCGGGTGTCACCCACTTGAACCAAATCCCGTGATCAAACAATGTTTTAGACAAGAAGGAAAATTTCCGTCTTGCATCTCGAATCTTTCTAGGAATCTGCTTCAAGATAGTGACCGTTTTTAGTTGGTAAATTAATGGACTTTCTCTCTGCAATTTCAGGATTTCCTCTCTGGTTGACCTTCTAACAAATTTCACATGTATCTCTCTAGGCACTTCATTCATCCTGGCATATGCAGAATTAATTCTATAGGCTAGGTCAATGTCCCCCCTGATCTCATCCTTAGGTTTTTGTAAATAGTCTGCTAAAATTGTACTCATAAGATCAGGTAGGCATTCACCAGATTCCTCAAGAACATTCTGAAATCTCAAAAAATATGTCATTCTTTCCATATCTATCCTAGACACATGCCCATTTATTTCCCCCACCTCATTAGAAACATTTTTAATCTCTCCCTTAGCCCCCTCCAGCCCTCCTTCCAATTCTTCATTCTTCTGTGTATTCTCCAACACTTGCTTCCGGGTATCCAATAGTTCCTTTTTAAAAGTACTATTTTCAGCCCTCTGGGCCTTTATTTCTAATATCAAAGTTTGCATAGAAGTTTCAAGAGAAGCCATCCTTTGTTCCAAATTTACAAGTGCTGCTTCTTGTGCCATGGTTAAAAGTTAGAGTCACTGCCACCAAGATGGCGTTTTCCGGGTGGGGCTGGTGGGGCAAACCAGGAGCTCAGTTCAGGGCTGTGAAGTTGCAAACCATTCAGAAACCAAAAGAGACACAATTTCCCAAATCAGCAAATAATAATAACGAAGGTATTCCAGAGAAGAAGTCACAAATCCATCAAAAGAAAAAAAATTTCAAAAATCCAGAGAGAGTCCTGCTTTCAAAGAGACGCTGGAAATTTTCCTTAGTTGAAATAGTCAGGCAAGGGACAAAGTGAGATCTTGTCAAAACGTTGCAATAACATTTCTTTTTTTTTTTTTTTTTTATTGAAAAAGTTTTATTGGTTTTACATTTTTTAACAGGATAGGGTAATGGTTAGAAAGAAATTTTGAGAGCATTCACGTCAGAGTCGTCGGACCTTCCGAGACCTCAAAATACACATTAAAAAAAAGTTAACATAGAAAACATTTTCCATACCACTACAAGATGAAAGCAAGTACATTTACCTAAATTCTCCCTTCCATGCTGTCAGACATTTACAAAAAGTCCGGATAGAAATATTATACAAAATTGTTCAAGAAAAATCAAGGCAAAGTTATTTTTTTGATCTAAGTCTTTTGGCTATTGTATCTTCTTTCTCTCCCCCCTGGCCCCCCGCGGGCGGGGCCGTGACCCCCTCCGTCCCCCCTGGATCTTCCCCCAGGGCAGAGGAATGTTTTTTAAGAAAGGCTTCCGCCTCAGCAACTGTTTTAATCCTCACTCTTCCTCCTTCCCAGAACACCAGCATCCCTTCGGGTGTCACCCACTTGAACCAAATCCCGTGATCAAACAATGTTTTAGACAAGAAGGAAAATTTCCGTCTTGCATCTCGAATCTTTCTAGGAATCTGCTTCAAGATAGTGACCGTTTTTAGTTGGTAAATTAATGGACTTTCTCTCTGCAATTTCAGGATTTCCTCTCTGGTTGACCTTCTAACAAATTTCACATGTATCTCTCTAGGCACTTCATTCATCCTGGCATATGCAGAATTAATTCTATAGGCTAGGTCAATGTCCCCCCTGATCTCATCCTTAGGTTTTTGTAAATAGTCTGCTAAAATTGTACTCATAAGATCAGGTAGGCATTCACCAGATTCCTCAAGAACATTCTGAAATCTCAAAAAATATGTCATTCTTTCCATATCTATCCTAGACACATGCCCATTTATTTCCCCCACCTCATTAGAAACATTTTTAATCTCTCCCTTAGCCCCCTCCAGCCCTCCTTCCAATTCTTCATTCTTCTGTGTATTCTCCAACACTTGCTTCCGGGTATCCAATAGTTCCTTTTTAAAAGTACTATTTTCAGCCCTCTGGGCCTTTATTTCTAATATCAAAGTTTGCATAGAAGTTTCAAGAGAAGCCATCCTTTGTTCCAAATTTACAAGTGCTGCTTCTTGTGCCATGGTTAAAAGTTAGAGTCACTGCCACCAAGATGGCGTTTTCCGGGTGGGGCTGGTGGGGCAAACCAGGAGCTCAGTTCAGGGCTGTGAAGTTGCAAACCATTCAGAAACCAAAAGAGACACAATTTCCCAAATCAGCAAATAATAATAACGAAGGTATTCCAGAGAAGAAGTCACAAATCCATCAAAAGAAAAAAAATTTCAAAAATCCAGAGAGAGTCCTGCTTTCAAAGAGACGCTGGAAATTTTCCTTAGTTGAAATAGTCAGGCAAGGGACAAAGTGAAGCCACTTCCACCGCCCATCTCGCAGCCAGAGGGAGAGAGTAGCAAAAAAAAAAAGAAATTTTTTAAGCTCAGCCAGACCTAGAAACAATGTTGCAGAAAGTCACAATCCACTTTCCCTTGTTAAAGACCGTCCGGAGTGAAAGTTTCCGCTTTCTCTTTGCAGAGAAGCCATTTTAACGTGCCGCTTAAATCCGAGGGGGTTTTTTTTTAAATTAAACACCCCCCTCCCAGTCCGTTCAGCCTGGCTGGCAGCAAGGAAAAAAAGGTGTTCTTTTAAACTCACTCTCTCTCGCAGCTGAAGCCTCGGCGATCCGCCCGATCTCTCCGTTCAGCCCTCTCCATTAAAGCGAATGGCACCGACAGCCGTTGGGGAAGGAAAAAACCCCCGCTAGCATGTTCCTCTCCTCCTAGGTCGCAGAGAGGAGCGCCCTCCCCACCGCCGTGACGAGGGCCGCTCCCTCTGAGCCGACCCTGCGGGAAACCTCCGGTAACCGGAGAGTTTCGCCCCCCTGGGGGGGCAGAAAAGGCAACAAAGCGGCGAGCGAGCCCTAGGCTCGCCCGTCTCCGCTGGAGCCGGATACCGGAAGTCGCAATAACATTTCTATGCCTTATACACAGGGAAATCCCCAAAGCCAGCTATGCCAGCATACCTACACCCGTGAAAGGATATATATATATATATATATCCTATTTGCCTCTTACAGTGACTAGAAAGCTTATTCAGCATACTCCTCTTATATAATGGAATTAAGCTGAAGGCACACTAGTGTATAGGATAGTGGTATAGAGTAAAGAAAAATAGTCTTGTTAGCTTACAAGTCAAGATTTGATTTGGAATGCTTCTCTCCAGAAGCTTTTTCTGTTCTTCAAGCTTTCCAGAGACCACTTGAGTATTTGTCTGAAATGATATAGGGGTTTCTGCTTGAGCGGTGGGGTTGGACTAGAAGACCTCCAAGGTCCCTTCCAACTTTGCTGTTATGTTATTCTGAAGTGAATAGGAGGAAGATGAAAAGATAGGAAACTTTTCTTCTTTAAACATTCTTAGGCTTATTGTAAGTTTGAAGCCAAGGTATGAAATGGTACTTTTAATCTTAATAAAAATCCCTCCTGGGGAAATCTTGTTTATAATCAGCAAGTAAGAATATATATATGGAAGATTTCCCCTAATTTAGGTATTTGATTGACCGAAGGCTTTTCTCTTGCAGGTGTATTCCTCATTATTGTACACTATATTGAATGTTATGAAAAATAAAGTGGTTATTGCAAGAATGTATCTTGGAACAGATTTTGTATTTCAGATCACTATATTGACAATGTTCAAAGCTGTGTCTCCATTGAATTCTTTATGGCTTGGCTGATTATCTTGTAGTTCTCAGATAATTAGCAAACTCCTCTGCACACAGATAATACACATTTAAATCTAAAAAAAAATTCAAGAAATGGTAGATTTCTGACCACAAGTTTATTTGTTTATTCAGTTTCTATAGCCACTCATCTCAATGACTAGGCTGCTTTATTTCAGTTTGTTAAGATGATTGGGTATAATTTTTATATTAAGATTTTGTTTTCTTATCCTGCACATGTTCTTTGCAGGTACATTATCTCATTTGGAAAGATTGGAGGCTTTCCGCAACGTCGTACCGAAACAAGAGAACATAAGGGAGCATGAGGAGAAGATACTGAAGATGAAAATGAAGATCCAGGAGCTGAGAAGCCAAAGAGATGAGTTAAAAACCAAACTAAATATTTGTCAATCACGGGTGAGTGTGAAGTATATGTTGACATAAAGACAACATGGGGTGGATTCTTGTTTAAGGACTGGCAGAATGTAAATCATGAAGCTGAGTTACTAAGCAAAGTTTTGCCTAAAAGGATAAACTTAAACTATATAACTTGAACTTTAGCTGAAGTCAAAACAGCTTTTAAATGATGTAAAGCACCAAGGAAAATGAGCACATATAAAACAATTTTCTAAACATTTCTAGTTTGCTGTATCATCTGCAAACTTCAATACTGTAACAGAGGGATCTTTTGAGATACAGTCATTGGTATAGAGAGAGAAGTGGAGAGATCACACAGCCTTGTGGGTGAGGTGGGGTACTATGCTAATTGGAGAGGTATCTGATGCGATTTAGTCTAGCTTCACCTGATGCTTCCTGTCTGTTATAAAGTTTATGATCCTTTTACATGTGTGGTCAGGTACAGCTAGCTGGTTTAGTTTAGTTAGAAGAATATCTGGAGTGATGGCATTGAATGCTGAGCTGAAGTCTACAAAGAGGACCATTGCACAGGCCTTTGGAGATTCAAAATGTTGTAGGATGTAGTGCAGAGTCATATTAACAGCATCATCTGTCAGTCTATTTGCTCGGTAGGCAAATTGTAAGGGGACTAACAGCGGATCCTTGATGGTTTTCAGATGGACCAGCACCAGCCTTTCAAAGTTTTTCATGACTACAGATGTTAGAGCAACTTCTCATTTTTATGGTACATTGAACCATAAATAAACCATCTGGGTTGTGCAGCATACTAGTGGAAAATTGGGGTAGCTAGTAACTGAGTCAGTGTATCATAATGTATAATCTTTGTGCTATATTCTCTAAATTCATTGCCCGTTAATGCATAATACATTTGTTGCTACTATTTTATTGCCATCGCTGGATATCTTCTAGTTACAATTAAAAATGTACCCTTGTGATAAATCGTGGCAAATCAGATAATAGAACAGCTTCTAGATTTAAGTTGTCCAGTGGTTACATTAACCAGATAAAATGGAAATTACACTGTGACTCACCTGTTTTAGACCAGGAAAACATGTTATCATATTGAGCAATGAATTACAATTAATTTACTTGATTTGTGGTGTATGACTTTGTATATGGCTTTGCAAAAGCTGTACAAAACATTTTTATTTGCACACAGCCTGTCAAATATTGGAAGGAATGTAGTTCTGAACACATTTTCCTTAACAACCTCCTTTTAGTAGAAGTAATGGATGGTTCTGGGCAATATAGATTTAACAAGTAATCATTGAGCTGTAACTCCTGTTCTTTTGTAGTCCACTCCACACAAGGGTGCTATGAAAAACAGTTTGCAAGTTTCTAAGGCGACAACAACAAACCAAGAGGCCATCTTAGGGTGGAAGATAGAGAATGTCAAGGGTCTGCTAGAACTTTTTCGTCTGACAGGTACCTTTATCACATATTGATAAGATTCAGTGGCCTGGCAATACGGTTTATCATAGGCATTTCTCTTTGCTTTAGTTTAGAACTCATCAGGCTAAGGTCCTAGGTTACTCTCCCCATCTCTGCCCAAAATATGTTTGACTAATTTTGTGCAATATTCTTTTCAATAAATAGAGCTGTTTATCAAATATTTTGGACTGGGTCAACAAAAAGATGGGTAAGGCCTGGAATTTTGGGATAGGCATGAAGCAATGCCAATTCAATGTAATGGTTCAGGCTAGAAACCAGTAGGTTATTAGTTGGTGCCTAGGTAGACACAAAACCAGTTGGGTGACTTGGGCCAGCTCTTTTGTCTCAGCTCTAGGATTTAACTGTATACAATTGTAAATCACTTCCAAAAATACTGCCAAGAAAACTGCTTGGACCTGTCCGTGTAGTCACTAACACTGACTTGAAGGTGCACACACAGACAATAAGCAGGTATTGTGAGAATTTTATAGACATTTGTTAAGGAACAAATGCATAGGAACAGACGGCAATATCTTTAACAGATTAACAGAGTTGGAAGGGACCTTATAGATCATCTAGTCCACCACCACCACTACCCCAAGCAGGAGACTACACCATTTATGACAGATGGCAGTCCAGTCTCTTCTTGAAAGCTTCCAGTGATGAAGACAAGCTGTTCCATTGGTTGATTGCTCGCACTGTCAGAATATTTATCCTATTTATTTATCTAATTGATTTTACATTGAAGCTTACCAATGAGATTGGATTAGAACTTGGTTAGAACTTGAATGGGAAACTCCCAAGGAAACTTAGCAATAGCAATAGCATTTAGGATTACATACTGCTTCATAGTGCTTTTATAGCCCTATCTAAGAATAATAATAATAATAATAATAATAATAATAATAATAATAATAATAATAATAATAATAATAATAAATTTTATTTGTATACCGCTTCCTCTCCCCAAAGGGACTCGGAGCGGTGCACAGGGAATAAAAAACCAATATAAAATACATAGAAAGATAAATAGTTAAAATACGAATTAAACAATTGTCCCTGCGCTAAAATCCCCTAAATTAAATTACACTAAAAAACCCTAAAACCCTATCGAAAGACGGAAGACTAACCTAGGCCGGCCAAGCAGAAAACGTGTGTTTTCAATTTTTGATGGAAGGAGCAGAGGTCCGTGGTTGTTCTAATTTCGGGGGGAAGGTCGTTCCAGAGGGCTGGGCCCGCCACAGAGAAGGCCCTTCCCCTGGCCGTCGCCCGCTGGCATAGCCTAGTGGACGGCACCCAGAGAAGCCCCTCTCTGTGGGAGCGAATCGGCCACAGGGATGTATGGGGCAGGATCCGATCCCGCAGATAACTAGGTCCCGAGCCATGGAGCGCTTTAAAGATGATAACTAACACCTTGAAGCGCACCCGAAAGACAACAGGCAGCCAATGCAGCTCGCGCAAGAGCGGTGTTATGTGGGTAAACCTAGAGGTTCCCATTATTGCTCGCGCGGCTGCATTCTGGACAAGCTGAAGTCTTCGGGTGCACCTCAAGGGGAGCCCCATGTAGAGAGAATTACAGTAGTCCAGTCGGGATGTCACGAGAGCATGAGTGACTGTGCAAAGGGCATCCCGATCCAATAGGGGACGCAACTGGCGTACCAGGCGAACCTGGTAAAACGCCCTCCTGGCCACGGCTGTCACTTGATCTTCCATGGACAGCCGGGTATCCAGGAGGACGCCCAAGTTGCGTGCCCCCTCCACAGGGGTAAGGTGTTCGTCCCCTATGGCCAGTGATGGAGTCAACTGGTTGTACCGGGATGCCGGAAACCACAGCCACTCGGTCTTGGACGGGTTGAGTCTGAGTCTGTTACTTCCCATCCAGGCCCGCACGGCTTCAAGGCACTGGCACATCACCGCTACGGCATCGTTGGGGTGGTTTGGGGTAGATATATACAGCTGCGTATCGTCAGCGTAGAGGTGGTACTCTACCCCAAAACAACGGATGATCTCACCCAGCGGCTTCATGTATCTGTTGAACAGGAGAGGCGAGAGGACCGACCCCTGAGGCACCCCACAAGTGAGGGGTCTCGAGGTCGACCTCTGCTCTCCTGCCAACACAAATTGCGATCGACCGGAGAGGTAGGAGGAGAACCACCGCAGTACGGTGCCCCTCACCCCCAGCCCCTCCAGCCGATGCAATAGGATACCATGGTCGATGGTATCAAAAGCTGCTGAGAGGTCTAATAGGACCAGGATGGAGGAACAACCCCCATCTCTGGCCCTCCAGAGATCATCTACCAACGCGACCAATGCCGTCTCGGTGCTGTGCCTGGGCCGGAAGTCGGACTAAGTGGTTTACAGAGCATATTGACCCCAACAATCTGGGTCCTCATTTTACCCACATTGGAAGCATGGAAGGCTGAGTCAACCTTGAGCCTGGTGAGATTCGAACTGAAGTAACCAGCAGAACTGCACTCTAACCACTGCGCCACCTTGGGTTTTAGGATTATAGATTAGATTAGGAAGTTGAAAATCATTCTGCTGAACTTGGCAAACCACTTATACAATATTGTTATGTTGAACGTGAGTGAGGATTTGCATTTTATTTAGCAGCAGACAGATACCATATATTACTTTATCAATCCAGCTTTGAAATTCTGGTCTTAAATGCATTTTTTCTAGGCCTAAGTGGAAAATTGACAGAGCAAGGCGTCTCCTTTTGCATCAGCACTGCCTTTGAAGGAACTTACCTAGATTCCTATTGTTTAGACATCCTTATAAAGCAACCACTCCAGATTCAACACCATTCAATCCCAGCTTTCATACCTCTGGAAAAAATAGCTCATGAGCATTTGCAGAAAGATATCAAGTGCTTCCTGTCTGTACTCTCAGATCATCTGAATGCTTATGCTAGGAGGAAATTCCAGGTAGAACAATTACAGGTAAGTGGGGAATATGTGTGACAAAAGGAACATTTTGCTAATAGCATTGTTTATCTTTTCTCAAAGGAAGTTTCATGGAGGGTGCTGGACTGGGTGTAGCTAAAACAGTCTTGGAGTTATTCTGCCATGTGGTTACAGCGGCCTTACTTTTAGTCAGCAGGCAGTAATAACCATATTTTAAACTGGACAAGGGCAGAAGATCCAAGCAAATAACATGGATTAATTTGAACCAGTGATTTGGTAAATATAAAGGGGCCAATTTAAATAAATGAAATAAGGATCCTTAGCTAATCATATATTTATGAATTATGAAGTTGGAATCTTGAACAATTATAATTTTCCTCGTGTTTAAAACTAGCAAATTAGTACCATAAATATTCTATTAAAAGGTCTGCATAAAAAGATGCGCAACAATGACTTATTTCATAGCATTAGAAAAAGTAGTAATCTATCTGATCATTATCAGAAATGGCTTCACATGAATTCTGTTTGGCATTTTGGGAACTGTCTTACTGAATTTTGCAAGGTTAAATTTAAATCTCCTTTTATTTAACTTTCTCTAAAGACCTAAAGAAAATCATGTATGAAGTTGAAATTGCCACTGCTTTGTCTTGAGAACCTCTGATTGTTACAAAAGGCTGGTTGTAGTAGAACACCTAAAACAATTTGGACAAACAATTGTGCCTCAGCTAATAAACAACTTGCATCTGTTCCAGGAAGAGATGACTTTGTTTCAGTGATGTTAATGCTGGTAATCTCAACATTGAATTTCTGTAGCGTACTTTTGGGGAGTAATTGAAATTGGTCTGGAAGCTGCAAATAATGCAAAATACCATAATACTATGGGTTTTCTAGAGCTTTCACATCATATCATATTGAAGCAGCTGATTGTTAGTTGTTTTTGAGAGTCAATTCCAAGTTCTATGTGACATGTAAAGATTTGCATAGCTTTAGTCCAGATTACTTACAGGGGCACCTATACCTGTAGAGTCTGTCTTAATTCTTCAATAGTAAAAATAACTGTGTATCTGTTTGAACATGAGAATGAGATGACATATGGAATTGCCACTACAAATATGTAACTACACTTTCTGAATCATCTTCAAGCACTGTTTTATTAAGAGCATTTTGGAAAAATCCAGACTAACATGCATCATTAATATCACAGAGAGAGAGAGAGAGAGGGAGAGAGAGATTTTAAGTTCCCAAATTGCATTTTTATCTCAGCCCTTTAAATAGGAAGCCGGTAAGTCAAGATTTTTAGTGAGAAAATATTTAACTATCATAAATTTATAGCATTACTTGGGAAGATATAGTAGTCATTTTCTGTTGGATTGATTTAATGGACCTTACTATAATTAATAACCTAAAATAAAATTTAAATTAGAAAAAAAATAATATAAACACTAATAAAATAATTTAAATTGGAAAAGCTACTAGAATGGCCTACAACTGCTGCTAAATCTAGTCTCCAATTTTTAAAATGTAGTGCACTAGCTTTGTACAAATCTTTTTGAAAATATACTGTCCAGCCTCCCAGAGGGTGTGTGTGTTTCATTGCTGGAGATTTTCAAGAAAAGACTGGGAAACCATTTGTCTGGGACGGTATAAGTTCTCCTGTATTGAGCAAGAGATTGGACTACAAGACATCCAATGTCCTTTCCAGCCCTATGAATCTGTATGCTTTTTGTAAAGTTTTGAACTGCAGTTATGTAAAATGACCACTGGGTGGACTTCAGAACAGCAGTATCTTTGTCTAGATACTAAAATAGTACTTATAATTCAACCCTTGCAACAACAACAACAACAACAAAAAGGGTGAATTGTATACTAGATTAGATTCACATGATTTTTAGTATGTGTGTTTCTTTTCTTTTTTTATGTGCCTCTGCCATAATTAGGCCAAAAGATGAGAGGAGAACATTATTCTTCTGACACTTGAGGTGCTTATATTTGTATTTCAAATTGTACGTTAAAAGTGAAGATGATAGTCAAGGGAAAGCAAATCGTATATGAAGTACAATAAACATTAAAATGCAGTAATGTAGCAAGATGCAGTGAAAATAATGCTTGTATTTTGAGAAACATATTGACTGAAAAACTATATTCTTAGCATATCTATTATATGTGCATCTCTGTCTAATCTAGCTACTGAGATGGCAATAGAAATGAGAATACCAAAGGGAAAGATTGAGCAGCGTTTGAGAAGGAATGGAAAAATGAAAATATAGGAATGACTTAAAAACGGAAATGGGAAACCCCTCTAAAGGTGGAAATTTCAGGAGGGAGTGGGGAGAGAAAAAGAGAAGCTTTTATTCAAATGATCAGCAATGTGAGAACTTCTGGGAGAATGTTCTACTGATAAAAGAGAATATTTGTAGTTCAAGTTGAACTATAAGATCCTTGATGCTCTCTAAGCTTGGTGGGTTTTTTTTGCAGATGTTTCATTATCAACATACCTAACATCAGCTAACACCAAGCTCAAAAGAGTACCAAGGACCCCACAGAACTCGTTCTGATTATACCAAATCATAAGAGATTTTAATCTCTTTTCTAGAAAACTCACTGCATTAAAAAAAATTAAATTCCGTTTTAGTGTGACTGCTTTTTCTTCTTCAAAGCCTGAGAAGATGAGAAAATAAAGTTGTTTCTGCTGAGCACAAGAATCACGTTGTCCAAGTGATCAACCTAAACAAAAGGCTAAATAGCAAGTTTTGATTTGGCAACATCAGAATGTGATAGGTTTTAATCTTGGAATTACGGGGTTATAAAATACACAAACAGTATTCTTTCTTTCAAGTTCAACATCAGATTTTTTTTAAAAAAATGCATGCACATAAGTTATGCTCATGTAATTATATATGTACAGCAAGTGTATAACTCACCCAGTTATATTTCATATTTTTTCACTGCAAAACTTGTTTTTTTAAAGAAAAGAATCCACTTACTAAAAAAAGGTGAGGCTTCTGAATGAGGGGCTGCAAGCCTCACCCTTTTCACTGAATCTTCGTAATTTATTTTATTTTATTTATTTTATTAAATTTATACCCCGCCCTTCTCCTTGTTAGGACCCAGGGCGGCGCACAGGCATTATATAAAACCATAAATACAATATACATCAATTAAAAATATATTAAATTAATTCACCCGTGCTAAAACCCGTTATTAAAACCGTAACCAAATTATAATTTATATTTAAAAGTCAGACGCGGGGGGCTATCCTAGGCCGGCTTGTTGGAATAAGTACGTCTTAAGACGTTGGCGGAAGAGGCGGAGGTCCGAGGTAGTGCGAAGGTCGGGGGGTAGGTCGTTCCAGAGGGCCGGGCCCGCCACAGAGAAGGCTCTTCCCCTGGGTGTCGCCAGCCGGCATTGCCCGGCCGACGGCACCCGGAGTAGGCCCGCTCTGTGGGGGGAAAGCAACATAAGCCTCAATTGCATATGGATACTTTTTCTTTTCCCTTTCCTCACCCCACCTTCTGGGTCCCGTGTGAAAATCTTTCCATTAATTCCTTGCTGCCTTCCCAATTTCACATACATACCTTACATCATTTCCACAATATTTGATGCAGACAAAATCATTTGCCTGATTCCCACACCTACCCATGTTGGTAACCACTATAGCTTGTGCCACTGCACAATGTCATCTTCCAAAGAGTAGTGTTTAGATACAGATATGCAGTAGAACCAACTGAAAGTGGTGGCAGAAGTTTATATCCACCATTTAGTTTGAAAAATGTCTTGGTTAGGTTTCAACATTGAAGAGGCTTCTCTGCCTTTGTGAAGCTGGAACAGAGGCTCTCCTTTTAATCCTAATTTTAACAAACAATGTAAGAGCTTCCTAACCAAGAACAAAAATAAGAAATTAAAGTCAAATAACAAAAGGCTGAAGAAGCACACATCTTAACAACAATCGGTATTTAAAATTGTAGTCAATTTCTTTGGAAACTTCAAACCTTTAAAACCTTTCTGGAAATCTGTAGTCAGTTTGGATTTAAAATAATACAAAGTTTCAGAAAAATCTCCATTTCAGAAGGCCTTCACACACAAGCCCCCCTTCCTGGTAACTATATCTATACTTTCTGGGAGAGCACCTGGAAAACAACCTCCAAAAATGATCTCAGCTATGATGTGCATTATTCTCTCCCTTACAGGAACGTTTTGCCGTTTTTCTTGAAGGACGCCTGAAAGGAAATTCCTTGTACAATCAGTTGCAATTTAACTACCGTATCACAGAAGATGGAAGTTTTCCATTTAGAGCAAAGATCTTATATCGAAATGCCACGAATGCCCTCCCAACCAAGGTCACTGTTGTATGTAAAGGTGAGAAGTAATGGGTTGTATTTGATAAAGGAAGAGATTATTAAAGTGAAGAATCATTTGAGTTCACTTCAGTTCTTGGTGACTTAAGTATCAACCTTGTGAACTCTCAAGTACCTCTTTCCATTATGTAATCAAAATGGACGGTGATTAATATACGTGTGGGGGGGGGCAGATATATATTTATGTATGTATATAGCATGTGTGTATGTGTTTGGGTAGATGTACTCTTTCTCTTGAGAGCAAGCAACAGAATTTAATTTTTAATGTGGGCCGGTGTGCTTGCAGTAAAAAAAATGACAATAAAGTTACCCAATATGAGACTTATAGTTACAAGCAAGTCAGAAGCAGTAGTTAATGGAAAATGCAGTAGCCTGTTTATTGGTTGATAAGGGCTACTGCAAGCCATGAGCCCTACACTGGATCCCACTAGCAGATCCACACTGCTATATTTTTTTAACCTATAAACCTTCATATGGTTGTTGTTAACTATAACCTGGAGGGGTATTAACATCATTCCTATGTCATGGACAGATCCTCCTCAACCCAGGAGAGGTCTTTAACTATCCCCCATTGCAAGAAGGCAGAGCCTATTCAATCAGCCCACACCAGGCAATTGATGGAGCCACTAGGGTTTCAGGGGAGGTTGGAGATTATTCCTGATATTCTAACTGCTGAGATCTTGGTCATGGTTTGGAATAAGTGATGACCAGATTATACATGTGTGGACTCTATGGATCCTATGGAGCTTACAGAGCACCTCTTGGACTTGTGGCAGTAAAAGCAGCAAATAATATTATATTCACAGATAGCCAGCCAATGCCCCCATTTTGGGTGACCAGGTCTGTTGTGAGAATTATTCTGGGTATCGGTTGGATAAAGTTGCTGGGTTTCACTCTCAGTTGGACTTGGGCTTGAGAGGGCTTATGGAGGGGCTTGAGGCACATCTTGGCCCAATTACTTAGGAAGACGTTGAGCAATCATTAAAAGTTGACATCATTGCCTTATTCCTTTCTGTATTTCACAGAGTTTAGTCAATACCCATTAATGATAATTTGTACCCTTTGTGAAGCATATATTGATTTCAACCGTGTAATGAAATTTCCCCCAATATCCGTACCTTCCAGAATCTTTGAACATAAATATTTGGTTCAGGTTATCCAATGGTTTCTAAGTATATTCTTCTATAGTTCCCACTTATAAATGCATGTCTATCAGTTCAAAACTGCCAAGATAAATTCTTGTCCCAAATTCTTAAAAACGATCTTGTTTTCAACAAATTTTATCTCTCAGTTTTATTCAATGTCAAATAGAATTCCTTCTAATTTTTTAATATGTGATCCAGTCCTTTATAGTGGACATGTACTTAATTCAAAAATTACAAATGTATTAGCGGTACCTATTTAGAAGTACTGTAGAAGTTCTAGTCATAAACACTTCTGACCACAACCAAATCAGATTCAGACCAAAAGATTCACAAATTTCCCTTCCATGCCATTTTTTTTGTAAGCACCAAATTTCCAAAATTTACGACCAAAGTTAAGGAACGAATTATGGTCATGACCAGAGATTTCACTATACATATTTTGTTCCAGTATATAACATCTTTTCTACTGTGGGGATTCAAAGACTTCAACTGGGGGGGAAAAACAGCGCCACAAAGAAAGAATAGAACTGGAGTGAAATGAATGCAAAATTTTCATACTGCAACTTCTTGTCTTCTTTTTCCCTTCAGCAAAAGATGCACCAGTGTCTATGGATGAGATGGCAGCAGCTCATTTGGCTTTGTTCTATGAGAAGCCTCTTCAAGATGTCTTTATTTCTATCACAGACTCAGTTGAAAATCTGACTCAATCTATTGTAGCCGCATCATCTTCCTATTGTAGTGCTCCCTCTGAGGTTGCTGCATTGTAAATTCCACTAAGGTAGGAAGATGAAGAGGGATCTCACTGCAAGTGAGATGGTTCTTACCCAGAAATATATAGTATTAATGAAGGGTTGATTAGTTTATTTTAGTTTAAAAATAAACTACTTTAGAGTGCTGAAATGCTATTAGCACTCTGAAGGATGATAGAGCATGTTCCAGTAATATCCTGGCAGTTAATATCCTTTGAGTCTTTTTTGAAGTAAATACAAGATAGATTGGTCATATTTTCACTTTTAGTTTACATGTTGTAGTCTCTGAAGTATTTACTACTTTCCTATGGAATTGTAGCCCATTTCCTTTTCCCATGAAAGGGACCAGAAATTTGTCCTTGTGGCAGTATTTACGTTATAACTATCTGCTTTGCTTAGTTTTGATATTGAAATTCTGATTCTGCAAATTTCAATGGTAAGAAATCAGATTCTTCTATGTTTTATTAGATAATAGCAATAGCACTTACATTTATATGCATATCACTTTACAGTGCTTTACATCCATCTGTAAACGGTTTACAGAGTCAGTATATTGACTGTAAACATTTAGTGACTGTTCAAAGTTATTATGTCACTGAAAAAAGTGACTGATGACTGTTTTTCATACTTACGACCATTACAGCATCCCCATGTGATCAAAATTTGGATGCTTGGCAACTGGTTCATATTTATGATGGTTGCAGTGTCCCTGGATCATGTGATCACCTTTTGGGACCTTCCGACAAGTAAAGTCCATGGGAAAAGCCAGATTCACATAAAAACCATACTACTAACTTAACCACTGCAACGATTCCCTTAACAACTGTGCCAAGCAAAGTCTTTAAATGGGGCAAAATTCACTTACAATTGTTTCCCTTAACAACCGAAATTTTGAGCTCAACTGTGGTAAGCCGAGGACTACCTGTTTAGGCTTTGTGTTTATTAAATGAGTTTATTAGAATATATGTGTATATTCAAAGACAAGTTACATACAGGTAATCTCAACTTACAACCCTTCATTCAATGACCATTTGAAACTACAATGGCACTGGGAAAAGTGATTTATGACCAGTTTTCACACTTAACAATCCTTGCAGCAGTCCCATAATCACATGATCAAAATTAAAGCACATAGCAACTGGCATGTATTTATGACATTTGCACTATCCTAGAATCACCATTTGTAACCTGGCCAGTTTCTGACAAGCAAAGTCAACAGAGGAAGCCAGATTCACTTAACAACTGTAGTGATTGGCTTACCAACTGTGGCCAAAGGTTGTAAAATGAGGCAAAACTCACTTAATAACTGCATTGGTTAGCAATGGAAATTTTAGGCTCAGTTGTGGTTGTATGTCCAGGACTATCTATACATGTACATCCAGTATTATGAAAGCAAAGTTAATTTAAATGATCATAGGGAAATAGATGGAACAGAGACTTTGAAATAAGGCCAAGGACTACAAAATAGCCAGTCTGCTTTCCATCCTGTCCCACCCAAGGCCCTTAGTAGTATGAATAAATTATGTAGTTCTGCCCAGCTCATCTCACCTTATGATGACTTTTGTTCTCTAGCATGAACACCATCTATTTTTAAAAACATTGTCTTACATTTTTAAAGCTAGATATAATAGTATTCAAAGACCTTCATTTTTTAGGCTTGCCCAGCATCAATCACAACTCTCCTTACTTGATTCTAGCCAAGCTCTGCAGATGGGCATAGATTAGTACGTCTAATTTACCTGCGTGAAAGGAAAAATTATATGTGGAATTATATACACATCAGATTTAGTAGGATTATCTGTGTGGATTAAGAATTTGTATATCTGACTTCTGGCTGATGTCTCCGCCCTCCCACACTGACTTCTCCCTGTTAGAGGGCTCCGAAAGGAGCTAAAGCCACCCTATAGGGGTGGTGAAGAAAAGAGGGGTGCCCTGCAAGTCACAGAGAGCAGCAACTCTCCTGCTTGACCCAGGGCTTCTTACCTCTCATTCACAATGAGGAGAAAAGGCAGTCATGATGGCTGCCATGAAACTGGGACAGCCGAGGCAACAAGAAATGTGCAGGAGCGGTGTAAATGAACAGTGACTGGAGCTGGGTGAGAAGATTCCTTTTTTATTTAGACCTAACTTTAAAAGAAAAAAAGCAAAATAAGAAAGAGGAAAATCCAGGAAAAGAAACTCAGAACTATTTTTTAAAGCGGCAAATAGCCATAGAGAAAAAAAATCCTAGACCCGAAAGAAAGGAACCAATGGGAGAAAAGCTAAAGACCTTTTAAACCATAGAAAATTGGGTTTTTAAACTGGGTAGGCGGTGTTTTGGAAAGGCATTATTAAATGTTGGAACTTATCTACTTGAATTTACTTGAATAGCTGACTTTGCTTCCATAAATTGAACTAATTTTGGATCAATCAATTTATCAGACTTGAAACAATACTGAAATCTAAGCTGAGGATGCCATCTACTGGTGAATGGAAAATATACTATACCTCTACAAGTCTAGGAACTCCTGATAGGAGAAATAAATAACATTTATCTGGAGGTTTGTAGTGATACTTACTGTTCTATAACTATCTACTTTATGACTACTGGAGACTCTATTTTAAGAATAAGGAAGACTTAAGTAAAGTGACTTTTGACTGTGGAAACTGCCTGGACTACTTAAATCGAACTGATTGATATTCCTGAGATGTAAAGAATTATGATTATTGAACTTTCTGAGGAGCAACATTGGACTTGAATATATTATTTTTGGACTTGAGTAAAAGCGGGACTTATTAAAATAAGACAAGATGCTCCCTCTGGGGAAATGAGTGAGATTTCAAGAGAAATGGCACTGATGGTTAAAAGCATTGACAAAGAACCACAGAGAGAAAAAGAACCTAATGCAAGGCACAAATGGGAAAATAGAAAATATGCTATAATTGATAATGAATGAAGATCAAAGAGTCCAGGAAAGAGGGGATACAGTAGAAAGAATGGAGGAAAAGATAGACCAGACAAACCAGGAAACAAAGCTAGAAGATGAGAAGGAGAAGACAATAAAGATAATAATGAAATAAACCATCGGGCAAGTACTTGAAGAGATTTAAAAATGGAATTGAATAATTTGGAAGATACCTTTGAAAGGGAGATAGGGGTTTGGTGGACACTCTGGAGACCTGGCAAGTTAGGGAGGATAGAAATGGGAGAAATATTCAGAATGAGTGGTGAAGACAGATGCTGATAGAGACAAAGATCCAAGAGTGGGGTATGAGAGGGTTAGGGTTAGCCAAACAACGAATTAGGGCAAGCCCAAAAACGAATAAGAATTGAAGTATTAAAATGGGCAAGAGATATTTATTTATTTATTTTTATTTTTATTAAATTTATATCCCGCCCTTCTCCAAAAGGACCCAGGGCGGCACACAGGAAATTAAAATACATACAAAAAACAACAATACAAAATTTAAAAACCTATTAAATCCCCATCCTGCGCTAAAACCAATTAAAATCCCCAAATTAAAACTATCTATGGCTAGTCCCAGCGGAGGTTATGTTAGGCCGGCTTGGTGAAAGAGGTGTGTTTTTAAACACTGGCGGAAGAGGCGGAGGTTGGTGATGGTACGAAGTTCTGGGGGTAGGTCGTTCCACAGGGCAGGGCCCGCCACAGAGAAGGCCCTTCCCCTGGGTGTCGCCAGTTGGCATTGTCCGGCCAACAGCACCCTGAGAAGGCCCTCTCTGTGGGAGCATATCGGTCTAAGGGATGTATGGGGCAGGAGACGGTCTCGCATATAACTAGGTCCCGAGCCATGGAGCGCTTTGAAGATGGTCGTCAAAACCTTGAAGCGCACCCGAAAGACCACAGGAAGCCAGTGCAGCTCGCGCAGGATTGGTGTTATATGGGAGTGCCTCGAAGCTCCCGTAATCACCCGCGTGGCTGCATTCTGAACTAACTGTAGCTTTCGAGTGCACCTCAAGGGAAGCCCCATGTAGAGAGCATTGCAGTAGTCGAGTCGGGACGTCACGAGTGCTTGAGTGACTGTGCGAAGGGCAGCCCGGTCCAGTAAGGGGCGCAATTGGCGCATCAGGCGTACCTGATGGAATGCCCCCCTAGCCACGGCCGCCACATGGTCCTCCATGGATAGCCAGGAATCCAGGAGGACACCCAAATTGCGCGCCCTTTCCACGGGGGCCAGTGTTTCGCCCCCAATGGCCAGAGTTGGAGTAATCTGGCTGAACCGGGGTGCCGGAAACCACAGCCACTTTGTCTTGGAGGGGTTGAGCTTGAGTTTGTTACTACCCATCCAGATCCGTACGGCCTCCAAACACCGGGACAGCGTCTCGATGGCATCGTTGGGGTGGTCTGGGGTGGAAATGTACAGCTGAGTATCATCAGCGTACAGATGATATCCCACCCCAAAACCACGGATGATCTCACCCAGCGGCTTCATATATGTGTTGAATAGGAGGGGCGAGAGGACCAACCCCTGAGGAACCCCACATAAGAGGGGTCTCGAAGCCGACCTCTGCCCCCCTGTCAACACATATTGCGACCGACCAGAGAGGTAAGACGAGAACCACCGTAGAACGGTGCCTCCCAGCCCCAACCTCCCCAGTCGGTGCAATAGGATACCATGGTCGATGGTATCAAAAGCCGCTGAGATAATAGATAGAAAGGATTTTCCCCCCTAATATAATGCTAACCTGATTAAAAACTGAAATAGAGGTAGAAATAAGAATACACACCTTTATATAAAGCAATAGTTAGATGAAAAGATTGGAGGTCGAAAGATGATATTATTAGGTATGTTTAAATAATAAGATAACTGGTACTCGAATGGCATATTGTGACTTTGAACAGCCAAATAATGAAGCCTACGTTTTAATATAAATAGGGGGGATATTAGCAGATATAATTTTCATATAATAGTAATAATTAGATGGAAAGATTAGAGGTTGAAAAATGGTATTACTATGTATGCTTCATAATATCATTGGCATTAAAATGGAACAGTGAAATATTGAATAACTAATCTAAAGCAATTGTGTATATCATTACTAGAATTACATAAATGTTACCAGTGTAACAATTATTATTATATACTTTATTCATTAAGCATGAAACTATGATGATGATGATGGTGTTGATGATGATGATTATGGCTGTTTGTATCACTATAGGCCAGAGGCCACTGTTCGTGTATTGAGATTGATGTATATTTAAAAATAAAAAATCCAATAAAGCTTTTTTTTTTAATGGATATTTGGAAACTCTGCAAGAAGATGAATTTGGTCCTCTGACACATTTGTATCAGTCCTTCACTCAAAGCTCCCAAAACATATTACACATTACAGAAGCGAGGAAAGCTGTTCTCAGTCTTGGCTCTGATATCACATTTCCATAAATTATATATAGATTAAATGGAGAAATGATATAACATTTCCTTATATATTCTATATTTGGACATGTTTTATTCATTGTGCAATAAGACTTCAAAAAAGAAGTCCTAATCTGTATGGTAGGAAATGTAAAAAGCTAACTGCTAATCAGGGTTTGTGGTTCTTAACAGGGCAGCCCTCCTTACCACGCAAGCCTCCTAGCATCACTTTTGCTGATTTGGCATTTATCATTAAGACACAAGTCCTCAGTGTTTAGCAATACAAAATTTGCTCTTTGGTTTATGCTTAAATCAGACAAAAATGGTGCATCAACAGACTAGCTATCCCCTCTTGACTTATAGTTAAATATTCCAACAGCATAATGGCACTCTTGGACATTAGTCTGAAATCAGAAATAATTTTCTTCTAATAAGGTTATTTAGCATTCAACCCAAACATGCACAATTCCCCTTAAGAGTGAATGACACAACTCCTTTTTCTCCCCAAAAGAAAACAAGAGACAGCAATTTTAAAATCAAACTGAATCTATTTGAGAAACTAAACAAATTACATAATTTTTTATTTCAACATAACAATCAGATGAAGGCTTTTAATAAAACAGCCTCAGTTCAGGCTGTATAAATCTCTTCCTTTTAAAGCATCAGCAAAGATGAGGGCAGAAAAAGAAGCAAGGCACCACCTGAAAGAGGCACCTTACTTTCACAATTAAGATGCATTAAAAATATAAAGATATCTGTTCTCATATATATTATCATATATATATATTTATATTTATATTACCATTCATATACTTGAATGATCTCTTTCCCCTTTCCCTCTACAAAATAGAGCATCTTGTCACAGTGAAAAGAAAGATTCCACGTGTTCTTTATTTCCTTTCTGCTATGTGCCTGATTTGAGGCAATTATTAACTCCATTTGAACCAAGTGGGCCAGGTGTGAACATTGTGCAGTGTTCCCGGTTCATCTGCCCATTTGTCGTACCCATTCTGAACTTGCATTTATTTTTACAAAGAATTCTATGCAGAGCTTGGATCAATGGAAAATCAAAACCACTGCACATTTGAACTAAAAAGAGAATGCAATCAAAGTGATCTAGCCGAGCAAGGCTGCAGTGAGAGTTCTATTACCTCCAGGCTTGAATGTGCAAGAAGCCACGTGTTTGTGCAAAAGGCAGGGCTCTTCCTATCGAAGCCTCCTTTCTACTGCCCTTTCTATATCATGAGACAAATGCAAACTGATGGCAAGGGAGCCCCTTTACAAATAATAAATGTTCAAGAAGGAAGGAACAAGCAAAGGGGTGATTTCCTGTAAATCTATCAGTGGTGTTTATATCAATCTCCCATCCAGAGCAGCAGGTGCTGAAAGCAGTTTGTCTTTGGGCATTAGAGTTACCTGCTTTTCCCCCCTGTTATCTGCAGGTAGAGTGTGAGAACTTCAAGAACTGTCAACCACCTGATGAGGCAAAGTCACACATGAACCATTGATAAAGGAATCTTGCTTCTCGCGTCCTTTCATAAAATACGTCAGCAAGTCACCTTTGCCTTTGACAAAAATGTGCCCTCGACGCACAAAGCGGAAGCCATACTCTTTCAAGATAAAGTGAGTTTCTTCCACCACCTAAAAAAGGTGAGAGAATACACAGATATAGTCAAACCGGTTGCAGCTAAGGCTTATCAACCAAATGTTTCTTTTGAGACCGTTTTGGGTTTTGTGTCAATATTTTACCCACTTTTTTAACTAACCCAAAAGAAGTAGACTACAAAGGCTGTGCTATATTGTGGAATGAGGATGTGTCAAGCGTCATCAAAATGAAAATAAATGCAGAAGTAAAATTCTACAGAGTTCCATAAATACCATTTCTTTATTGCAGCATAAAAGCAGGAAAATGTACTCTACAAATATATGGTTCTATTAAGTTATGTTTCATCATTTTGGAAACCCGTTACTTACCTGAAATCACTTCCTGATTTTCAGGAGGGGAAAGTATATAGGCAAAGAGCATTAATCATTAAATTATTAAATACCTTTTCTTTTAGTTTGGGCTTTGTTAAAATGCTGCACAACTGACAGTAACACTCCCATCTATCTTTTGGAGAACCTTGGGAGTTCCTTATCTGTTTAACAGCAGTTTCTGATGGTCAATAATGGCAGGCGAGGGTCTGTGGGAAGTCAGTTCCCTCACCATTATAACCAATAGCAATAGCACTTAGATTTATAGCAATAGCACTCTGTAAAGCGGTTTACAGAGTCAGTCTATTGCCCCCAACAATCTGGGCCCTCATTTAACCCACCTGGGAAGGATGGAAGGCTGAGTCAACCTTGAGCCTGGTGAGATTCAAACTGCAAAATTGCAGGTAGCCAATAGGCAGCAGAAGTAGCCTGCAGCACTGCACTCTTAACCACTGAGCCACCACAGCTCTTCCTTATCTCTGGGTTACCCAATTAAGTAACTATGCCAATATATTCTGATCACCTTCAATCAGAATGAGCAGTGCATTGACTGCGAATTACAATGGTTCATTATATATGGGTGAGCCCAATTGATTGTCTGCTGCTGTGTCTTAAGATTGTAATTAAGCCACCAAGTTCTGCTGGCATTCAGTGTGACTTGAATATAATTCCTTTAAAATTATCTGATTTACACAGAGCTCCCATTATAATCTGCATTGAAGTGAACTGAGAAATCACTTTAGATAAGTTTCTTGTACCTTTTCAGAGCATCCTAATATATAAGAAATAATGAGATTCCATACAATGCTGCTATCATATTGACCCCTACTGTCTCCATCTGTGGCCACAGTTTCTAACCCTTTCTGCCCTTACTACACAGTAGTCATTAAAGCTGGATTGAATGCAGTTAAGAGTCAGAAGGCTCTATAATCACAGTTAACTGCCACCATTTTCAGAAACCTTCCTGTTCCCGCTCAGAGCAGAAGAGTATCCCCACCTGTATATTTCCCATGACACCTGTGGACTCCATCCTGCTTGCGACATTCACAGTGTTCCCCCAAATATCATAGTGAGGTTTACGGGCACCAATAACCCCTGCTAGCACTGCTCCTTTATTCATGCCTGTCAGTACATTATAACAAAAAGAGAAAGTGAGAAACGAAAGCATCAAGTATTCAACAGTACTTTTCGGTCTGTCGCAGAGCCAGAACAAGACCCCAAGTAGGAAAAACTAAAATCCCTAATGGATTTGAACAATAAAATCAAGACACTATTTTTCACAGTACCCAGTCAAATATCTAGATTTGGGAGCCCAAAGGTATGGGTGAAGCAGCATCCTCCCCACTTCACTGTTGTTCATCGGGTATTAATATTTAGAAAGGGAACCTCTTGGAACATTTGGCTGATAGACTTTTCCTCCTCTTTTTCCTTTAGGGCATCTATTAAAGCCATCTAAACCAGGGGTTCCCAAACTTGGCAACTTTAAGACTTGTGGACTTCAACTCCCAGAATTCTCCAACCAGCTATGCTGGCAGGAGAATTCTTAGAGTTGAAGTCCACAAGTCTTAAAGTTGCCAAGTTTGGGAACCCCTGATCTAAACCAACAGCTATTATCTGGTAATATGCCTTGTATAAGCGTTCCCTTTGCCCTGAGTCTGATATTAATCAGTTACAATGTTCCAGTGTAATGTGATTAGTCCCATCTAGCCCATATTTATCACACAGGATACCCCACTTGCCTATTCGCAGCATGAAGTTATTGAAGGACTGATAGTTAATGTTCATCAAGGTCTCTTTCATGGCTAAGGCAAAGTCTGCAAGATCTGCCAAATGTTGCCAGCGCTCCTTTTCTGAAAGATCTTCCTTCTAGAGAAGGCAAAACACCAAAAGTAAGAACCTGAAGAGGAACACGTCTCCAGTTTTAACTTTTACTACAAGCTACCCTGAGTAAGTCTAGATCCCAAATCTCTTACACATGTTAGACTTTGTTAAATGTATACACATATATTAAAACTTCATGGAAAACAAGGGTATCCATGGCTATCATTATGGATGCCTAAGGACACCCTCCGGGTTGGAGAGATAGGCAGGATATCTCTCAATGCCATTTGCAGGGAATCATAAGCAGGTGAAGACATCTGCTTGGGAAGACCCTGAAGCAAATGGTGAGCCACTGTGTGAGACAGAATGCTGGACTGGATGGGCCGTGGCCTGTTCCAGCAAGGCTATTCTTATGTTCTTATTTCCTAACGACTCACAAGGTTTTTGAGTCTGGCCTATCTTATTTTGTCCATATTTGTAATTGTTTTCATTTTGTAATAGATTTTTTGTAAGCTGCCCAGAGTCTGTTGAAATGGGCAGTCACAATAAATTCAAACAAGTTATACCTGATTATTAGGCTGTGGTATCTATAGCCCTTTAGTTAGTTCCCAACATCAGTTCCATTTTTCGATATTTTGGTTAGGTCTGTAGTGAGTTGTTATTCAGAAGAAGCTGGAGGGGCCGCGGTGGCTCACCTGGTAAGATGCTGGGCCTGCCCACCGCTAAGGTGAGTGGCTTGACTTCCGTGAGCGAACAAACCACATAGGGACAAGAAAGGAGCCTCAATTACCTACCCCAGGGGTCTGCAAAGTTGGCTCTTTTAAGACTGGTGGACTTCAATTCGCAGAATTCCCCAGCCAGCTATGAATTCCCCAGCCAATTCTGGGAGTTGAAGTCCACCAGTCTTAAAAGAGCCAACTTTGCAGATCCCTGGCCTACCCGCATTCAGACATCTCGCGGGTAAAGATAACACCACCCCAAAAAATTCCTTTCACACAGGCAGGCAGCCACTTCGGTGATCCCTGGCTAACATGTGCCATACGCTATATAAATAAATCTGGAGGTTCACAGGTTCTCTACTCTTAAACTAGACAGGCAATTAATTCCATATTAATCAAGGCCTTACAGAAAAATTGTGAAGGGTGTTACAAATTGGGGAGACTGCAAACAATCATAAATATGACCTAGTTGTCAAGCACATAAAATGTGATCATGTGACCATGGGGGTTAGCTGGCTACTTCCACAGTCGTAATTCTTCTCTCTTCCTTTCACTGCTTACCTTAACAGTGTTGTAACCATTGCTGTTGACATCAGGTGTCACACCAGAAGCTGCCATGTATGTACTGCCAATGGTTTTGATTTTAGTGATGCATCGGAACTGGGGATCATCCAGGAGCTGTGAGAGTCAGAGATACCAATAATTATTGCAAGGATCAATATATCAGTCAGAAAGGTAGATTTGGGATGCTATGCAGCTGATCAGAAACGCTAAGGACCAATTCTTGATCTTACAATGCAATCTTATACACGTCAACCCTATTAATGTAATGTATGCCCAGACACATTTATACAGGACTGCAGTTCTCCCTACTGTGTGTGCCTCAGGTAAAAAATTGCATAGAGATGCTACCCACCTCATGAAGCATATAATATAAGCAATAACGTGAAAGAAGTATGCTGTCTGTGCATATGCTAGATTTGCATGCTTAAATATTTTAAATTAAGTTGCCCTAGAGCAGGGGTCTGCAAAGTCGGCTCTTTTAAGACTGGTGGACTTCAACTCTCAGAATTCCCCAGCCAGCTATGCTGGCTGGGGAACTCTGGAAGTTGAAGTCCACCAGTCTTAAAAGAGCCGACTTTGCAGACCCCTGCCCTAGAGCAGTGGTTCTCAACCTTCCCAATGCTGCGACCCTTTAATACAGTTCCTCATGTTGTGGTGACCCCCCAATCATAAAATTGGTGTCTCGGTTCCTAAGACCATTGGAAATATGTGTTTTCCGATGGTCTTAGGCGACTCCTGTGAAAGAGTCGTTCGACCCCCAAAAGGGTCCCAAGCCACAGGTTGAGAACCACTGCCCTAGAGCAAACTGACAAAAATGTATCAGTGCAGTAAATGAAGATATGTGGCATTGACATTTACTCCCAAGGGTCAGAAGAGAGTGAATTCACATGATCTTCTCCCCCTTTTTTGAAGGGGAAGGGAATTCAGGGGTGAGCATTTATGATATAAAGTGATCAGTGGCAGGATTAAGACAGACCAATTCTTCTGGTTCCTTGCGATTAATATGGACATAATTGAATGTTTCAAAAGAGGGAGCAGACTTTGGCTATCTCTGTTGACAACTGACCTGTTTTAAGCTAAGTAGTCCACTAAGGCAGGATTTTCTTAGGCAAAAAAAATCCATGTAGCTACCTTGACTTGGCAGAAGACTATTAAATATGGCAAGTGTTTGGTTTAGGAACTGCAATTATCTGTATTATGAAACATTTAACACTATCAGTGTTTTGAACCTATGCCTCTCTTACTTTGTATAATGGAATTGTCGTTAGGTTTGAGGACACAAGGAATTCCTGAAAATGGCACTGGTGCTAAAACAAGCTGATAGTTTAATTACAAAGTTGTTCTTCAACATGGTTTCACTTTTGTGGATCACCTATAAATTGGTTTTGAGAGTGCGTTTGGCACATAACTTTTTTTTTCTTCAGCACTACCACCAAAAGCAAGGTATATACTGATAAACAGATTTGTATAATGAAATTCTCAAGTCTTACCAATTCATGACAATCAATACATTAGGTAGTTTAAATAAAATAAGAGATTTCAATACTGCTATGTAACAAAACTCATAGTTCCTAACACAGGAAGCATATCTCTTCAAGGACAACTCTTAGAATAAATAATTGATTTTCTTTCGGCCAACTGATCAAGAGGTTATTTTAGCTATTAATTAAAATGACTCACCGCATCAAAATCTGAGATTATTTCATTGAGGAAGCGAAGGCACTCAATCCCACCATTATTTATACTTTCCTCTGTATAGAAGTCGGCAAAGTTGGGGATAGAGGCAAACATAACACCAATTTCATCATAAGACTGACTATACAGCTCCTACACAAAAAGGAAGAGAGAAAATTAAAATAAATAGATAAATGGTACTTCTGTATTCAGGCATAATTGCCTTCATGTACTCAATTGTGCAATGTAATATACTCAATCTCATCTCATAATTTCTACATTATCTAGTTTATAGTACTGCATTCTCCTGAAGGTGGCAACAGCTAGCAGCGCCTTTATCGCCTTTGGTTCATGCACCAATTGCATGCCTTCCTTGAAGAAAATTATTTTAATAGTGTGATTAACATACTGGTTATCTCCAGTCTTGGTAATATGAACTACACTCTCGAATATACGGAGTTGCCAACACAGACTTGATTTAATTCTCATTTCTGACTATCCACCCCGTAACAAAAAAAATCCTACTTGCATACTGTTTTGCCCATCAACTTCTTGTTTACCAATATGTACCTCATCTCGTTTCTTGGAGCCAAGAAAATGGCGTGCCACATGCTCTGGCAGCATGTTGGTGACAAGAGCCTCATTCCAGCGCCGCATCTCATACACACGCTCCTTCTGGCTATGAACATCAATCTTCCATAAGAATAAAGTCCTAGCCAACTTTTCTACCTGCAGCGGAGGAGGAAGAGGAGAGAAATGTCATTCTGATAACAAAGTCCAAAATCCCACATTCAAATTTGATGTTGTCTTTTATTCCTTGATGATACTAAAAAGCTATGCCATTACCAAGTTGAATCATTTATATTCTGAATGAATCTTATTATCTGATGGGGAAAAAAGTACATATGTACAGAATTATATGTTCTAAGCAAGAACAGAAACACTTTTTATGTGGGTGGGTTTGTTTGTTTTTTTGCCCTGAAGCAGTGGAATCCAGAACTGTTAAGTTTCAAAAACAAGTTGACTGGTCAGTTTATAGGAACATCTTTGCCATTTGAGTTGTCCTCCAGTTTAAAAAGAGGGAATGGGAGAGGCCATGGCCACGCCCATTAGCGGGAAGGAGGAAGAAGAAACAATAGCAAAGAGACTCAGATCACAAAAATAAATATGGTTTTTTGAAATTATTATTGTAATTCCCGAACGGATGTTTATATTGAACAAATGATTGAATGTATGAATTTTATGATATGATATATATGTATCTCTCACCACCATTAAATGAAACATATTTTGTATGAAGCCCTGGGGGCAGTCACCGCCCCTGGCATGGAAGTCCTAAAATGTAAAAAAAATACCCTATATACCCTTTTCCCTTTTAAACATGTAAAACCAATAAAAATTGTTTTAAGAAGAGTTGTCCTCCAGTTTGACTGGAAAGATTGCAGATTTAGGAACGTAAAGGCAAGCTATGATAGATAAGGCACTCTGAAATAATAACATTCTGAAAAATACAGTTACCTTAAGAGAATTTGATGGCAAACTGAGCTTCCACAGTACCAACTGCCTAAAATAAGTAATTTAGCAAACTACTCACATGGCGTGAGAAATAGTAGAAACTGAGCATCATGACCAAGATCATCACTGTCATGGAATATTTTGATGGAACTAGTGAGATCCTGAAAGCAAATGAACAAGATTCACAGTTAGAAAATTTGAAAGGGTGAACATGTATTCAGCCAAGTCATGAGATGAAGATCTTCCTGAAATCTTCACTTCAGTCTGCAGTAGAAAGATCTACATAGAAAACAAGCACATGAGGAAAAGCAGGTCTGTCAACTTGCTCTCTTCACACAGAAATATTTGAAAGAACATGCATACAGAATTGGACTGCCACATTTATAATGAAAGTACATGCAATCTTTGGTTTACCATTGTAATGGACCCTGGAATTTCTGACAAGTCATGACAGTCATACGTCAAAGCACTTAAGTGACTGATTCAATTTTACAGCTTTTTTTTTATCTGGTGCTGTGGCCTAGAGGTAGAGCTCTCGCCTCCCAATCAGGAAGTTGTGAGTTCAATCCTAGGTAGAGGCAGATGTAGGGTCTCCTGCTTGGGCAGGGGGTTGGACTAGATGACCTGCGAGGTCCCTTCCAACTCTGTTAATCTGTTAACTATTTTGCAGTGATTGTAAAGCAAATCTCACAGTCAAGCAAATGCCACATTTTTTAAGTCAATCCATTGTCCAAAATGGACATATTTTTTTTGCTGGTACGAGAGGTAAACACCAGTTTCCTTCTAAAAATAGCCATATGACTGCAGGACACTGCAAAAGGCCATAAATATGGACCAGTTGCCAAGAGCCCAAATTGTGATCGCGCAGGGTGGGAAGGTGTTGGAATTTCAAAACTGGGTCATAACTACCTTTTGGGAAGGGGGATCCTTCTTAATTTTCAATGGTCATTAAGCAACCTGTTATAAGTCAAAAAGTAACTATGGTCTTAGAATAGCTGACATGTTAATACAGCTAAATATAGTATGCCAGGGGTCCCCAACCCCCGGGCCGCGGACCGGTGCCGGTCCGTGGCTGGATGGGAGCCGGGCCGCAGGTCTAGAGAGGAGGAGGAGGGAGGAGGAGGCAGCCCCCTGAGCACAGCGTGCGGGAGAACGCAGGCGCGGCTGTTCGTGCCGTTGGAGTGTGCCTCTTCCTCCACCCTCGTCGACGGAGGGATTCCTGGACGCCGCCGGACCGGCCACCGATTCCCTCCCCTGCTGGCATGCTGGCCACTCATTTTCTTCCAGGGACTGCGGAGGCTCTGCGGGCTGGGGAGGGAACTGGCGGGTTGCTCCGGCGGCGCACAGGAGTCCCTCCGTCGACGAGGGTGGAGGAAGAGCCCCCACCATCCTCCTGCGTTCTCCCGTGCGCTCTGCCCAATGGGCTGCCCCCCTCCCTCTTCCTCCTCTCCAGCCCGGCTCCTATCCAGCCACGGAGCCTGAACGAGCGAACGAGCGACCAAGCGTGGCAGGCGGGATGAGGAGGCTGGGGGCGGGGGGACGGGACGACGATGACGACGACAGACACACATAGAGAGACAGAGGGAGGGAGGGAGAGAAAGATAGACAGAGACACAGAAGGAGTGATTGAATGAATGCAAGACAGACAGACACACGCACACACACACACAGAGTGACAGAAATGGGCGGATGAAGGAGAGACACAAAGAGAGAAAGAAAGAAAAAAGTGGGAGAGAGAAAGACAGACAGAGAGAAAGAGACAGAAAGGAAAGAAAGAGACAGGAAAAGATACAGAAAGAGGGAAAGAGAAAAAGAAAGAGAAAGAAATAGAGAGAAAGGGAAAGAGAGAAAGAAAGAAATAGCGAGAGAGAAAAAGAGAGACAGAGACAAAGTAAGAGAAAGAAAGAGAGAGAGAGAAAGAAAGAACTTATGACCACAGTTGAGGCCAAAAGTTTGGTTGCTAACCAAGATCATTGTTAAGTGAGTTTCACATTTTCAAAGTTAGCCACGCCCACCCAGTCACATGACTGCTGAGCCCCTCAGCCGGTCCGCAGAATTTTCTTTAAAATGAAACCGGTCCCTGGTGAAAAAAAGGTTGGGGACCCCTGTAGTATGCAACTCAGTTCTAACTTCATTCAACAAGCAAAGAAAGATTGTGGAAATGTAGGAGTATTTTACATATGTTTCATTGCAGGTACTAGTCTTCCTGAATTCAAAGAACAAAACCTTGCTATCTTACTCTCCCTCTTTCTTCCATATTCTTTATTTAAAAATTCCAGGCTTTGGAACCACAGAGTCTTCATTTTGGAACCCACCTCTAAATATATGTAATTGAATGGAATGCACTTTCTTGTACTATTGCATTTTTATCCTCTCTTTCTTTCGGGACCTCAAGGTGGAACATGCACAACTTTCTCCACGACAACAATCCTGTAAGAAGTTTGGGCTTAGAATGAGCAACTGACCCAAAGTGTGAGCTTCCATGGTTCCTGGTTCGTAAACTTAACCACCTCAGCCAGCAGACTAACTTCTTCACTTCTTATAACTTTCAATGGAATTTATGAGATAAATCACTTAGTCTATGGAGTCTCTTCAAGATACTCTGCAATTTTGATGCTTATTGGTGATGTAAACATACATTAAAATTGGTTAAGTAATTTAAGAGAGCAATGCATACCAAAAGTAACAAAAAAGTGAACAAATTATGATTAACCTCTTTTCACTTCAGATATGGCCTAACCCAGGGGTGGGCAAACTTTGCAAGTTTAAGTCTGAAGGACTTCAGCTCCCAGAATTCTCCAGCCAGCTTTGCTGGCTGGAGAATTCTGGGAGCTGAAGTCCTTCAGACTTAAACTTGCAGAGGTTGGGGACCCCTGCTCTAAAGTCTCTGTCTGTCTTGTTTGGTTGCAAAGCCAAACCTGGGACTTATTTTGGGGGTAGGACTTATATTACAAGCAGACTTAAAGTTGCAAAGTTTGCCCACCCCTGGCCTAACCCAATATTACCCTAAACCCACTCCCATGACATTTTTGACCTCAAAGCTTCTTACATGTTCTCCTGGAATCGCTCCTGATCATATTCGTCAAAGATCTGTTGCCAGGCCAGAATGTTGACCACTCCCACTGCCCCTGTGATCGTCACCATCAGAGTGAGCTTGACCATGTGGCTGACTTGCACCAGCATTATAGTTGCAATCAGTGCCAACACTGCTATGTAGCTGTAGTATTTGGGATTCTCCACACAACCACCTGGAAGCACTGCTGGAACTGTATCATTGACAGTGGTGTAATACTGCTGGCAGCTGAGCTGTTGAAACAAAAGAAAAGGCGTTAGGGCCCAGTGATGGCTAACTTTTTTGGCTCATGTGCCAAAAGCAGGAGGAGCGCAGGGGAGTCATGTATGCGCGCGCCACACCCATAATGCAATGTGCACGACCCCCTGCTTTTGGCGTGCTTTTTTCGCCCCCTCCAAGCTCCAGAGGCTTTCTAGGAGCCTGGGGAGGGTGAAAACAGCCTCCCCCCCCCACCTCTAAAGGCTTCAGGAGCTTCCCTGAAGCCCCCAGACGGCAAAAAACGGCCTCAAAAGAAGGCCTAAATCAGCTGATCAAGTGCACACAAGCACATTGGAGCTGACAGGGCAACGCCTCGTGTGCCCTAAGAAATGGTTCTGCGTGCCGCCTGTGGCACCCGTGCCATAGGTTCGCCATCACGGGGTTAGGCTGTCCTCTGTTTTAAAAATCCCTATTTTCCAGTTAAGGGATAAAAATGCTTCTGGCTAAAAGTGTAATATCTAGAGAACTATTAGATACTACCACATGGATACAGAAAACATTAAATCTCTTGTGATCACCTAGATTTTTCCAACCAACATATGCTATGCCTACATACCCCACTCCATGGAAATCTTTGGTCATTCCTTTCCTTAGGTGCTAAACATAATACACATAAGCACTAATCATGTCAATTAGTTTCACTAACTGTCACTTCCTGTTGTAGGGATAATTATCCCCGTTTCTGTTTGTAAAATACATCACTGAACATTCTACATTTCTAGCCCACAGCTTGGCTAATGAACTCTACTCTGGTTTATCCACTTGTGATTCAGCAAAACTCTGAAAACATGTTCTGTGTTTGCTCTGATTTCTTTCCAGTGTGTGTCCCTGTACTCTGACAAGTAAATCTGGTGTAGAACACATACGTTTAATATTTTAAATTACATCCCCTCTTTCCTCTTCAACTCTTTATCTTTATTTTTAGACTACATATATTGCTAGGTGTTTTTTTTCTGAAATCATGAAACTTCATACCCGACAAGTTGAACTGTGATTCATAATACCCACTGTAAAACGATCAGTAACAATAAATAACTAATGCATCAAAAGCAATACAGTATTGAGCGGTATAGTGGTAGACAGAACAACAGGGCGGGAAAGGATTTAGGTGTGCTCACAGCAGGCGACTGCAAAATGAGTAAACACTGTAGCCAGGCACTGTAGCCAGTGAAGGCAAACAAAATTCTGGGGTGCATCACTAGAGGATCACCAGCAGGAAAAAAAACATCCTAATTCCACTGTATAGGGCCCTGATGGCAAACCTGTGTCACATGTGCCACAGGTGCCACGCAGAGCCATTTATGAGAGCACACAAGGTATTGCCCTGTCAGCTCCAGAGCGCATGTGTACACTGGCCAGCTGGTTTTTGGCCTTGATTTTTGGCTGGTTTTCTCCCTCTGGAGGCTTCCCTGATAAACTCCTGAAGCTTCCGGTGGGAGAAAAATGGCCCAACAGGCAACCCGGAAGTCCATTCCCGAACTTCCTGTTTGTGTGTTAGGCCGTTTTCACCCTCCGCAGGCTCCAAGAAAGTGCATACGCTGGGCAGTGGGAGGGTCACACGTGCATGCGCAGGAAGCATGGTGTGGGGGGCATTAAATTATGGGGGTGGGCATGCGAGTGTGCGCGATAGCACGCGCTCGTGTGCTTTTGGCACCCAAGGCAAAAAAGGTTTGCCATCACTGGTATAGGGCTTTAGTCAGACCCCATTTGGAACGCTATGTCCAGTTCTGGATAAGATTTGAGTTCAGAGATAGGCAACAAAAATGGTGCTAACTCGGAGGAACAAAGCATTTGATAATCACATGTCCACCAGTCAACAAAAAATACTTTTTAAAGAAAATATATAATTTTTACAAAATTAAAAGAAAGCAACAAAAAAAAACCACCCTCTCAAATGCAGACTCAATGGATCACTAAGTCTTTTTCTGCTGTCAGTTTTCTCTGTTTTTTTCTATGATCTATCAAAACAGTCTGTGTAAGCTCAACATGTGTTACATGAAAACACACCGTATCACCCAATGGCTTTTAAAACCATCAAAGGATAAAAAAAGAGTCACCACAGGACAATCTGAAGATTTGTCTAATTGATTTTTAAACCTTGGATGTTTTCTGATGGATTAACAAAACCTGGACTGATCCTCCTTCGCAAGACTCCATTATCAACGCACCATTCCAAACATGGCCAGTAATAGAAAGGAGAAGGAAAAGGCACTGCAATAAATAATCCATGCACCATTTTTTTCAGAGAGACAGAAAGGAAGAGAGAGAGAGAGAGAGAGAGAGAGAGAGAGAGAGAGAGAGAGAGAGAAAGAAAAAGAAAGAAAGAAAGAAAGAAAGAAAGAAAGAAAGAAAGAAAGAAAGAAAGAAAGAAAAACAGTCTTCGTTCTCTTCCTCCGCCCCTTTTGGAAACCTCAACCAAGTTTGCCAGCCTGAAAATAGCAGTATTTCCATATCAGTTTTAGCACAGAAGAGCTCAAGGTCTGGCCAATTATTAACAGGTACTAAAAATAATCAACTGCAGCTGGCTTTTTACTAATTTCCCATAATGATTTCCATTGTACAACTCTTCATACACTTATCAACTCAGCCAGAAAAGATGTTCACAGCAAGTGTCAATCACATGTCATGCTAAATGGTTTAGAAAAGGGGGGGGGGTAGCTTCACTGTCCCCTCTTACTTGGAACTTACTTGGAAGGTAGGACTGGAGAAAAGGTTTTGATGTGTCAAGGGTTGTTTTTTTTTAAAATTTGCTTGGAGGATGGATGAGGGAGAAAAATATAAACCTCTTGCTAAGGAGGATCAGTCCTTTCTATTATCTGTGTATTAAAATCTATTTTTAATTCTTTCTCAATTTTTTTCTCACCTCTAGCTAGAAAGCTAGCAGGGTGCAATGACATCAAGAAAGAAAAAAAGTCTTTTTTTCAATCTTTGCTTACCATATCTACAATGTCAGCCATGGTTAGGATGAAAATGGCAGACATGGCCCAGGTGTTCCTGGCCCAACGAGTTCTGTCAATCCATGTGGAAAAAGACACGAGCTTTTTAGGGAAAACCTGTATTAATAAAAATGCATTATTATTTAAATTTATTCTAGCACTGATGTAGCACCCAGCACTGATAGACTATGCAGGAGTAGGTTAATTTCCTGTGGGGGACAAGAATGGAAATGAGACACTAGTTAAGTAATAGTACCATTTTGTATGCCTCAGTCCATGGCATCTTTAGCCATCTCCTTATTAACAATTAATTGCATTTTCTAGAGTCATTCATTCATTGTTGTCCCAAATTCTGCCTAAAATAACAGTCACAAGGAAAGACTTCATAGCACTTCGGTGATAGCTCGATGGTGCTATGAAGATACTATAGATTATTAGCAGAAAAATTGCCTCAGTGCCTTTATACCAACCCAGAGCTCCTGCCAGTTATAACAATTGAAGATACTGTTTTTCAGATTTTATTTATTTTATTTTATTTTATTTTATTTATTAGATTTATATCCCGCCCTTCTCCAAAAGGACCCAGGGCGGCGCACAGGAATTTAAAATACATACAAAATCGTAATACAAAATTTAAAAACCTATTAAATGCCTGTCGTGCGCTACAAACCAATTAAAATCCCCGAAATAAACTATCTAAACTAGTCCCAGCGGAGGTTATGTTAGGCCGGCTTGATGAAAGAGGTGTGTTTTTAAACACTGGTGAAGAGGCGGAGGTCGGTGATGGTACGAAGTTCTGGGGGTAGGTCGTTCCACAGGGCAGGGCCCGCCACAGAGAAGGCCCTTCCCCTGGGTGTCGCCAGTCGGCATTGTCTGGCCGACAGCACCCTGAGAAGGCCCTCTCTGTGGGAGCGTATTGGTCTAAGGCACGGGTCCCCAACCTTTTTTTCACCAGGGACCGGTTTCATTTTAAAGAAAATTCTGCGGACCAGCTGAGTGGCTCAGCAGTCATGTGACTGGGTGGGCGTAGCCAACTTGGAAAATGTGAAACTCACTTAACAATGATCTTGGTTGCAACCAAACTTTTGGCCTCAACTGTGGTCATAAGTTCTTTCTTTCTTTCTTTCTTTCTTTCTTTCTTTCTTTCTTTCTTTCTTTCTTTTTCTTTCTTTCTTTTTCTTTCTTTCTTTCTCTCTCTCTCTCTTTCTTTCTCTTTCTTTGTCTCTGTCTTTCTTTCTCTCGCGATTTCTTTCTTTCTCTCCCTTTCTCTCTTTATTTCTTTCTCTTTCTTTCTTTTTCTCTTTCCCTCTTTCTCTTTCTCTCTCTTTCTCTCTTTCTGTATCTTTTTCTGTCTTTCTTTCCTTTCTGTCTCTTTCTCTCTGTCTATCTTTCTCTCCCTCCCTCCCTCTCTCTGTCTCTCTATGTGTGTCTGTCATCGTCCCGTCCCCCCCAGCCTCCTCAGCCCGTCCGCCGTGCTTGGTCACTCGTTCGCTCGGTCTGGCTCCGTGGCTGGGTAGGAGCCGGGCTGCAGGGCTGGAGAAGAGGAGTAGGGAGGAGGGGGCAGCCCATTGGGCAGAGCGCGCGGGAGAACGCAGGAGGATGGTGGGGGCTCTTCCTCCACCCTCGTCGACGGAGGGACTCCTGTGCGCCGCCGGAGCAACCTCCCTACGGCCGCCAGTTCCCTCCCCCGTCCGCGGAGCCTCCGCAGCCCCTGGAAGAAAACGAGTGGCCGGCATGCCAGCAGGGGAGGGAATCGGAGTACCTCCGTCGACGAGGGAGGAGGAAGAGCGACACTCCAACGGCGCGAACAGCCGCGCCTGCGTTCTCCCGCGCGCTCTGCTCAGGGGGCTGCCCCCTCCTCCCTCCCTCCTCCTCTCCAGCCCTGCGGCCCGGCTCCCACCCAGCCACGGACCGGCACCGGTCCGCGGCCCGGGGGTTGGGGACCCCTGGTCTAAGGGATGTATGGGGCAGGAGACAGTCTCGCATATAACTAGGTCCCGAGCCATGGAGCGCTTTGAAGATGGTCGTCAAAACCTTGAAGCGCACCCGAAAGACCACAGGAAGCCAGTGCAGCTCGCGCAGGATCGGTGTTATATGGGAGTGCCTCGAAGCTCCCGTAATCACCCGTGCGGCTGCATTCTGAACTAACTGTAGCTTTCGAGTGCACCTCAAGGGAAGCCCCATGTAGAGATTGTGAGAAGAGAAACATGAAAGAAGGAAAACTGCAACCCTCCCAAATTAAGACTATCAAACACACTGACCCTATCCAAATAAACCATTACAGAAGGGGGTTGCTACAAGTTCGCACCGGTTCAGACGAACAGGTAATTGAAATTGTAACTGGGTCGCCGAACCGGTACGAATGGCAGGCTCACCACGCCCCCCAGACTGGTCGCCCATGCCGTTGCTGCCAAGTTTTACTCATTTTATAATGTTCTGTGCATGCACAGAACATTATAAAATGAGCAGAACAAGTTGCATAGGCAACTGCGCATGCGCAAGCAACGTGTGGCAGGCACGCAAGCAAACCGAACCGGCAGCAACCCACCCCTAAAACATTGGAATTTGAAAAACATAAGAAGCAGGCTATTTTTCGGGGGGGGGGGGGGGGGCTTAAGGGACAAAATGAATGCCTTAAGTTGCTGCAAAAGAAATCTTCATTTCTGTCTCTTAAGTCCCCTCAATTAAAACAAGCAGAAAAGCTGCCCGACAAATATGGCTGTGCCCACTCAAACTGACTTCACAATGGCACCATCCACACTCTAGATGGAAAGTCACAGAGTTGAAAATACATCAATGCATATGTACACACAATAAACAAATATAAGAATCCTACTATTATAGCTCAGGTGGAACTTGAAATAAGAAATATTTTCATAGACCACAAATATTTCTGGTAGTATGTGGGGGGAAAAACCACATTTGGCATTGAAGAACGGCAAAGAATGAGATTGCTAAAATAGTTAACAATTTTGTGTTTTGAAGGAGATCTTACCCTGGGAAAGATGGCAGCAAGTGAACAAAGAGTCAAGATGAGTAGAAGGACTTCGCCAACAACAAATGTCACATAATTTGCTAGCAGCCTGCAGCAGAATAGGAAATTTAAAAAAAAACAGCAGATATAAAAAGGAAGATCAAAGATCAGTATTTTATTCTGACTGCAGAGACAGTCACATTCCCTGTTATAAAAGAATATTTTGGCACATAATTTTTGGCATTATTTTATATAATTGTTTCTTCTTGCCTATTCCTGAAGGTTCTGGGCAGATAAGACTGTCATACACACCCAGCCCCAAATATATATAAAAACAACAATATAAAAATGAAAAAAATGCATGTGATTGTTATATGTCTGTATTTCATGTGCGCACACACCCTCTTTCTGGGCAGGACTAAACAAGTAAATCTTCACAATTGTTCTAAAACCCAAGAGGGGCATGAAGCTGACCAAACTTTTGCCAAGCAGGGTTTCAAAAGAGTAGGGACAGCTACTAAAAATGCCAATTTCCAAGCAACAATCTCATAGGATCTGGAGGAAGTTGATCCTATTTGATCTAGTTCAGAGGTTCCCAAACTTGGCAACTTTAAGATTTGTGGACTTCTTCAGCTGTCCACAAATCTTAAAGTTGCCAAGTTTGGAAACCTCTGAACTAGTTTAATGGGCAGATACAAGAAAAGGCAGTTCTTCAGTTAACCAGCTCTGGAACTATAACCTTAAAGGTAACTACAAATGTCTTGATTTGCACCTGGAAGCTATTGAGCAACTCATAGAGCTCTCAAAGCAGAGAGATCATTGCTTTGGCTGGTACTGTAGAGCAGGGGTCTCCAACCTTTGCAACTTTAACTCTGAAGGACTTCAGCTCCCAGAATTCTTCTCTGGAGAAGTCTGGGAGCTGAAGTCCTTCAGACTTAAAGTTGCAAAGGTTGGAGACCCCTGCTGTAGAGGAAATAGGGAGTGGCCTTGAAGAGCATTGGGAATATCCATTCAAAAGCCAATGACCAGACAAATGTGGTTTAAGCCCATTTCAAAGAACAAACTTAATAAAATGTCCCCTAATTCACATGAAGGGATGGAGAAGGGAAGCACCTTCAGACTTGCAAGATTCTATTAACTGTTCTAACAAAAGTAGTTTTATGCCTGTATGATATTGGTTTTTTTCATCTGGTTTACCCTAGAGGGATGACAGGTGCATTCTGTACTAGCTATAGCAGGGGTCTCAAACTCAATTTACCTGGGGGCCGTTGGAGGCAGAGGTTGGGTGAGGCTGGGCCGCATAAGGGATTCACTCCCCCTGCAGGCCGCACTAATATACTTTCATATCACGGTGGGGGCCACAAGATACTGTCTTGAGACTCCTGAGCTATAGCTTCCATGTAGAGAATTTTTATAGCAATCCCAGTGGGAAGTGACTGACCAGGGCTTTCTTGAGCCAACATTGCTTGTAATGAGTATATAAAATGAACAAAAATCCTCCTAGTCCCAGTTACTACCTGCTCTTCAGGCAGAAGCGATCAGTCTCAGAATTTCCTAAATTTCAGACCTCTGAGCTGGGAAGTACAACTCCATTCAGAGTCAGGGATTGAATATTCCTGGAATAAATCAGCTATAAACCCAAGCTAAATTGACTCCAGGCACTGTATCAGCACATTAACCACGTTGCCTATGTTTAATTTCATCCTTAGCACTACAGGTAGTCCTTGACTTACTATCATTCATTTAGCAACTGTTTGAAGCTGACAACAGTGCTAAAAAGAATGTTCCTCATAGTCATATCATTATGATTTGGGCACTTGGCTCACATTTACAATGGCTGCAGCGTCCTAGAATTACATGATCCACCATTTGCAACCTTTGCAACCAGTTTCGGATAAGTGAAATCAATGGGGGAAGATGTTTCTTTTTTGTATTCACAGCAAAAAGGATTGTAAAAAAGGGTGTAGTCACATGATGCCTCATTTAATAATGATTGTGATTGTAAATCAAGGATTACCTGTTTTCTAACACCCCTGTTTGAAAAGGGCACAGCATCATAGATCTAGCTGTACTAACCATGGATCAATGAAGATCTCCACCATAGCAGTAAAGAACAGGACCACACATGAACAGCTGAAGGCAGCCCCGCTTTGCTTCTCTTTTTCCACAGAGTAACGTGTCTCCATCTCAGGATCAATGAAACGCATGGTTAGGCGATAGGTGGACCTGCCTTTTAGCCTGTCAAGATATTTAGAACATGTCAGATATTTAGGATCCTCATCTAGAATGTATGGGATTTTTAGAATTGTGGTAAAATGATACGGTCTCAGTCCAGTTTTAGCAAGAAAAATCGTTGTGTCTTTAACTGCCTACCATTTGAGGGAAGTATTCTGCTTGTGGACTTCCAAAGGCATCTTATTTAGCCGTAGGAGAATGTTGGACTAGAAGGGTCTTTGTTCTGATCCTGCATGGATCTTTTGGGCCCTTCTCTGTGGCGGGCCCTGCCCTGTGGAACGACCTACTCCCTGAACTCCGCACCATCACCGACCTCCGCCTCTTCTGCCAGTGTTTAAAAACACACTTATTTCATCAAGCCAGCCTAACATAGCCTCCGCTGTGACTAATATTAGATAGTTTTAAATGTGGGATTTTAATTGGTTTTAGCGCAGGTTTTTGTTATTTAATAGGTTTTATTTTGTACTATTTTTGTATGTTGTTTTAAATTCCTGTGCGCCGCCCTGGGTCCTTTTGGAGAAGGGCGGGATATAAATTGAATAAAATCTAAATCTAAAATCTAAATTTTTGAACTCTTATCTCGGCAAATAGAAAGCTGCCTCATTCCAGATGAGAATGGCCCATCTATCTCAATTCTGGCATTATCTCTTTGAAGCCTCAGGAACAAAGCAGCTGTTCTGATCACTGTTACATATGAGGCTGCAATTGATATGCCCCTAAGAAATTCTTTAAAATCCCCCTCGATGCTATTTATCGTTTTATTTTGGAAAAAAAAACCTTATCATCTTAAATCATGATTGAAAAGTCAGCTCACTATGCTGAGAATGGTTTGTTCTTCAGTTTTATACAAGCGTATGAGGACTAAAAGGATGATCTATTCTTTAAATGCTGTGTGAAGCTTTTTTAAAATAAAATAAAATAAAAGTTTATACTACAGAGGCAGAGACCAGACAATGGAAATATTTTCTGAATCAGCCCAGTGATTTTCTGAATAGGGGTCCAATGGAATAAATACACCAACATAACAAAGAGAATTTGCAGCTTGAATTGTAAGATAGAAGAAAAGTAGAAAGTAAATACAATAATAAAAACACCTAAAATTAAGTCTCCAGAATACAAATACAATACAAAATAGCATCCAAAGCAGGACAAGGACCTGAATCAGGGGGAAAGTCTGAAACCACAGCAGTGGTGGACATTATTGATAGTAAGTGTGATATTCAAACTGGTAGAGGAAGAGAGAAACATTGGAATGGAGAAAAAAAAACACCACACAATTAGCTCTAAGTTGGAAGGAAAAGAGAAGACATACGCCTGGACAGATTCCCTCTCCAGCAAGGCTTCATTAAGCAATTTATTGAGTTCCTGCTCATTTTCTGAAGCATCCACCACTCTCTCTGCTAAGTCCCGTAAGCGAAGACGCCTTCGAGGGTTGGGAAAGGAAGGATTCACTACCTGGATAGAAAAGAAAGCGAATAAAAAGTTGTATTTTACTTTCTGCTGAAATTTAATTAAACAAGGTTTTTTTTTTTTTTTAAAGCACAATTTTATTTATTTGTGTGTTGAATTTGTCACCCATCTTGCAATTCAAGGCAATTCTGAGCGCTTCTTTATACCAAGTAGACTGATGGGATTGTTTTCTGCTACCTCGTCTATTTATCTTTTCCCATCCCACCCATCCCTCAAAGAGGTTCTCTTCCTGCCCAGCCTAACTTCATCTCTGTTTTTGACCGTGGGCAGTTTTAGAAAAAAATCTCCAGTTACTGTATTTTTCGGATTATAAGAGATACTCCCCCCACCCTAAAAGAGCGTGGAAATGTTGATGTGTCTTATACACCGAATACAGCCATTTTTGGCCTCCAAAAATGAGTCATTTCTCGCAAAAATTGAGGCCATTTTGCCTTCCCCCAGCCCCCGGAAGCACTCTGCAGGCTTCAGCAGGGCTGGGGGAAGGAAAAAAATGCCTCTGTTTTTATGGAAAATGGGCAAAAAATGGGCTGTTTTTCACATAAATGGAGGTGTTTTGCCTTCTCTCAGCCCCCAGCAGTACTCTGCAGGCTTCAGCAGGGCTAGGGGAAGGCAAAAATGCCTTGGTTTTTGCAAAAAACGCCCCATTTTCCTCCCATTTTTCACAAAAACAAGGGTGTTTTTGCCTTCCCCCAGCCCTGCTAAAGCCTGCATTCTGCTCCTGGAGGCCAGGGAGGACAAAAACTTTTTTTTCTTACTTGGTGCATCTTATAAACCAGGGTCTTATCGTCTGAAAAATATGGTATTTACCATAAAATTTAAACATACACTTTTCCATTTAATTTTTAAATCAAAGTAACTCTTTAAAAACAAGGAAGGGAATGGTAGTCATGTTGCCACACATGGATGACACACCAAGAACATAGGCAAAAGATCTACAAAAAAGAATTGTATATCATGTTCTGGTGAAGTAGTCAGATAAAATTAACAGCTGGAAATAAAAACCGTGAAACCATGTTGTAATTTTAAACATACACACCACAAACACACACACATACTTTTTTTTCTGTGTAATGTGCAAAGAAAACATCTTTGCAATACTTTCTGATTTTGGAAAAGGTATCACTCAAGTGTTTTAAATGTATTATACAAACAAATAAATAGAAAATATGGAAAACATTAAATATCAACTCCATTCAAAGATGCTGTTCAAAAGGCCTTTTCAACAGCATTTTTGGGACAATCACGAGTGGGATGACTGAGAATCTCCATAGATATCAACTCCACTACAAAATCAAAACATACAGCAATAAAGAAAAGAGAAAGGGACTAGAAATCATATTTTAAGAAAAATATTTTTAAGACTTTTGCCATATAATGTCAGTCATCTTCTTTGTCCCAAAGACTTAATTAAAATGTTAGCAAACAATGCAGATCAGCAATATTGCAGCAAATGAAGCATAGATTTTTACTTCCAATTATATATAATAACCCCTTTAGCTAATCTTTGCCCTCAAATCCACACTTCTACTGCTTGATGCATTCCAATCCTGGGAATATACTGAAGAAAATCATATACATCCTTAACATGCAACAGAGTCATCTTACCCAGAGTCATCTTAACATCCTGTTAATATTACTCAGAATGGTAATATGTCCTAGTTCAAACCTACTTGGTTTGAACTAGGACAAGTTCAAACCAAGTAGGTTAAAGGATCAAGTGTGTAATATCTGAAATAGGAGGGTATAATTGTATGAAACCTATATTAAGGCTTCAAGTATATATTAAGAGAACTTAGTGCTTAATGTACACTTGCTTGATTATTTAGCACAGGGGTGTCAAACTTTCATTAAGGGCTGCATCAGGGTTGTGTATGACCTGGGTGGGGGGGCAGGGGGGGCACGGCCAGCTCGACCTCACTCATGTCAGGTGCGCATGTGGCCCAAGCAGTCTGCTAGCGAAAACGGGCTCCCAAGCTCAGTTTTTGGCTGCAATGACTTCCTGCAACTCTCTGTTTTTGCTGGCAGAGGCACTGCAGAACGGTCGTTCTCTGCATGCAAATAGTTTCTTAGTATTCCCTAGGGCCTAGGCCTAGGAGAAGTGTAACAGATGGCACAAGTCACCAAGCTTGACTGAACTTTATACCAATCCTCATCAGAGGCCTAAAGACAGGCAAGTACTTATTAGAGAGCTTCTCGACACAGAACACTCTCATGTTTGGAAATTTGCTACAAAATTAATCTGATATTCAATGTCTTTTGTTTACCCTCCTTCCCTCACAACCTTCATCCATGTAAAGGTGTGGTTTTTTAAATGTTGGATTTACTGCCCATAAACTTCCTCTTAGTTTTTATTACCTGGTTAAGGTCAACTGGTTATTGATTCAATTTTCATTTTTAAAGATTTTATTTTTGAAAAGCATTTTAAAATGTACACAGCCCTAGAAGGATTTATTAATGCTTACTTTTCTATCCACAACCCCCCACCCCATCTATACACATGCAAATATACATAAATAATCAACCTTACATTGCTTCATGTAGCTTAATATGGCAGTTATGTTTTGTACCAATTATATGTTGGAAGTATCTTTAGAGATAGTCCCATGTAGAATAGTAAACCAACAAATATCTATGGAGATTCTCAGTCATCCAGGTCATGGTTGTCCCAAAGCTGCTTTTTCAAGAGGCAACTGGTTTTCTGGTTTTTCTTTGAAGACGTTTTGTTTCTCATCCAAGAAGCTTCTTCAGCTCAGAATTGAAGACGTTTCTTGGATGAGAAGTGAAATATCTTCAAAGAAAAACCAGGAAAACCAGTTGCCTCTAGAAAAAGTACCATTGGGATATAATTTTTACATTTTACATATAAGCAGTTTTTCTTCGAACACATGTCCATGAAGCGTTTATTTATTCTTCTCTATCCATTTTGCCGCTTTACCCTAGTGTCCGATTCTTCTGCCTCATCTGGAGTTGTGCAGGTTGTATTAATGCTCCCATTGCATTCTTTCGTGTTGATCAATTGAGGTGAGTTTCCGTGGGAGGATGAGACAGATAATTTCTGTGACATGAAACAGAAAAAGAAAAAGAACAATGTGTATAGGGCTACGTTATCTAAATGACTGTAAGTGTCCAAAAGGTATTAGACCTCTTCTCACAATTTTCTTCTCTAAATGTAGAGAAGTCCCACTCAAAATAACTTTCGTGTTAGAAAGAAAAACATTCAAGTGCTTAACAATAGCGAATAGCAGCAGCAGTATCAAGATAATCAATCCAAATTAAAATCAAGCATCAATCTGACCTGGTATCGTGATGAAGTTAAAAGGAAAAAGTTAGATGAGAACATGTTCTTCTCTTTCCTCCGATCCTAACAAAGCTGATATATAATTCCATCCTTTTCAAAGGATCTAGTGAAAGGAATACTCACCACCCCATTGATCCCATTCTTGAGTGCCTGCTTCGGGACTATTATGAGGTAGGTGGTAATCCCCTTTTCCTTTAGATATTCACATCGTGACCCACCATCTCCTGGTTCCACCTCATATTCTCCTTTTAAGCAGTTCATGGTGCTCTGAGAAATGTGTACACGCCTAAAAGGACCACAGAAAAAGCAGTCAGCCTTAATAAAGGAGAAAATGTGTATGAGAGAAAAAGACCAGAGAAAAGTCCAGAACTTTCAGGACTTTCAGAATTAACACAAATAGAATACACCACTCTCCTGAAATAAATAAAAAGTATTTTTAGTAGAACATCCCTGACAAATTTTTATGAAGAATTTTAATTCTAATAGTAAAAATTATACTAGCTAAACTTGAAAGAAAGAAAGAAAGAAAGAAAGAAAGAAAGAAAGAAAGAAAGAAAGAAAGAAAGAAAGAAAGAAAGAAAGAAAGAAAGAAAGAAAGAAGTACAAGGAAAAAGAAAAGTAAGAACATAATAAAGAGAAAAAAATGTATAAAGAAATTGCTTCCAAATTTCATCACAAGCAACACATTTAAAGACTCTTCATCACCTCCAGATTTACAAACAATTATTTCTTCATTTATCATCCAGTCCATATCTATAGAGAAGTCCATAAGTATTTTCAGTTTTGGGGGCAGGAAGAAGTCCCTAAAAGGCTGCCAGTAGTAACAACATACCTTATTTTACCTTAACCTTTAACCTTTTTAGACTTATTGTTTTTTGTGCCGTGTGTGTGTGTGTGTGTGTGTGTGTAATGGTTATCTTTTGAGAGCTGAATGCAAAGAAATTTCATTTTAATGTATGGTGATTAGTGTACATTTAAAGTGACAATGAAGTTTCTTTTCTTTTCTATTCTATTTTAACCTTGATCAAATAAACAACTTTGCATTTCTTCCTTTTACTTCTAAGAGTCTCAATATTTAGTTCATTCAAATATTTTCATACGGTTTGATTTCTCTTTCTTCTTTATCTGTCAATTCTCCTGGGTAAATCAGATGGGAAAACCTGACAAGATGAATTAATTCTACTTTGATGTAAGGCTATATTAACAGAATCCTCCAAGATTGAAAGTACAAACTTTTCACTGCCACTTTTAACTGCATCATCCATTAAGATGGGTCCTTCATAGGTTCTTATTTTCTGACCATGAAGTTGCTGCCTCTCTTGTCTGATTGTTTCCTAGGCAGTTTCTCTTCCATTCACATAGTGCAGGGGTCTGCAAAGTCGGCTCTTTTAAGACTGGTGGACTTCAACTCCCAGAGTTCCCCAGCCAGCATAGCTGGCTGGGGAATTCTGGGAGTTGAAGTCCACCAGTCTTAAAAGAGCCGACTTTGCAGACCCCTGATATAGTGGAATATGTAACATCCACAAATATGTAACATCCACATATTCCATTACATTTTCCCATCACACAAGAGTTTTTCAGGTTTTTAATAAACCTCTTTTATAAATCCCATAAGAAAAACTATCCAGGTGACTTTCTTGGTTTTTCATTTATATTTATTTATATCTCCTAATATTTGTAAAATATTAGCAGGGTTTGTTTGTTTTTTGTATATTCAGTGAGACATCCTTTTCATTTTTTTTAGTCTGCCATTTGTAAATCCACTTTCAGTTCTATCTCTCTCAGATAAATTTATCCCACTTCTATCATTTCTTCAGTAATATATTTTCAACAGTCTATTCATAATAATAATAATTTATTATATTTCTAAACCGCCCCCTCTCCCCGAAGGGACTCGGGGCGGTGTACAGGAAAATTAAGAACATCTAAAAACATTACAATACATACATAATTAAAACCAAATTAAATAATTAACCCTGTACTAAAATTTATAAAACATTAAAACTGTATCCCAATTAAAACCTGATTAAACTATTTAAGCTACAGACTGGGGCGAGGAACATAAATTAGGCCAGGCTGGCCTGATGGAACAGATAGGTCTTTACTTTGTGGCGGAAGGAGCGGAGGTCCGTAGTAGTTCTAATATCGGGGGGTAGGTCATTCCAAAGGGTCGGGCCCATCACAGAGAAAGCCCTTCCCCTGGGCGTCGCCCGCTGGCATTGCCTAGCAGACGGCACTCGGAGAAGTCCCTCTCTGTGGGAGCGAATCGGCCGAAGGGATAAAGTCAAACATGACTGACACTGTTGATATTATAGCCACTCATTTCTGGCTCCATTCTTCAAAGTCTTTAATATTTTCAATATTACGCTTTGTATTATTTTGTAGGTACCATTAACTAACACAGAATGTGAGCTTTATTTTTTCCCCTCAGGAGTCTTGTCCCTTCTAGTGTCCAATTTTTAAAATCATTATTTATCACAATAAGCCATTTGTTTTTTATAATTCATTCCAAAAATCTTAAGAGTAAATCTTTCTAAGTTCCAAATTTATTTGGACCTTTAATCCGTTTATAACTTTCTGAAATCAAAATCTTACTTGTTGTTTATTTAAATTCTTAAGCTCATGATTAATTATTTTTTCATTCAGGATTGAAAAAGAAATCACCTAGTACTTTCAAACTTGACATTCCGAAGGTCTCTAAGCTTAAAAGAAGTTAATAAGTAAATAAGCAATTTCTGAAAGTGATTAGAAAGTAAAATTAGCAAACTTAGTATTCTTTAAAATGTGCTGACCATAGTTGCAAGCAAGATGGCTATTCCCATTGTCTCCCGAAACTCATACTGGAGCAAACAACAGAGCAAATATGGACAATCTTCCATCCTCTCCTTATCCGGAGAAGTTCCAAGGAATCTGTTTACTCACCAGTCCCTTAGTCTTTGCTACAGTCATCAGTTCTGCTTACGCAGAGACATCTTCAGTCCATCATTCCTTCCCCTGAAGCCCACAATGGTATATTATCACGCACTATCTTTCCCATGTTTTATGACACTATTTTCAAAGTAAGCGACAACTGGATACTACCTCAGCACACACAAATATTACAACTTCACAAACTACAAACTCCTCACTGTCTGCACTACTAGTATGTGAAGGAAATCAAAGCTAGGAGGTGTTGCTTTTCATTTGTAGTACCGGTGCTTTGGAATAGTTTCTTAACAAAGGAGAGACCACTTCCTTAATGGCTTTCAGACACATGTCTAAAAGTGAGTTATTCCAGGAAATACTCAAGTTAAGTTCATGAACTCCACTAATTTCTTAATATTATTTTTGTAATTTTATCTGGTTTTGATTTTTATGTTTGCTTTACATTTTATTTGTGCTGTCATTTTAGAGCTGGACTTTGGTTGTGCTGGTGGCTTATTGGCATGTATGTGACTAAACTGAACAGTAGAATATGTATTGTTAGTAGGCAATGTGCATGCAATGTGAATATAATTAAGGTTAGTTTATAGCTCACTTTTTCTCCATTTTGAAAAGCATAAATGAAAGCACGTATGGATTTTAATCCCTGCAATATTAATGCAAAACAACAACAACAATAAAGAACCTTTGCTGAAAGGGCATAGACCAGGGATGTCCAAACTTGGGAACTTTAAGACTTGTGGACTTCAACTTCCAGAATTGAAGTCCACAAGTCTTAAAGTTCCCAAGTTTGGACATCCCTGGCATAGACAATCTCCTAAATCCAGTGAGATTGAATAGGGTCAACTCCTTCCAAGTGTTACATGTACAAGATTGTGATCAGAAAGCCCTCTGGAAGCAGGTCTTTTCGATCATTGCTTCCACACTTTGGAATTCTCTGCCCACAGAGATCTCATCTCCTCTTTCTCTCCTAGTTTTCAGAAGGGAGTTCCTCCTAGGATAAGAGGAAGACGTGTTGTGAGTGAAGGCTGGGATCTGGTGGGAACATGACCTTCTACATATTCTGTTTATTTTCATTGATTTTTGCCAATTTTGCTTTTGTAAGGGCTTTATATTTACTATTTAGAATGTAGAATTTTAGAATAACAGAGTTGGAAGGGATCTTGGAGGTCTTCTAGTCCAACCCCCTGCTTAGGCAAGAAACCGTATACAACATCAGACAAATGGTTGTCCAATCTCTTCTTTAAAACTTCCAGTGTTGGGGCATTCACAACTTCTGGAGGCAAGCTGTTCCACTGATTAATGGTTCTGTCAGGATATTTCTCCTCAGTTCTAAGTTGCTTCTCTCCTTGATTAGTTTCCACCCATTGCTTCTTGTCCTACCTATTTTCAGAGTGTTGTTGTTGCCAGATTGTTTGCCACACAGAGTCTCCAAAAATGGGTAGCATACAAATGCAATGTAATGTGATGGATAATATGTGTTTATACATTTCTAAGTGATCCTGAAGCATAGCCTAAAAACAGGTACCTTGTTTTTACTGTAAAAAAAGTGACTCTAGCTGCTAGTTAAAAATAAATACTGCCGTAAACCTGGATGATGTTTTCAACAGAAGATCTGTTTTTGGATTTTTTAAGTTTGCAGTAACTTGCCTTCTAAAGTTACAACCCCATGATTCCTTGTAAGATGTTTATAACAACAGTCCTGAAAAAAACCAGTCTTTAGGAAGCACTTACCCAGGGATGCCTCCTGCTTCCATCTTATTGGCTACAGTTACATCCGTAGACCATACATCATACTGCCAACGCTTCTGCCCTAGGACTCCACCAAGGACAGCGCCGCTGTGAACCCCCACACGCATGTCCACATCTGTTTTGGTCTTCTCTCGTACATAGCTTTAGAGGAATAAATTAATAATAAGCAATATTTATCTGAAAAGAATGGTTATTTCCTGTTTCTATACTCGAGAAGGCTTTGCTAGGGCTGCTTTTATTGCACGTAGGGCTTCATTGCAGCTAAGGGCAGTAAGAAGGAAAGGAAAATAAGCAAGCAATGTGACCTTGCTATAACTGTTTCGGTTCCATTAAGGCAGGGGTCTGCAAAGTCGGCTCTTTTAAGACTGGTGGACTTCAACTCCCAGAGTTCCCCAGCCAGCATAGCTGGCTGGGGAATTCTGGGAGTTGAAGTCCACCAGTCTTAAAAGAGCCGACTTTGCAGACCCCTGCATTAAGGGAACACAAACCTCCCCAATATAGTAGTCTTCAAATGTGGGTAGACTACAAGGGCTCTAAAACTCAGGCATCATAGACAAACTCAGGTTTTGAAGAAGATTTGAATACAGGAATAGGCAAACTAATCAAAATTAATTCTAAGTGCAAGATATGGCTTTTTAGATAGCAATGGAGGGGGAGCGCTATGGCTCGGTAACAGAGCTATTTCTTTACAGCACAAGGGTCCCCTGTGAAACCCTGGACCTTTAGATAGGGCTGGAAAAACTATGGCCAAAAAACATGATGAGCTCTATCACTGTCAACAATCCTGGGTTAGAGCACTAAGGAAACATAGTTTTGTTTATTCTTATGAAATCTGAATTTGTGCCAGATTCCAAAGATTGCCTAATAATCCAGCTCTCCTTTTCTCCCCTCTTTTATTTTTCTAGCTTCTTCCTATAATTGAGCTGTAAAACTAAATTCAATGTTGCTATTCCTGTAATTTTGCATAAATATTTTCAAGGCCAAAATTTTCCATTCCTAAGACTTTTCTAAGCATGGAATTTTGTTTTACAAGGAGACAAAATTAGCTGGAAAGATATTGTTTAGTTATCATGGTGAATGGAAAAAAGACCAGGAAACGTTTTTTTTTTCTGACTCTCCAGCTGGAAAAAATAAACTAAGATGAAAATTTACAGTTCAGAAGTAACCACACTTAGGGGAAGATTTCTACACAATTAAACTTTAGATGAAAAATGTGCAAGGATACATGAGGAAATAATGATATAATCAACATTACTATCTTTAATTACAGTAGGACAACCGAGAAGGGGGAAAGAGTTCTGTAATCAAATGGAGTGAGGCTTATTTATGCATGTATTAAATTTATTTGCCACCTGTCTCACTCCTGCATGACTTTAATAAATTACCTAAAGCAAATGAATTAAGCAAGTATGGATCTCACATCTGTAATTCAATAAAGTTCTTATAAAACAATATATTTCACACCAAAAAATATTCCTTGGCAACATCATAAAACAAGAGTTTTTCAAGTGGGAAAAAGAAAAAAAAATATGAATGGAAAAAAAGACAACAATCCAGCCTGCAAAAACCAAAAACAGCATGCAAATTTGCAAAATGTGAATGCTTACGAAATAGCTTCCACCATAGCAAGACCCATCATGATTGAGCAAACCGCATGGTCCTCACGGTAATCTGGTAATCCACAGATACAGTAGTAGCAGTCGCCCAGAATCTTAATACGCAGTTGATGGTATTTCTGTAAGAATGCCATTTGTTTTAAAGGTAAAGATTTAGGATTTTCAGGTCTCAGAAACCTACAATGTACTTTTTAAACCTATTGTTGAAAAGCTTGCCATGGGTTCCCTGCCTCTTTCATCCTCTGATCCAAAATAGCAATAATAGCACTTATTTATTTATTTATTTATAAAATTTATATAACCGCACCCTCTCCCCAAAGGGACCCGGGGCGGTGCACAGGAAATTTAAAACAAGCAAATACAACATATAAATAATTAAAACCGAATTAAATAAGTTATCCCTGTGCTAAAATTTAAATAGTTAAAACATAATCCCTTAAAAACCCAATTAAAACAATTTATAATGCAGACTGCAGGCTAGGTAAATAACTTAGGCCAAACTGGCCTGATGGAACAGGAGTGTCTTTAATTTCTGGCGGAAAGTGCGGAGGTCCGTGGTTGTTCTGAGGTCGGGGGGTAGGTCGTTCCAGAGGGTTGGGCCCACCACAGAGAAGGCCCTTCCCCTGGGCGTCGCCCGCTGGCATTGCCTAGTGGATGGCACCCGGAGAAGTCCCTCTCTGTGGGAGCGAATCGGCCGCAGGGATGTATGAGGTAGGATGCGGTCTCGCAGGTAGCTTGGTCCCGTGCCATGGAGCGCTTTAAAGATGGTGATCAACACCTTGAAGCGCACCCGAAAGACCACAGGTAACCAGTGCAGCTCGCGCAGGAGCGGTGTTACATGGGAATATCTAGACGTTCCCAAGATCGCCCGCGCGGCCGCATTCTGGACCAGCTGCAGTCTTCGGGTGCACGCCAAGGGGAGCCCCATGTAGAGAGCATTACAGTAGTCCAGCCGGGACTTAGACTTATATACCGCTTCAGTGCTTTACAGCCCTCTCTAAGCAGCTTTACAGAGTCGGCCTATTGCCCTCAACAATCTGGGTCCTCATTTTACCAACCTCGGAAGGATGGAAGGCTGAGTCAACCTTGAGCCTGGTGAGATTCGATCTACCAAATTGCAGGCAGCTGGCAGTCAGCAGAAGTAGCCCGCAGTACTGCATTCTAACCACTGCGCTAAAGGGGCTCTTGCCATTACTTAGCATATTTAATCTGAGTAATTTCTCAAAATAATAAAATAATTAATTATAGGTGATAGTAATAACACCCTTCAAAATTAATTAATTAATTTGACAAGCAAACAACTCCAAAAGAGATATGGCTGCTAATACAAAATAATTATCTTGAGTTGAAGAAAAAATTAATGTGCAGTAAATCTAAACTAATTTGTGAAATAATTCCTATTCCAATTATAGTAACAACCATAAACACATGTACAGGTAGTCCTCAAATTACAACAGTTCATTTAGTGACCATTTGAAGTTACAACGGCACTGAAAAAAGTGTCTTATGAGTCTTGTGATTTACATTTGGATGCTTGACAACTGGTTCACATTTATGACGGTTGCAGTGACCCGGAGTCATGTGATCATCTTTTGCAACCTTCTGACAAGCAAAGTCAATGGGGAAAACAGAATCATTTAACCACTATGTTACTAACTTAATAACTACAGTGATTCACTTAACAAATGTGGCAAGAAAAGCTGTAAATCAGGGCAAAACTCACTTAACAAACTTCTCACTTCACAACATAAATTCTAGGCTCAATTGTGATCCTAAGTCAAGGATCGCTTGTACTTTAAATCAGGGGTCTCCAACCTTTGCAACTTTAAGTCTGAAGGACTTCAGCTCCCAGACTTCTCCAGCCAGCAGCTGGCTGGAGAAGTCTGGGAGCTGAAGTCCTTCAGACTTAAAGTTGCAAAGGTTGGAGACCCCTGATTTAAATAGCTGGCATAATCATATACTGCAGCAGCTTCGTTCGCCTATATTGTCTTTAGTCCTATTTATGAGATTTAATCCTTGTGCAAACGTTGCCCTCCAGATGCATTTCACTACAGCTTCCATAGTCCTAGCCAGATGGCTGAGAAAACAAATGGATAGTCAAATCAAATCTCTCAAGCAACGCTATAGAAACCTTATAATTAAAAAGTACTAAATCTATCCTGATCTGATATTTGAATACATTTAAGAATGACATCAGCTGGGCACAGAATCTTGTTTGGAAGTTGAATATATTGCAGTGAGCTTTATTTATTTATCCAGAACTCTCAGTATAATCTCAAAAACATGTTTCCTATTTGAAGGTGGTTCTGCTGGTATTCCTTATTTCTAAATATGTAATTTCAGTCAGATTAAAAAAATATATATAGAGAGAGAGTGGCTCTTTGGCAATCACACTTTAAAAATAGAGGAAATTAGCAGAAGGGCAGAAAGTTTAATCTCATCTCAGGTAAATCTCCCCTTTTATTGGTGCTTAAATATCAGAATTGTGTTTGTCTGCTTCTCCATTTTTAATTTGCTTCACACTGCATATAGCCATAATTACAAATAAGAAGGGTAGTTTGAGTTGAATTACACACAATTTGCTCCAAAGATCTAAAGGATTTCCAGAATTATATGTAAGTAAATAATCAAGATTGATCAGGAAACTCACCGCTGCTAGTTTATCAAATCGAGCAAAGAGTTCGTTCAAAAGTTTCACCAATTCTTGGGCACTGCATGAGGATGACAGCTGCGTGAAACCTACGATGTCAGCAAAAAGGATGCTGCAGAATGAAAGACATGAGATCCAAAACAGGTGAGATGTCATCATTTAATTTAGCTGCAGCAAAAACAATTTATGATGGCTGGTTGTACCATTTGATTTATTAGTCCCTCATCTGAAATTTAATTCTTGGTGTCATCAATTCCTTGATATTTCTACCTTTCTGCTTTAATTCTACTCCACATTGATAATAATAATAATAATAATAATAATAAATTTAATTTATAGACCGCTCCCTCTCCCCGGGGGGACTCGGAGCGGTGCACAGGGAAGTTAAAAATACAATAAATATACATAAATAACTAAAAGGCAAATTAAACAATTATCCCTGCGCTAAATTCCCAATTTAAATTACTAAAATCCCATACTAAAAGAGACTACCCTAGGCCGGCCAAGCAGAAAAGATGTGTTTTTAATTTTAGACGGAAGGAGCGAAGGTCCGTGGTTGTTCTAATGTCGGGGGGAAGGTCGTTCCAGAGGGCTGGGCCCGCCACAGAGAAAGCCCTTCCCCTGGGCGTCGCCCGCTGATAGAGTCTAGTGGACGGCACCCGGAGAAGTCCCTCTCTGTGGGAGCGAATCGGCCGTGAGGATGTATGGGGCAGGATCCGATCCCGCAGATAGCTAGGTCCCGACCCATGATGTTTACTAGGTTCGTCTATTTCAGAAGTGTAGAAGGCAACTGAATCCCAACTGTGTGGAGGGCCACAAGAGGCTATCTGCTAATTTAATAACACAGTGAAATGACCTACCTAATTTTGTTCAGTTTTTAGGAAGCATATAAGGATAGGGTTGGGAACAGGAGGCCTCCCAGTGTCACACCATTCCATTCCCATTCTTAAAACTCTTATCACCACCACAAAGTCCCATATTTGGCTGTTAGGATTCAATGGTACAGGTTCAAGGTGCTTGCTGGAGAAATGCCAACCAGTTTGCATAGAGTGTCATGAAGAAAACAATTGCCTACTTTTGCTCTGTTGTTTTATTGCAACACTAAGCACAATAATTATATTATTCCTTCTGCTTCTGAGCTGCATATTACATTGTAATGAATTTGGAAAGTTATTTTGCTCGAATTGTCCTTTGTGTCATAGCTGAATTATGTAATTACCTTTTCCTATCGAGACACTCATTGTACCCATAAAGATTTACTTCAAATAATGGCTTAGCATTGGATTTTATTTTCTCTTATTGTGTACTGATCCAGGAGATGGCCTTGTCAGTACCAGCAAACTATATATAGCAGGGGTCCACAACTTGTGGGCCACGGCCCACCATATGCCATATGAGTGGCTGGACCATGTACCTGTGTGCTCGCACTCCCCCAGTCATGCTAGCATCACCGTGAGCATTGTGCAGACGCTAATGTGCCACAAGCATCATGTGGGCTCTAGCATCACCACAAGCGTCACACAGGTGCTAGCACTGCTGTGAGTGTCACATAGACACTAGCATCGCTGCAAGCATTACATACGCTTATGGCCCCATTCACACAGGGGGGCATTCATGTATGGGCAGGTAAAGGTGCCTGCTCCTCCCACCCTCCGGGCCACCAACCCAGAAAGATTGGGGAACTCTTATCTACAGATATCCTCCTTAAAAGAGCCACATTTGTTACCTGACATTTTCATGGCGGTACATATACATGGTGTTGAACTGCTGCAATTCTTTTTGGCTTGCATCTTTCTTCATATCCTTCAACATTTCATCAGCTACATGTCTGGGCAAAATTGAAAGCATCAAACTTTCCTAAAAATGAAAAAATAAATAGACATATTGAAAAGATGGAAGTATTATTAAAAGAGAGATTAATATTGTAGCAGATTGCGCCAGAAGCATGTAGGAGAGATTTCAGCTACTGTGGGGATTTTTACCTTATCTCAAAGTGAGAATGAATGAAAGCTCAAAATTATATCTTTCATGCAGAAATGTTCTTCCAGATGTGAACAATTTGGGAGTGCTTGCTCCAGACTCTGATGATTTATGTACTGCAAGAAGAACCTGTCACAGTAGTCTTCTGGGCCAATTGTTACAATAAGGAACTTTTGTAGTAATTCTTGTTTTATCACCAATTGATCTGGCATGGATTATCACATTCTGAAATCATGAAAGTGGTTTTTGGCAGCTGATAGTTAGGAATCATAAAGGAAAAAGCAGCACTCAAATTGAGATATCGCAAAAGGCAGTTAAAGGAGTCCCATGTGTTCTGCATTATGGCTTCTGACCCAGCCCTACAGATCAGGGGTAGGTTTCTGTACCGGTTAGAACTGGTTCACTTTGCGTGCGACATGCGCACCCACCATGCATTGCTCGCACATGCTCAGTTGGCTGTAAATTGTTCTGCACAGGTGCAGAAACATGCCAGCAATGGCAGAAGAGACCAGGGAGCCAGTTCAGGGGTGTTGCCAGCCTGGGTCGCTGCCAGTTTTGCCAAATCACCACTACCGGTTTGGCTGAACTGAGCCGAACCAGGAGCAACCAACCTCTGCTACAGATAGAAATGAACTGCATAGAAAATGATTGACCATTATATATGCGACCATTATACATGCCTACCGCATGAAAACTTTTCTTTGCATTATGCAAAATCTGTATGATAATAGAGCTGCTACTCTAACTCAGATGTGATAAGAAATAATGGAAAAACTTCATCAGGACTATTTAGGCAGTACTAAATGTAGGGAATGCACTAGTAGACTATTTGTTTTGCAAATACAGTTCAGTTTAATAAATGTGTAGCAGATTGTGAACTTTGCTAGAAAAACTGTAAAAAGGACATCCAATACTGTAGTTATATCACTGCAGAGAGATATTGGAAAAGAAGTGAAACTAGTATTTTCAGCTAAGAGCTTAGGTCATAAAAATGTAACTGTCATCAATCTTTATTGATACTGTGAGATGTCAATCATGGGAAATCTTTTAAGATCGATTGTCCTCAGTTGCTACTTCAGAACTCACAGTTTTAAAATGTTCACTCTTTGCAGAGAAGCTTATTAAAACCAACCCCTATTATCCCCCCAAAAAGTGGGAGAGAGAAATAGCAATCCATGTTGCAAAGCAAATTCTGTGAAAAGAAGAAAGATCTATTCCTAATTTCTCATCAATGTCATTTACTTCAATCCAACACATTTAAACTTAGGTTGTCTCGGAAATGAACTTATGCTATTCTTAGCTTGATTCCAAAGATTCCAAATTTCAGTCCTGTGCACTGGATGCAAAAGCAAAACCACCCTGTATGTTCAACTTGATTACCAACATGGAATTCACAATCTGCCAGAACTACATCCAGGATCCAATGTGCAAATTAAACTCAAGGACCAGAAGAAATAACTGAAGAGGGCCAAGAAAGTAACAGAAGTAAATATTTTGAAATTGCTATACAAGCAAAAACGATGAAGTAAAGGTAAAGGTTCCCCTCGCACATATGTGCTAATCATTCCTGATCTAGGGGGTTGAGCTCATCTCCGTTTCAAAGCCAAAGAGCCAGTGCTGTCAAAGATGTCTCCGTGGCCATGTGGCCGGCATGATTAAATGCCAAAGGCACAAGGCTGTTACCTTCCACCAAAGATGGTCCCTATTTTTCTACTAGCATTTTTTTATGTGCTTTCAAACTGCTAAGTTGGCAGAAGCTGGGACAAATAACAAGAGCTCACTATGTTACGCAGTGCTAGGGATTTGAACTGCTGAAGTACCGACCTTCTGATCAACAAGTTCAGCATCTTAGCCACTGCGTCCCTTTAAAAAGGACGAAAGTAGTAAGAAAAACTCAAGTTGATCCCTCTCTAACGTAGTGGGGTATGCAGTAAAAGGTGGGCAAGGAAAATCTCAACCAGGCTAACCAGATTGGCCATCAAAGCAAAGAACTCATCTTCATCTTCAATCTCCTTCCTATATCTCAACTGCTCGTTAAAACTGAAGCATCAAATTATCCCCACTGTATCCCTTCTGAGATTTCCCCAGGAGCATTTGAACGGCAACAGCAGTAGCAACAGAAAACATCACCCATTCAAATTCTCTTGGCACTCTTTCAGACCCATCCCATAAATTGCCAACAGCATTAGCGTTTGCCATTAAATGGCTACACAACACAATATCTTCAAAGGCTTCACCAGGTACACATTCCAAAGTCAAAGAAAAACAAGGGGTAGGAGGGAACTTAGTTGAACCTGACTACACTGCATTCATAGACAAGGTAGAACTTAGTCTAACATCTGCCACGGAACGTCATGGGTGCTTACATGATGGGAAACAAATATTTAGTTTCTTGTCTTTTTTCAAAAGTTGCCCATTTCATTTCTGGCTGTTGAACTACACAATCAGAAACCTAGGAGATAAAAACCTAGAATGAAAACAATATTCAGAATTAAGATATGGGGGGGAGTGTATTTGTGTGTTTTGTGTGTGTGTGTATTGTGTGTGTGTACACACTGTATATGTATATGCATACACACACAGAGTATACAGTATGCATATATAGTATACAGTACTATATATCATCATCATTTTAGCTACTGTCTATCCACTGCAGGATGAAGGCCTTTTCTGCACGATTCCAAACAATACAGTCCTGAGCTTTCTTTAGCCATTGTGCCTGCAATAGTTGCTGAGGTCATTGATCCATCTTGTTTTAGGTCTCTTTCATGGATGCTTTTTAATCAAACGGGATCCATTCTATAGCTGCCTGGTCCACCCGCCATCAGTTCTTGCTATGCGACCAGCCCATTTCCATTTCAATTCTTTTACACTCTTGATGATATTGTTACTTTTGTTTGTTCTCTAATTGATGTGCAGATCTTTCTATCTCATTGATGGCAAACCTTTTCGGCACTGAGTGCCGAAAAGGGAGCACTTTGCGCTCGTCTGGCTCGCAACCAGGAAGAGGAGCTGCCCAGGGGACATATGCACACCGGAAAATAAACGTTTGTTTTCCAGAGCTTGCATGCACGCGGGCCAGCAAGTCTTCCGCTTATTGCTGCACATGTGCCAGGTGACACTTTAGGCATGTGTGCCATAGGTTCCCCATCACGGTCCTAGAGACATCATAGCAGAAAGACACTGATTTTACACTCCCTTTCGGTTCCTTTACAGAACCCACCCCACTGTTTGGCTTCCTTTTGGAAGAAACCAATTTAGTTAACTATGTTTTACACTCTACAGCATGGGTCCCCAACCTTTGCAACTTTAAGTCTGAAGGACTTCAGCTCCCAGAATTCTCCAGCCAGCAAAGCTGGCTGGAGAAGTCTGGGAGCTGAAGTCCTTCAGACTTAAAGTTGCAAAGGTTGGGGACCCCTGCTCTACAGAATGCAGTAACCTAATTGAATTAGTTTTCCTGCTTGCTTCCTTTATTTTCGACAAGCTTTGTAAAATTACTGGTGTACCGCAGAATATAAAATATAAGGAAAAATACAATACTTTTATCCAGTGCAGCACAAAAAGCTATTAAATATATGGTAAGCCACCACAACAAAATGAATACAACATCTAATACAATCACAAAAGTTTTGGTTTTTTGAGGTTGTTCGCTTAGCATGCTTAAGATAGTGGAACTGGCACCAAGAACCATGGAAAGATACATGCTTGGCATTACAAGACAAGATAGAACTGTGATGGCGAACTTATGGCACGCATGTCACAGGTGGCATCAGAGCCATATTTGCTGGCCTCCGGAGGCTAGGAAGGGTGAAAACCAGCCCCAATGAGCCAACCGGAACTTTGGGAACAAACTTCCAGTTGGCTTGTTGGGGCCTTTTTTTGCCCTTCCCAGCCTCCGGAAGCTTTCCTGAAGCCCAGGGAGAGCGAAAAACTGGCCATTTTCACCCTCCCCAGGCTTCAGGAAAGCCTTCGGAGCCTTGGGAGGGGTCATGCACGCATGCACGGGGTGGGGTCATGTGCACATGCGCAGGTGGGCAGGGAGGATTGAATTGGTGTGGGCAATTGTGGCACGCCATAAGAAAAAGGTTCACCATCACTGCTCTATCTGATAGGAATCAGCATTGAGACCAGCAGTACCTCTGGGCCACTCCTGCAGAAGCGGCTTTGCAAAATAAGCCGAGACAACAAAGCATGAAGGGCAACATTATACAAAGTAAATTATTTTCTACGATGAGCACATCAGAACAATCCTACCATGCAAAAAAACATTTTCATTTAGATAATACCCTGTGCCATTAGTCTGCCTGGGATTTCCACTTTTGAAATTCCACTGGGTTAGAGGTTGCCAATCACCTAACTCTAAAAACCACCGCAATAAAATATACTCCTAACGTTTTAATCACTTGCACTTCATTGTAGTCCTGAAAGACGGTCACGTTAAGAATATTCAGCAGGCAAACATCAAGACTCCCCTCAAGAGCGAAGCTGCCGGGGCCCATGAGCACATATTGACTCTTCCTTTATTTTATGGTTAAGAGGAAACTGATACTTAAAGTTACCATGCCGACCACTGACCCAATCACTGACAATCTGCTATCTGCAACCAGTGGAAGGGAAGCTACAGACACGATGGTGCGAGGAGAGAAAGCACTCCATCCCACTGATGGGAGTAAATGCAGGTAGTTCTCGACTTACAGCCATAACTGAGCTCAAAATGTCTGTTGTTGCTAAGTAAGATTGTGGTTAAGTGAGTCGTGCCTCATTTTACAACACTTTTGCCACAGTTGCTAAAGAAATCATTGGATTGGCTAAGTGAATCGTGTGGTCGTTTAGTGCAGGGGTCTCCAACCTTTGCAACTTTAAGTCTGAAGGACTTCAGCTCCCAGAATTCTCCAGCCAGCACATGCCTTTGATTCTATATAGCTAAAAATAAACAAAAATCCATTGACTGCACTAACTAAAAAACAAACAAATATGTTATAATAAATAAGGAATAGTTGAGTAGATGTTTATTCACTGTCCTTTTTTTTTACACCAATTAGAAACACCTTCAGTTTATCTGGATGAAGGTTCAGCTTATTTTCCCTCTTCCACCCATTGCCACTGTCATTGAATCCAACTCCTAACAACAACATAGATAAGATTTGGTCCATGATGATCTGCCTTAACCTGGTCTTTCAGGTTTTCCAACACTGTACACAACACCACTCTAACTGGGTCCATCCATCCTGCCACTTTTCATCCTCTTCTGTTTCCTTCTGCCTTTCCCAGCACTTAGGGCTTTTTCCAGAGGGCAAGGTCTTCATAGGATGTTTTCCAAAATAGTATAATTTGAGCCTGGTTAATTTGTGCCTCAAGTAAAAACTCTGGGTTGATTTGTTCAGTGGTCTATTGATTAGGTTTTATTGGCTGTCCATGGTATTCTAAGACCTCTTCTCCAGTAGTAACATTCAAAGGCATCAATACTCTTCTTTCCTGCTTCTTCAAAGTCAACTTTCATTTCTGTAGAGTATCACGGGGAATACCATGACTTACACAATTCTGATCTTTGTAGTTATAAACACATTGTGGCATCTGAATATATTTTTCAATGCCTTAATGGCTGCTCTTCTGAATGTAGAGTGCTGAATGTAGAGTGCTTGACTGCTTGTTCTTATTGTTGATGGTTGTTCTTAATAGGCAGATCCTATCTAGTATCTACATTGCCAATTCTAAAGCTGGTTGTATGATCTGTTGTCAATAGTTTGATTATCTTTATATTTAATTTTAATCCAGTTTCTTCAATTTGCTCCTTAACTTTGAATACTAGAGCTAGGAGATCCTTTAAATTTGTTATCGTTAGGGCAGCATCATTAGCATAATGCATTTTATTGATATTTCTTCCTCCAATATTAAAATCATACTCATCTTCTTTCAATCCAGTTTCCTTTAACGTATATTCAGCGTATAGGTTTAATCAGTAAAAGCACAGTGTACAATCTTGTTGTAGTGCTTTGCCAACCTGGAACCAATCTGTTTCACTGTACTGTGGCTTCATGACGTGCATATGAGTTTTTCATGAGGCCAATGAGATATTCTGAATTCCCATTTTTCTGAGCACATTCCACAGCTTGACATGACACAGTTGAAGCCCTGTGCATGTCAGTCTCATTTTTTCTAAAACCAGCTTCAACATCTTGCTTCTCTTCTTCCAAATAAGGTTGCATTCTGTGTTGGAGATGAAATTAGGAGCATAGTTTACCCACTCCGTTAAGCCTCCTTTTGTTTTTAGTACTAAAATGCAGATTGGCCTCTTCAAACCTATTGGCTACTGTGTCATTCTCATATTCGCTAATAAATTGGTAAGAACCTTTATTGATTGTTTTTCTGTTGATTGCCATATTTCAGAAGGCATTCCTTCAGTTCCTGTAGCCTTCCAATTTAGTGAGTGCTGGTTAAACTTCATCTTCTAAGACTAGGGACTCTTAAGTAAGGGAATATCTAACTAAGTATCTTGGATGCTCATATCTCTACTGTGTAATGTTTCACTGTACTTCTTTCATCTTAGTTTGATCTCTTGAATCAATTACTCAAAGATGTCCATTGGCATCTTGTCCCTTCTAACAGTTTTCTAAACCTCTGTGTTAACTTCCTTTCTGAGGTTTTTTTGTCTTTCTTGGCTTTAGATTGTCTTACCTTCTTGGCAATTTCTATGGTCTGTTCTGACATCTAATTTGCCTTCTAATTTTTCTTCATGCTTGACAATCTGTCTTCATATTCCTCCTTAACAAATTATTCCATAATTGTTCTGTTTGTCTATCAATGAGGTTCAGGACTTCAAAGCAATTTTCCGAGAAAATGATGTATATATATGGTCAAGATCATATTACTAAAATTATTACTTTTCTTCTTCTTCTTCTTTAACTTAGCTTGGAACTTGCACATGCTCCACCGTCAGTTACCTGACCATGTCTTTGATGCTATAATTGAACTCCTCCACCTCCTTTTAGCAATAATGTAGTCAATTTGATTTGTATAGAGGTGTTGGTTGAGTTATTTGAAGACACCTTTAGCTATGAAGGATTTATTGGAGTAGCAGCAGCAATTGTTAAATTGGTCTCCTGCTTCAGTTTCCTAAGAGATACAATCCAACTATATTTTCCTCTATACTGTTTTCATCTTTGACGTTCCAGTCACCAATCACAAGGCACACATCCTGCTTGCACATTCTGTTGATTTCAAATTGAATTTAATCTGATGTTGTCACACAGAAAAAGAAAATCTGAAACTGCAAAGAAATGTAAGAACCATGAAAACATAGGAAAGATCAATACAATGAAAGATGAAATGAGACAACTACAAAGTGACATCTTAGGCACCATCAAATTGTGATGGGATCAGAATCTTTCAATCAGGAGATCACATTGTTTGTTTATTACTCAGGAACTGGAAAACAAAAGAAACGGCACTGTTTTTATAGTTAGCAAGAACACAACTTGGCTACAATGCAATCAGTGACCAAATGATATCAATTAAACTTTTGACACTGCTATAACTTTATTTCTTATGCCTCCTACCCAAAGTAAAACAGCTTAAACTGCCATAACAGCTTTTATCCTGTTGTCTTTTTATAAGCCTTCTTTCCGGGCTTATATTTCTGCCTGTTCAATGCCGGCTAGCGGTGCCCAGGGGCAGGGCCTTCTCTGTGGCAGGGCCAGCCCTCTGGAACGACCTACCCCCCGAACTTCGTACTATCACGGACCTTCCCCACTTCCACCGCTCACTCAAGACGTTCCTTTTCTATCAAGCCGGTCTAGCTTAGAGTTTAGAACTCTGGCGCGATACAGCTCTAGCCAATTAGTAAATGGATGTTGGTATTTTAAATGGGAATTTTAGCACAGGTTTCTTATTTAATTCATTTTAATTATTGTTATTGTATTTGTTATCATTTATTTGTGATTTTATTTCCCTGTGCACCGCCTTGAGTCCATCTTGATGGAGATAGGTGCGGTATATAAACTGAAATAAATTGAAATTGAAATTTTTATTCAGATTAGCGAAACTACAAAAAATTATAGGAGTTCCTGTTCCGGCTTCTGGCGGCGACGGATGAGTCCTAGGACTCGTCTGCCGTTTTGTTCTTTTTCGGCCCCAAACGGGGCGGGGCGCCCCTTTTTTTAGGGACCCCCCCCATAGGATTGGCTTGCCTGGACCTTTCTTGCCTGGCGGCGGCCGGGGACAAGTCCTTATCTTCGATCTAGGAGAGAGAAGACATGCTGCGGGGGGCTTGGTTCCCTTTGCCAACGGAGGACGGTAACAAATAGCCGATTTGGAGAGAACGGAGCGTTCGGGCCGGATGGCTTTGCCGGGGCTTTGGCTGCGAGGTGGAGAGTAAGTGACTTTAACTTTTTTGCTGACTGAGAGAAACGTGGAGGGGTGTTTGTTAAACCCCCCCTCGGATTTATAACAGCGGCGTTCAGAAATGGCTCCTCGCATGCGAGGAAGCGGATATTTCGCATCCGGATTTTGTTGAACAAGTGAAAGTTTTTCGCGGCTTGTTTCTATACAATGTATCTAAGTCCGGCTTCACTGGAACAATTTTCTTTGTTACTTTCTCCTGCTGGCTCCCAGACTGGGCGGGGGAAGATGGCTGCCCTTTGTTCCTAAAGGACTATTTTTTATGGAAAACTACCAACATCTCTTGTGACCTGGACTGTCTCTCTCTACCAATGGAGGATTTTTTTTTGGATTAATTGATTCCTTTCCTGGAGTGCCTTCTTTGTCTGCATAATTGACTGTGAAAATTGCTTCTCTCTCTGGTTTTTACAACTTTCTACAATCTTGATCTGAACTTTCCTCTCTGACTTGCTCCAGCGGCCGCACCCAAAAAATGCCATCTTAGTGGCACTGACTTAAACAGCTTACCATGGCTTCAAAAAAACAACCAGAAAACCCAGTATTGGAAGAAAGAATGACAGCTATGGAAGCAGTGCTACACTCCTTGGTGTTGGAAATTAAAGAACTTAGAAAGGACCACTGCAGTTCTAAACTTGAGCTTTTGGAGACACAGAAAAAATTGATGCAGAACACACAGAAGACTGAGGAGCTGGAAGTGGGGCTGGCTGGGGCAAAGGGAGAACTTAAAAATGTCAACACTGAAATTGGAGAATTAACTGGTCATATGTCTAGGATGGATTTTGAAAGGATGTCATATTTTTTAAGATTTCAGAATATCTCGGAAGAATTTGGTGAATACCTTCCTGATCTTATGAGCACAATTTTAGCAGATTACTTAAATAAACCTAAGGAAGAGATCAGGGGGGACATTGACCTGGTTTACAGAATAAACTCAGCATATGCCAGAATAAATGAATTACCCAGAGAGATACATATTAAATTTGTTAGAAGGTCTACCAGGGAGGGAATATTGAGGGCGCAGAGAGAGGGTCCGTTAATGTATCAGCAGAAAGAAGTTGCCATCTTGAAGCAGATCCCAAAAAAGATTAGAGAGGTGAGGAGGAAATTTTCCTTCTTATCTAAAAAATTGTTTGAGCACGGGATTTGGTTCAAGTGGGTGATGCCAGAAGGGATGTTGGTGTTCTGGGAAGGAGGAAGAGTAAGGATTAAAACAGTTGCTGAGGCGGAAGCCTTTCTTAAAAACCATTCCTCTACCCTGGGGGAAGAACCAGGAGGAGCAGAGGGGGCCAGGGAGGAGAACATGAAGACACAATTGCCAAGAGACTTAGATCTAAAAAATGACTTTGATTTTTACTAATACAGTATAACTTTTATCTGGATGTTTGTACACGACTGCCAGCATAGAATTTTAGAATTTATATGATGTATGCATTTCTTTTCCCTTGTAGTATTATTGAAAATGTATTACCAATGTCTTATTAAGAAGCCCTGGAGGGGCCAACGATCTCGACGTGAAAGTTTTCAAAATATTTTTGTACTTCACCTTACCCCATCCTATCCACAAAATTTGTAAAACCCAATAAAACTTTTGCAATAAAAAAAAATTATAGATCTGTTCTCTTGATGCTACCATCAACTGTTTAAAATTAAATGTGCACTCAGACACTAAATCTGCAGTTCCAGGAACAAACATGTACTTCTAAAGGACTGTTAGTGCAGCTGAAAATGTAATTAATGTTACCTAATTTAAAAAGTGACTGGTCAATGATAATACAATACAATACAATACAATAGCAGAGTTGGAAGGGACCTTGTAGGTCTTCTAGTCCAACCCCCTACGTGGGCAGGAACCTTATACCATTTCAGACAAATGGCTATCTAACATCTTTTTAAAGACTTCCAGGGTTGGGGCATTCACAACTTCTGGAGGCAAGCTGTTCCAGAGGTTAATTGTTCTAACTGTCAGGAAATTTCTCCTTAGTTCTAAGTTGCTTCTCTCCTTGATTAGTTTCCACCCATTGCTTCTTGTCCTGCCCCCAGGTGCCTTGGAGAATAGTTTGACTGCCTCTTCTTTGTGGCAGCCCCTGAGATATCGGAACACTGCTATCATGTCTCCCCTAGTCCTTCTTTTTATTAAACTAGACATACCCAGCTCCTGCAACTGTTCTTCATATGTTTTAGCCTCCAGTCCCCTAATCATCTTGGTTGCTTTTCTCTGCACTCTTTCCAGAGTCTCCACGTCTTTTCTACATCGTGGCGACCAAAACTGTATGCATGATGATCAAGTATGGATGTTTGTTTTGAACTGTAGCCAGCTCTTGGCACTAAACTCTACCAAAATGAGACTACTTCTATAGCTAAGGATAATAAATGGCATAAAGTGAGGGTGTTCTTTCGTCTGTATCAGCCACAATACTGTGAACAGAAACTATTTTGGATCCACTGGGTTGTATAGGTTTTTTCTAAGAGATAATGAAATATGAGAGTTGCTGAGAGTTATAGAGAAGAAGCATTACCAATGATGGAAAAAAGAAAAGCTTCACAATGCTCAGAAACTTTATTTCAGAACTGAGAATTCATTTTCTGCAGTACCAAAAAACCCCACCCGGATAACTAGGAAAAACAAACCAATCCAATCCAGTACAAAAATGTACAAATACAACTGACAACCTCATTTAATGACAATTCAAAATTATAACAGCCTTGGAAAGGGTGTTTTATGACTCACAAAGCATTGCTGACTGTCATAAAATAACACACTGCCCCACCCCTGGAGTCATGTGACTGCATTTAGGGGGCTTAGCAACCAACTTGCATTTATGACCAATTGCCAAGTGATCTGCAATCATGTGATCATCATTTGCAATCTTCTCGGCCGGCTTCCCTGGAAAGGTTGCAAGCAGAATAAATAGGGAAGAATTGAAATCCTTTGGCTTGCAGGAACAGAGCTCAAATCTTCATGTGCTTGGAGGGGACAGGATATCCTTCAGCAGGATGCAGATATGGAGCTGAAATCCTGAATATTGTGAATCCTAAAGATTGTGGTAGCCTCACAAAGATTTCCCTCAATGCATGAAGGAATCTGACAATCTTTGGTGGGCTGCAGGAACATTTAAAAGCAAAAGGGATGGCTGCTGGGAGGATTTCAACTCCATGCAGAGCTGAAATCCTTCAGCAGGCAGGTTTTTTTGCACTGTCTGCTTATTTGGGAAATTGCTGCCACAAGAAGTGCAGGTATTGCAGTACTGAGCAAACAATCATGTTGCATCTTGCTTAATGACCATTTCCCTAAACAACCAAGATTCCATCTCAATTTACTTCCATCTTGATTTACTCAGTTCGTAAATCAAGGACTACTTTATGAGTGTTGGAAGGGAGGGAGTAAAATGTCAGGGGGAGGTTCTCCAGGGAAGAAAAATGAAAACAAGAATTAAAAGAATACATATAGGAAGTACATAGAGAAGCAGAATTACAAAGAAAGAATAAAGCAAATGTGTGGACACGGTGTCAGTAAAACTACTGTACATACAATCTGATTACTTAATAAAACAAAACGTTTCTTTTTAAAAAGCATTTTGAATTATCAGGAGTGATGGCTCTCTTTCATTGGATGAGTTCAGCGAAGGCTAGAATTCCTCTATTGAGGATACTATTACCTGAATACCAGCTGGAATAATAGATAATATATAATAATATATATGTGTGTGCTGCGTTTGTGCTAGTATAGATCTATTTCAAGCTATTTAGCTCTCATTAGCTAGCCATACCCTTACTGCGATTTGAACCTGTGGAGTATTACATATCAGACAGTTGTATTAGCCACTAAGCCACAGGTTCTCCTCCTTTATCAGCTGAGCCAGGGGAGTAAGTATATATATTGTGTCACGACACCCCGGTATGCCCAAATATGGGAAGGAGCATACTACTTCTTTGTCTGTATTTCGGCTCACCCTAGGAGCCATTCAGGCAGAAAGCTATTTTTTTATGTTGCCTGTGTGTGTGTGTGTGTGTATATATGCAAATATAAATAAATATGCTGATGCAATAAGGGAAACTGGCTTGGCTGAAGTGCTAGGCTTCTTGCCTTGCATGCAACATAGCCCCGGTTCGAATCCCAGTAAGGGGTATGGCCAGCTGATAAGAGCTAATAAGCTCGAAATAGATCTATCCTGGTCTCTCTCTAATTTAATTTATTGATCAGCTCATAAAACTAACACACACACACACACACACACACACACACACACATATATATATGTTTTCTGAGGTTTTCGCGGGTGTTTGTATGTAGGTCTTTGGTTGTTCGGGTTTTCTCCCGCGTAGAATTGGAAGTATCTTCACGACGTTTCGATGAAGTCTCATTCATCATCTTCAGGCTGGTGCTTCCGGCTTGGTGCTTCCAGGAGCAATGTGAGATCTCAGCCGGTTCCTCTTTTTAACTGCCAGGGTGACCTGATTGGGTGGGAGCTTGGCTGCATTCTGATTGGGTGGAGGTGTGTTCTGATTGATAGGGGGCTTCACTGTGCTCTGATTGGATGGGAGTTTGGCTGTGCTCTGATTGGATGGGGGCGTGTTCTGTTTGGGTGGGGGCCTGGTTGTGCTTGTGTTAGTCTGAGTTGCAGAGAGATTTGAGCTGGTGAGCTGTGTTACTGTTGTTGGCTTGGCATTTGTGGTTGTGCCACTATCACACATCCACGCAAAAAGCAAGCCCAAACCCACACCGATGATGACCACAAACCAGAAGCCCGACCACAAACCAGAAGCCAGACCACAGCTGCATTATTAGCCACTTTAAACTCCTCCAATCCATACATGAAGCAAACTGATGCCCACCATGGAGATGTGGCACGACCACAAACGCGAAGCCAAACAACAGTAACTCATAATTCAGCTCATAAAAACTAACACATACTAAATATTCCTGGATTAACTGATGAAACAGGATAGAACCGATTAGGCTGGAGTGCTAGGCTTCTGCCTTGGATTCATGACAGCCCCGGTTCGAATCCCAGTGGGGTGTGGCCAACTGATGAGAGCTAATAAGCTCGAAATAGATCTATCTTGGTCTCGCAAATTTAAATTTATTGATCAGCTCATAAAAACTAATATATATACACATACATATCTACATACATAACACACATATCTAAAATATTATACAACGTAATTCTTGGCTTGCTGTTTGGATGGTCTCTAGCGATGAGCCGATGGGCAGTAAGGGAAACAGTGTGTTTCCTCCCTGAATTGGGGCCTAATAATAGGTTGTTGTGAAACAATTACATATATATATATATATATATATATATATATATATATATATATATATATATATATATATATATATATATATATATATATATATGTAATTGTTTCTCAACAACCTGTTATTAGGCCCCAATTAAGGGAGGAGGCATACTGTCTCCCAGTATCCCAGTAAGGGGTATGGCCAGCTGATGAGAGCTAATAAGCTCGAAATAGATCTATCCTGGTCTCTCTCTAATTTAATTTATTGATCAGCTCATAAAACTAACACACACACATATATATATATATGTTAGATTTTTTAAGGGATGATTTAATAATCCCTGTAGGGAAGTATGGCCAGCTGACGAGGGCTAAGGAGCCCGAAATGGATCCATCCTGCTCTCTTAATTAATTATTAAATCATCCCTTAAAAAATCTAATACATATCTAAAAAGACAGCAGCAATCTTAATAGGTCTCTGTCTGGATGGTCTCTAGGTTGAGTCGAAGGGCAGAGAAGGATGACAAGTTTGTCTCCTCCCTTAAAATGGGCCTAAAAATAACAGGAGCTGTACAATATTCGCATATATATATATATATATATATATATATATATATATATATATATATATATATATATATATATATATATATATATATATATATATATATGTAGGTCTTTGGTTGTTCGGGTTTTATGTGTGTGTGTGTGTGTGTGTGTGTGTGTGTGTGTGTGTTAGATTTTTAAGGGCTGAAAATAAAGAGACCAGGATGGATCCATTTCAGGCTTATTAGCCTTTTTCAGCTGGCCATACTCCTTCTACTGGGATTTGAACCGGTGCTTTCCAACATATGAGGCAGGCTTCTCTATGCCTTGAGCTATCCGGTATCCCTGATACATCAGCCAATTTACAGGACTCTTAAATGAGAGAATATTATCACAGCTCCTGTTCAAGGGTCCCTTTAAGGGGAGGAGACTTAACATCATCCCTCTCTGCCCTTGGGATTCGAACCGGGGCTGTAATGAAGTACTAGGCTTCTGCCTTGGATTCATTACAACCCCGGTTCGAATCCCAGTGGGGTGTGGCCAACTGATGAGAGCTAATAAGCTCGAAATAGATTTATCTTGGTCTCTCAAAATTTAAATTTATTGATCAGCTCATAAAAACTAACACATATCTAAAAAATATTACACAACGTAACTAAAAATGGTTCTCTGTCTAGATGGTCTCTGGTGATGAGCCGATAGGCAGAGAGGGAAACAGCATGTCTCCTCCCTTGATTGGGGCCCTTACAGGAAGTTGTGGAAACAATTATCTAGACTAAATACTCCTGGATTAGCTGATGAAACAGGGTAGAACCGATTAGGCTGGAGTACTAGGCTTCTGCCTTGGATTCATTACAGCCCCGGTTCGAATCCCATGAAAACATATATATATATATATGTTTTGGCCACACGGGAAACATATATATATATGTTCTGGCCATACGGGACAACTTCCTCACACACCTCAACAGCCTACACCCCAAAATACCCCAAAATACAGTTCACCATGGAAACAGAAGCCAATAACCAACTCCCCTTCCTGGATGTCTTAGTCTATAAGAAATCCAATGGATCCCTAGGACACACCATCTACCAGAAGAAAACACACACAAACCGCTATTTGCACGCACTCTCACACCACCACCCAGCACAGATCAACTCTGTAGCCAAGACACTCATCTCCAGAACAAAACGCTTAGATAACGAACAACACCTAAAAACCGAACTACACACTCTCACCAACGTACTAACATCCAATGGATTCCAAAGAAACAAGATCACTAACCTAATCCAAAAAGAAAACCCCACTAAAATCCAAGACAGTGAACAAGAAAACGGCAAAGCCCTCCTCCCATACATAAAAGGCACCACAGACAGAATCAGCAAGATCCTCCACAAACACAACATCAAGACAGCATTCTACACAAACCGAAAAATATCCACCATCCTAAGAAACCCCAAAGACAAAATGGAGTTAGAAAATCAAGGAGTATATGAAATCCCATGCCCCACCTGCCCCACCACATACATCGGACAAACCAACAGAAGAATAAAGGCACGCATTGAAGAACACAAAAACTCAGTCAGAAAGGAGGAACCAACTTCTTCCCTGGTCCAACACCTCAAAGCCACAGGACGTGATATAGACTTTAAAAAGACCAGAAGTATTGCCAAAATTGAACACTTTAACAACAGAATAATCAGAGAAGCTATTGAGATAGAAAAACGGCCACACAGCATGAATAAACGAGATGATACCTCCCGCTACCAGCCATTTGGAAACCCGTCCTCACTGACAAACGAGTCCCTAACACAAAGAATGATACCAGACCCACACTCACGAAAACCACACAGGATGTCACTATCACACATCCACGCAAAAAGCAAGCCCAAACCCACACCGATGATGACCACAAACCAGAAGCCCGACCACAAACCAGAAGCCAGAGCACAGCTGCATTATTAGCCACTTTAAACCCCTCCAATCCATACATGAAGCAAACTGATGCCCACCACGGAGATGTGGCACGACCACAAACGCGAAGCCAAACAACAGTAACGCAGCTCACCAGGTCAAATACCTCTGCAACTTGGACTAACACAAGCACAACCAGGCCCCCACCCAAACAGAACACGCCCCCATCCAATCAGAGCACAGCCAAACTCCCATCCAATCAGAGCACAGCCAAACCCCCTACCAATCAGAACACACTTCTACCCAATCAGAATGCAGCCAACCTCCCACCCAATCAGGTCACACCCCCACTGGCAGTTAAAAAGAGGAACCGGCTGAGATCTCACATTGCTCCTGGAAGCACCAAGCCGGAAGCACCAGCCTGAAGATGATGAATGAGACTTCATCGAAACGTCGTGAAGATACTTCCAATTCTACGCGGGAGAAAACCCGAACAACCAAAGACATATATATATATATATATGTAGATTTTGGTTTATTCGGGTCTTTTCCCGTGTAAAATTAAAGGTGTTTTAAAGACGCGAATAAACCAAAATCTACATACCTATACCCGTGAAAATCTACGAAAACAAATATATATATATATATGTAGAATAATTATCACAGCTCCTGTTCAGAGGTCCCTTTAAGGGAAGGAGACTTAACGTCATCCCTCTCTGCCCTTCGACTCAACCCAGAGTTCATCCAGACAGAGAACCAAATTAGATTACTGCTGTGTGACATTTTTTAGATATGTGTTAGATTTTTAAGGGCTGAAAATAAAGAGACCAGGATGGATCCATTTCAGGCTTATTAGCCTTCTTCAGCTGGCCATACTCCTTCTACTGGGATTTGAACCAGGGCTTTCCAGCATTTGAGGCAAGCTCTCTATGCCTTGAGCTATCTGGTATCCCTGCTATATCAGCCAATTTACAGGACTCTTAAATGTAGAATAATTATCACAGCTCCTGTTCAGAGGTCCCTTTAGGGGAGGAGACTTAACGTCATCCCTCTCTGCCCTTCGACTCAACCCAGAGTTCATCCAGACAGAGAACCAAATTAGATTACTGCTGTGTGACATTTTTTAGATATGTGTTAGATTTTTAAGGGCTGAAAATAATTGTTGTGTTTTGGGGATAAATAGCAGTTCAGTGAGTATGAGTATGATTTTTAGCAAGACAGCAGCAATGAGGGAAATGTTCAAACTTCTGTCTTCTGTGTTGAAATCTTGATCAGTATTGGGGAATGGGGACTATAATTGCGTTTTGTGTTTCATATTCAAGGATGCTGTTAACTATGATCTAGTTTCACTTCAGAAGAAAAATAGGACTTACTCCAATCTCCTAAAGATCGAGACACATTCTAGGCCACCCCTGAGCAGGTGGAGAAGGAATTATATAAAATAAGCAGATATGTCTCAGTTTGGTTTCAAAATGCCACGTTTTTAGTGCATAATATTTTGGCTGGAGGCTTGTAAACAGCTATGTGCCAAGCAGGTTGCTGGATGAAGAGAATACATATTGAAAGATTCAGCACAACATTTTCATTTCAAACTGCAAACTGCATATATGTTTTACTAGCGCTGATAGAGATTACGAGAAAAGAAGACTATTAAAAGATATTCCTTCCATCTCTTTTAATAAAATAAAATGTCTCTGTTTTCCTTCCATCCCACAGTTTCTATCAGATCTGTCCACTTCTTGTAATTGAACCTTGATGTAAGATGGAGTCACTATGGCAACCCATTTCCAAGACAGCAAAAGGCAAATATTTCCAGACTAGTCAAACTGTTGGCATCAGAAAAAATATAGAGAGCCACAAGGAAAGGTTTCTTTGTTGCCCAGGCATAAAGATGAATTTTCTGTATACAATAAACTGATCCTATTATAAAAGCTCTTTGCTTGCCTATTCTAAGATAGGCAAGCAAAGAGAGTAAAGGCAAGACTGTCTCTGATATATAGTTTGATTAGACCACTTTAGTATGTATATACTATGTATGTATATATATATGAGAGAATATTTTCACAACTCCTGTTCAAGGTCCCTTTAAGGGGAGGAGACTTAACGTCATCCCTCTCTGCCCTTCGACTCAACCTAGACATCATCCAGACAGAGAACCAATTAGTTTGCTGCTGTGTGAAATGTCTGGACTTCAACTCCCAGAATTCCCCAGCCAGCAAATCTGGCTGGGGAATTCTGGAAGTCCAGTCATCTTCAAGTTGACAAGGTTGAGAAACACTGACTTAGGCAAAATCACAAGAGAACATATAAAACACTTATAAAAGACCTCAAAAGTATTGAAAAGATCTGCATTGTATAAAGTAGAAAATTTTGGAATGTAAATTTGAAATGAAACCACAACTGTTCTTATCAGGAACAGAGAAAAAAAACCAAGAAATAGCATGATTTAATGAGATCTATGATTAACATACCAAGGATAAATTTTGCTGAGCACTGGAAGAAAAACTGTCAGATTCCCAAACCCATGGAAGACTTTCAGAGATACTTTTAAGCAGTTTCCATTATTGTTTCTCACCTATACAGAGAAATCTCGCAAAACTAAGCTTTCTTCATTAAAAATATAATCTGAGAATTTCTATGAATGAGCTCTCTTGACGCTCTTTTTTCCAAATCAAACTAATTTCACTATCTCTTGGTCCTCCCTCCTGGAAATCCATTCTAACACAAAAATACAGTCCTGAAAATTATCCAATTGGGAACTTAAACCTGTAGAAGGTGCAGCAATGGGAAACCTAACAGTATATCTGCACAATGGAAGTTTAAATAAATTTAAGCATAAATTGGGACTCTTCCTGTTTACAATCTCCCATTTTTCTACCATTCTCTAAAGTGGTGGGATTCAAGTTTTTTTCCTACTGGTTCTGTGGGCGTGGCTTGGTGGGCATGGCAGGGAAAGTATACTGTAAAATCTCTATTCCCTCCCTACTTCAGGGGAAGGTTACTGAAAAATCCCCATTCCCTCCCGATCAGCTGAGACTCGGGAGGCAGAGAATAGATGGGGTAGGGCCAGTCAACGGTGGTATTTAGCAGTTCTCTGAACTACTCAACATTTCTGCTACCGGTTTTCCAGAACCTGTCAGAACCTACTAAATACCATCTCTGATATACACCTACACATATAAGTAACAATACATTTTTTTAAATATTAAGTTCAACATTAATTTGATTATCATTAAATTAATGTATTATAATTAATTATTTATTATAATTAAATTAATATGACTTGCAGTGTTTTTTTAATTTTATATTCAATATATATTTTATACATCCTTGTAACCTTGACATCCTGGCAATTAATACTGACATTACTTTTATCTTTTTTTAGTTTAATACTTTGCACTATTTAAATAATAGAATATTATTATTTTTTAATTATGTTATATAAACATCACTGCATTATAATCAGCATTGAAATAATATAATATATCCAGATTTATAATTTTACAATAAAAGGGAAGGGGAGAAGAAAAATGATGGAAGGCTTTAGTAGAAAAACAGAAGTGGAAGACTAATTTTGTCCCTGTACTGTAGACGTAACACAAATTGATAAAGGTATCTTGTAGGGCAGGGGTCTCCAACCTTTGCAACTTTAAGCCTGAAGGACTTCAGCTCCCAGACTTCTCCAGCCAGCAAAGCTGGCTGGAGAAGTCTGGGAGCTGAAGTCCTTCAGGCTTAAAGTTGCAAAGGTTGGAGACCCCTGTTATAGGATTTTGTTTTGTTTTGTTCTGTTTTGTTGCATTGGAGGCAACACAAGCCTGTCATCTGTCATGTCTTTGAAATAATATTATGCTGTATGTTGGGAAGCAACATTTCAAACTGGTATCACTTTGCAGTATTTTTTAATGTGGTTCAATACATTGCATTAGTCTTAGGACATACCGTAATTCTGCTGTGTGTTTACAACAGACCAACAAAAGGCCTACTGACCTCTTTTGCAAAAGAGCTTTCAGCTTTCAGATCTTGCCCACCCTAAATTTTACCATTATTACTCATAACCACAGGAAAAATGTTGTTGTTAACTTTAATGCAGGACAAGGAACTTCATATGCCTCCCCTGTACAACGTTAAATAATTTTTCTCTCCTGTCTCTAATATTCTGTATGAGACTAACTTTCTCTGCCTCCTCCCCTCTCTCCATGTGTGTGCGTGCAAGTGTGTGCGCATGTTCAGGAAATGGCTGATATACCATTAATACATATGTATTTTCTGAAAAATCAAATATGTTCATGTCAGAACAAAATATTTTAAATTATAATCATAGGTTTAAAAACCACCTTTTGAACTATGAATGAATTATTTCTCTAGTTTTAAACTGCAGAAAATTCAACAATGAATGATTCAGACTATATCAGAAAGAAAGATCTTGGTATATCTTTATTTTAACTCTCTTGGGTACCAGGTTATGGTTAAAGGTGAAGCCTATCAGACCACACCTCCTGTATTTCTTAACTAGCCAGATTACTGATGAGTTGGAAATCCTGAGAACAGCCAAGGTATAAGTTTTTGATAGAACTTGGAGCTGCCTTTTGAAGAACTATTTGGACACTATTGTTGGCCCAAAATCTATCACTTCACTTACAGATTGAGCTTCTTTAACAGGGTTCCATCCATATTATGAGTACCACACTGGTTACCAATATATTTTTTTCAATACAATTCAAAATATAAATTTTAATTTTTATAGCTCTACATGGCTTGACTTCCAGCTACATTAGAAACCTTCAATCTAAATCCGACCTTCCTCTGTGCGTCATCTGAGAGGGGTTGTTGTGTTCAGCTCATCCTATCTATTCTACTTAATTCAATGGTGAGCCCACAACTGGAGTCTAACTTCGCATAGGCTCACAAGAGAAGACAAGGTGCATGTAAGAGGAATATTCTGTCAAACTGAGGATTTATTTTATTTAGTTAGCCATCTTCATGAAGTTTCTGCTTCAAAAGCATATTCTGATTTTGTTTTGGGAATTGCTCCGAATGAAAATAACTTGATTATTAAGTGCATTTTTACTGAGGACCTGGAGAGGGTTATTCTTTGGTAGCAGATAGAGAGAAATGCGTTGCTATGGGAACAGCACTGTCACCATAGCCTCTTTCTTGATTTCACTGAAAACAGCTAATCTATAATAGTATAAACAAGGAAGAATCCTCCCAATGAGATGCAAGCTTAAATGAGAAGTCCTAAACTCCAGGAAAGAGGCAAAATCCTCTGAATAGAAACTAACATGGCTCTCACAAGTAAGCTAGAATTGGGCCAGTAACTTTCTCAGAGATGGTCCCACTAAATTTGATGCAAAAATCATTCTGCCATGCACATTCATATGTATCAACATACAAATCTAAAAATCAAAAACTAAAAAAAAATGATTTTCTTAGATATTAAACTCAAGTTTTGAATTGCCCATGTGGCTATGAGCCAGAAACAAAATAGAAGCTGCAGATGGAACTCTTGGATTCTTACTTGCTGCTGACTTTGTTCCTCAAGGTTGAGCTTGACCTCCAGAGATTGCCGAGCTTCTAGGAAGGCTTTGCGGTGCTTGCGGTCTGCCATGTAGTAAGACATGATACCCACACAGATCGTGCACAGATAGATGGCAACATTGGATAAGATCTTGAATGAAAAAGGGATAAATTACAGTTAGCAGTCATCAGAAGAGAAGTATTTCCCCCCTAGAAGTGGAGTAGGTGGCCTTCCAAACTCTGATGAATGCCAATTCCCATTCATCCTCTGCCCTACCGAAATACACTGGAGGTTTATATATTACCCATTCCTTCTCCAAAATACTGAGGTATGGAAGATGAGACAGTTGAGCCCCCTTTCTTATCCATTTGAGTTTTCACTGGCAGAATGCTGCAGGAGGCCATCGTAGCCTAAGATGGAGTTCGGGAGCCTGTTTTTGCTGGCAGAGCGCTCAGGCTACTAGAGGTACCCCCAACTCGAGTGATGTTGAGCTGACCATGCCCCCCCCCCGAGGTCAAACATAACCCTGATGTGGCCCTCAATGAAATTGAGTTTGACACCCCTGTACCAAAGGCACAGGAATCTGGTTTGGGGAAAATGTCTCTCCCTGGGGAGAGCATATCTCAACTGTTCTTCAATATACTGTGTCACACAGTATGCTTAGCTGCTTCCAGATACATCTTTCAATATCTACTATACATAGTAATTTCATGGAGCATCCCGTCAAGTTTGTAATCTTTAGCCATTAAGCCTTCTTCCCTATCTTCTTTCTTGATAGGAATAATCTACTTATGTAAAAAGGCATTGTGAATTTGAGAATCTTACTTCAGCTTAAAATTCATATAAACAGAAAGCTAAATATACCACTAAATCTAAATGTCATAAAAATAAGTAGTTCAAGATTGGTAATATTTTTAGAGCTTTACTAAGCCAACATATTAAAGTTATTTCAAAAATATTGATAAGGTACTACATTTTTTTATGGGAAGGACAAACATCAACATTTCTTTTATTTAAACTGAGACTATTATACAGAAATGGGGGGGGGGGGAATATAATTTTTCAGGTTTCTGGTTTTGTCATATTTTGCTATCAATGTTTCTCTCAAGTACATGGAAATATAAATTTCATCTCTATTTCCCCTCCCCCCCCCCAACAGACATACACTCTAGGGATAATCCTTATTTGAAACTAACAGGTAAATCACATAGAACTAAATAATACTTTAATCAATTTATTGCTAATGTATTTTTACACAAACGGAAATATTGCAAAAGTAATTTGGATTGTCTAAAATTGCAAAATGGCAGTACATTTTGTATAGCACAGGTTTACAATTTAGTGTAGATGGATTAGCAAAATCTAATATTGCCAAATTAGTATCAGTATTGAAATATGTTTTGGATTATTCTAAATCTAGAGTTATAATCAGAAAGACCCTTTCGGGGTCAAACCAGTGTTCTTTCTGAAGATGTTTAGATTCTGAAGTAACCTGCACCTACAGCTAAAGAGCAAATTAGGTCTCTATGGCCACCAACCCGTTGTTATAAACCAATTTCTCCCTTCCACACCAGCCCTCTGAAGAACCAGGAGATGACTGAAAGAGAAATCCTATCCCAATTTTGGACTGGATAAATACAGAAGTAAAGGTAAAAAGGTAAAGGTTCCCCTAGCACATATGTGCTAGTCCCGACTCTAAGGGGGCGATGTTCATCTCCATTTCAAAGCCAAAGAGCCAGCGCTGTCTGAAGACATCTCCATGGTCACGTGGCCGACATGACTAAACACCGAAGGCACATGGAAAACTGCTACCTTCTCACCAAAGGTGGTTCCTATTTTTCTACTTGCTTTGTTATGTGCTTTCGAACTGCTAGGTTGGCAGAAGCTGGGACAAGTAACGGGACCTCACTCTATTACACGGCACTAGGGATTCAAACCACTAAACTGCGGACCTTTCTGATCAACAAATCAGCGTTTTAACCACTGAGCCACCACATCCCTCAGGGGAAACCAACTGTAAATTTGGGAATTAGTAGCTCAGCCAAGCGGAGGCAGGTCATAGAAAGCAACCATTCAGGACTGAAACAAAAAGTCAGCTTTAATGTACATGGCAAAAAAAATTAAATGCAAAACATTTTAATGCATCATTGCATCATTTTAATGCAATTCTAACTACAGCCAAAACAGTTCGATCTGCTACCTTCTCTGAGGAAGAATTTAAAAATGCATAGTTCCCCAGATAGGAATGTATAAAATGGCATTTGGTTCCTTTATTTGGAGGGAAATCAATAGCAGCAGCCCTTATCCTTTCTTCATTAATTACATTGTTATAGATTTTATGTGAAAGATGTGTATGGAACAGGGGTGGTTCCTGCCAGTTCTAGCCTCTTCTACAGAAGAGGTTCCACAAATCTATAGTGCCATTTAGAACCAGTTCCAGCTCCCTCCCTCCCTCCGTCCACATATCATCAAGATGAAGTGCGAGAGGAGGGATTCTGGGAATTGAAATCCACAAGTCTTAAAACTGTCAAGTTTGAACACCCCTGGGGGTTTTTTTCTAAAGGGTTAGGGGTGCAAGGGTCTTGAAACTTGACAGCTTTAAGACTTGCGTATTTCAAATGCCAAAGATTCTGAGCCAACATTTTGGTTGCTAAGCAAGAGCGTTGTTAAGTGAGTTTCACCACAAGTTGGCCATGCCCACCCAGTCACATGACTGCCAAGCCAGTCACTCCCACTCGGTCACATGGCCAGCAAGCCACTCCCACCCGCTCACATGGCCAGCAAGCCATTCCCACAAAGTAAGCCACACCTACAGAAGAGGTTCTAAATAAATTTGAAACCCACCACTGGTGTGGAAGTATTATACACATTAATAGAATCCCAGAATGTCAAAATGCTACATTCTAAAATTAGGTCTGCATTTCATGTGAACTAAATGAATATTCTCCCCACCCCACCCTCACACACATATGTAAATATATGGACAGTCATCTATCTATCAGGGATGCTTTAATTTGAATTCCTGAATCTGCAACAGGTTTGAGCTAATGCTCTAAATGCCCCTTCCAACTCTTGTGATTGTATGCTTTTTTAAAACCAGTTTCTGAAGAGGGCAGAGCAATTGCCAAACATTTAGGACAACATTTACAATTGTTACTTACTAGGGACAATTCTAACACACATTACTAACCAGCTAATATCATAAATCATTTTATTCTGCCTTAGTAAGATCTCAGCTCAAGTATCATGCTCAGTTTTGGGCATCGCACTAAAAGAGAAACTGGAACAAAATTCACAGAAAGACAACAAAGATGATTGGGGAACTAGAAACTATGTCCTGAAAAGAGAGGTTAGAAGTAATAATTATGTTTAGCTTTAAAGAAAAATGAAAGAGAAGCTCTTAACAGCATTCTACTAATAATTGAAAAGATGTCCTACAGAATCCTACATTAGGACTTATTTTCTACTGTTCCAGAGTGCAGAATATCAAATAATAGATCTCAGTTACTGGAAGGCATTGTTGGACTGAACGTTAGAAACAAAGTCCTAATAGCAAGAGCAGTGCAACTAAAGACAAGTGAAAGCTTCTTTTTCATTGGTCCTGTACAAGCAGAGGCTGAACAAGATGCAGCAAAACCAACAAATAATTTAGATTCCAGCACACAACAAGAGATAAAAGTCAATGGCCTTACTGACACCTTCCAACTTTATAATTCTATGTTCCTCTACCAGCAATAATCCTTTCAATGAATAAAAGTGAACATTATGACAGAGAAATCAGGAAATGGCAATGAATACTTGGAATTCTGGGCCTCTAACTTTTTTTTTTTTTGCAATTTTTTTTGCCCTTAAAGTACTGAAAATCACATTTCAAAAAGTCAAGGGCAAAGCTACCTCAATTCAAGCTCTAATTTAATGTATTTTGCATATAATTAAAATTCATATGCAACTAAAATGCTTATTATTCAGTCATGTAATAAATACATTTCTTCTTCTGTCCCACTGAAAGTTATAATTTGGTAACACTATCTGGAGTTGTTTGTGGATTAAACCATAAATGACTAAGGACTACAGCTAAGAGCTAAAAAAAATCCCTGGGATTTTGATAGTACAGTACATCTCTGGTTGAAAGTTAAACCTTTAATAAAAATGATTGGTATAAATGCCACTTTGTCATTAGGTAGGCAAAAGAAACTATGAGACCAAAACAGAAAACAGTAAGACAAGAAAAAACACTAACACCCAGATATCTCATCAGCAACATTTCAGATGCCATTGCTCTTAGGTCTTCATTAATGTGTTTTGGAAAAGAAAAAAGCACTGTCATTTCTCTAGATATTTGAATATCAAGGGGCAAGAAGATGTCTGGGGAGAGCAACTTTTTACACACAGCTAGCATCCCATGCCCACAGAGCAAACAGATTCCTATCTTAAGTCCAGAACCAAACCACGTGTGGTTTGTATGACTGCTGCTGAAAGTTGCCTATTTTTAAGCCTTTTATTTACATATACAGTCTTAAATGGACCAGTGTACTTCTGAATCTTCCAACCAGTGGTGGGATTCCAAATCTTTTCCTTCCAGTTCTATGAGAGCGCGTTTTGCACATGTGCGCAGCATTCAAACACTGCCCTTGGTGTCAGCGCTGGTGAGCTGAGCTGTTTTTTTGGCTCAGCTGAGGTGCGGCAAACCGCTTTGCGGAATATGGTACAGGCAATGTAGCGGGGGTGGGAGGGCGGGGCCAGCCAGTGGTGGTATTTGTCAGTTCTCCAAACTACTCGAAATCACTGCTACTGGTACGCCAGAACTGATTCAAACTGGCTGAATACCACCTCTGGTTCCAACTATCCTGTTTTGCTACAACTGGTAATGATTTAAATTGGATATTTATTTTATTTTTATCAAATTTATTTTAATAAAATGCTTTTGGAGTAAAAATCTATGTGTCTAAATAGTTTTCTATTTAAGATACATTAATAATTTAATTTATTCAGCATGAAATGGAGCTTAGTTATGTAGCATGAGGCTGTATATTTTGCAATATTGGGACTGTCGGTGAGTTAACAGCCGGTCAGAAGAGGAGCTGCTACAGGACAGAGATGACAGTTGCTCTTTAAAAATGATGATTTAAATCGAATTGATTTAAATCAAATCCACCCTGTCTGAGTAGAATCTCCATATAAAGAAGCTCTAAACAAAATATGTTGGGCACACACTATCAGCTAAGAGCTGTTAACTTCTGGCCCCATTCGTGACCTTTTGGAAGCTGATCACATCTAGAGATATTACAAATTATTCCATTTACCTCCCTCTTCTTTTCCTCATCAAATAGAAGACAGCAAACCATATTCAACAGTCTATGTTGCTAGACAGTCTAGCAACAATTTAAGTGGAATTAATTGCCTCCATAATGTTTTTCTGTTTACTGTACCAAATGCTGCACCAAGACCTATATAGGCAACAAGCAGTTGTTTTCCCTTACTGACATATTTTGTCATTAGATGGTTCAAGACAAAGTGACTGATTGATTCTGTCTAAAGCCTACTTGTTCTTCCACAAGAATAATTTTTCATCAACCCAGTTCTTGATTCTACTCAAAGTTAAACCTGGGAGATACTGTATTTTAGCCACAATATCTATTAGGCTAATGGTCCTGTAATTGCTCATGTTTATACTCTCTCTTTTTTAAAAATAAGAAATTATAAGTTTTGGAACTCCTATAGGGTGCAAACATTTAGGAACATCTGTCTAGGAGCTTGGTCAATGAGAATATTTCCTCAATATTAATTGTAAACCTCTCATCTGCCCACTGTAGTTGAAAAAAAATTGTTTTCTTTTCTGAAGTTTTTACATTGTAATACAGGCTTATCTCACATCCTACATGATATGCAACATGTAGGATGAAGACTGGTCTGCAAGGGATGGTGATTTTGGACTGCGGTTCCAAACAATTCCCTTTTCCCTCCCCATTTGGCTAGTGAATGCCAAAGATTATTTTCCTGTAGATAGCTAGAACTACCAATATTTGCAAGTCTAAAATTACATCACCCATATTCGCATGGTTAGCAAACATTTTATTAATGTACACAAATATCCCTACTTGCTTTATTTTTTTTACATACATACATACATTACGTGTGTGTGTGTCTAGAAAATAGGGCTAAATATAATTACAAAAGGAGAACACAGATTTAGCCAACTGACATTTCTCCATAAAAAATGGAGTGAGCCATTGCAATCGCTTAAAATACATAAATTTAAGTGTCTGTCATCAAAATCAGCCCAGCATTGAGGATTGTTGAACTAATGGTTAATTGCTTAAAATCCCACAAATTAAAACAGGAAAAATCTCCATGCGATGAAGTTCTCCCTGACATCTTTGGAAAACAGATGGATAAAATCCATCAAATGATACTTCAGAATTCCAAAGCTAAAAGACTGGGATTTATTTTAAAATAAGATGACTCTCTCATTCAAGTGCCTCTGAAAAAACATTTCTAAGAATAATCTGAGGGAAACCCACTCCAACCCCCACCTTCAACACCAATAATTCTCATGCACGTTCACCATTGACTTGCCATTTTTAACACTCTGGAGTTGTCATGACAACCACCTATGTTCTGAAGCACTGAAAATGTGCTGGCTTCAAGATAAATTTTAAAGCTTAATCATTATATCATAATATAGACCACAACAAACCTGTATTCATCTCTCTCTAGACATTATTAATTATTATCGGAAATCTGTGCATATATACAGTATTTGTGTGTGTTTATGTGATATACATATACCCAAAGTGGAAATAATATGTTTCAAATGGGGAAAAAACAACAGCTGTTATGCTTTTTTTCCTAGCATCATACAAATTTTTCTTCCTATGGATATGCAGTTCAGGTGAAAATTTCATCATTTCTTGTTTGCTTATTTGCTAGCCTACCATTGCAGGAAATGGATAACAAGAAAAAAAAGGTTGACAAAGATCCCTTGAAATGTTTGACCTACAAAAATTAGTCGATGAACCTTTATGCATCCAGATGCAAAGCAATACAGGCACTCCTCGACTTACAACAGTTCACTTAATGACTGTTTGAAGTTATAACGCACTAAAAAAAAAAGACCTATCACCATTTTTCACATTTATAACCATTGCAGCATTCCAAAGGTCATATGATTTGCATTCGGATGCTTAACATTTATGACAGTTGCAGTGTCATACCTTTTGCAACCTTCTGACAATGGGGAAACCTAATGCACTTAAACAACTGTGCTACTAATTTAGCAACTGCAATGATTCACTTAACAAATGTGGCAAGAAAAGGTGTAAAATGGGGCAAAACTCACTTAACATATTTTCTCAGTTAGCAACATAAATTTTGGACTTGACTGTGGAAAGATAGTTGAGGACTATCTTTAGTTGCTGTTACTGAAGGAGTGGACTGCTGACAGGCCTCTATCAGGGAAGTTTACATTCCAGCAAGCAATCAAACTAGATTACATTCAAAGTTTCCTTCCAACTATATTTATTATTTATATCCTCATGGAACTAATACACAGTTCTTTATCCTACCCATGTATTAATTTCCCACCAATCCTGAGAGATAGATTAGAAAAACAGGAAGTTGCCATGCTGCTATCAGTCCAGTCAAGTATTAACTACAGTGATAACCTTATAGGGTTTCAAGCAGGAATCTTTCTATCAGTCTTCTATATACTACTACTAAAACTCACGTCTGTAAACTTTAATTGGGTGAAAAAGTTCATCATAGGGCAACATTTTCTGATCAAAGGTACTTCCAATGGGCTAACTTACAGAATGTGTCCAGTATCCAGATCCATAACTCCTGCGGAATTAAAAATCAGCAAACTTTATAAAACATTTTATGACATAAAAATTTATTATACAAAATATAATACATTTCTTCTGCTCAGTTCCTGATGACTGACTATGCTGTACAGTTCGATATGGGCCCTTTTCCAGGCAGTTACTGTACATCTCTGAATAGCTCTCTGAATTTTTGAGAGCTTTTCAAGTACATTAGAAGCTCTGCCATTATTGAAGGCATTAAGTTAGGTTCCAAAAGACTTGTTAGATCAAAGTCACTCATCCCTAAACTCCAATAAATTATGTTAAACCATCTTTTTTGTTTAACAATAGTTTCAAGATTAAGCCATAATTATCTGGGTTTGTATATAAGCTGTAAATCATGGATTAGAAATCTCAATGATTGAGTTCATACATGATTCAATGACACTATGACAAATGAACATATCAAAGAGTTCCATAGCTGAGAAGATTTGAACCTAGCCTCCAACTGTCCAGATCCATCAGTGGCCTCCATTATATCTCATGCCTTATTGCTACAGCTCAAACTCCTAAAGGTTATATAAGGAATCATAGATATACTATAATGCATTGTCATTTTGTTTAATCTAGTTAAACTTTGGTCTTCTAAAAGTTTATGATTGAATGCCTGACACCAGTCTAGTTGCATAAATGTTTTCTAGAAGAAAACATTTGCAAATCTTATTGTGAGGATGACCACTAACATGAATGGTTTTAATAAGGAGATGAAACAAATATGTACGGTATTAGGATATGCAAAGTAAGAGTTAACATTGCCAGGGCACTATGTTTCATTTGTCTTCCTGTCTACCAATCTAGTCATTCCACCTGGATTCTGCTAATTTTCCTGAAATAAGTATTCTGGAACAGAAAACAATTGGAGGTATTCCAGAATATTCTAGTAGTTCTTAGAAGGGGCTCATGATATCTCAGTGGATCCTAAATGCTTAGAAGCACTATATCTCTAAATGAATGTCAGATGCTAAAAACAATAGTAAAAAATAACTATTATTCTGATGCTCTGAGAAGCCACTCTGAGAAGCAGATGCTGGACTTTAATGCATTTTCACCTATGTAATAATTAAGGCCAGCCTTCCTACTGTAATCTTGATTTGCTGTGAAAAACAAATTAAAAGACAAGAGAAAATGACCTTGAGATGGGAACCAAAAAGAGCCAAGGGCATTTAACTACCAACTTCTAAAAAAAAAAGATAAAAGTAAAGTTAAAAAAATGAACAGACTGCCTTAATGAACACAACATCCATTTTTTGAAAAACAAATCTATACAATGTGAATCAGAGTACTATATGTGTATGTATGTTTTAATTTATTTTTCACTAGCTGTACCCGCCCACGCATTGCTGTGGTCCAGTCTGGTTAAATGACCAACCAATCTGTATGTAGATTTACACCTGCACACACAAACACATACACACAACCACTGTATAACCCCCCAACCTGCCTACCTACTGTATTTCTTCCTCTCTCCACCTACCTACCTACTGTATTTCTCCCTCTCTCTCTATCCCTCTACCTACTGTATTTTCCCTATCACTCTCTATCCCTCTACCTACCTACCTACCTACCTACTACCTACTGTATTTTCCCTCTCTCTCTCTTTATCCCTCTACCTACCTACTGTATTTTCCCTCTCTCTCTTTATCCCTCTACCTACCAACCTACCTATTGTATTTTCCCTCTCTCTTTATCCCTCTACCTACCTACTGTATCTTCCTTCTCTCTCTCTTTATCCCTCTACCTACCTACCTACCTACCTACCTTATTTTCCCTATCTCTCTCTATCCCTCTACCTACCTACCTACTGTATTTCTCCCTCTCTCTTTATCCCTCTACCTACCTACCTACCTACCTACCTACCTACCTACCTACTGTATTTTCCCTCTATCTTTATCCACCTACCTACAGTACCTACCTACCTACTGTATTTTTCCCTATCTCTCTCTCTCTATCCCTCTACCTACCTACCATGCAGCCTCCTGGGACCAAAAATGGGCCACATTGGAGTGTGCCACCCCCTGTGCCTTGTTTTGGGCCTAGTAGGCCTCCATACAGCCTCCTGGGACCATAAAAGGGCCACCTGGGAATGTGCCACCCCCTGCGCTTTGTTTTGGGCCTAGTAGGCCTCCATTCAGCTTCCTGGGACCAAAAATGGGCCACCTGGAAGTGTGCCACCCCCTGCGCCTTGCTTTGGGCCTAGTAGGCCTCCATACAGCCTCCTGGGACCAAAAATGGGCCACCTGGGAGTGTGCTCCCCCCCATGCCTAGTTTTGGGCCTAGTAGGCGTCCATACAGCCTCCATGCAGTGTGGAACATTGGGAGGCTTATTCGGTTGCTGAGGAAACAACCATTGGAAATGTGAGGGGCGTGTGCGTGATGCATCATAAGAAGCAGCTGGATGGAAGGAGCTACAGGGAGGTGAAAACCTGAGAAGTGCTTACCCTTTACGTTTGCGCTGCTCGCACATGACACACGTGTGCCAGCCACACAAATGTACGTATGATTGCATCGGAAGTCCTTGGAAACATTGTGTGAAAATTTGGTGCCGATCGGTGAAGTACTTTCTGAGATTACGGCTTTGACAAACTATTTTACATTTTTATTTATATAGATTTACGTTCCACCTTCCTTATAGGAACAAAAATAACACCCACTAAAGTCTCCCCTCATCCTCACTGCAATAACCAGAGAAAGAGTTTGGGCATATAGAGAGCATTTTGGTCAAGTGAGACCTGAATTCAAACCACCTTAATCCAGCACATTAATTTGGGGATAAGCAGTGTGGAATAAACCTGTATGTTCTACTATATTCTGAGAAGAAAGGCTGACCCCCATTAAATTCGATGTTTAAAAGGAGTAATCACTGTAGATTAAAAATCACAGAAATCTTCTAAAACTTTTGAGTCTGTGCCAAAAAAAAGGAGATTAGTGTGATGACTCCCCCGGATGCTTACCCAGATTCTGCTCCAGTTGTCAGCTTGGAGGAGGATGAACCAATCCCAAGCACACCTGAAAGGGAGTTGGTCAGTGGCTCCAAGCAGCCATTCTAATAGGGATTGGCTGAAGCACAGCTGCAGCAGGACAGCCCTGAGACTTCAGGTGAGGAAAGTATGCAGCTGCAACCAGTCAGTGATGAGGAAAAGAAACTGCCTTCTCCACCTGATCCAAGAACACATAAGGCAGAGAAAAGGTAGGAGGAGAGAAGGCCAACCAGATTACATGAGGAGAAAGCCTCGCCCTTCTTGATGGGCTGCACCAGAAACTAGCTATTTAGCACAGCAGAGAGATGGAGGTGATGCTGGGAACTTGTTCATTTCCTTGCTGTGTGATCTTGTCTTGAACTTCAGATTGTGTCTCTTCAACTGTTGCCTTTGCCTTGCCTTGCCTTGCCTTTGCCTTTGCTTGTGGATTTGCCTTTGTTTTGGAACTTGCCTTTGCCTAGTGGACAGGACTTAGCTTGCCTCGAGGATTTGTGTTGGCTTCATTTGAGTAGACTGTGGAACTCATTGGGGTTGAGCTGGTGCCGACACAGGGAATTACTGGGAAATACAGTTCAGGCTTGGAATCCTTAGTAAAGACTCCTTATACCCATGGTGTGTGTCAATGGTGGATTCTGGCTGGTACAGCCTGGTGCGGCCTTACAGGTAGTAGCTGGGAGCAGCTAATACTGGTACAGTGGCCGATTTGGCCAACTGCCCGTTCATGTTTTATACTTGTTTTCAAAGCAACTGGCCACTGTGCATGCGCCCACAGTGTTCAGTGCCTGCAGAACCTCCGACAAGAAGCTGGGTGTCGCAGAGGCACTGGAGTGTGCATGCATGCACAGCCCGCATGCACGAACAGGATGCCCGGCCCTGTGAGCAGTGTACCAGTAGCAATGGGGAGAGGAACCCACCACTGGTGTGTATGTGTGTGTGTGTTTGTGCACTTGAGTGGGACAGCACAATTACAGGAGATCTATGCAAAAGTCATATAATGGAGCCACCTGCTTGAAAAGTTAGTTTATTCCACCATAATCACTTTGCTGCATTAACTTTCAACAACGCAACACTGAATTGACTAGGATCAGAGAAAGTGACATCCCAATCTTTATTCAAGGACTTGTCACTTTTCAAACTAATATATCACCATGTATATAGGGAAATATAGAATGGGGAAGGATGGGACCTTCATTTCCAATTCTTTTTTTACTGCTTTTTACTCTATTTTATCAGAGAGCTTTCAACCCAATGTGGTAAATGTACTATATAAAAATAACCAATTTATTCTTGTCATGTCCAGCTTTATGTAATCCATATGCCCAGCTTTATGTAATCCAAATATTCAGTTACAAGAGGATATCCCTAAGATTGCTGAAATAATATTAAAACAAAACAAAACAAGGAAACCTCTAAACAGATTGACGTTGAGTGGACACAACATGCTGAACATCTGTGTATGTATGCACAACGTCTGTGAACAGCTGTGTTTAAGAACAAGGAAATTTGGGAGCAGGGCCCAGGTATCTAGAATCCCAGATAGAAACTCTTCATGCTGCAACCCAAGGCTTCAAAATCAGTTTACACTCTGTAAAGCATATATGCAAATATAGCATGAAAATAACAACATTAAGATGCCTGCGGTGAATTGTCTTCCACTGCGATTTGGAAAGACTGTGAAAACAGTCTTTCAGCTCCCAAACACCAGCTCCTCCTTTTCTCTCAAATAAATACCTGTCAGAACCACATGACATTTTGATGAAATCAAAAGGTCTTGTTCCTATGGAAGATTTGAAGCACAGCAGTCCTAAAATCATCCACTGGCTTTGCATGTTATTATTGTACATCCTTTTGACTCAGGGGGTAGATAGCTCCCTGCGGAGACAGTTCAGGGCTCCAGTTGCCTGCGTTAAACACAAGCAATTAGCTTTAAAGAGGGCAGGGAGACAAAGTGTCTGAAAACAAACAAACCTCAACAGCAGAGAAGCAACACAAAGGCAAAGAAAGACCAGCACGGCTGATAATCCCAAACATACAACATTCATGTAACATAAATGGTTATACAGGTGGTCTTTCGCTTATGACCACCATGGAGCCAAAAATTTATGTTGCCATTTATGTGACACATTTGTTAAGTGAGTTTTGCTCCATTTTACGACCTTCCTTGCCACAGTTGTTAAGTGAATCACTGCAGTTAAGTTAGTAATACGGTTGTTAAGTGAACAAGGCTTCCCCATTTGACTTTGTATGTCAGAAGGTCACCAAAGGTGATCACATGACCCCGGAACACTGCAAACATCGTAAATATGAGTCATTAGCCAAGCATCTGAATTTGGATCATGTGACCATAGGGATGCTGCAATGGTCATAGGGATGAAAAACGGTCATACCAGAGGTAGGTTCCTACAGGTTCGGACCGGTTTGGCCAAGTAAGTAGTAACTCGGCCTGCCACACGCCCAAACCAATTGTCTCAGCGGCGCCGTAGACGGCGCCATCTTGTTTTTTGCTTCTGTGTATGCACATTTTTTAGTACTGCACATGCGCATATAGCGTGCATCAAGTATGCACACAGCGCATCACTGAGCGAACCGGCAGTAGCAGCAGCCAGAACCCACCCCTGGGTCATACCTCACATTTTTCAGGCCCATTGTAACTTTGAACAGTCATTAAATGAACTGTTGTAAATCAAGGACTGTCTGTAGAGACATAAATTCCTTATAATAGTGTTGGACTGAACAGGCAAGGAAGCTCCTCACCCAAAAGGTTATAAAATCTGTGAAGCAAAAGTGGCAAAATTTTAAGCTACATAGCAATGAAAGTTTTTTGGGGGGAAACAATGTGATTTAGGCCCGAATTAACTGTTTATCATTAATGAGTTACCTGGAACAGTTTCAGTGTGGTTTTGGAATAGGAATAGGAATAAAAGAGTTGGAAGGGACCTTAGAGGTCTTCTAGTCCAGCCCTCTGCTCAGGCAGGAAATCCTATACCATTTCAGACAAATGGTTGTCCAATCTGTTCTTAAAAACCTCCAGAATGAAGAATTCACAACTTCCGGAGGCAAGTTGTTCCATTGGTTAATTGTTCTAACTGTCAGGAAATTCCTTCTTAGTTCTAAGTTTCTTCTCTTTTTGATTAGTTTCCACCCATTGCTTCTTGTCCTACTCTCAGGTGCTTTGGAGAATAGTTTGACTCCCTCTTCTTTGTGGCACCCTCTGAAATATTGGAACACTGCTATCATGCCTCTGAGCATGTAAAATAATTCATTCAATTATATCAACAATTTGCCTCCAGAAGTTGTGGATGCTGCAACACTGGAAATTTGTAAGATGTTGGACAACCATTTCTCTGAAGTATGTACCCCGTTTCCCGGATAATAAGCCCAATCTGGCTTTTGAGCGCATGTGCTAAAATAAGCCCTCCCCTGAAAATAAACCCTTCCTGAAAATATTGCAACACAGCAGCAGCCATGAGATGACCACGCTCGCTACCTCCTCCTCAAAATTAATAAGACCTCCCCGAAAATAAGGCCAATTTCTTATTTTGGGGATCAAAAGAAAATAAAATCCTGTCTTATTTTTGAAGAAACACGGTAGGATTTCCTGCCTACACAGGGGGTTGGACGAGGACAGTGATGGCGAACCTTTTTTGCCTTGGGTGCCAAAAGCACGTGCTTGCACACCATTGCGCATACTCGGGTGCTCATCCCCATAATTTAATCCCCCCATGCTATGCCTCCTGTGCATGCATGCATGACACCCCACCGAGCTGCCCTGCACATGCATGCACAAACTTCTTGGAGCCTGGGGAGGGCAAAAACACCTCCCTCCCAGAGGCCTTCCAGATGCCGGAAACAGCCCATTTTCCAACTTCCGGTGAGCCCAGTAAGTCCTTTTTTTGCTCTCTGGAGGCTTCAGGAGGCTTTCCTGAAGCCTCCGGAGGACAAAAAACTGCTGAAAATCAAGCCCAAAAATCAGCTGGCCAGTGTATGCATGCGTGCTGGAGCTGACAGGGCAACACCTCACGTGCCCTCAGAAATGGCTCCGCGTGCCACCTGTGGCACGTGTGCCATAGGTTCGCCATCACGGGACTAGAAGAACTCCAAGGAAGACTTCCAACTCTTTCTATCCTATCCTATCCTATCCTATTTCTATTTCTATTCTTTTCATACTTTACCATGAGCCTATATAAGCAACATTTTTTTTAAAAAAATCCTGTTTGTTCATTGATTGCAGAGCACATTAAATCTCACAGCTATCCCATGGAATGGCGTGAAAGACTTTAACCAAGATCCCTCTCTGCCTCTCAGAGAATTACAACTCTAGTTTTCCTTAGTACAGAGCTTATAGACATTAAAGTAGTATGTGCTGACCGTATGTAAATATATACAAGGCTACCCTGGAATCAAACTGGGAATTCCTCTGAGATTTTCTACAGTTTATTAAGTATACCTTATAACAAGGATCAGCACAATTTGCTCCTGATGAATGTCACTATGTGCCCTTCATCGAGAATTTTAATGGCTATAATTCATTAATCCAGAACGTTGGTGATATGAGTGACCTCATGAAATCATTATGCAAGTAGCTGTTAAGAGTTTTTATTTTGAGGTTTCTTGAAGGATGCCAGGTGTGCGGGCATCATCTACCCCAGGGGTGTCCAAACTTGGGAACTTTAAAACTTGTGGACTTCAACTCCCAGAATTCCCCTGGCTGGTCCACAAGTCTACAAGTCTTAAAGTTCCCAAGTTTGTACACCCCTAATCTACACTGAGTATCACTTCCTCAGCCTTGCGAGGAGCAGGTTGCTTTATTCACTTTATTGTGGAATTTACAGGTTTCAGATCCTAAGGAACATCTGTAGCTTGCAGCTAATCTGGGGAGAAGAATGGAAGGTGGAAGCAGTAGAATTAACTTTGGGGTAAGGGAATCCAACTGACCGTACAGATCTGACCCTTGTGTCTTTTGCTCACTCCTCAACTGCCATCTTTGCTTATACACCCAGGCTATTAATATTACCTCCCTAGGGGGAACTTTCCAAAGGTTTGTATAACAATTATAATAATAATAAAGTGGTTCAGCAAACAATGTTTATTTCTGAACATTATGTTCCTCTTTTTCCATCTGGGGCATGCTGCGTTGCCAAGGTTTTCCTGGCTAGGTACTTCCTGTACCATCAAAATGATCAACACAGAGAAAACCAAAAAGCAGCTTGCAAGACAGTCACGGTAAGAGCTGGGTCACCCAGAGGCATTTCAAATTGGGAGTGGAGTGCCTCTTCGCTTCAGCTGTAAACTCTCACTTGGTTAATGTAAATGTATAACAGCTTCATTTTTATATAATCTATTTACTCAACTTAAGGAAATCTAGCCACTGTATAAACATGTATATAATACACATTCATATATCACTTAAAAACAGCATTACATAGCCAATAATAACATCCACCAATATTAGAGAAACATATGCCATGTGAGATCACAAAATTAGTCTTTAAGAAAATTCTTTGGCTAACACAAGGTGAGATACATCAAAGAGAAGGGCCAGGGGTAATGGCTCTTTTTGTTTGGTTGCTATTAAAATGTATGTTCTTTGGACTTTTTCATTCCAATTCTTTGTAATCTACCTTGAAATATGGATTTCTATTCATTTTTCAAGATTAAAGGCAGAGTACAATCTACATATTACTCAGAAATACATCCAATGAGTGACTTCTTCTTACCTAGAAAATAAATATTTACCAGTACTCTATTTTTGTTACACGAGATTGGAAATCAAAACTGGAAATCAAATCGCTACCATTTTGATATATGCAGATGACAAATAAATGACGGTAAAGAAGGTTTTTAAAAAAGCATGAAAATTATTTTTTGCAAAATAAAATTGGAAAATGAGACAAACAAACAATATGCTTAGCAAATTGACAAATGGTAAAGTGATGGTTATATATCATTTCATTTTCATGAGTTCACCAAAAGATAGAATGGACAGTGGGCTGGAGAAGTAAGTAAGAAGAATAATCCTAGGGAAGAAGGCCGTGACAAATTTATAGAAGATGATAAAAATTAAGGACGTCCAGGCCAGCACAAATTCCTGTCTTTAACTTCATCCCAAACCATGGCATCTTATACAGTTCATTAATACATCCTGAGACAATTCTGTACATCAACACCCTCTTTCCTTAAAATACATCGTTTTTCCTGCTACCATTCATAAAAGAAAACCCTGATTTTTATTGTTTCTTTCACTAGAAAATCTCTTTAGTCTCAAGACTGGACTAAGGCATTTTGCCTATTGAAGCAATGGAGCTCAAATCAAATCAAATCTTTATAATGGTCATAAATCAGCTTACAACCAGTAGAGTAATAGTCCCTCAGCCAGCAACAAAGTGAATTGTACTTAAGTCTGGGGAAATTATTTGAACTTGTGCTGTAGAAAATTTAATAAGTGTCTTCCCCATATAGAAGCACTATAACAACTATAACATATTATGAAGTAACGATTTTCTACTCTTTCATGAATCCCAAAATCAGCCATAGTAGGTGCCTCATTTTGACTAATAACAGAGACAACTCCCTACTTTTATTGCCATTAAACCTAAACACTTGTAATTTAACAGAATGTATGTTTCACCAGTTCTGATTGTAGGAAGCTGGTTTCATACTCTACTTAGCAATTGCACAGCACAAACATTATTCTGGTGTGTGTTTTGCTAACAATATTGCATTGGTCTTGTTATTAAACTCACTAGCAGCTATTGGTTTGTTTCCAGAGACAGTTCAGGATGCTTAGACCTTACCTTATATAAAGGACTTGCTTCCACATGCATGAATCTGCTGAAGATCTGATTTATCTGGTTATCTCACTATTAACAGATGCTGATATGGGAGAGAGCTTTATTTATGGCAGTATTACTTTTATCCTCTTCTTTGATTATTTAATTGTGTTTTAAATGCTTTTAGTTCCATTTGGCTATTGAATAATTTTAAATATATTAGCACTACTATTTGTTCCCAAAGCTTTTCTCTTGATCATTATTTCATTGCTTGTATTCGTTGTTTTAAAAATTATAAATTATTTTCAAGTTATAAATTAAGTTACACACACACACACACACACACACACACACAATCTATCTCATTTCTTCTATTGAGGGAAGTTGTGTATAAAGTTAGCACCCACCCCTCTCCTGGAAGAATGAAATATTTTGAGAAATATTAAAAAGGCAGATTATTATGTTTTCCTGGAAATGGAGAAATATGCTCTTGGAAAGCAGCCCAAGTAATAGCCCTCAGTAGATGTCAGCACTTAAGAAATAAAGAAATAGCTAGCTCTATTCATAAGCATATTCCCTCTGAACAAGGTAGGATTAGCCCTCAGCCACAATAGGAATTGCCCAACAACTTCCTTTATTGCATCAGCCAAACGTCAACCAAACCTGGGAGCTGAGACAACCTACAGAGCCAGCTATGACCCCTACAACAGCCAATAGAATACATGTTCTTGCACAGGAACAGGAAGCTCAAGTTCCAAGCCCAAGAGAAGGTATAAAAAACCCCTCACTCTCAACTCTATGTGGTCAGCTGCCTAGAGCCACATGTGGTTCTGCTTCATCAATAAACCATCATTCCAATCAGCTTCCATGTTTCCAGTGTCTTTCTCCCAATTGGTTGTTTAACTAGTTAGAGTTGAGTCACCTTTACTTAGTATTTCTAATATAAAGTCAACAGAATATGGCTGCCAATACAGCATCAAAAAGGAAACTCTAAGTTACAGGCACTAACTACTATGTTGCCCAGAATTATTAAATTAGTGAATTTAATACATTAAAAAGCCAAATGATGGGGGTGGGGGAGTACCTTGTCTCTTTATTGGCAGGAACAAAACAATCAGCAAAATTAACCAGGAATATGAAAATGGTAGATTTTTCTCTATTGATAGATATCTGATGATTTGCAGCAGATCTTCATTAACCTCTGACTAGTAAGCAAAAACAGTGATTTAAAAGAAAAAGGAAATGCAAAACTCCTTTCTGGTTGGATTTCTGCTACGTCACCTACCAGACTAAGTTTTTCTCTTCTATAAAACAGAAACATTTATTGGTTCCTCTGGCCAAATTATTCTAGAATTTGTCTGATTCATGAGAATTCAGGAAACACATAATTTTATGGAGAGTTCATGCATATGAATGATACCTACATGCAATTGGTAAGTAGTCGCACTCTTGAATTGTTTATACCATGGCTCCGTCTTGCTCTCACCCCAAATATTTTCATTTTAGTTTGTGGTTAAGCAACCTACCACAATTGCATCAGAAACCTTCAGGTTTTGATAAAAATTCTAAATCTGCCTATCCCTTAACTAGAAGCACAGACTTAAGTTTCCATTTCTTCTGACATGGATTTCTTCTGACACATTTCCCATCTTCCCCTCTTCTTCTGATCTATGAGTTTGGTTCTAGCTTTGTTTGGGACTCTTCCTGCTTACAATCTCCCATTTTTCTCCCATTCTCTACAGTGGTGGGTTCAAATTTGTTTCCTACTGGTTCCGTGCGCGTGGCTTGGTGGGCGTGGTGTGGCTTGGTGGGCATGGCAGGGAAAGCATAGTGTAAAATCCCCATTCCCACCCCACTCCAGGGGAAGGTTACTGCAAAATCCCCATTCCCTCCCGATCAGCTGGGACTCGGGAGGCAGAGAATAGATGTAGTTAGAGGTGGTATTTACCGGTTCTCCGAATTACTCAAAATTTCCACTGCTGATTCTCCAGAACTGGTCAGAACCTGCTGAATACCACCTCTGATTCTCTACCTCCTGCCTTCTTAGAAACCTTCCTTTTTTTTTTCTCCTAGCCTTTCTACATTTGCTGCTTTTGGTAACTAGAGCAGATCTGTTCAATCAATGGCAAAGATGTTTCTGCCTGCCCCTGCTCTCTGGGAACTTAGCCAAACTAATCCCTGCTGTCAGTGCGACTCTACAACTATTTATTGTACTGCAAGACAACAGAGTTAGCATGCAGGATTTAGCTTCCTCTTCATGTTGGTTGCAGATTTTAGTTTTTTTCATGATGTAAAATTTGGGCAGCATCTCAGTTTATTTGTTTAAAAAGAGCAAAATGTACAGCCATTGCTCTAAAGCAGGGGTCTCAAACTTAATTTACCTGGGGGCCGCTGGAGGCAGAGTCTGGGTGAAGCTGGGCCGCATAAGGGATTCACTCCCCCTGCGGGCCGCACTAATATTATACTTTCATATCACGGTGGGGGCCACAAGATACCGTCCTGTGGGCCGCAATTGGCCCACGGGCTGCAAGTTTGAAACCCCTGCTCTAAAGGATATGTCAGCCTTTTTACAAGTGAATTACATTACCTTTTGTGAATTGTCTCAGACAAAAATACATAAACCCCAAGATAATCTGTCAGGTGTAAAAAAAATTACTTTAAAGAAAACAGAAGGACATTTCAAGGGTTGAAATGTATATGTATAGATTGATTTTGAAGCATAATCATTTCTGATATGCTAGATTGTCATTTTTAAACTATTACAGATAAGCTAGAATGCAGAACTCAGATGCATGACAAGCAATAAGTAAGTCATTTTTCATCTGACCACCTGCTTGCCTTCAAGTTAATGAAATTAAACTGACCATGATCTCCCATCTGAGACCATGATTTCCCATCTGTTCAACAGTTTCAAAATGCAGGCTTTACAGAAATCCTGTATGTGCAAATACACAGAGGTGTGAGATCTAAAGAGGGGAAACTGGCATGTGCGCCAGCTGTACAAAGCTCTATGAGTCCAGAAATAGCAAGTGATAAGGATACTATACTTGGCTGGTGACACACTCATATCTCTAGTGTTAATATCTACAACTGTTATGAACAACCTAAATGGAGGTGAGGAGGAGATTTTTAAAATGCAAACTATTGTGACCTCACACAGGAATGATGGCATCTAGAGGTTTTGCCATTATATTTAAGTGTACAGCAAGGATGAATCACAAGTCGTGACCTGGAAGGAGTTTTAGGCAAAATCACGGGTCTTTTAAGCTTGCCACTTTTAATCTGTGGCACCATTTTAACCCACTACATTGGCCCGTCTTACCCGGTTAGGGTAAGGTATTTTGCAGACCCCCATCAGTTAACGTATATAGCTAGGGGCCTAGCTATATACGAGACCGCCTCCTGCCCCATACATCCCTTCGCCCGATCCGCTCCCACAGAGAGGGTCTTCTCCGGGTGCCGTCGGCCGGGCAATGCCGGTTGGCGACGCCCAGGGAAGGGCCTTCTCTGTGGCGGGCCCGGCTCTCTGGAACGACCTATCCCCCGACCTATGTACTATCTCGGACCTCCGCCTCTTCCGCCAACGTCTTAAGACATACCTATTCCAACAAGCCGGCCTGGCATAGCCCCCGTCTCTGACTTTTTATACAGAAATTCTAATTAGCAGGGTTTTAAATGGGTTTTTAGCACGGGTTTAATAATTTATTAATTTAATATGTTTTAAATGATATATGGTCTTTGTTATGGTTTTTAAAATGCTTGTGCGCCGCCCTGGGTCCTAACAAGGAGAAGGGCGGGGTATAAATCCGAAATAAATAAATAAAACAAATTTTAACTGGTGGGGTCCAGTAAGAGAGCCTTTCTGCCATTCCTCACCCCTGCCCCCATGTTTTGAAATATCTCCCCCCAGAAATGAAATGGGCCCCTATTTTCCAGGGTTTAGGAAAACATCTGAAGACCTGGCCCTGCCAACTTGTTTGAGGTCTCAGGAGCACATAGCAGTTGGTTAGTTCCCTTCCCCGCCTTTTTAACTGTAATCATTGTATTTTTGTTTCATTGCCTCCTAATATAATATTCATGGTTTTTTTATGTTTTTAGGTTTAATTGTATAGCACCCAGGTTCACTCCTTGAGTGATGGGTGGTTTCTAAATTAGTGTCCTCTCCTGAAAATCAGCTAATTATTAAAAGGCTTTCCAGTTTTCCATTGGAATCTTATCTCATTTTTCCTCCAAAACTAGCTGATCCCTCTGAGCAGCTCGTTGCTTACTTGACTGCTAAGTAGATATTTATATCAAAAACTATACTCTTCTCATAGTCCAAATAAACTGTTAAATTTTAAATGTTTAATGTAAATGTTTACAAGACATGTTGACCGACCTATCAGAAGCATTCTTAAAAGTCTCCTTGTTGACAAGTGATGTCCCATACACTCGGAGGTACCTGACGAATTTATGCAAGTACAGTATTCCCAGGGAATGAAATACAATTTTGCCAGGCTCATAAGACAATCAAGCATTCAGTCTCTCTGCCACGTTAATGCAACAAATAATAATAGTAATAGACATCTTGGACGTAATCTCAAAACATTTGGAGCACTGCTTGAACACCAGCGGCATTGACAAAAGCCATTGACATCAGTCAACTGCAAAAGGCAGTTTTACTTGAAACAGCTTATATCCTGCAATTATACCTTGAACACCATCACAAACAATGTCTACATATCCCAGTCCCTTGGGAAAGAATCAATAGATGGATAAAAAGGCCAAATCCAATCTAAACATATGGCTGATTATGCAACCAATATCATCACCATGGTTTAATACTTGCTGCTCAAGAACAAGCACTACAAACTAATGCCATGAAAGTGAAGACACAAAAATCCACTGACAATCCAAACTGCCCACTTTGCAACGACAAAGTTGAAACTGTTTCATATTTAATATGTGAGTGCAGCAAATTGTATAAACTGATTACAATGCTAGACATGACTGAGTTGCTAAATTAATCCACTGATCATTAAATAAAAAATACAACTTACCTGTATCCCGAAAAGTCATGGGAACATAAAGTGGAAAAAGTTGTTGAAAATAAGAAGGTGAAGATTTTATGGAACTTTCAAATATAGACAGATCATCATTTAGAACACAACACATCAAATATCAGAGTTGTTGAAAACCAGAAAGTACAATATATTGATATCACTGTACCAGGAAATGTCAGAGTCAAATAAAAAGAACTGGGGGGAAAATCATGAAATATTGTGACTTGGGCTTCAAAACTATGCCATTATGGATGAAACATGTAGCAGTGATACCCATTGTCATCAGGGCACTTGGTACCATGTCCAAGAATTTTATAAAACACATCAAGAAATTGTAGCTTCCTGCAATAACACCAGTGGAACTGCAAAAAACTGCACTATTCAGAACATTGTACATCTTAAGAAGGTGCTTGGTTGATACCCAGGATGCTGGGAGCAACCTGTATCAACCATTAGCACCAGTCAATGGTATGTGTGATGCTTTTTTGAATGTTCAGTTGACTGAGTTTCATGTTTAATGAATAAAGTTAATAATAATAATAATAATAATAATAATAATAATAATAATAATAATAATAATAATAATAATAATAATAATAATAATAATACCATGCTTTACATCCACGAAGTGACATTGACAGGTTGTACCTGCCAAGAAAAATAGGGGGCAGGGGGCTATTGCAAATCCATCAAATTGTAGAAGAAGAAAAACGAAGTTTGAATGATTATGTGAACCAAAATACAGAAAAATTGTTGCAGGCTGTAAAAATGGAGAACAGAACACTGGAACACCAAAGTGGAAAATTCGACTTGAAAATAAAATTATTATGAAGCGGCGGCATTGACGTGCGTGGCAGATTGGTTTGGGAAAACAAAATCTGAACTATTGAATATAGAAGGTCATGATCTTGTGTTGGGTTGGCATGCATATCTGTTTTATGAAGAAAAGGTGGATAAAGTATTTAACAATCATGTTCTCCGAAGTGCCCTGATGAGAATTTGGAGGAAGCACCGGCCTAATTGGGATTATAAAATACCGCTTTGGTTGGATCTTGCAGACACCATGTGGATTACAAATACTAAGTCACTCGGGGGGTGTTTATATAAAGATGTGCTTACTTTTGACAGGGGCGAATGGCAGATGAAAACTTTGGAACAACTGTTGGAGGCAGGAATTACTTTAAATTGGTTACACTACACACAGTTACAGAAGAGATGGAAAGAAGATCGCAGGATTGGTTTTATGGAGAAAGAAGTGGAGTTGATCAAGCAGATAAAAGAGACTGGCCCAAAACATGTTAAAAGAATATATAATGTACTGTTAGAAAGGGATTCAGAAAGCGAGTTGGTCAAGGATTGTATGATTAAATGGGCTCAGAATTTTGATGAACCCGTTATGTTGGATACGTGGGAAAAAATATGGGTTCAAAATATTAAATTTACACAGTCACAAAGTTTAAGGGAGAATTTTTATAAAATGTTTTATAGATGGTATTTGGATCCTAAGAAATTATCATGTATGTATCCTAATTTTCAACCTAAATGCTGGAGATGCGGGTGTTTAGATGCTACTTTCTTCCATGTATGGTGGACTTGCAATAAGGTCAAAGCTTTTTGGATAAAAATATGGTGGGTTATGCAAAACGTATTTAAGAAAAGATTAGAATTTACCCCGCAAATGTTTCTATTGGGCATAACTAAGGATTTTCGTAAAGGGGAAACAAAATTGTTTTTGTATATGGTTACAGCAGCTAGGTTGTTGATTGCTCAACATTGGAAGAAAGATTTTGTACCGACAATTGCTCAATGGATTCAAAAAGTGGCGGGGTTTGCGGAAATGGCAAAACTTTCAGCTTTCCTAAAAGACCAGAAGCAGGAGAGCTACACGCAGGAATGGGCAAAATGGATTAATTATATACAGAATAAATATCAGACTGGGAAATACCATGTAGCTTTTAGGTAGGAATGTTTGGGTTGATAGGTGAATAGATTAAACAATATCTGGGATGTTTGGAATGTTTAAAGTGGTGTACAGCGGAACTCAGGGGGGGTGGGATTGACTGGGAGGTGGGGGTGGGTTAGGGTGGAGGGTGGGGAAATATAAGTGGATAAGCAATATAGAGATGGGTATAATGGGATATGGTCATGTTATGATGCTGAATTAACTTAGAAAGGGTGTCAGGGAGAGATTGATGTATTTTATACTAAATTTATATCATGTTGGTCGGGGGTATAATACTCAATATTTGAATGAGAACTTTATTTTAAGATGGGGGGAGGTGAGGGGTATACTTTTTGTATGTGATTTTATATTATATGTCGGGGGGGTAAAAGGGGGGAAAACTTGTCTGAATAAAACTTTTGCAATAAAAAAAAAAAAGAAAATAAAATTAAAAAACTATGAGGGGATATCAGCAAACTGAAGTACTTGAAAGAAGGAAAACTAAAGAACAAAAAGTTGAAAAATAGTTTACACAAAAAATACAACCTGGAGAAAAAAACAATAACAGAAATTATGGAAGAACTAAAACAACGTGCGATAGCAACAGCAAGGAAAATTGAAAGATATGAAGGAGGAATAAAACAGTATCATGAAAATGTCCAGTTCAGAAGAAACCAGCACCTTCTACCCATCCCTTGATGAAAGTCGAATCCAAACTTATATTCACCCATGTAAAGAAAAAACGTTGAACTTTTGGAAAGAACTGTGGGAAAACCCAGTAGAACACAACAACACTGCCTCCTGGATCAAAGACATTCAACAACAAACAATACAAAACAAGATGGAAAATATTGTAATAAAAACTGACATGGTGACAAAACAAGCAAAGAAGGTCAAGAACTGGAGTGCACCTGGCCTGGATGAACTGCATGGATACTAGCTAAAACATCTGACCAGCCTACATCATCGCATGGCCACTCAATTTGATCAAATGCTTCAAAATGCAACAAGCGAAGAATGGCTAACAGCTGGACGAACTTACTTGATAATGAAAGATCCAGAAAAAGGCACAGAACCAAACAACTATTGCCCAAATAACTTGTCTGCCAACAACGTTCAAACTTTTTACAAGAATACTGGCAAATTCAATATTCAATCACCTGATAGAAAACAGTTTGTATCCAGTAGAACAAAAAGGAAATTATAAAAAATCAAGAGGAACAAAAGATCAGCTGCTCATAGACAAAATGGTACTAAAAAATGCAAAACGAAGGAAAACAAATTTAAATATGGCTTGGATTGATTACAAGAAGGCATTTGACTCATTACCCCACAGCTGGATTAACACCTGTCTGGAAAACTTTGGAATTAGCAAAAATATCTGTACATTTTTGAAAGTAAATATGCAAAAATGGAAAACAGTTCTAACAACAAATGGGGAGAACATTGGTGAAGTCAACATCAGACGAGGAATCTTCCAAGGAGATTCACTTTTACCACTACTGTTCAACATTGCATTAGTTCCCCTGACAATAATCCTACGGAACACAAAACTGGGATACCAAATCTCAAGACAACATGGCAAGATAAACCATCTACTATACATGGATGACTTAAAAATGTATGCGAAAAGCCCCACTGAACTTAAATCAATACTCAACACAGTTCAACTGTTCAGCAGTGACATCAAAATGAACTTTGGACTTGAAAAATGTGCTATATTATCCATGCAGCGAGGAAAAATGGAAAAAACAGAAGGAATAGAACTGGGAAATGGAAATATAGTGAAAGCAATAGCAAAGGATGATGGTTACAAGTACCTAGGCATATTTGAAGCAGATAAGATCTTGAATGAAAAAGTCAAAGAGTCAACACAAAAGGAATACATCAGGAGGGTCCGCAAAATATTAAAATCAAAGCTGAATGCCGAAAATATAATTAAAGCCGTTAATACATGGGCAGTTCCAGTGATACGCTATCCAGCTGGAATCATCAACTGGACTCTGGCTGAACTGGAAAACCTGGACCGGAAAACACACAAACTTTTGAATATATACCATGCTTTACATCCACGAAGTGACATTGACAGGTTGTACCTGCCAGGAAAAATAGGGGGCAGGGGGCTATTGCAAATCCATCAAATTGTAGAAGAAGAAAAATGAAGTTTGAATGATTATGTGAACCAAAGTACAGAAAAATTGCTGCAGGCTGTAAAAATGGAGAACAGCATAAAAACAACAGAAACAAAGGCAGAATATAAGGAAAAACAGCTGGATGACAGATTAAATAGATGGAAGACCAAGGGTTTGCATGGACAGCACTTGAAAAACATTGAAGGAAAATGTGATGACAACTTGACATGGACATGGCTTAAGATGGACATGGGAACTATCAAGAAAGAAACGGAAGGTTTAATACTGGCTGCTCAAGAACCACCATAAACTAATGCCATGAAAGCGAAGATTCAAAAATCCACTGACAACCCAAACTGCCGACTTTGCAATAACAAAATCGAAACTGTTTCACATTTACAATACAATACAATACAATAGCAGAGTTGGAAGGGACCTTGTAGGTCTTCTAGTCCAACCCCCTGCGTGGGCAGGAACCTTATACCATTTCAGACAAATGGCTATCTAACATCTTTTTAAAGACTTCCAGGGTTGGGGCATTCACAACTTCTGGAGGCAAGCTGTTCCAGAGGTTAATTGTTCTTACTGTCAGGAAATTTCTCCTTAGTTCTAAGTTGCTTCTCTCCTTGATTAGTTTCCACCCGTTGCTTCTTGTCCTGCCCCCAGGTGCCTTGGAGAATAGTTTGATTCCCTCTTCTTTGTGGCACCCTCTGAGATATCGGAACACTGCTATCATGTCTCCCCTGGTCCTTCTCTTCATCAAGCTAGACATACCCAGCTCCTGCAGCCGTTCTTCATATGTCTTAGTCTCCAGTCCCCTAATCATCTTGGTTGCCCTTCTCTGCACTCTTTCCAGAGTCTCCACGTCTTTTAAATATTCACATTTAATATGTGAATGCAGCAAAATCGCACAAGCTGATTACAAAGCTAGACATGACCGAGTTGCTAAATTAATCCACTGGTCATTATGTAAAAAATATGGTTTACCTGTATCCAGAAAGTCATGGGAACACAAAGTAGAAAAGGTTATCGAGAATGAGAGGGTGAAGATCTTGTGGGACTTTCGAATACAATCAGACCATCATCTGGAGCACAACACACCAGATATCACGGTTGTAGAGGGCCGATGTGTATAGTTCATTGATATCGCTGTTCCTGGAGAGATGCCAGAGTCGAAGAAAAAGAACTAGAAAAAATCATGAAATATCGCGACCTGGCCATCGAAACCACACAGCTATGGATGAAGCATGTCACAGTGACACCCATTGTCATCGGGGCACTTGGCACCATGTCCAAGAACTTTAATAAATATCTCAGCAAATTGCAGCTTCCTGCAATAACACCAGCGGAACTGCAAAAAACGGCGCTACTTGGCACATCTTATATTCTACAAAGATACTTGGTTGATACCTAGGATGCTGGCAGCAAACTGTATCAACAATTAGCATCAGTCAATAGTATTTGTAATATGCATTTTTAAATGTTCAGTTGGTTGAGTTTCATGTTTTATGAATAAAGTAAATAATAATACAAAGATAACTCAGTTTGACGTTTCAATTCAGAGAATGGAAGAACATCCCTATCCCAAAGCATAATTTCCCTTAAATATCAAATCAATCAAATGAATTCTAAAGCCATAAACAATAAACAATATAAAATAATTTTGGATAATAATGATAATAGATAACAATTCAAAACAAGATTGTGTAAGTTTTTAAAATCTGTTTGGGTGAAATAGTCTAGAGTGATCTGTTTGTGGCAATGTAAGATATCTTGAACATGACAAGGAACAGAACATTCTAGATATTTAGTATTCTGGGAAGGCCTAAAATAAATAATACTGTGGTGTTTTTTCCAGGATAGTAGCTGCCCAAGTAAGGATATACTACTGGACAAAACAAGTCAGGATTAGGGGGAAAAATGTGTAAATCCAATTCAGTTTTCTCCCTAGAGAATTCATTCTGTTTTCTTAAGAGTACTAAGATTATCATCATAATCACTACCGCCACCATTCTCATCTTACTTTTCAATATGTTATTTTACTTCTCATCCATATTCTACTAGTAATCTGACCTATTTTCATAGCCATTTGAGAACAAATTTGTTTCTTTTTCTTCTGTAACAGACTTCTCTTCTAGTTGGAAAGAAAAAAAAAACATTTTAGCCCAGAATTATATTTACTGTGATTTTTGTGCATTTAAGACATCGAGAAAGAATGTGTTTTAGGGAATTTGGTAACGTATTTCAGAAAATCTAATCCATACCTGTATTTATCTCATATCATGGTTAACACCAAGTAATAATGAGAGGTAGTCTTAAATAAACATCGACAATATGGAAACATGGAAATTACTGGTTCAACAGATAAGGAGATGCTTCTGCATTTCTCAAAGGACGTTTCCTGAGTGGAAAAGTATTTTGCTGAGCTATTTGCCCTTGAGTGATATGATTGAGGTGTCCCAACCTTGGTGCCATTTTGCTTTATGAAAAACTCAGAATTCCATCCATGCCTAATGAAGGCCAGTTATTACACACAACACATTTATCTCTGTTTGAGCATAAGGGATTCTAGGACTATATATAGTCCTCACTGAAGCTGCAGAATATTGCTGACAATTTACATTTTTCATCTACCACGGCTAGAACGATTGTGCTAAAGAATGGCCCAGAGAAACCCAGGTGCTTTTGCTCCAAGGGAGTTCTTCATTAATACAGGAGTAATGTATTTAGGAATATTTGGTACCTGCAAACAACCATATTAGATCATTTTTTCCAGCTATACCTGCCTCTTACAAGAACCCTTAGCTACCTTCATCTTAACAATATCAAAAAGTTGTTCTACATATCCTCTTACAAAATTCAAATGTGGAAAAAGGATTCAAATGTGGAAAAAGGATAATTCTTTTCAGGGATTATAACATAACATCAGAGCTACTTGAGCAACAATTAGGTAGACTTCTGTATTGAAAAAAGAGTTTCAAATTCTCCAATTACTCATAGAATTTTTTCCTGTGTGTGTAGTTTTCATTTCTGCCCTTGTTTGAAATTGTATCTAACAACAATAGCAACTGTAGCTATTGACAAAGTGTGGATTGTGGGCAACCTGCTTCAAGGAGATATTTCCTCTTATTGAGACACACTCCACTCCACTAATGTAGCAAAACACCCCACAAGTGCAAACTATTCCATCTTGAGGAAGAGCTCAGTTCACCCAATCTGCCTCAACTGGCCATTGTGCCTTGTAAATAGCAGTGAAAGGAAGTAAAGCAGCTGCTCCAATCCATGAATTAAAAGCATGGCATAATTTCACGGATGACAAAACTAGCTGCTTTGGTTCCACACAGCTTCTGAGTAAAAGTCAAACTGCTGGTAACAGAGCCCTGTATGACATAGGGCAGTGATGGCCAACCTTTTAGCCACCAAGTACCCAGACTGCACACACACAAGCATGCCCAGACTGCAAGGTGTGTGCACACACAAATGCATGCATGCACAAACATGTGTGCACAGACATGCATGGATGCGCACATATTTGTAACAGAGACCTGAAGACCAGCTGGACGGCATCCCAACACCAGCAGGGAAACAGAAGCTCATGAAAGAAACGCCACGGAGATCTGGAGCGATGGCGCATAAGTCAGCAGTAAGGGCTCTGCGTGCCACCTCTGGCACACGTGCCATAGATTTGCCATCACAGACATAGGGCCTTGTCCCATTTGTCTCGTTTCTGCCTGCCCAATACATCTTGGCAAAGTAGGTGCGCTAAGAATAAATTTCCTGATAGTGAAAACAATCAACCAGTGGAACAGCTTGCCTTCAAAAATTGTGGGTGCTCCATCACTGGAAGCTTTTAAGAAGAGATTGGACAGCTATTTGTCTGAAATACTATAGGCTCTCCTGCTTGAGCAGGGGGTTGGACTAGAAGAACTCCAAGGTCCCTTCCAACTCTGATGTTGTTGTTCTGGCCTGTTGCATTTGTCATCTTGTGGAATTAAAGTGACATGTCCTCTCTGTTGCAGCCCCTTGGCAACAGCATCCCACCAGAGAAGAGTGGCATTCTCTCTTCCAGGATTCTGAAAAGCTCTGAAAACCTGGAGATGATGTATTATTGTTTGCGTAGAGCTTAGAGACAATTTTTGTTGTTTATAAGATTATTTCAGTCTGGGGTATCAATTTGGTTTAATGTTTCAATCTATTTTTTAATGTTTGTTCTAGTTTTGTACACTGCCCTGTTAGAGTTCATTGGCTACTAAATTCAAACAAAATATAAACAAAGTATAACCCCTTTTTACAGTCACTGGGGGCTAGGATATAAAGCTTCCTGTAGCAGAACCAGAATTTCAGTAAACATGGAACATGGATGTTTTCAGTATGTCCAATGACAGAATTTGGTAAACGTGTGTATGTACATTTTGTTCATCTGGGGCACCATAAAATGCAAAATACTGTTTAAGGTATTGAATATGCACAAGCCTGTCTTTTACAGGTAGCAAAGGGTCAATTTAATTTCTAAGATTCTGTTTTTTATTAAGTCAATTTTATAAGATTGTTCTTTCGCAATATTGCTCCATCACAACCTGTCCTGAGACAGGGTCTAACAGGACCCTGAACTCTACCACAAATCAACTAATTCAGTCATTCACGCTTGCTAGCTGAACGACTCATAATCAACCTTCCCCAATTTCAAATGTGTTAGATAGCATGCCTTAATTTCCACCAGGACTGACTGGCCAGAGGTTTGGGGAATTGTGGCTCATTGAATTCAGAGGACTTCAAATTGATTATCACTCTTGATGCAGCAATACTATAGCAAGTTCTATTTTCATTGCCGCTTGCATGTCTTCATATTGATGTGAAATCTTTTAAAGAAGCATGTAATTTTCAAATGTTCTAACCAGGACAAAGCCAGGAAGCAACTGTCTTTTAGTCCTTTTTTCAAACTTGTCACACAACTAAGTCTGAAAAGTCTCAGAAATAGGTTGAGCCATTTAAACTGGCTTGCATAGGCAAAAGGGGAAGAGACAGATGGTTAAACCCACGTTTTGTTTTTGTGAATTTGAACAGCTCTGCTTTCCAGGACTGTTTTTGAAAGCAGCAGAGATTACCTAGATTCAGTGCAAAACTAGGCAACCCCCCCAAGTCAAAAGTACTTTTGATTAAACCTATCCATAAATAAAAGATCAGATTTTCCCAATTGTAGGTTGCAAGTTCCAGATACCCAGGCATTTGGACATGCTGCTTAGCATGAGGAGAACTGTAGTCAGAAAGCTCAGATTTCACGGAAAGCTATCCTAGGGTCTGATCTGGAGCACATACAGCAAGGCTCTCATGGACTATCAAAATATCAGTATGCCGAGCAACTGCAATTGAGCCAGTCCTAACAAAAGCAAGCAAACCAAATAAGGATTGATCACACGCACTATGCTAAACTATGGTTTATTTGGTCAATAAATCAGTACCATGCCATGCTATGCCATAAACCATGATTTAGAAACCACAGTAAATATATTAATATAGGCACTAAGTCAATTGCACTTTGTGGGACCAATCTAGAAACCCCAGAGAAAATAGGACATGGGAAGAAGAATTTCTCTATCAAGAATTCATTCCATCCCAAGATAAGCCATAGAAAAATCAGCTGACCATACACCTAAACCCAACATTTGTTTTTACTTATATAAGATGATTCACAACTCATTCAACTGGATTAAAAGCAGGGCCAACTCTATATTTCAGAAAGCCTTTGTATATGTTGGATCTCTTCTCTTTCTCCTCCCCCACCTCTTTTTCTTTTCCTAGCTGCTGCCTCTATCTGCCTCTCTTACTTAAGATCTTAGCTACCAATTGGTTCCCGACTCACTACCTCAGTTAAAAAAAAACAACTCTGCAGGAGGACGGTACTTTCAGTACAGAGTCTAATCAGTGTTTGGTTCCACTCTACTTCTTCTGAACATTATCTTAGATTACAGCATTATATCCAATATCAAAACTGAATATTGTATTTAGAGTAAGTTAAGATGCTGATAAACTGGAGTGGAGTGGAAATAAAATCAGTTCAGCTTCACTGAAAATTGTGGCTGCCCACAGAGTCACATAATTTGTCTAGGCATGACAATCCCTGATGACAAACGTGACTGGTAGCACTCTCTTTAGGAAGATTACTCTTACAAGAGAAAATTTCTGCTTTTCCTCAAATGAAATCAACTTTAAATTATCTGTAGCATTCTCTATGGAGATTCTCAATCATTCAAGTTATGGTTGTCCCAGAGGTACTTTTCCATAAACGTAACTGGACTTTCTTGAGTTTTTTTCAGGAAATGTTTCGCTTCTTATTCAAGAAGCTTCTTCAATTCAACTGAAACACCTCTGGAATATTTGTAGCGTTACAAAATAATACCGCGCACAGGCTTATTCTGTTTCGGCACCCTGCCCCACCAAATAAAATTCAGACTGTGAAACCTTATTGCTTTTTGGATTCCAATGTTTGAAACATTTTATATGCATATTCTCTTTTAAAAATAATTAAATTACTAAAGATAGATCTGTGTAACAAGCTTTATTTTGGACTTGATAGTTGGATTTTCTCTCTATGGCCCAAACTCTATATTTTAGCAACAGTGTGGCAAGAAGAAACTTTAAGAATTATTACGTCTGGTGGAATAGGAATCAGTGCAAGAAGGGACCAGTTAGCCGCGTAGTGCAGGGGTCCCCATGCTGTGGACTGGTGCCAGTCCCTGGATTGGCACCGGTCCACAACATGCCAGCAACTGGTCTGCGCAAACAAGCAAAACCCCATCTGCAGGATGCAGGCAGCATGCAAAACTATGCCCCCTCCAGTCCATGGAAAAACCTTTCTCCATGGAGCTGGTCCCTGGTGCAGCATAGCAACACCCTACGCAGCAATGCCAATGAACTGTGTTCAAAGTCATGAGATCTTGAAACTCATGGTACCATTTGCTTGTTTTCTGAAATGGTGGCTGAGATTCTAGAAATTTAAATGATATAAAGTATGTTAGGCTTGGAATTGCACATATATGAACTAGTTCTATGGAGTCGTTTTATCTGCAGCACTAATTTGCCCCCACAAACTCCCTCATCCTTCGTCCAAAATCAAAAGGTCCCATTTTCTCCTTCCTTTCCATTAACTTCCTTTCCATTGATCACAAAAGTTTTGGAAGTGATTCCCCAAAGAATTCCAAAAAGTATTACCATCCTGTAATTTTTAGTACGACTGTAATTATATTCCAGTTATAATAAAACATATAACTGGAAAATAACCAATTGACTTATTGTCATGAAATGTCAGGATTAAGCTAAAGGAATGGCTCCCATCAATCTGCCCAATAGCCAAGGGAAGCTGTCAGCCTAGAAGAAGATATGTACCTTTGCATTGATTCAGGGGCTTCCTTTTTTTTTTTAACCAACACATCATTTTTACCTGCCACAGCAAGGCGATTCCATAGATGGACTCCAGCTGCTGCTGCTGCTGCTGCTGCTTCTGCTGTGCAATGGTGACTCCTAACACAAGCGTGTGGATGCCACAAGAAATGGCTGAGATAAGGACAATGGGCATGAGATGCAAGGGCAGGGTGATGAAGAAGGAAAAGACAAAAAAGGCCTGCCATCCAACTGTGTCACTGGCCTCATGGTAGCAGGCAAAATTCAAGCCCAAGTAGCAGAATATCTGAGCAGCTATCAGTATCCACAAAATGTATGGCATGAATTTCCGGGTGACACGATCAGGCAAGAGTTGATACTTGCATAGGATAAAGAGGAGGATCTGGGCAGCCAGGCCCACTGATGCTGCCACAGTTGGTGCCAGCTTGTCTGACGTGTACACCACTGTGCACATGATGATAACGTAGCAATCAAAGAGGGCTGCAAAGACCACCAGGACCAGCAAAGTCTCATGACGCTGCCTCCGGAAGTAGGTCTGGTAGAGGTTCTCCAGGGATTCAGGGGCAAACGTGAGTCGCATAAAACGGGGCAGACAGAGGCAAGAACCTGAGTTCCTCACAGTCACCTCATGGGTCCGGCCGACCCCATGCTCAGGGTCAGAAGGCAAGCTGACTGAATAGTCTGCAGAATACTCTACTGAGTATTCAGGCTCAGAGAATGCCCTATTCCGAGGCATCCTGCTGGCTTCCACTACCCAATCCTTAGATACTTTGTGGAGAGAATCTGCTTAGAAGCCAAAAGTTATCTCAGCGACAGTTCAGCTCCCAGTAACCTGGAAGGCATGGAAACTTTAAAAACAGGTATTCAGTGGCTTCTTCCAGTGTCAATTTTCAAGATGTCATCTTCCCAACATATGACAGCCCCTGACTGAGAGAGAAATATATTAGCAGGGGGGAAAAAGACAGATTCTATTCCCTTCATATCTGGCCTACTATAACATGGGTTGAATCTCTACCAATATCCAAGCTCTACAAACCATCACCATCAGTGTCACTCCCATTTCCCTTTGACACTTCACCCAAATGAATTTTGTACTAAGAACACATTAAAAATTAACATTTTGCAAACACAAGTGACTATGTTATATGACTAGGTTTCACAAGCATTTTGTTAAAAAGCTTAGATAGTCTATATTTTCATAATTTCCAGGCATCAAAGCAACTGGCTTCTAAAAATGTAGGAAGACAGAGCAAAGTTAATCTTCCAATCAATCATTATATGTTTCTTTTACTTTTTCTAGCTTCTGTTTCATGCCTGTGCCCCTAAATCAGTGCTTCTCAATTATTTTCTGTCATGCCCCCCTAGGAAGAAGAAAACATTTCTCGCCCCCCGCGCGACTGTAAATAGTATCATTTGTCTATAAAATTGTTATAAGTACACCTCTGCCGAGGTCAAACGCGCCCCCCTTTACGGAGCCTCGTGCCCCCCCTGGGGGGCCCGCCCCACTATTTGAGAAGCACTGCCCTAAATCAATGGTCACATTAACACAGTGTTTCATCTGGATTAACAAAACTCAATGGCTATATTCAAATTATTATACAGGCAGTGCTCAAACAAACTACATTATGGCTAATATCATGTCCTGGATTTGGAGCATACTGACCCACAGTTGACCCAACCTGATTTAAGCCTTGTCTAGACAAATTCCCTCAATAAATATAGAAACAGAAAATTTTGGGACAAATGTTAGATTCATTCCCTCCAGTTAATTTACACCAATCATCAAAATCTAATCAGAAAAGGGTCCTGAATCCTTAAGGAAAGATACGGTAGAAAGAATGGAAGTAAGTTGGCCACTTTGCCTGCACCCTCCCACAGTCTTTCTCAGTTCTTCCATCAGGTCCAGTTTCATACTCACAGAAAATTGCTCTCCCTTCTTACCAGTTTCCTCAGTGGTGTCTGCAGAAGTAGGTTGGTTGAAATCTTTGGGTCAGGCCCCATTGAAATGTGGTCTTAAGCCTATGTGCCAGATTCAGCTTTCTCCCACACAGAGAGGGAGTGACAAAGGTGGGAACCAACTCTGCCAAGAGTCTTCCCTCTTACAGCCTCTTCTTGGCTGCCGCTTTGAGATGGAGAGCTTGACAAAGGGGGAAATGAAGCTTCTTCAGCAGCAACCCAGCCCAAATAAAGCCACCATCTTTTCAGAAGGAAAAGCCGTTTTCTTTTCAGCAGAGAGGTCCAGCTCAGTTATGTCCCTTCCTCAGTCTTCCGTATCCATCCACCTCACACCCAAACGCTGGATTCATCTGTAGCTCAGGTTTGGGACCTGGGATCTAGGATCAGCTTTCTACTGTCTTGCTCCCCCACCACCACCAAGGTGTGCGGTGGGTTATTTCCGCCACTGTGGACGACCCACGTTCTTGGTGCTGCCCCTGCGAGGGTTTGCGTGTGTCCCTGCCCAAAAGGCAGAGATTTTTTTTTTTTAAGGTCTCCTCCCTGAGCTGCAGCCAAAGAAAAAGGAGGAGCAAAGCAAGGCCTCTTCGCGAACGGTGAAGGAGACGGAGGGTGGCGGCGGTGGGGATGGGAGGAACTCAAAAAAAAAAAAGTGCCAAACAAACACCCACACGTGTCAAAACGCCGAGCTACGGAGGGCTGGGAGTTGGCTTCCTCTCGCCTCCCGAAAAAAACGTCACGCGGCACAAGGCAAGACGGGGAACCTTCCAAGGACCGATGGTGATGGACGGTCGGGAATCGCCGGACTTCTGGCCCCAAGAAGGTCCGGAGTGGAAGAAGATTCCAAGCCAAGAGGCATCTCTCTCTCTCTCTCTCTCTCTTTCTCTCGGGGATCTCTCCTAACCAGGAACCCGGCGAAAGAGGAAGGCGCTTTTTCCTTTCCCGGCGCTCAACAGCCCAAGTGGGGCTGCTCTGAGAGGTCGCTTCCAGGCTCGCTCTGAGGGCGCAATAGCGGGGCGGATCGCGCGAGCTCCCCCTCAGACCTCGGGCGCTCTCCTCGGGCGCTTCGGTAGCCCTTTGCCAGGATTCAACGTCGGATCCTCCCGGCCCGCGAAAAAAGATCGCTCCAGGAACCGCGCCGCCTCTGTTCTCCTGCGGCGGCGGCGGCGGTTCTCCTCACAGGCGCAAGCGCCTAGCGCCAAAGAGCAGGCTGCTGCTGCTGCTGCTGCTGAGGCGACAGCCGAGGCAACCCCACCCCTGACGCCCGCTTCCTCGGCCTCTCCCACGCTCTGCTCCGGTACTGGAGAGCCTGGGAAAGGAAAGCCGGCACAGCTGCCCAAATCCCACCCTTTTTCTCTCGGCCCCTTGGAGAACTAACCCTTTGTGCTCTGGGCCGACAACAGCCTGGCAGGAAGGACCCGCAGCTCACCTGGGGCCACTCCTGCTTTTTCCCGCCGCGCGGTTGTTAAGATGCCCAAAGCCCCGCCGGCCAGGTCTCCACTAAACTTTCTAGCTCTAGAAGGATACTCTGGACACCTGCCTTGCCATGTTTCATGCGCCCTCGGTTTGAACCTGAGGATTCAAAACAGGCCTGGAAAGTTCTAAGAAAACGGGAAAAGTAGATTCACAGGTTGCTTAACTATAAGGTCACTTTCCCAGCCTAATGCTGGGAAAGATTGAGAGCGCAAAAGAAGAAGGGGATGGACAGAGAATGAGGTGGATGGATGGAGTCACTGAAGCAGTAGGCATGAGCTTCAATGAACTCCAGAGGAAGGTAGAGGACAGGAAGGCCTGGAGGAACGTTGTCCATGGGGTCACGATGGATCAGACAAGACTTTGCAACTAACAACATCACTCGTCCCACTTTGATTTTCATCTGTAATGTATTGTGAGCCTTGCAGTATATTCAGCCGAAATGGAATACAGTAGAATAATAAGAGTTGGAAAGGACCTTGGAGGTCTTCTAGTCCAAACCCCTGCTCAAACAGGAGATCCTACAGACAAATGGTGGTCCGGGAAGCTTTTGAAAGCCTCCTGTGATGGAGCACCTGTAACTTTGGAAGGCAAGCTATTCCATTGGTTGATTGCTTTCACCCTTAGGAAATTTCTCCTTGGATCTAGGTTGCTTCTCTCCTTGGTTAGTTTCAATTCATTGTTTCTTCTCTTGCCTTTTGGTGCTTTGGAAAATACTCTAAACCCCCTCGTCTTTATAGAAACCCCTCAAATATTGGAACACTATCATGTTTCCCCTAAAGATGGGCTCTTAATCAACACATGGGTTCATACATATAACACTATTCACCATGAATTGGTTTGTTCTCTATATTAAGATAAAACCAAAGAAACCATTAAACCAGTGTTTCTCAACCTTGGCAACTTAAAGATGCCCAGACTTCAACTCCCAGAATTCCCCAGCCAGCTGGGAATTCTGGGAGTTGAAGTCCAGACATCTTCAAGTTGCCAAGGTTGAAAAACACTGCATTAAACCATGTATGACCTCAATCAATGTGTCTTCACTATGGTTTGCTCGGCCTATAAAATAGGAGCATGAAAGACCCATCGTGTGAGCAATAAGTATTTTCAGTAGCCAACTTTTATTATGTTCCTGCAATATAAAGATAGTAAAAACAGTTTATAGAGCCATTAGAGCCTCTTTCGTCTAGTGGTTAAGGTACCAGGCAAGAAAACATGTGCGGCCATGAAAGCTGGCTGGGTGACTTTGAATGGTCCCTTTTTTTTGTCAAACCCACCTCACAGCATTGTTTTTATGAGGAAAGGAGGAGGAGGAAGGAGTATTAGGTATGTTCACCACCTTATTTGTAAAAATAATAAAGGTGCGAGAGAGGGAGGGAGGGAAATAGAGAGAGATGATAGATAGATACGTAGATAGATGCACAGATAGATACATACACATATAGATGTTTTTGAATGTTGATCTCACCCAGTCTGATGAGCTTACTGAATCCATTTAAATAAAAGATTCTTCGCCATGTCTTAAAGTGAGGAAATTACATTGCAGTACAGTATTAATAAAATAATCCTTTTATAAATATTCATATAAGTTAATTACCAGAGCTAATATGTGTTTTAACTACATTAGCGGGTGGTTGGGTCCATTAAATTAGATGCTGCATGGAAAGTATTTTTGAACTTAAATGTTATTACGCCATTGTCCTCCAATTCAGTAATGGCCATGCATGCTGCGAATTTTGGGGGTTGGAGCAGGGGTGAAATTCATCAGGTTCTGACAGGTTCTGGAGAACCGGTAATGGAAATTTTGAGTAGTTCAGAGAACCGGCAAATACCGGTTGCCCCAGAGTGGGGAGGGAATGGGGATTTTGCAGTATCCTTCCCCCAGGAGTGGGGAGGGAATGGGGATTTTACAGTATCCTTCCCCCAGGAGTGGGGAGGGAATGGGGATTTTACAGTATACTTCCCCCAGGAGTGGGGAGGGAATGGGGATTTTGCAGTATCCTTCCCCCAGGAGTGGGGAGGGAATGGGGATTTTACAGTATCCTTCCCTTGGAGTGAGGTGAGAATGGAGATTTTGCAGCATCCTTCCCCTGCCATGCTCACCAAGCCCCACCTAGAGAACTGGTAGTAAAAACATTTGAATTGCACTACTGGGTTGGAGTCACCAGCGTTGTGAAGATCCTAGATAAGCAGCCAGCACTTATGTATTTGTTGCTAGTGTTGTGCTTTGGGTCATATCACCTTTATACCAGGAAACCAAGCTTTGATTAGTTAAGGAAAAAAGAAACTGCACCATACCATGTGAATCCATTTTCAATTAGGAAATAAAACTTCTGCCCTTGATGTGAGGTTTATAGTCCTTCCCCCAAAAGATCCATGACAGGGAGATTTAAATTAAGACATATGGCAGCTGTACACAAACTAGAGGAGAATGATTATAAAGGTGAAGGACTTGCCCCAATTCACATTCCCAATCCCCCCTCTGGCCTTGAGAATTAGTCTCCCACCCTTTTCTTCCCCTGCCCATCTTTTTATGTACCTTGCCTATTTTAGGCTGGAGCCTAAGGGCAAGGCCTGTGTCTCTTCTAATTGATGTGAGTCACTTGGGGAGTCATTGTCTGTCTGAAAAAGCAAATAAAAAATGCAATGAAAACATGAAGGGTTAAATAAATATGAAGGGGAGACATAGTTGCTTTCTTTCCATATATGAAAGCTTGCTATAAGAGAATGAAACGGCTTTGCTGTTTGTTGCTTTGGAGGGAAGGGGATGGGGGGTTGGCACAAGGACCATTAATGAAGGAAAATAACAGGGAAGCTGATCAGGAATAAAAGGAAGGATAAACTTCTTCCTGGTGTTAAGAGATGTTCAAAAGCAGAACAGCTTCAGGAAATCACCCTTTCCTGGACGTTTTTAATATGTGAGGGCTGCAATTAGTTAAATCCTTGGAATTAATTCTGTTTTTCCCCCCCAGATTTATTTCTTACATGTATTATATCAAAATAATACAAATCAGTGAAAATATTAAAGCACACTTTTTTTAAAATTAATGGGTTTCAACTGAAGCTAATTGTTTCCCCCCCTACGAATGGAATCCAAGAAGCCTCTCGGACTGGTCCATAGACGCTGAGCTTGTTGATCAGAAAAGTCGGCAGTTCGGCGGTTCGAATCCCTAGTGCCGCGTAACGGAGTGAGCTCCCATTACTTGTCCCAGCTTCTGCCAACCTAGCAGTTAAAAAGCATGTAAAAATGCAAGTGGAAAAATAGGAGCCACCTTTGGTGGGAAGGTAACTGTTTTCCATGTGGCTTCGGCATTTAGTCATGCCGGCCACATGACCACGGAGACATCTTCGGACAACACTGGCTCTTCAGCTTTGCAATGGAGATGAGCACTGCCCCCTAGAGTCAGGAATTACTAGCACATATGTGCAAGGGGAACCTTTACCTTTACCTTTATCCAAAACCTAACCCTGGTACTTTCAGAATCAGGAGGAACCATTTGAGCTGAACCCTGCTCCCCACAGAAATTCATATTAAAGCATCTCCTGATGAGGTTTGCTTGAACTTATTTATTTATTTAGTCAATTTGCATGGCTGCTTACTCAACCTGTGATTTGGGGCAACTAACATCCAGTTTTAAAAGCCCCAAAATAGCCAAACAAAAATTAAAATACATCTTACCTGAGACCACCACACATCCACAATAAATAGGGGATGATGTTACCTTGTTGTGTAATGAAAAGTTGGCAAGTAAACAACCAAACTCGGAGAGAAACAAGAACTCCACAATAAATGTATCTCTGAAAACACAGACACTGACTTCCTAGCTAAAGGCCTACTGGAAAATCAGACCTTATGGCTTTGAAGGGCTAGCAGAGTTTATTTGGATAACTGATGCTATTTTTGTTGCTTTTCCTTTTACTTATTTATTTATTTTTCTTCAAATAATTGCCTCTGGAATTAATTCTTCTATTTGGTTTTTCAATAAATATTTGGAATCTTGGGCAGATGACTTGAATAGAGAAATTTCAGTAGATACTTCAGATATGCCCTGGATACCCACTGTGCTATTACCCACTTCTATACAAACTAAAGAAGCAGATATCAAACTCTTTACAAGATACTTAATGCTTACGACCACAATTGAGACCCAAATTCCTGTTATTAAGTGAGGCATTTGTTAAGTGAGTGTTGCTCCATTTTACGACTTTTCTTGCCATAGCTGTTAAGTGAATCACTGCAATGTATAAGTTAGTAAACTGATTGTTACGTGAATCTGGATTCCCCATTGACTTTGCTTGTCGCAAAAGGGGATCACATGACCCTGGGACACTGTAACAGTCATAAATAATCAATTGTCAAGCACCTTAGAGCAGGGGTCCCCAACCCCCGGGCCGCAGACCGGTGCCGGTCCGTGACTTGATAGGAACCGGGCCACAGGGCCGGAGAGGAGGGAGCAGCCCCCTGGGCAGAGCACGCACCGGATGCAGGAGAGTGCAGGCGTGGCCGTTCGTGCCGTTGGAGGCTCTAGAGAGCCGAATGAGCTGACTCCCCCCCCCCACGTGCGCATGCGCAGGCACGGCCATTCGTGCCGTTGGAGGCCCTAGAGGGCCGAGTGAGCCGCCTGCCCCCGGCGTGCACATGCGCCACCTGTTCCCTCTCCCACCGCATGCGCATGCGCCGCCTGTTCCCCTCCCTCCTGTTCCTCCTCTATTTTATTTATTTTATTTATTTAAATTTATTTAAATTTATATCCCGCCCTTCTCCACAGAGGACCCAGGGCGGCTCTACGCCAGCCGGTCCGCAGAATGGTCTTTAAAATGAAACCGGTCCCTGGTGCAAAAAAGGTTGGGGACCCCTGCCTTAGAGTACTCCTGCGGACTGGTGGAGGAGCAAATTTGAGCAAAAAATGCCTGCTTTTCGCTCATTTCTGCCCTCCTCAGCCTCCAGGAGCCCCCTGAAAGCCTTCTAAAGGCTATGCATGGCCATTTTGGTGAAGGGAGCAGGGTTTCAGGAGGCAAAACAAATGCTGTATTCAGTGTATAAGACACACCCAGATTTTCAGCCTCTTTTTTGAAGGAAAAAGGTGCAGCTTTTATTCCCAAAAATACAGTAGGTATCAGATTTAATCCTATGTACCTTCATGCTACTTTCTATATTTAAGGATGAGAGAACAACTCTGTAATGAAAGTCATACTGGCAGCAGCTAGATAAGAAATACTAACACATTGGAAAAGCTGCTTGGGTCATTCAACAGATAAGTGGATTGGGAGATTATGCAAATAGCTTTGGCTGAGAATATGAACACAAACTGACTTTCTTAAGGAAATATCTTGCTTTGGCCTCACTGATACATGCTGCTTTTTCATCATACATGTTAATTCAAATAATCAAATTAGCTTTTTGAATAACTACTGCTAATTGCTTTGGGGCAATGTTCTAGCAAAGGACCACATAACTGATACAATAAATTTCATCCAATGAGAGGTTGATATGAACATATTCGATATTAATGTTTGATGTTTTTAAAAATTGCATTTCACTATGCTGGGCAGGTAGAAATTTGGAGTCAAATGGAGGATTAAAAACCAAGACTGTTTGCATTTTGTATTCTATACCTATTTCACCTAGTAACTCATATCACTTTGCCTTTATAGCATATTTTATGCCAGTTAACATGCACAATAAAAATAGATATTCCTCAACTTACGACCACAATTGAACCCAACATTTCTGTTAAGTGAGATATTTGTTAAGTGAGTTTTGCTCCATTTTACGTCCTTCCTTGCCATAGTTGTTAAGTGAATCACTGCAGTTGAAAAGTTAGTAACACGGTTGCTAAGTGAATCTGGCTTCCATTGACTTTGCTTGTCAGAAAGTCGCAAAAGGTGAACACATGACCTTGGGACACAACAGTCATAAGTATGAACCAATTGCCAAGCATCTGAATTTTGATCCCATGATCATAGGGATGCTGTAAAGGTCGTAACTGTGAAAAATGGTTGTAAGTCACTTTTTTCAGCACCATTGTAACTTTGAGCAGTCATTAAATTAACTGTTGTAAGTCGAGTACTACCTGTATACAAAGTTAACTCCTTACCTGATTTGTGCAATGCTTTAATGATTTTTCTTTTGAAAATTCAATCGTGTATTAATTGCTTTCATTTTTCTTTCAATATAACCAGTGTTTTGGGTTATTTTCTGTGTTACAAAACAATTTATGGGATACAGACTGTGGGATGTAGTTGAGCATAAAGGCTATATCATTATGTTATCTATTTTTAAACATTAAATCAATTTAAATACCTGTAGTGACCTGGCAGAGCTTGCAGACTAAAAAAGTTAACTTAAACCTCCTTTTCCCAAAGTGCTCTGGGGCTATACACCTAGCTCCATTTCCTACTTTGACATAGTTGCTTGGTAATTACAGTTGTCATATCCGGTCTTTATTTTTATTTATTTTAAATGGTTATATAGCCGCCCATCTTATAACAAACTCTGGGCAGCTCCCAATCAAACATAAAAACATACAAACCATTATTAAAATTATAAGAAAAACAAATGCATTAAAAACAAGTCAAGTGCCAATTCAAGGTTACCATTTATTTGTTTATAAAATTTATTGGCTGCCCATCTTACCACGGGGTAACTCTGGCAGCTTATCCACTCACCTTATCTTATCCCAGGTTTTGGGCAAAAAGCCAGGTCTTCAGTACTTTACAGAAGACTAGAAGTGTGGCGGTCTGATGAATTCGAGGGGGAAGAGTGTTCCACAGGGTAGGGACTGCCACTGAAAAGGAAATGCTTCCTAGTTCCTGTAAAATGACAATGTTTGAGGACAGGTAGATGTCTGTAGGGGAAAGGTGGTCCCATAGATTTTTCAGAGGGCAACTCACTTGGGAGGAGGTGGGAAGAGAAGGGAAGCGGGGAGGCGAGAGTGGGAAGCGAGGGAGGGAGGCAGTCAAGAAGGAAGAAAAGTTGTGGAGATTGCTAGAACATGCATACAAAACTGGCTGGTCAACTTTCAGCCAGTCACTCACTCTCAACCCAACCCACCTCACAAGGTTGTTGTTATTTTAGGGGAAAACAGGAGAAGGAAGGTGTATTAGGTATGTTGTCTACCTTGAGTTATTTATAAAAATAATAAAGGCAGAATTAACAATGGATGGATGGATGGATGGATGGATGGATGGATGGATGGAAGGAAGGAAGGAATTAAATAGCTAGAATGCTCCCCAAATTTATACACGAGGGTATAGTTCTGAGCATATGGCAATTATATTGATTTGAAGGTGGTTTCCACAATTTCTGCTTGCAGTAGCTTTCTACAGCAATGTCAAACTGAGGTCTAAGGAAACAAAATCACAAATGTAGCATTAGCCACTTCTACTCTTACAGCATACAGTATGAGTTACCGCTTGGTAAGAGGGGGCCGTCGATACATTTTACAAATAAATAAATAAATATAAACCATGAAATTGCTATAAAGTTTATTTTTGTGGCATGGCAACCTAAGCCTTATTATTCCACTTGCTTCAAGTGAAACAATAAAATACGATGTGTGCTAGAAGTTTCATCACATATGGCAAAATGAAATGGCACACATCATATTGTATTGTTTCACTTGAAGCAAGTGGAGTAATGAGTTGAAATATGATGTGTCTTAAAGCTGCTAGCAAATATAGCACAAAATGAAAGCTATTTTGAAAATGTCTGTTTTCCCAACAAGAGTAATGTGTTGCTGAGAATGCTGTTTTTAGAAATAGGTCGGTATGCTTCCGACTATAGCAGCACCCAGTGGTCACTGCAGTATATTTGGTATACCTTTTTCCCCTTAGAAAATGCTTTCTTCGTTGATTCGTTTCTTTAATCAACCAAGATGCTAAAATATTTACAGCTATTATAAGTAATAGATTAAATAGTTTTATAGACAAATATATAAGTTATAACCAAGTAGGGTTTGTTAAAGGTAGATATATGAGTGATATAATTAGAAGAGTATTGAATATTATAGATGTAGCAGAGAATAATGGAGATGAATTAGGTATAATATCGTTAGATATTTTTAAAGCTTTTGATTCTGTACAATGGGATACTATAAAAGTAATTATCGAGGCATTAGGCTTTGGTAATAAATTTATACATGTTATTTCAAAACTGTATCAAAAAAGTAGTGCAAAGGTAAAGGTGAATGGAACAATGACGGAAGAGATTAAATTGGAAGCAGGCACGAGACAAGGATGTCCCTTGTCTCCAACATTATTTTTGTTAGTTATGGAAGTTTTGATTAAATTGATAGAAGCAGACGAAGAGTTGGAAGGTTACAAGGGATATAAGATAAATTTGTATGCGGATGACACTTTGATTATTTTGAAAGATATAGAGAGAGATTTAAAGAGGATAAATAAACATTTGATAGAATTTGAAGAAATGACAGGTTTAAAGGTAAATTGGTCAAAATCTGAATTATTAATGAATAAAGATGGTAAGGAGTGGGAGAGTATGCAAGAACAATTTGGGATAAGAGCTAAGAATACATTGAAATACTTGGGGATAACACTTTCACTTAAAGTTAGAGATTTAAAAAAAATTAATTATGAGGTGATGCTGAAGGAAGTAGAGAAAAAGATAGATAAATATAAAGAGATAAAGTTGTCTTGGTTTGGTAGAATTGCAATGTGTAAAATGATGTTATTACCAAAGTTTAACTTTTTATTTGAGATGCTACCATTAAATTTGACAGAGAAAGATATAGAAGAATATCAGAAGAAATTAGATAAATTTTGTAATGGCGGGAAAAGACCAAGATTAATGAAGAAATTGTGGTATCAAAACCAAAAAGAGGGTGGATTGGGAATTCCCAATCTACTTAATTATTATCGGGCGTATAATATTAGAACTGTGATAAAAATACTTAAAGGTGGAGATGGTCATTGGGGAGATCTGGAGTTAAAAGATATTAAGAGATTTGGGTCTATATGGTTTTTAGATAGAGCAAAAACAAAAAAGACAATTAATAGTTATTGGTTAAAGGGGTTGAGTAAAACTTGGAATAAATTTGTTAAAAAATTGATTCCGGATATAACGTTTTTGGGAAAGACAATTGAAAGTTGGCCGATTAAAACTAATATAAGTCGGAACAAAGTAATTGAGGATGAAAATATAGGAAATATAGTAGATTGGTTAAGAGCTTTAGGAACTGAAGGTAGGAAGAAAAAAGTAATTCAAAAATTGGAGTTAAATTGGTTTGAAAAAATACAGGTAGAAAAATGGACTATGAAAGTAAGGGGAATATGTAACATAGATAGAAGTAAAACTAAATTTGAAAGTTTAGTATCTCAAATTATTAAAGATGAAACTGGGTTAAAAGGACTCGTCAGTAAGATATACAAGATTATAAACTTTGATGGAAATCCACAAATGGTAATGAAAAGGAATTGGGAGGAAGATCTAAAGATTAAAATATTGGATTTGGATTGGAATGAGAATTGGAAGAGTCGGATTATGAGGACTTTATCTATAAGGATTAAAGAACATAATTTTAAGGTTGTTTGGAAATGGTACTGGACCCCACTAAGATTATCACTGATAGATAAAAAAATGAGTGACAAATGTTGGAGATGTAATACGGAATTGGGAACTTATGAGCATATGTGGTATAAATGTGTGAAAATTAAAAAGTTTTGGCAGCAATTAGAAAGAACGATGTGTGAAATGATGAAAAGAATAATAATATTGAGACCAGAAACTATATTGTTATTGATAATTAATGAACCAGAGTTAACAAAACATGAGAAAGAACTGATTAGAATTATGATTATAATGGGTAGAATTGTAATAGCAAGATATTGGAAAATAGAGGTAAATATTAAAATAGAAGAATGGTACTGTGAAATGTGGAAATTAGCCTTAAATGATAAAATGACGTGTGATATTAAATTTAGAGAGGGGGTTTATAAAAACGATATCTTTTGGAAGACTTGGAAGCCATTTGTGGACTATGCACTTGGAACTTTGGACGTCTCGACGCCTGTACCGAGGGAACGTGGATTTTGGAGATCCTAAAGATAATAGATGATACTTGAAACCAACTCTTCCTTTTGTTTTGTACAGCACTGGGTGATATATTGTAAAACAGTATAAAAATTTCAATAAAAAAAAAAGAAAAAAAAGAAAATGCTTTCTTCAGTGGTGTAATATAGGACTTGCACTCCACAAAGCATTTCAGCACCGACAAACACACACACACCCCTCTTTCATTGGATAAACTGATTACTGAATGTCCTTCTTTAATACAGTTCCAGAATAGTTAGAAATGGATGGGTGGATGGTTGTTATATGAAGAGACTTGTAACCCAGCCATCTTTGAAACAACTAACGAACATCATGTGCTTATCGCTTGTTCTCAGATTTTTTGGCTGGCAAGGGGACGGACGGGGGACACACACAGGACATTTGGTATAAAAACAAAAAAAATCTAGGTCTGGAAAATGAATAGCCATGGTAGACTGAATAGCAGGGCTACCATGCTGTTGACGTTTCAGCCAAGTGTAGATTTAATTACAAAATGCAGATGGCAAGTCAGGTTTTCCTTTAAAGAAACCCCAAGCTCAATGATATTCAGAAAAGAACTGTAAAAGCAGGCCGATGGTTTTAAGTTAGCACTCACCCAAACTAACACATTTGCCATAGTTCTAACAGGTAGAAAGGTATACAAAGATCTCAGTCCCAGTTAAATATTTTTAAAAATGAACAACTGATACTGTAGATTTGTGCAGAGATTTCAAACACATAAGGCTTTTGATATAACAGCATGGAAGAGTGGACATTTCAGCGTCTTCTATTAAAGATCATCTATGCCTACAGGCATTTTACTTAAGTGATAACCTGCCAAATAATAGAACACATTCAAATTCACGTATTCCTTCAGAAAGCCCAGGAGTCTGAACAACAGAAAATATATTGGGGGAGAAATCCCTGCTATTATGTAACTGAAGCTTAACTACCTTCAGTTATATTAGTTACACTTGTATTCAGAAGCAAAGGCTGCATTAGGAGGCAATGCTTTGCACAGAAATGTTTGTGTGTGTTTGTGTGTTTTAAATAAAGATTGCAATTAGAGGCATGCCCAAGGGACAACAACAATGGCAAAAAGTTGTCTTCCATGTGCCTTGCTGCTGGTGCCCCTACCACTACAAATTACAACAGGCTGCTGTCCAGATATATATTCAGGATAGGACAGGATCTGAGCAATCTGTTACCTCTCCCATATTTGATGTTCTGATCTATAAGTATTGCCCTCTGCTTCAGTTAAGATGGCATTTTGCTACCTTAATAGAGATTACAAAGAACTGTTTCAAACAACTGCCCACAGTATTTGTCTTGAAAATGAGTTTTCTTCAAAGGCTTTGAGCTATTCACACACAAACACATCCATCAGATTATGTAACTTAAAAATTAATGTAAAAGATGGCAGCTATTTTAAAAGAAAGTTAATGCAATATAATTACATTAGCCGCAATTTTATAAATTCCCAATTGTACAATAATGTACTATTTTAACCCTTCTGAAGTACTCCTTTTCCATGAGAGCACAAGTAGGTGATGAAAGGAGATTAAATTGTCTGGTAAAGGGAAGTGGTCAGTTTTGTAAACCTCATTCCCAAAGTGCCTATTCTTTGAAATAATTCTGTATTTACAAACAGGAGAAAGTAGAATCCTAGGTTACCAGAAAAGCCTGCAGCTTCTTATATATCTAAACTGTTGCATCCGATAAGCTATAAGTAGAGCAGGGTGGAGAACTAGACATAGAATTTCAAGAGTGAAGAGCTTATGAAGAGTTGCTACTTAAGACACACTTGGACATTAATGATGTAAAACATTATAGACAATACCAGATCGCAAAAAAGTACAATTTATGAATATACAGCATATCCAGTAGCTTAAAAGAATTTGACATTACAAAGCATTCATATTAACCAGAAGACTAAATATCACTTCTAGAAAACAGGAAACGTTATTGAAGAAATGTGCAGAAACCGATCAGCTCAAACAACTAAGGCTTAAAGTGCACATAGACACACACAAACACAAAGAGCAATGTGTATTTTATATTCATACATGGCAGGGTATGCTTTTATTTTGGCTGTGAAGAGTCTTACTCCTTCTGTATTTTGATCAAAAGCTAGATAGCTTTCACACAAGTGAGACTTTTCTTATAAGGCAGCCTTGCAGAAGTCCATCCTGAGAATATGGTCTCTTTCCTTGGCTCTAAGAACTCATAGAAGGCATGCGGAGGAAAATTCTCAAAACCTTCCCAAAACTGGAACCTTTTGGTGACCTGATGGTTATTTTCCCAATTAATACTTGCAGGTACAACTGCTGCTCTCTTAACACACTCCCAAAGGAGTGTCCCTCCCATACCTTCCAATATACAATGTAATACAGTTGCCAATCCTTACGGTCTTCTGTCTACAGGGAACTAGATAAACAGAATCAGAGTCATCAAGGCACACCACCATCTTAGCTTCTTCTACTATTTTGAGATATTCTAAAGAGCAATAGGTGCTAGATGGAGGGTAATGTATGACTGCACATCACAACTGCTGTTACATTTGACCATTGGAAAAATAAGCTAAGTAACTGAGGCGTAATTGTACTCATATGTCTCAATGCACTACATATAAAAGTGTTGTTCTCCAAAAGTTAATTAAATTTTAGTTTAATGAAATCTACGATCTTCGATATTTGGGACTACTACATACTCTTGAACTAAACTCATGAAGAGGGATTTTTTTTGGCAACTCACCCATTTGTTCATAAGGCATTTTTCTCTTTTGCCAGATAATATGCTGGGATCTTTAGAACAGTAAATAATTTCAATAATTTGTATCCTAAATTAGATCAGTTCTGGAGAAAATCCATGACAGAGGCTGTGTTCTAGGTAGGTGAAAAACTGTTTCTATGACCTATAGGCCAGCACCAATTCCAGAAAAGAGTTAAAGTATTGCTTAATAGTTAACCTTTTGAATATTCTTTCAACAAAAATTCCAAGAAGCACTTATCAATGCAGCTGAGTTTTCTTCATTTCTTTGGAATAGCAACATACCCCACCCCACCCCTTACTTAATGCCCATTTAATTTTAGGAAAAAAAACTATGAATATGCTTATGAACGTTGTTCCTTTTTGTAATTGGGGTAATGGTGTTATTTATATGGAGTTCTTGTATCATTCAGTAGGGAATTGGTTATTTACATGCTTTTAAGTTTATTTTGCAGGATAAGTATGTAAGCTGTTCAGAAAATAGCAATAGCACTAGCACTTAGATTTATATACTGCTTCAGGGCTCTCTCTAAGCAGTTTAGAGTCAGCATATTGCCCCCAACAATCTGGGTCCTCATTTTACCCACCTTGGAAGGGTGGAAGGCTGAGTCAACCTTGAGCCAGTGAGATTCAAACTGCCCAATTGCTGGAAGCCAGCAGTCAGCAGAAGTAGCCTGCAGTACTGCATTCTAACTACTATGCCCCCACGACTCATCACAACAGTGGCATATAAATCAAATAAATAAATAAATAAATAAATAAATAAATAAATATGTTAGTGCCAGTCATGAAATCAAAAAGCCGCCACTGAATTTGTTTTACCTTGTCTCTTTCAATTCAGGGGCTCTTTTAATTATACTTGAGTACATACAGTTAGCTGTTCCTTTATCCCTTCCTTTCTTCCCTCATTTAATTTACAATTGGGGAAGAAGCAAGAACAAATTAAGACAAATTAAGCTTCTGTGTGATTGAATCCCTCATCTGGTGACGGTTATATTCCTTGCTAGGTCCAGGGAAGTTCAAAGTATACACAACCCCTCCTAGAACAACATGACTCAAATAATGAGCAAATCAACTCCCAGCAGCTACTAGTGCTTTGACCCCGGCTATTATATTATTTTACCCATTTTTATTTGAAAAAGCAGGAATACCATAACCACTTAGTAATGAAGTGGTTCAAAGAATATGAGTTGATAAAGCAATTTCCAATGTAGGACAAAGAGGAACAACGAAGGGCTTAATTAGAGGCTGAATATCAGCATCGGGTTTGAGGAAAATAATGTGCAATATTGAAATAAGTGATTTAAATAGAAGTAACATATTTTAGAGTCATCTCAGTCCACGGGCAACTTTTCTGCAGGGGAAAAGAAAGGACAGGATAGTTGTTACTGTTCCTGAGGCATTCAGATGGGTTTGGAAGTCCACCTCAGAGAAGTCTCCTATATTGACCTCTTTGTAGTAGAGCAGAAAACAGCTTTGAGAGTAAATGGTGAAGGAAAATTGCTTTTAGGGATTTTCTGTGACTTGCTTCCTTTGTCTTTTTCAGGAGGCAATTTTTGATGCCTCTCTCCGAATAGGCATATCACTTGCTATGGTGAAAGCCGCATCTTCTTGTGTTTTACTTGATGTTTTTGAGCAAGGCAGTCCGTGCATTCACCACAGCCTTGAAGGCGTCCTCACTGCCTGGAGCCATACACTTATCTGGGTGGAGGAGCACTGCCAACTTTCGATAGGCCTTGTTTACTTCATCCCTGCAGAGCAAGAGAGAGATAATAGAAGAGTACAATGTAATGAGGTTTATTTATAGAATGATAAATCTTGAAATGAAAGTCTTTCAACTACTGAAGTTTACCTAAGTACTAAAACTATTTGAATGACACCAGCAAAGAATTACAATTATTATTCATTTTGGTTAAACAAGTAATTAGAATTCTAATCAAACAGAAAAATGAAACTGAATTTACAGTTATATTTAGAACTTAAAAGGTCCATTATAACTTCATCTCCTGCACTGCTCTAGGCTTTTAACTCCAGAAACAAAATAACCATAGTTTCAGAAAGCATTTCTTGTCATAGACAGTACTCCCTCCATTCTCTCAGTTCACAAGAAAGGGCTGGATCATGAACAATGCCCAAATGACGTGGTCAATGAACACTGGAGCAGTTACATCCATTAGGAGTCAGGTGGAAAAAAACCCAAGGGCAAATTGGGTAAATAGATGATTGTTGTGAAGATGCATTCTGGCCAAATGCCTCCTATGCTATACAATACAATAGCAGAGTTGGAAGGGACCTTGGAGGTCATCTAGTCCAACTCCCTGCCTAGGCAGGAAGCCCTATACCATTTCAGACAAATGGCTATCCAACATCTTCTTGAAGACTTGTAGTGTTGGGGCATTCACAACTTTTGGAGGCAAGCTGTTCCACATAAAACTTGCCATAAATTAGTTAATATTTTACCTTATATTTTCTAAATTCAGAGCTTCGCCATACCTATCCCATTCCTTCTAGTCAAACTCTTATCTTGCTCATTTCTACACCAGCAGAGATTATTTATTTTGTAATGCTTGGGTCCTTCCTTACCTTGTAGCTCCCGGTTTGACACCCAACATATCCCAGCTATCCTTGCTGTTGCGAATCCTCCGGATGGTGTCTACTTGCTCCTTAGTGAAACTGTTGCTTGCGCTGGTTATGGGGCGCTTTCCACCATTATCACATAAATCAACGATAGCCGAGTAGAAAGTCTGCAAGCACAGAGAAGGCAAAGTTACAAAGTTCTTGTATGTGCCCCATTGCTCAGCAATCTTTATTTCATTAAGGAGATCAAAGTCCAAATCATTTTCTTTGCCTTTAACAGCTCATTCTATTGCCTCAAACTCAGAAATCTTGAGAAAGGAAATGACCTACAGCCATAATGGCGAACCTATGGCACGTGTGCCAGAAGTGACATGCAGAGCCCTCTCTGCTGGCAGGCACATCATCTCCCCAGGCCAGATCTCCGTGGCGTTTATTTTGTGAGCTTCTGTTTCCCTGCAAACGATGAAACAGAAGTTCACAAAAGAAAAAGATCTTACCTTTTGCCAAGCTGCCGGTGTTGGGATGCCCCACCTCCCACCAGCCAGCTGGTTTTCAGGTCTCTGCTGTGCATGTCCAAACTGTACGCAGGTATCTTTCAGTTTGGGTATGTGCGTGCAGTTTGAGCACTCAGCATCTAAAACAGGAGTCCCCAACCCCCGGGCCGTGGACCGGTGCTGGTCCGTGGCTTGATAGTAACCGGGCCGGAGTGAGCGGCGGAGAGAGTAGAGCAACTCTTAGGAAAGTGTAGCAAACGCTCCGCTATCCTGGCGGCTGGCCAGGGGCAGGACAGGGGCAATGGTCTGCATTGGGGGGGTTCGGGGCACCACCCGGCCCTGCGCGGGGGGAAGGGGCTGCCAGGCCCTCCTGCCCGGGACGCAGCCCGTCCTTTCCTGCCCCAGCCAAGGATCCTTCGCCCGGGACCCCTGGTAGCTTTCCCGCCCAGTTGCACGTGATCGCCGAACACGTCCGTAGCCCACGTGACTCGACTCACCCGCTGGAAGCTCCCACCGGTCCGCGGAATTTTTTTTACATGAAACCAGTCCCTGGTGCCAAAAAGGTTGGGGACCCCTGATCTAAAAGGTTCGCCATCACTGGCTTATGGGGAGAGTAAGATTTTTAAACTTACAACCAATAAATCTTCAAATAACGCAGAAGCCTACTCCACTAAGTGCTTTCTTGATTTATTTTCAATTGGAATGCTGTGCCATGTGTCTTCAGATCATCCATTAGATTAATTCTTGCATATTGAAACCATATTTTGTAGTACTTGTTCTTGCTTTTTTTTAACATAAACCTCTGTGCCATTTCAAAGACTAAAGAGAGGTAATTAATTTAAAATTCCTTGGAAAACTAGGGAGAACATTGCATATGCAGAGAGAATAAATGAGAATTTGGCAGTAGAAGATGAGACCTTAGGACATTTGCTCTCCAAGTCAAGAAAAGGTACCCCTGGTTTCAGAAAGTAACAAGAAAATATAAAATATTTACCCAAAATGTCTTAAGAATGAAAAGTGAAAAGTAACAGAAAAGCGTCTCCATTCATGACTGGAAATATTTCTGGCAGGTTTTATTCATGCCCCCAAATAATGTTTCTCATGACTTGGAGTAAGTCAAGGTAATCATGTTTAAAGAAAAAAAAATACAATATTTCATTTTGTGTAAGAAGATGAAGATTTACAAAAGCAAACAAAATCGTTGCTTACAAAAACATCTTACCAAATTCTCATAAGGAAGAATTCAGTCAAGGATGTCTAGATTACAAAGCACAAATCAACGTACTTCATGAGGGGGGTGGGTGGGGGGAGAGGATGCAGCAGGACTGCCTTGTTTTGCACTGTAGATTTTACCTGGAACATTTCATTAATTCCTTCTCCAGTCTGTGCAGAAGTTTCAAAATAAAGAAAGCCTCTGCTTTCTGCCCACAGTCGCCCTTCACTTTCATCCACACAGCGCAACTTGCCACAATCAATCTGAAACAAAAATGAGAGAAGAGTGTAATCCTGACGAATTATTTACATGCTCCTTTATCTGCCTAAACCCTTTAAACGTTTAACGAACGGGAGCTTTCTACACCAGTCTTTACCTTATTGGCACAAATCACAAAAACAATGTTTTCCATATTTCCATGTGGTCCAAGTTCTTGTTTCATCTCAGCAAGCCATAAGTCAAGGGCATCAAATGATTCCTTTTGCCCAACATCATACACTAGGATTACACCCTGAGTGTCTTTGTAAAATTCATTGCGAACCTAATTTAAGGCAGAAATAATGCAGGTGAATTTAAGAGACCAAGAGACAGCTCTAGAAAAGTGACTCAAACTATAAATAAGCAGCACATCAGCTTAGATTGGGCAAATTTTTGACCATTTACAGTACAGCACAGGAATACACCCCCTCACATTTTGTAAATATTTAAGTATATTTTTTCATGTGACAACACTGAAAAAATGACACTTGGCTACAATGTAAAGTAGTGAGTGTACAGCTGGTATAACACCGTAAAAATAACAGCCTCAAAATAACGTAACACACAGCCATTAATGTCTAAAGACATTAAAAGATATACTTAAATATTTACAAAATGTGAGGGTGTGTACTCACTTCTGTGATATACTGGTATGTGCAACTGCAGAAAATAATATAATATGCGCATTACATTTGAACAAGTCAAAGTTTGCAGTATATAAATATACCTATTTGGATAATGTTATGCAGGAGTACAAACATTTTCCATTTAGCATGCATTAGTTGACAAAAGCCAGCTAATTATTACATCACTACAACTGACACAGAGGTGACAAGAGTAAAAAAATCTTGGATAAAAATTTGGTATAATGTAGAGTTTATGGGGCTGTGTTTCAGTGATTATTTTAACAAATAAAGTGTACTTGCATGCTATGACCACCACCAACTACAGTTTAGCCATTCATTCTCCTTCCAAACAACACAACTACAAACTACTCATTCTTGGCTTATTTTCTGCTAGCAGACGGACTCGGTGCAATTATTATAAGAGGGGGGGAGGCACAAAAACCAGAGAAGGGATCCATAAATAAACTTTACTTCAAGTTATGGACTGGGTAAAATCAGAAATAATCACTACGCCATGTTGCATAATATGATTACCAAATCTAAATTATAAATCATCATTTATATCCCACAGTGCCTAGGTTCATACATTAGACAAAGGCCTGACAATTTAGTGTACTGTCTGAACTCTGGCACACAGCGTTTTAGCATCTTTTTGCAAAATTTGTTCCGTCCTCATTGCTGAAAAGCCATCACCTTTCTTACCTCGTAAAAGAAGGAGTGTCCAGCCATGTCAAAGATATTCACTTTGATTTCTCGGTCTCTAATTTGCACTCTAAAAGGAAAAGAGTCCTAAGATGCAAGTATGGGCACTCTTGCTGTTACTAAGCTAGCATTAGTAAGCATCACAATATCACAGTTGTGCCACTAATAGAGTTAAGCATTGGTATAGTAATAGAGTAAAAATATCCAGGATTAATTTAAGACAAAGTGTAATTATTAAATAAACAGAGGGGATACAAAAACAATCAAATAGGACACAGTAGCATCACTGTAAAGACTTGATTAGACTTTTAATAATTTTCCCACGCCATACAAGAAAATACTTCCAGGGAAACATTCACTCGCCTCATATTATATGTAATGGGATGTGCACTGAATCATCAACTTCAAAACTGCTTACCGTGTTTCCCCGAAAATAAGACAGGGTTTTATTTTATTTTGACCCCCGAAATAAGCGCTTGGCCTTATTTTCAGGGAGGTCTTTTTATTTTTGAGGTGCAGAAGGCGGCAAGCGTAGTCACCTCATGGCTGCTGCTGTTTTGCAATAATTTCGGGGAGGGCTTCTTTTTTTGGGAGGGCTTCTTTTAGCACATGTGCTCAGAAGCCTGATTGGGCTTATTATTTGAGGAGGTCTTGTTTTCGGGGAAACCGGGTATTTTCACCAACAGCAGAGCAGAAAAACTACAAAAGATTATGATGGATGAACAATCAAGAGCATTTTTTCCATCTCTCGCATGTACACCTTTTAAACTTGGCTCACATATTTTCAAGAGCTATTGTCTGTAGCTACTGCCGGATATAAAAAAAGGGTACTCACTTGGTGACACCATAATCAATGCCGATTGTTGCAAGATATTTGGACACAAATCTCTTCTCACAGTATCGCTTGATAACGCAGCTCTATAAAGTAAAAAAAAAAATGTCATCAAAGGGGTGAACTGATTATTCATCCCAGTCTGTGCTCTGCTTTTCATAACTAATTCTAGTCAAAATATTTTGAAAAACTGATTTTATGTATATCTAGCGGTTAAGTAAATATTGTAGTACCACAATTCAAATAAATATAGCATCAATAAACATGAAATAAAAAGATAAAGGAAGTTTAAGTTGAACTTAAGTATTAATAAAATTTTATTACCAGTCAAGACAAAACAGATTACATACATAAAACTAATAATTAATTATGAAATAAATAAATACACCTTACATGACAAAATGCAGCCACATTTAAAGAAACAGAGCCCCTCTGAATCTGAAATAAATATTTGTAAACAATACAATACAATACAATACAATAGCAGAGTTGGAAGGGACCTTGGAGGTCTTCTAATCCAACCCCTGCCTAGGCAGGAAACCCGATACCATTTCGGACAAATGGCTATCCAACATCTCCTTAAAGACTTCCAGTATTGGGGCATTCACAACTTCTGGAGGCAAGCTGTTCCACTGATCAACTGTTCTAACTACCAGGAAATTCCTCCTCAGTTCTAAGTTGCTTCTCTCCTTGATTAGTTTCCACCCATTGCTTCTTGTTCTGTCCTCAGGTGCTTTGGAGAATAGTTTGACTCCCTCTTCTTTGGGGCAACCCCTGAGATATTGGAAGACTGCTATCATGTCTCCCCTAGTCCTTCTTTTCATTAAACTAGACATACCCAGTTCCTGCAACCGTTCCTCATATGTTTTAGCCTCCAGTCCCCTAATCATCTTTGTTGCTTTTCTCTACGCTTTTTGTAGAGCCTCCACATCTTTTTTACATCGTGGTGACCAAAACTGAATACAGTATTCCAACTGTGGCATTACCAAGGCATTATAAAGTAGTATTAACACTTCACGTGATCTTGATTCTATCCCTCTGTTTATGCAGCCTAGAACTGTTTGACTTTTTTGGCAGCTGCTGCACACTGCTGGCTCATATTTAAATGGTTGCCCACTAAGATTCCAAGATCCCTCTCACAGTTGCTACTATTGAGCAAGGTGCCACCTATACTGTACTTGTTCATTTTGTTTTTCATGCCTAAATGTAGAACCTTACTTTTTTTACCATTGAATTTCATTTTGTTAGATAGTGCCCAATGTTCAGGTTTGTCAAAATCCTTCTGTATCTTAAGCCTATCTTCTGGAGTGTTGGATATTCCTGCCAGCTTGGTGTCATCTGCAAATTTGATGAGTTCCCCATTTATCCTCTCATCCAAATCATTGATGAAGATGTTGAAGAGTACTGGGCCTAAAACAGAGCCTTGCGGTACTCCACTGCATACTTCCTTCCATGTAGATGCAGTTCCACATGTTGAGTGCGGTTGGTCAGCCAGTTATGAATCCATCTGGTAGTGATGCTGTCTAACCCACATTCTTCTACTTTTATCTAACGGTAGATTATGGTCTACTTTATCAAAAGTCCAAGCAAATTATATCGACAGCATTCCTCTGGTCCACTAATTTTGTCACTTTGTTGGAGAATGCAATAAGATTGGTCTGGCATGATTTGTTTTTGACAAACCTATGTTGGTTTTTGGCTATTACTTTGTTTACTTCTAGGTGTTCGCTAATTGGTTGCTTGATTATCTTTTCCACAATCTTCCCTAGTATTGAGGTCAGGCTAATAGGTCTATAGTTTCCTTGATCTATTTTTTTTCCTTTTTTGAAGATGGGCACAACATCAGCTCTTTTCCAGTCTTCTGGCAGTTCCCCGGTGCTCCAGGATCTCTGAAAGATATAGTTCAGTGGTTCTGAGATCTTGTCTGCCAGTTCCTTCAGAACCCTGGGGTGTAATCCATCCGGTCCTGGTGATTTGAACTCATCTAGGGTAGACAGATGCTTGCTTACCATTTTCTTCCCTATTTCAACTTGTGTTCCTAATCTGATTTTTGTGGTGCTGTTTTTGGTTGGTTGGACTGTTTTTTCCCTTTGTGTAACGACAGATGCAAAAAATGAGTTAAATAGTTCTGCTTTCTCCCTGTTGCTTGTCATCTTCTTGCCATTTTCTCCCAGCAGTGGACCAATTGTTTCCTTAACTTTTTTCTTGTTTTTAATATGTTGGAAGAAGCTTTTTTTGTTATTTTTTACTTTTGTGGCAAGCCTTTCTTCATTGCGAGCCTTAGCTTTCCTCACTTCATCCTTACAGGCTCAGGCTATTTGCTGATATTTTGCCTTAGTTATGCCCCCTTCTTTCCACTTTTTACATTTATCCTTTTTGTCTTTCAATTTGTCAGAGAGTTCTTTATGCAGCCATGCTGGTTTCTTTTGGGAGTTGTTATTTTTCTTCTTCATTGGTATTGTGCTAGACTGGGCTTTTGTAATCTCATTTTTCAAAATTTCCCAAGCTTCTTGAGTTGTTTTCCCCTTGAGGATTCTCATCCATGGAATCCTTCCCAAGCTCTCTCTAAGTTTATTGAAATTAGCTCTTTTAAAGTCCAATACTCTAGTTTGACTTTGTTCTACTACTTTTGTTTGCATAATGTTGAATTCCAGTATTTCATGATCGCTTGTACACCAAAGTTCCTGTAGCTTCTACACCTTCTATCATTTCCTCTCTGTTAGTGAGAATTAACTCCAATATGGCTGATCCCCTTGTTCCCTTCTCTACCTTTTGGGAAACAAAGTTGTCTGCTAGGTTTGTTAGGAACCTGTTGGATCTTCCTCTTGGTGCAGAGTTTGTTTCCCAGTTGATGTCAGGGTAGTTAAAATTCTCCATTACTATTGTGGTGTGCTTCCTATATACCTTAGTTAGCTGATTAGCAAAAAGTTCATCTATTTCCTCTGCTTGGTTGAGTGGTCCATAGTATAGACCTATGGCAATGTCATTCCCCCCTAACCTCCAGCTCTCTGGAAAGACCTACCCCCCCAATATTCGTACCATCACGGACCTGCGCCTCTTCCGCCAGGAGCTTAAAACTTACTTTTTCATCTGGCTGGCCTGGTTTAGATGTTAATAACAAATTGTTAATAACAAATTGTAGGGATTTTAATAAGGGATTTTAGATGGGTTTTAAAGATGTTTTTAGCACGGGTTTAAATTTAATATATTTTTATTGTATTTACATTGTATTTTTGTATTATTTTTAATATTTACCTGTGCACCGCCCTGAGTCCCTTCGGGGAGATAGGGCGGTATACAAATCCAAGAAATAAATAAATAAAATAAATAAACCTTTAATATTGACCCTTTAATATTTAATATTTCCCCCCAACGTTTAATATTGAATACTGATCATGTGAGCAGGAAATTTGGTTTCATGTGGGGTTATAAACTCAAGGTGGGGGTCATAAAACAGTATAATAAAAACAACTGGTAGATGTCTATTTTAATGGCTCCTAAGTAAATAAGATTTTTATTTCCCACTCAAAATATTGTACATTTCAGTTTTTATCATTCATATTATAGACAGTGCCATCAGATTACTGTATAGCAAGAAGAGACCGGAACTTCAGTTCTTTTACAAGGAGACATCATAGCTGTTTTCACAGGATATAATGCATCCTGATATCTATATAGAAAAGAAAGATTAGAATTACACTTAAAAAGACCTAGGGAGTAGATAAGACTTTTAATTTTCATGTGGAATTTGGAATGTTGTGTCAACAGACATAGTACAGATAGCCCTCAACTTACAACAGTTCATTTAAGAACAGGCACTGAAAAATGTGACTTATGATCCTTTGTCATTCTTAAAACCGCTGCAGCATCCTCATAGTCGTGTGATCAAAATTCAGATGCTTGGCAACAGTCTCATAATTATGACAGTTACGGTGTCCTGGAGTCATGTATTCACCTGTTGTGACCTTCTTACAAAGAAAGACAATGGGGAATCCGGATTCATTTAACCACCATGTTGCTAGCTTAACAACTGCAGTGATTCACTTAATAACGGTGGCAAGAAAAGCCGCCAAATGGGGCAAAACTCACTTAACAAATTTCTTACTTAGCAACCTGAATTTTAGGCTTAATTGTGGTCATAACTCGAGGCCTACCTGTATGTTCAAAATACAAAATATAGCCAATCAGTCAGCTGCCCAAATCTGGCCAACCTGCTTGATTGTGCGCTGATTCATTAACTACCCTGAGCCATTCATCATTTTTACTCTGCTTACATGTAAGAATAAAACTGTGGCAAAACAACTGAAAGAAAACAGAGATCTTCTCTCATTCAGCCCTTATCTGGCAGGAGCCGTTCCATCATTCTATGAAAGAGGGTGGAGGGAGAGAAGGAAAGCAGGACTGTTCTGCCAGTAAGCCTGAGATAAGGAACCGTTTCTCTTCCACCTTGTCACTATATAAATAATGAATTAGTGTTTGGGTTTGTTTTTGCACTGTTTGCTCTTCTTGCTATGATGTCTTCCATACGGCAGGGAATGGTGATTTTACTGGTCTTTGTAATCTACAGCGAGTCCTCAACTTTTGACCACAATTGAGTCCAAAATTTCTGTTGCTAAGCGAGACATATCTAAATTAGTTTTGCCCTATTTTATGACCTTTCTTGTCACAGTTGTTAAGGGAATCATTGCAATTGCTAAGTGAGTAAACACAGTTGTTCGGTGAATCTGGCTTCCTCATCGATTTTGCTTGTGGGAAAGTCACAAAAATGATGGTATGATCCTGGGACACTGCTGCTGTCATAAATATGCCAAGCCTCTGACTTTTGGTCACATGACCATGGGGATGCTGCAACAGTTGTGTTAAAAACAGTCCTAAGGCATTTTTTTCAGTGCCGTTGTAATTTTGAACGGTTGCTAAATGAATTGTTGTAAGTCGAGGACTACCTGTACATTGGAATATTCTTTCGCTGAAGAGTGAAGTAAAATACTTAATAATTAAATAACATTTAATTACTATGCTTTAAACCAGACTTTGCTAAACTGCCATCATTAACTATGAAGAGTCTTAGCCATCCAGGTCATGGTTGTCCCAAAGGTGCTTTTTCCAGAGGCCACTGGATTTTCTGGTTTTTCTCTGAAGACTTTCGCTTCTCATCCAAGAAGCATCTTCAGCTCCTGCCTCTGGAAAAAGCACCTTTGGGACTGCTATCATTACCAATCATTGGCCCTGCCAGTTGTGTCCATGAGAGTTCTAATGCAAAACTTCTGGAAGGCATCAGATTTTGAAAGGCTAAAACAATCCAGGATCAAGATGAATAAAACCCAGATCTGAAGGGATTCCACACAAGTAGCCTGCATCTGTTGGCACCTCTTTAAATCAAATGTGCCTTCCTAGGATTATGTAGCTCTGAATTACCATTTCCTCTACAAATCCAGATCTCTGCACAGCCCTAACATAAAAGACAACAACTCCCACATGAACTCACATAATTAAAATAAATGGGATTAGAAGGACACACAAGTGAAATTGTAATAACTATTTTATTTGCTGGCTGCCCTGCTCTTAAAGACTAGGCTGGGTATTTGTTTAATAGAGTGATCCTCATTAATGATTATTTAGTGAACCACAATTACAACAATTTTGTGAAGCACTAAAATGTATGCGCATGAATGCTAAGAAACTGTGCAGTGTGGAGTCCGCAATCTCACATCTTTCTGCTGAATTACATCATTATTATTGACATTTATACTATCTCCTGTCTATTCAAATTACTCGTTTACAATAAAAATCCAAAAATGTCTCTGTATGTGTTGTTTCTAGTGTTTCTTCCACTTTGTTGCAAATTCTGATTATTTCTGTGCACTTGCTTCAGTTCATATAAAGGAGCTATCACTGTATGATGCAACATGGAAGGTTGATTTGTCAGCCAGCTTGTCCCAGAGCCTGACAATGATTAGGAGTAAGAAGAAGAAACTGGCCCACAATCACCCAACTGCCTTCTCTGCCTGAGAGAAAACGAGAACCTGGGTCTCCCTGCTTCTAATTTAGTTTTAAATTACTAGAAAATAGAGGAAGTCAGTGCAATAGAAACTGCAGCATTGCAAGCTAAAGCTTGCATTCAGGGTACATTTGAGACAGGAAAGTCCAATCATTAATTTTTTATGTATGTATTTCACTTATGTAACATTTTTATATGGCTGTTCATCTACTAAACACTCCGATCAGCAAACAGATAACAACAGAATAAAACAAGAATCCACTATATAAAAATTATGAAGTCAAGTTCCCTTAAAAAAAAATCCTAGTAGAAATTTAACAAATATGCCTGCATTCACATCAGATTTCCATTAGTAACCTGGGTCATGTTTTCACAGTCTTCTGGAAAGGTAGAAATCATCTGAAGAGCATTGGACTGAGAAAGACAATTCTAGCAGTACAGTATAATCTGAGAAGTACATCTATATCCATCTCTCCATACTTTTGAGATAGTAAGTTAGGTACATATCTGCACGTAGGACCCATTTTCAATTCCAACAGTATCCAGTGTTGTATCTTCTGATCAAGGAAATTTTACCTTAAGAGAAGCTGGATCCATTAGACTGCACACGGGACAAGTCTCAACTCAGTAATACCATTCATGTATATCAGATAAATTTAGAATAACTACCCTCACTACCCACAAGTTGTGATAATAAATATCTTAAATCTTGAATAGGAGCAGAATAAAATTTAAAAAATACAATGTTCCATCTTGAGAGTGGAACCAAATCACCCAGTTATGAGTTCCAGATTATATGGTTTCAGCTTTTAAGAGGAGCTTGTCAGATTTGACACAATTTATTAGAACTTATTGATTTGACAGATTTATAACTGTTACTTGTTGTATTGCATCACATAGATTTTACTTTTATGCTATTAACCTCAGGCTAAATAATTAACCCATTGAAATAATGAATAAAACCATTTTCTTGGCCAAGTCTCTTAAATGAGAAGCAGTTCACCATTTTTTATTTTTATATTTTTATATTAAGCCACGGTGATTTTATCTGAGGACTATTTGCTGCTCCAAGACTTCTAGTATGTTGAATGTTTTTTCAATATTCACCACCAGCTTTCTGGTTTGCAGGAATCCCCATCTGCATGACCAATTGATGGCAGCCAAGAATTTTGTTTTGTGTTTCTTCGCTGCTTCTGGCGACTGTCTGGATATTTGCAGCCAAAATATGATAAAGATTTAGATGGATAGCAAGTCAAAGAAAGTTGCCACTGCCTTCACCTAATATACCTTGCAGACTGTACATGTGGATAAATGTAGTGGAATAATCCATATCATTTAAAGATCTTTTCGGCAGGTTGTATCCATTTAATGTTAATTGTTTTAATAGGTTTTTTAATGTTTTAATTGTTCGTTTTATGATGCTCCCGAGTATTTTGATATGGGCACATAAATTTGGTAAATAAAATAAAAATTAATAATACATAGCACAACATTTTAGAAGCTCCACCTTAACCCAACTCCTTTACGTCTCCGGACCAAATAAACCACAACATTCTATTCCACAAACGATCTCTAGTGTCACAACGGCCTAATACAGCAAAGAAAGCTCATTGGTCAGCCAGCTTGTCGTTCACCTGCCTCGGACCAATAAGGCGCCTCTGCTTCTAGTCCTACCCTTTTTACCTTGCCAACCTCGGCGTTACCCATGGAGATCACTTTGATCCTCAAAGACTTGCGCGTTTCTTTCCGTTTCGTCTCCATCCTTAGCGGTTAAGACTTGGAGGAGGTGACTGAAGCTCACTTTCTTCACGGGGGTCTGACTAAACCTCAACAGACTCGCGCAAATCACCATCACAATGCCCCGGCTCCAGTCCTCACTTCCGTTATCTCCCTCTCCATAGTCAATTCAAGAAGGCTAAGTGAAGCCCCAACAAACGCTTCGCGAGTCTTCACGATATCGCGAGAAATATGGAAGGACGTCCTCCGGGCGCTCATTGCAAAAGCAGGGAAGTCTCGCGAGATCCAATCAGAATGGTTCTTTCGGTAGTCGGACAAATAGAGGAAGTTGTACCGTTTCTCTTTAATCAGAGGCAAGTTTGACTTCACGGTGGTCGTTTCTAGAGAAGCTGCTATAGAATCGCAGCATTCAGTGCTGTGGTTACCTGGAATATATTATGTTCGAGTACATGCATCTCATTTTGCCTAGAATTGTGCTGTAAATTAATGGAACTCCCTTTCTACTTATTTTTATAATATATCCATTCATTCATTCATTCATTCATTCTACCTACCTACCTACCTACCTACCTACCTACCTACCTACCTACCTACCTACCTAGTTTTATGAGGCAGCCAAATAATGAATAAACGGGAAGAAAATCTCTGGGAGGTTTTGCATTTATTATATGGCTGTGGAAACAATTTCTTTCAATTGAAACTGAACTCTTTTTTAAGTGTTTCAGTTTGCCTCATTCCTTCGGAACCCTTCATGAAACCATGCAGCATTTTGCCTTGTTAAAAATAAATCTGTAGCTTTATTGCAGAAATACTCATGCTTATTTATTGATTATTTGATTATTGACTGGTGATGATACTCAGCTGTACATATCCACCCCAGACCACCCCAATGATGCCGCCGAGGTGATGTCCTGGTGTTTGGAAGCCGTACGGATCTGGATGGGTAGTAACAAACTCAAGCTCAACCCGTCCAAGACTGAGTGGCTGTGGCTCCCGGCACCCCGGTTCAGCCAGATTACTCCAACTCCGGCCCCCGTGGAGAGGGCGTGCAATTTGGGTGTCCTCCTGGATTCCCGGCTGTCCATGGAGGACCATGTGGCGGCCGTGGCCAGGGGGGCCTTTCATCAGGTACGCCTGATGCGCCAATTGCGCCCCTTACTGGACCGGGCTGCCCTGCGCACAGTCACTCAAGCATTCGTGACATCCCGACTCGACTACTGTAATGCTCTCTACATGGGGCTTCCCTTGAGATGCACTCGAAGGCTACAGTTAGTCCAGAATGCAGCCGCGCGGGTGATTACGGGTGCGCCTAGACACTCCCATATAACACCAATCCTGCGCCAGCTGCACTGGCTTCCTGTGGTCTTTCGGGTGCGCTTCAAGGTTTTGACGACCATCTTCAAAGCACTCCATGGCTCGGGACCTAGTTATATGCGAGACCGTCTCCTGCCCCATACATCCCTATGGCCGATCCGCTCCCACAGAGAGGGCCTTCTCAGGGTGCCGTCGGTCGGACAATGCCGACTGGCGACACCCAGGGGAAGAGCCTTCTCTGTGGCGGGCCCTGCCCTTTGGAACGACCTACCCCCTGAACTTCGCACCATCTCCGACCTCCGCCTCTTCCGCCAGTGTTTAAAGACACATTTGTTCCATTTAGCTGGCCTAGCGTAACCTCCACAAATGACTATTTTAGACAGTTTTAAATTTGGGGATTTTAATTTGTTTTTAGCACAGGATGGGTATCAAATAAGTTTTTTAAATTTTTACTTGATTTTGTATTGTATTTTAAATTCCTGTGCGCCGCCCTGGGTCCTTTTGGAGAAGGGCGGGGTATAAATTTAATAAAATAAAAAGTAAAAATAAATGGAAATGGAAATGAACACTGCAGATGTACAAAGAGACTTTTTAATGCCTCCCCTCTAATTAGCTAACATATCTGCCTTTCTTCATCAGGAGCACGGACTCTAAATAGAAATTGACATTGGATGGGTGGTTTGATAGCTGATGCATAGATGCTTAGAAATAGATTCAGTGATGGCGAACCTTTTTAGGCTCACGTGCCGTAAGGGGGTGGGAGTAAAGAGGGTCGTGCGCCAGCGTGCCGCACCCATAATGCAATGTGCACGCCCCCAGTGTGCAGGCACGCATGACAGGCTCTCCCCCACATTTCTACATGGTTTTTTTGCCCTCCCCAGGCTCCAGAGGCTTTATAGGAGCCTGGGCAGAGCAAAATCAGCCCCCCGGAGGCTTCAGGAGCTTTCCTGAAGGCTCCAGAAGACTAAAAATGACTAAGGGACTTCCAGTTTGCTCATAGGGTCATTTTTAGTCCTCCAGAGGCTTTAAGGAAGCTCCTGAAGCCTCTGGGGGGCCTCTGGGGGGGCTGTTTTCATCCTCCCCAGGCTCCTATAAAGCCTGAGGAGGGTAAAAAATGGCTTTAAAAATGGCTGAATCAGCTCACAGGGCAACGCCTCGCGTGCCCTGCTAAATGGCTCTGTGTGCCACCTGTGGCACGTGTGCCATAGGTTCGCCATCACTGAAATAGAACAATAGAGTTGGAAGGGATCTTGGAGGTCTTCTAGCCCAACCCCCTGCTCAAGCAGGAGACTTAATCCCATGTCAGACAAATGACTGTCCAGTGGTTTCATCTTGGTATTAAGGATCAGCTTCTCAAAGCAATAGAACAAGAGGTATTGGACCTAATTTAAACTAAGTTTGATTTATGAAGTTAGATTTTTTTGCAACAAAATAGCACCACCTAGTGAATATTTTAAAAAAAATATGCTTAAACAAGATGATCTATGTGCTGAGCAGGACCTTAGGCTAAAAAACTATGTTTAAGTGAATTTTGATAGTCAATCACAGGACTATAGAAAGCTATATAGTATAAAGATTTCAGTACATACAGCAAATCATTTGTGGAGAGGCTAATCAAATTTTAGATTATATTCCCAGCAAAAGAGAGAATGGTTATGCAGCTGAATTTTTTAAAAATTAGGAAGCCAAAAAATCTTCTCTCTGCTCCAGTTTTCTTTACAATATGTGATTGATAATCTGAATTGGAATAATAGCATATCCCTTTTTATACATGTCATTGAGCATTACAATCAAAAAGAATATTGAACATTACAATAAAAAAAATAAGAACTAATACAAACCAATAAAATAAAAGAATAAAAAAAATAGGATAGACAGTATATAAAGTTATCACCTACCCCTCTTCTAGAATAATGAAATATTTTAGGAAATATTAAAAAGGCAGAATATTATATTTCATTGGATGAGAAATGGAGAAACGTGTTTTATTTGAGGCAGGAAGAAGACTCACTCTTAATAGTCCTCATCCTCCTCAATAGCAGATGTCAGCACTCAAGAGATGGCTAGGTCTATTCATAAGCAAATACCCCCACCCAAGGCCCAACAAAGGTAGAATTCTATAAATCTAAATAAATAAAAATAATAAATAAATTAGCCCCCAGGCACAATAGGAATTGCCCAAAGCCCTTCATTACATCACCCAACAAGGTTCAACCAACCTTAATTCAAACAACCTCAGCTGGACCCCCACATAGTCCCCTGAGAGTCTGACAACCAACCTGTGCATTTCTTGCACAGGAACAGGACGCTCTAGGGCAAGGCTCAAGAGATAAATACATCTCCCCACTCTATGTGTTCAGCTACCCAGAATCATATGTGCTTGGTGGTTCTGCTTTACCATTAAACCATCCTTCCAAGCAGCCTCCATATTTCCAGTGTCTTTCTCCCCACTTGCAACTGAACCCAGATGGACACTTCTTCCAACAACAGAAAAGAAAAAAAAGAAACATAAAAAGAAATAACGTCACTTCATCACAGCAAGTTTAAACAATTTTAGTAACATATTACCTTGTCTTAAAATACAACAAATAATCTCTTCTTCCCATATCTTAACTCTTTATCTATAAAAAAGTTTTAAAGCCTCGTCATTCAGTTCTAGTCAGCAAAAGTTATTTCTGCATGGAATTTTGTTTTATTTAAAACAAAATAGAAAACTCCCAAAAAATTGAATAAACATTAAACACAAAATAGAAACAATACAGACAGGACATTAAACAAAAAAGGTGCATTAAAAAACAAACACATAAACACATTGTTTCCCCTAGTTCAGGGGTCTGCAAAGTTGGCTCTTTTAAGACTGGTGAACTTCAACTCCCAGAGTTCCCCAGCCAGCATAGCTGGCTGGGGAACTCTGGGAGTTGAAGTCCACCAGTCTTAAAAGAGCCAACTTTGCAGACCCCTGCCCTAGTTGAATTCTAATAAATATATTGCAACAATATTAATTTCCCATCCCTTGTGAAAAAGGCCCTCCCCCCAATTTTTAAACGTCTAATTCTATTTGCAAATTATTAACTTTATATCTATCTACTATATTAATAACAAAATAGTTAAAAAGATACAGTAACAAAAAAAATGTAAAACCCTCTGTTAACAAACTATTACTGTATACAACTCATAAAAAACCTATCATGGCTTCTTATCTATCCCAAATCAACTCAACAGTTAACACTAATTTGTCCCAGATCAAATATACATGTTTGTTCCTTAATACCATCTCTTATCAGCAAATGTCTATTTAACATTGATCAAATAAACCAGTTTTATAATCCATTCTTTTATTTATAATAATGTTGATCTTTTTATATTTCTTCCCTTTTAACAATCTTGATGCTTAGTACCCTCAAGTAATGTCCTAAAAGTTTATTTCTTTTTATTATTTTGTTCCTTCTCATAAAACTCTTCATAGGTTTAACAAATCTCTTTTGTAAATTCGATGTAGGTTATTCAGGTCATACTTTTGCCTTGTGAGACATAAATTGGTTTCATTTTATATCCAGTGTAGCATCTCCTTCCACATCATTACCATAGCTCATCATTTTAAAATCTATTTTAAAATCAATCTCAGTCCTATCTGATAAAGGTTGCTCATCTTCCTTACCATCTTCCAAACACAGTCTGTCTACAAGGGCAGACATTTTAAAAATTAACCTATGAGTCCATTGATAATAAATATCCTTTAATATGTTCAATACTACAGTATTTTGCTCCATTCTTTATTAGTAAGTCAAATTTAAGTGCTCTTCTCCATTCACTGTAATCTTTAATTGGTTCTAGTTCCCCCTAGTGCAGGGGTGGGCAAACGTTGCAACTTGAAGTCTGAAGGACTTTAGCTCCCAGACTTCTCCAGCCAGCAAAGCTGGCTGGAGAAGTCTGGGAGCTAAAGTCCTTCAGACTTCAAGTTGCAACGTTTGCCCACCGCTGCCCTAGTGCAACCTTCAAAAGCCCATCTTACAATTTTTTAAAGTATTCAAAACAACAGCATTTCCCCAAATCCAACTCTAATTCCAGAAACGTATTTCAAATCCACCTGGAACCTTAGCCTGTTTATAGCTTTCCAAAATCAATGTTCTAATTATCCTTTTGCTACTTATTGCAAACAAGAGGACAGGCTTTTTTTTAAATAACTTTAAATTTATTTTTAAAACTTCTTTCAGTAAGGGTTAAAGGAAACTCGCTTGGTGCATGTTGTACTACATGATGATCAGAAAATTCTGGTTTGCAGTACACGAAATATCTAATTCATTTGAGAAAAAATTAAGATTTTTCAATTGGAAAATATGATGAAAAGAACAGAGACACATATCAAATTGAAAGAATAGAAGTTCTGAACACCAAAGAGAAAAGTTACGGAAAAGTTAACCCTCTTGATCCTTATAATGAATGGTTTATGTCTGGAAATGGAAAAAGTGGAATATGCAAAGAGGAACCAGATGGATGGGAACTCCACCTTAGATCGCAAGATACAGAAGGAGAAAGAATGAAAGAACTTATGACATCAAAGAAAGAAATTTTATTATTAACACTATTGACAACAACTCTGACAATCAAAGACAAGCTGATTAAGGAAGAAGATGAGGGGCATGGAAAGTACAGGAAAGACCTGACAAAGAACGAGTTGCATAGAGAAGTCCATACAAATTTGACTAAGGAAGTATCTGGAGGATTCATGCCACAAGTGGCAGAGGATATGAGACTGCTTTACAATTGGAAAGATACAGGTTGATAGATGGAAATGTTTAAGTTAAAATTAGTTGAGCTTAGGAAAATTTAGTGACAATGGACAATGGACATAACATATTCACATGTATTAGTATAACTAGTAATTAGATATGAATGTTGAATGGCACTTATGAAAGGATAATTGTATAAAGATTAACAAAAAAGAAATCATGATAATAGACATAGTTAAATAAAGGAGAAATAATGATAACAATGTATGTATAGGTATGGATAATAACATGGGGAAACTGGATGTAAATTTTAAATTGTGATTTGAAAAAGAAGATTAGAAATTCTTTGTTACTAAATATTATTGATGCTTGGTTAGAACAGGCTAGAAGGAACAGTGTTATTGGAGCCAGACCTGGTGGGTATTACGGAGACCTGGTTGGGCCATGAGGGAGGACTACCCCTTGTGGAAATGTGCCCACCAGGTTACCGAGCATTTCATCAGCCACGGGCCCTAGGCAGGGGTGGGGGGGTGGCGGTTATTGTTAGGGAAGGTCTTGGGCCGAGAGAGACCACTGTGCCACAGACCACCGGTTGTGAGTCCCTCTGTGTGAAGTGGGGCCTAGGGAGGCAGCTGGGCTTGCTGATTGTGTACCTGGCTCCCCGCTACATATCAGCAGCCCTGCTGATTGAGGTGATCGCCGAGGTGGCGGTTGATACCCCCAAACTGTTAGTCATGGGGGACTTCAACCTGCCATCGGTAGGCGAGACATCCGAGGCAGCCCGGGAGTTCATGGCCTCCATGACGGCCATGGACCTGACCCAAGTAATTCAGGGCCCCACTCATGATGGAGGACACACATTGGATTTAATTTTTGACTCTGGCTAGTGGATGAGTGATCTAGGAGTAGGGGATTTAGCCATTGTACCCCTGTCATGGTCTGATCACTCTCTCCTCCCGCTTGACTTTCCAACCGCTACACCCCACCGTGGAGAGGCGGAGCCAGAGATTCCAAGATGGTTCTGCCCCAGGCGCCTGATGGACCCAGAGAGGTTCCAGACGGAGCTTGGGCCACTACCTGCGACCTTGACCCGTGGCTCGACTGAGGACCTCGTGGCCGCATGGAACAGTGTGGCCATGGGGGCCTTGGACCGGGTCGCGCCCTTGCGGCCTCTCACGCGGCGCCGATCCACCCAGGCCCCTTGGTTTTCTGAGGAGCTGAGGGTGATGAAACGCCGCAAGAGACGCCTAGAGAGCAAGTGGAGATCCACACGGTCCGAATCCGACCGAACACAGGTAAGATCCCATTTGAGGACGTACCTAGTGGCGATAAGAGTGGCCAAACGCAATTATGTGGGGTTCCTCAGGGGTCAGTCCTCTCGCCCCTCCTTTTCAACACATATATGAAGCCGCTGGGTGAGATCATCCGTGGTTTGGGGTGGAGTACCATCTGTACGCTGATGACACTCAGTTGTACATATCCACCCCAGACCACCCCAACGATGCCGTCGAAGTGCTGTCCCGGTGTTTGGAGGCCGTACGGATCTGGATGGGTGGTAACAAACTCAAGCTCAACCCTGCCAAGACTGAGTGGCTGTGGTTTCCGGCACCCCGGTTCAGCCAGATTACTCCAACTCTGGCCATTGGGGGCGAAACACTGGCCCCCGTGGAGAGGGCGCGCAATTTGGGTGTCCTCCTGGATTCCCGGCTGTCCTTGGAGGACCATGTGGCAGCCGTGGCCAGGGGGGCGTTTCATCAGGTACGCCTGATGCGGCAATTGCGCCCCTTACTGGACCGGGCTGCCCTTCGCACAGTCACTCAAGCTCTCGTGACGTCCCGTCTCGACTACTGTAATGCTCTCTACATGGGGCTTCCCTTGAGGTGCACTCGAAAGCTACAGCTAGTCCAAAACGCAGCCGGGCGGGTAATTACGGGAGCTACCAGAAGCTCCCATATAACACCAATCCTGCGCGAGCTGCATTGGCTTCCTGTGGTCTTTCGGGTGCGCTTCAAGGTTTTGATGACCATCTTTAAAGCGCTCCATGGCTCGGGACCTAGTTATATGCGAGACCGTCTCGTGCCCCATACATCCCTTAGACCGATATGCTCCCACAGAGAGGGCCTTCTCAGGGTGCCGTCGGCCGGACAATGCCGACTGGCGACACCCAGGGGAAGAGCCTTCTCTGTGGTGGGCCCTGCCCTTTGGAACGACCTACCCCCTGAACTCCGGACCATCACCGACCTCCGCCTCTTCCGCCAATGTCTAAAGACATACTTTTTTCATCAAGCCGGCCTAGCCTAACCTCCCATGGGGACTTTTAGAAAGTTTTAAATTGGGTTTCAATTATAATTGGTTTTAGCACAGGTTTGGGATCTAATATGTATTTTAAATTATTTATCTATGTTCTATTTTTGTATGTTTTTAAATCTCCTGTGCGCCGCCCTGGGTCCTCTGCGGAGAAGGATGGGATATAAATGTAATAAAATAAATAAATAAATAAATAAATTATTGTGCCGCCCTTATCGCATCCGCAGATAACTGCCCTGCCGCCCTGTTTGGGGTGACCCGCTCCCTCCTTCAACAGAGGCCACGGGAAGCCCCTTTGCAGGGCAGAGCAGAGGAATTTGGAGAGTATCTGCAGGATAAAATCGCTCAGATCCGGAACGAGTTGACCTCCATGGAAAGTAGTCTAGAGGGACCATTCGAGGCAGGTCTTGAGACAGTATTATGGGAGGAGTTTGACTTTGTTACTTCCGATAATATGGACAGGTTGCCGAGGCGACTGAATGCCAGTACATGTTTATTGGACCCGTGTCCCTCCTGGCTTGTACTGGCATCCTGGGAGGTTACACGAGGCTGGCTCCAGGAAATAGTGAATGCTTCTTTGAGTTGGGGGTTCTTGCCGGCCGCCTTGAAAGAGGCGTTGGTGAGACCCCTCCTCAAGAAGCCTTCCCTGGACCCAGCGTTGTTAGTAAATTACCGTCCGGTCTCCAACCTTCACTTTTTGGTGAAGGTTGTAGAGAGTGTGGTGGCACAGCAGTTCCCCCGTCACCTGGAGGAAATTGATTATCTGGACCCGTCCCAGTCTGGCTTCCGACCTGGGCACAGCACCGAGACGGCATTGGTCGCGTTGGTGGATGATCTCTGGAGAACCCGGGATAGAGGTTGTTCCTCTATCCTGGTCCTATTAGATCTCTCAGCAGCTTTTGATACCATCGACCATGGTATCCTATTGCGCCAACTGGAGGGGTTGGGGGTGAGAGGCACTGTTTTATGGTGGTTCTCCTACCTTTCCGGTCGGTCGCAATTCGTGTTGGCAGGGGGGCAGAAGTTGACCTCGAGGCCCCTCATGTGTGGGGTACCTCAGGGGTCGGTCCTCTCGCCACTCCTGTTCAACACCTATATGAAGCCGCTGGGCGAGATCATCCGTGATTTTGGGGTAGAGTACCATCAGTACGCTGATGACATGCAGCTGTACATATCTACCCCAAACCACCCCAACGATGCCGTTGAAGTGATGTCCCAGTGTCTGGAAGCCATACGGGCCTGGATGGGGAGTAACAAACTCTGACTCAACCCGTCCAAGACCGAGTGGCTGTGGCTTCCAACGTCTCGGTACAGCCAGTTGACGCCATCACTGGCCATCAGGGGTGAACTATTAGCCCCCGTGGAAAGGGCCCGCAACTTAGGTGTTCTCCTGGACTCCCGGCTGTCCATGGAGGACCATGTGACGGCCGTGTCCAGGGGGCCTTTTTACCAGGTTCGCCTGGTACGCCAGTTGCGCCCCTTTCTTGACCAGGACGCCCTTCGCACAGTCACTCGAGCACTCGTGACATCCCGTCTAGACTACTGCAATGCTCTCTACATGGGGCTCCCCCTGAGGTGCACCTGAAGACTACAGCTAGTGCAGAATGCGGCCGTGCGGGGGATTTTGGGAGCCTCACCGCACTCCCATGTAACACCTCTCCTGCGCGAGCTGCACTGGCTGCCTGTGGCCTTTCGGGTGTGCTTCAAGATGTTGATAACCATCTTTAAAACGCTCCATGGCATGGGGCCTAGTTATTTGCAAGACCGTCTCCTACCTCCTACATCCCTTCGGCCAATTCACTCCCATAGAGAGGGTCTTCTCCGGGTGCCGTCCGCTGGGCAATGCCGGTTAGCGACCCCCAGGGGAAGGGCCTTCTGAAGGGCCTTCTCTGCGGCGGGCCCAGCCCTCTGGAACGACCTACCCCCCCGAACTCCGGACTACCACTGACCTCCGCCTCTTCCGCCAACGTTTGAAGACTCATCTTTTCCATCTAGCCGGCCTAGCCTAGTCCCCGAGACCACTTTTGTAGTCTGAGTTTCAAATTGTCTTATTGGATTTTAATGTGTTGGTAATGTTTTAGGGAATTTTTAGCACGGGGCACTTTAAATTTAATTAGATTTTATTATGTAGTTTTATTTATTATACGTCCGTTTTATTAATATGTTTATATTTCCGCTTTTAATTTCCTGTGCACCGCCCTGAGTCCCTTTAAATTTAATAAAAATTAAATTTAAAAAAAAATTAGAATTGGTAAATGAGATGCCAGTATGTGGTGTATTTCTAAGTTTTTGGGTTTTGGTTTTACTATGAAGGACGTGTAAACAATTCTAGTCAAATAAGAATGGAGATACGATTAGGGTAAAATGTATAAATATATTTGAACTAAAATACATGAAATAATATGAATCTTAGATGATCGTGGAAGAGCTGCATAAAAATATTTTGTAACCAACTGATACACTCTCAAAAGTATGTAAAAAGGAGGATTTTTATGTTGTGTTTAAAATTAAAAATAAATTTAAAAAATTATTCAAAAAAAAAAGAAAGAAAATTCTGATTAGTGGAAAAACAGTTAAAAAGCAGCATTCAGAAATGACTAAGAGAGGAAGCATGCGAACCCACATGTTGCACTGCAGTTTTGGCTAAATTAAGCTCTAAACTCCGGAGAGTCCAATTTTCTGGTCTCTCTGTGAGAAGCAATTGTCTGGAGCATTCATAGGCAATCCCAATTTTCTCCTTGTCTGGAGAGAAATCCCAAACAGCCAGTCCATTCTTCTTTCCACTGCAATCATTGGCTCCACTCTCAGTGGAACTATCTTCAGTTCACCATTTCTTCCCTGGAAGAATGAGGGTATTTCCACATCACCATTACTACTATTCTTTAAGTTCATAAAACAATTTGAAACTGATTGGTAATTATTTTCTTTACTACCAGTCTTGGAACACAAGGAATATGCTGAGATCAGCGGTGGGATTCAGCCAGTTCGAACCAATTCCCGCAAACCTGTAATTCATGGGGCTCCCCTTGAAGTGCACCCGAAGACTGCAGCTTGTCCAGAATGCAGCTGCGCGGGCAGTTATGGGAACCTCCAGGTTCTCCCATGTAACACCACTCCTGCGCGAGCTGTATTGGCTGCCTGTCGTCTTTCGGGTGCGCTTCAAGGTGTTGGTCATCATCTTCAAAGCGCTCCATGGCACGGGACCTAGCTATCTGCGGGATCGGATCCTGCCCCATACATCCCTGTGGCCGATTCGCTCCCACAGAGAGGGACTTCTCCGGGTGCCGTCCACTAGGCTATGCCAGTGGGCGACGCCCAGGGGAAGGGCCTTCTCTGTGGCGGGCCCGACCCTCTGGAACGACCTTCCCCCCGAAATTAGAACAACTACGGACCTCCGCTCCTTCCATCAAAAATTAAAAACACATTTCTTCTGCTTGGCCGGCCTGGGGTAATTGAACTGTTTTTTAGGGTTTTTAAGGGCTTAGTTTTAGTTTGGGATTTTAGCGCAGGGTTTTAGTTTAATTTATTTTAATATTGTATTGTATTGGTTTTATACATGTATTTTTAAATTCCCTGTGCACCGCCTCGAGTCCCTTCGGGGAGAGAGAGCGGTTTATAAATTATTATTATTATTATTATTATTATTATTATTATTATTATTATTATTATTATTATTATTATTATTATTATTATGTGCACTCAGTGAACTGATTGTTACACCGGTGAAATCCCACTACTGGATGAGATCAAATGAGCCCATCAGTCTCCCTCCAACTTGACACGAGTGCAAAAACCTCATTTACTAACCACTCTGGCCCCCATGAATTATTATGGTCCTGGAAAAACAAAAATGTCCTCTCCTTATTCCAAGCACAAAAGATAATAAATTAGTACAATATTACTGGAATGTGAAAGTTCATGAGGAATGATGGTTTGTTAAAAAGAAAAATCCAAGCCATTATATCACCAATACTGCATAGCAAATGAAAATGAAATGATACCAATAGGAATTTAAGTGCTCTCAAATCAGATCCAACTTATGTTAGTTGTAAACATGCCATCTCAACCGCTTCCAGTGATAATTTATTGCCCTTTCAAAGATATTTCAACTCCATAATTCTGGTCATTCACTTTATCTCTTCTAGTTTCCTTCAAACTTGCCAAATATAATCATTTTTTCCCTATGCCATCACCTCCCTAACATAAACGAGGTTTTTTCTTGCTAATCTTTATTTATTCAATTAATTAATTTATGCCCCTTCCATTTGTTCTTCAAATAAGTCAGTTTTATTTCTTTCAAGGCTTACAATACAATACAATAGCAGAGTTGGAAGGGACCTTGTAGGTCTTCTAGTCCAACCCCCTGCGTGGGCAGGAACCTTATACCATTTCAGACAAATGGCTATCTAACATCTTCTTAAAGACTTCCAGGGTTGGGGCATTCACAACTTCTGGAGGCAAGCTGTTCCAGAGGTTAATTGTTCTAACTGTCAGGAAATTTCTCCTTAGTTCTAAGTTGCTTCTCTCCTTGATTAGTTTCCACCCATTGCTTCTTGTCCTGCCCCCAGGTGCCTTGGAGAATAGTTTGACTCCCTCTTCTTTGTGGCACCCTCTGAGATATCGGAACACTGCTATCATGTCTCCCCTGGTCCTTCTCTTCATCAAACTAGACATACCCAGTTCCTTGCAGTCCACACTTCTCTTAATAACTATCTCCATGTCTGTAATTCAAAATATATAATTCATGATTATTCCTTTCTTAGCAAATAAATTTCACAATTATACATTATAGTGGGCAAGCCATTATTTAACTATTATGATCTTGATTGTCATGGAAATATCCTTCATGAAGTTATTGTTACTTTCTCCTCTAGGTTTAATCTCTCTACTTCTCTAGTCCAGTATCCATCTTTATCTGGCCTTGAAAATTATATTAACATCATTACTTATTCATCATCAATGGTAAATTCAGTAATCATTCTGTTTGACATTGTATTCTTATTTAAATCAAATTTTCTCTTCCCATGTTTGCCCTCATAACACATTTGTTTTCTTTATATTACTTTCAGTTAAGTATTTCAATCTCCATTTTTATTCCAGTTCTTATCCCTTTCAGTCCTGCCATTCTTAGGACATTTTATGCTTCCTTGTCTCGTTATCTTCCTTATTATATACATTTCTTCAAACTCAGTTCTTTCAGTATCTTCTTACTCATTCTAAAATTTCCTTGGAAGTATATTTAGGTCTTGAGGCAGGCCTATTAATCCTAATATATTCCATTTCCTGGCATAATCTATGTGATCAAAGACCTTGCTGTAGTCACAATAATAGATGTGTAGGGTTGGAAGTGACATTGGAGGTCTTCTAATCCAATCCTCTGCCCAGGACAGTCCCAGACAAATGACCATCCAGCTGCAGGAGTTGGGCTGTTCTATTCCTTAATAGCTCTCATGGACAGGAAATTCCTCTTAATTTTAAATGTGGACCTCGGTTTTTAAAGCTTTTACTCATTAGTTCTTGTCCTACTCTCGGAGATAAGAAAAAAAGGGTAAGGTGAACTTTATTCTTAAATTATCTTACTCTTTCCGTTTTATCATTTCATGTATCTGTGTGTTTTCTGGAACCTAACTGGCTAGTTGACATATATTTATTTATACTTATTTATTTATTTAGGGCAAATAGTCCTCGCCTTATGAGCACAGTGGAACCCAGAATTTCAATCTTAAATCATTGGAATTTTAAGTCAGGTCTCTGTGTGACTAGACTTAATTTTATAACTAGTCATAAATTGAAAACTATGTATATAGGCAGCCAGGTTCAAAGGCTCTTGTTGGCCTATAGATAAGGTGACCAGACGTCCCAAATTTGGCGGGACAGACCCGCTTCTCCATTAGATATCCCGCCACCCGCCTTTTCTTCAAAATGTCCCGCTTCGGGCGCTCTGTACGCACTCAGAGGCGAGCGCCTCTGAGCCCCGGCTCGGGCGGCTCGGGCCTCGGAGGGGGGGCACGTGCACTCCGGCACGCCATGCACCTGCAGAGGGCGTCGGGGCACACTCCCCCCCCCCCCCGTGGGGCACTCTTTAAAGGCAGCGGTGGCGGCTCTCAGCACATGAGGGACAGCCTTCGGCCCAATGGTCAGGCGCACGGCTGCTGGGTCTGGCAGCAGCGCAGGAGGTGTCGGGCAAGCAGCGCAATGGCTCCGAGTGTGGAAGGCAAGAGTGATACGCTGGGACGCGGGGCTCGCAAGGGCCTGGCCCGCTCACCTGAGTGCCCTTCCCTGCACCGGGAAGCCCCTTGCGGGCCCCGCGTCCCAGTGTATCACTCTTGCCTTCCACGCTCTGAGCCATCGCGCTGCTCAGCCGGCACCTCTGCACTGCTGCCAGACCCAGCAGCCGCACGCCAGACCCAGCAGCCGCCCTGAAGGCCGTCCCTCATGCGCTGAGAGCTGCCGGATCGGTCCGCCGCCATTGCCTTTAAAGTGGCCCGCAGCGGCTGTTGGGAGCGCGCCCCTGCCCCGATACCCTGTGCGCAGGCGCGTGCGTGCGCACGCTCCCCCCCCCCCCCCCCCCCATCGACGGTGTCCCGCTTTGGGATTTTGAAAATCCAGTCACTTTACCTATAGAATTAAAACAGCATTGAAAGAATATAGTATAAAACCATAAAGACACATAGAACTGAGGAGAAAAATTCACTTAAATACCAACGATCCATTCCCCCAAGGATCATAAATCATTCTTCTTGCCTGTTTGAAAATCAGTTTTAGAGCTTTGCTAAAGAATTGCAAGGTTGGGACCAGATGGGAAGGATGGCATTCCAGAATGGCACCAAAGAAGAATATAAGATCTCACCTTTTAATGTTCCTCTCCAAGTATGGGTCTAATTTATAAAATCTTAAGCAAAATTTTATCTGTTTGAAGAATTAGAATAAAATACAGTAATGTGTACATTTGCTTCCACCCTCTTTTGAATTAAGAAATATGTATCAGTCTTTTCCAACTTTTATGCCATATGGATTGGTTCTATATTTGTTGACATAGAGTTCTTATCAGTTTAATTGCCTATTCTGTAGCTTTAAACAGTTCAGTGCCATTTTGTCTGTGACAGAAGTGTGACTGAAGCTTTGCCTGCTTTTTATGGGTCCATGATTATTTTGAGACTTGAATCAAATTGTCATGGCCAACATCTTGACTTGAGACACAGACACCCAATTCCATTTATGAAGTCTGTCAGTAGAGTCTCATTGTCTTCTCTTTTTTTTACCTCACCTGCCTAAAAATTCTATTATTATCATCATCAGTATTTCTGTGATATCCTTGATCTTCGTAAAAGGCACTTTCTTTTCATGTTATTTGTTGACATTCTTGATTGAAATATCTTTCATCAACCTGTCTTACTTAATGTCAAATATCTGCATTCATTTGTCATCATACATTCTTGTTACTCAAGGCTTTTATCCTTTGTTCCTAGTTGTCAGGGTTGCTTGCTTTGACATTCACTTCTACTTTTTTTTCTCTTAGAAGTTTAAGGAGCATTTTTTTTCCACTTCAGTTTTTGCAGATATCTCTTGTTTTAAAACCTCCAGCTTCTCTTTTGTATGAGAATAAATAAATATTCTGAAGCTGTTATTTCCATTGATCTGATCCTATGTTTTTCAAGTCAAATATTGCTGGCACCCTCCTATTTAATTTTCTCATTCATTTGAATTAATCTGTATTCAATTTCCTATTAATATCATGTTGCCAATTTTGCAACCAGGAAACTTTCCCCATGACCATGCTGTTGAGTTCTAAGTAACACCCCTAATGAAAGAAAACTCCAAGGCTTGAGTTTCCTCAAAATTCTATTTAATAGCAATGTCTTATTGACAGATCTGACCAAAACCCAAATCTGAAAGTTTCCAGGTTTTCCTCACCCAAAAGAAAGTTCAATTCCCTGCCCAGCACCCACATGTCCATCACATGGTCCAATCAGGCACCATCTCAACTGGAGATGCCTCTCAATCACCTCATCACAGCTGCAGGGCCAGTTGACCTTGACTTTCTGAGAAAGAATGTTATTATTGGTACATAGCACTCACACTCTGTAAAGTTTGAGTTTAAGAGTTTGAGTTTATTGTTTTTTTATACCGCCGTACTCCCGAGGGACTCAGGGCGGTGTACAGCCAAAACAAAAACAAATATAAAAATATATAAAAACACATATATAAAAGTTATATATTTTAAAAAGTATAATCCCCCCTCCCATTTTCCCACAGTAGAAAATGTGGCAGGCTTGAAGTCCAAAAGGTAAAAATGACTTCCAGGTCTGACGCATCAATTCCTGAAACTAAACAAACTGATGTTGGTGAAAGAGAAGGAACAAATTTCAGAAATTCAATTTTAAAATGCATTCCAGGTCTGATGTGAACTCATTCAGTCTTTGCAGATTCTTGCAATCTTTTTGCACATCCAGTAGTTTTAATGAATTAAGTAGGATTGAACCTGAAAAAGAGTTTGTTCTCCTTCTTCTCTTCTACAGGGTACCAGTTTCCCCTCAAAGCACCATTTTGCTTGTTCGTTGGTTAAATAGCAGCTTCTCTTGAAACAGAATTGTTCAAAGGCAGTGTGAGTCATGAATTACTGCCAGCAGAATGTTGACTTCCTACAAGCTCTGCATTGCAAAACCAATCCTGCTTTTGCTCTTGGCTCCAATGGGTGCAGAGTCAGAAAAAGTTGATATAGCCCTCAAAATGTGACATTGTTATCAGATACTCAAGAATCTACTGCTGTTAGCAGTTAATGAATTAGACTAGAGTGATCCAACTTCATAGTCAACCCTAACCACTGCAACTCACAATATGGTTTTGGACCCAGTTCTCACAATCTAATATATTGCAGGATTGCTGTTAGAGAGATATCATGAAGGAAGAACTATAGGTAAGCTGTTTTGAGCTCAAAGAAAAGATGGAATTTAAACCTAATAAATCCTGTGGAGGTGTCTAAGGGACTGGTGAACTAGAGAGATGGCTGCATTATTATTCAGATTCATTTGCTACCAATTCTTTTCTTAGCTTTGTTGTTACAGTTTTCAATTAAAAAAAAATAGTACTGCTGATAATTCTTTTAGGTGTCTATTGTTTGAACTTTATTGTCCACCACCCACTGTCACTTGTTTTGTGAGTGTTTTGCATCTAGATGTTGGGTACAACATAGTGTATATCAGTGGTAGTCAACCTGGTCCCTACCGCCCACTAGTGGGCGTTCCAGCTTTCATGGTGGGTGGTAGGGGTTTTGTCCAATACTGAAGCACTTTCCTTTTTTTAATTTAATTGACTTCCCTACTTTATAAATCACCATTACTGTGGAACCGGTGGGTGGTTAGAAAATGTTACTACTAACAGAGATACAAAAGTGGGCAGTAGGTATAAAAAGGTCGACTACCTCTGCTGTATACTGGGGGGTTGCATAACATTCTGAAGAGTAAATCATGATTTATAATCTGCTCTAACTGGGTTCATCAGACATACTAAGTCACCAAGAAACTACTCACATTTTCCAGAGAAGAGCCAAGAGAATCCACTTCAAGTAACAATAAAGTTTTAATGGAGTCCTGCAAGTTTATATTCAAAATTTGGAGACCCTGGGCTGTAATTCTTACCTAGAAATGCAAGGTTTCTTATAACTAAATATGTCTACTTAGAAGGCCACAAGATAAGAGTTGTGAAGCACATATAAAACAAAAAATAATCAATAGAACAGTTCTGGCAGTGATAAAATTTATTAAATGCACGGCACAGACAAGAGAGCAATAAAAAAGAAAAAAGAAGAAGACCCCAAACATTTTAACTGGAAGAAAGATAACTACTAGGAATAAATAAATAAGGATTGTACAGATACTTTATTTTTACATTCAATTTTAAAAGGTATGAATATCTTTTGCTCTTTCTTAAATATTCCACCTATATTTCAGGTACTACTTTTGATATATAAATAATAGTGTTGGTTATAGTAGCCTCAGTTAATTTGTTAATTTAGTTAGACATGCTTTGCACTTCTCACAATGCATTAATATATTAAATTACTGTAATGAGTCTTTTAAAATATTTGTATGTCTGTAAAGCATACCTGAGAACAGAGATGGTGAACCTTTTCAGCACTGAGTGCAGAAAGGGGCCACATTGCAGAAAAGCCAAACTTCCGGGTTCTGGGTCGCATGCGCACCCGACAATCAGCTAGCCAGCGTGCATGCGCACATCAGTTTTCAGCACTGCCACGCACGCAAAGGACATCTGATCATCGCACACGCATGCATGCCAGAAACCCAGAAGACAAACCAGCAAGGCTGCACATGCCAGGCGACATGGGTTCACATGCCACTTTGGACATGCATGCCATAGGTTCGCCATCATGGCCTTAGAAGATGACTATCCACTTTTGCTGTAAAGAAGGCGGAGCCTCCCGAGCCGACACAACCGGGCTCCCTAAACTGCAGGGACCCGGCTGGAATTCGCCTCCCCCGTGATTCCATAAGGAATCTAAGCCACCCCGGAGAGGTGGTGATTAGGAGATAAATCTTCGCTGGGTGCAGGGACCACGCAAGATCCCTGCCCGACACGAAGCAAAATCTCTGAAGGGAGACGAATCGCATCCCCCCCCCTTTCTGGAGGGTGGACCATAGGCGAAGGAGAATCTTTGAAACAAGAAAGGGAAAAATCTGCTGGAATACATCGGGAAGGTACTTTATTTGATCTCTGAAACACTCTGCTAAGAAATCTTTTTTTTTACCAAAGCTTTGAAGTTAAAGATAAGCGGCGAACTTAAATTGAAGTGTGAGATTTCTCAGCTTCACAGAATGTTTTGAAATGGCCGACTGAACTGATAATAGTTACTCTACGTTTGCGCTGAAAAGGATTGGATTATGACTGACTTTTCTAATTCTTTTTTTCTGTCTTTTTGGTTTATTTCACTGAAAACTTTGAAACTTGGAGCACTTCCACAATCCTATAATTATTTGGACACTCTATTGCGCATCTTTAAACTTAAATAAGGACCATATCTTATCTTTTTTTGTCTCTGTTTTCCTTCCAACAAAAAGGACTGAAACACTTTGAAACTATTTAAACTATTTCATACATCGTATCGCTCTTGGAAAAACAGTGGGCGGACATACATGAATAGATTTACTGGAAATATTGTCTAGAAACAAACTAACAGAGATAAACTAAGTGTTAACAAGGTAATTGGAGCTACTTTTTCCTAGTTTGCAGATTCGCCAAAATGTCTACGCACATAGATATATACACTCCAGAAAACCAGGAGCTTTTGGCTGAAATCTTGAGGGAATTGAGAGAATTTCGTGCAATACTCGACATTACACCAAGTGAAGAAATTGAACAGATTAGAGAAATTAAAGAAGAAAAGGAAAACGAGGTTGTTTGTGGACTGGATTTAACTGAAGACAAGGGAGAAGATCCAGGAGAGGAGATAAGACCAAGATCCCATCAGAAATTTGAATTTCAACCTGTCTGGCAAAAGGAAGGAAAAGGAGAACAAAAGATAGAGGAAATCACATCAGAGATACACTTGATATTTGAAAATATCAAATCAAATTTGAGGAAAAGAATTGGTCAGCACTATGATTGTACAGCTATACAGGATCACAATGTGCCAATGGAAGTTTATAAAGAACTTGAGAAGAGGAAAAAAAGCCGATGGAGAATGTGGACTTTAAAAGAGGCAAATTTAATTCATCCTTGGAGAGACAACGGCTGAAAAGAGGAACTTTTATCCCTTGATGAGAAATAATTAGGCTGGGTTTAAATTACCATCAAGGATTATTAAATAATTGATTGTTAGTAATAACTATAGATGCTTATAATAAGATTAGGTTTTTGATAATGATATATATTAGTTTATCTATAGATGGGGAATTGGGCTATTTAGATGGTTATAGAAAAATGATGTGTCAATGAATGATATATATCTGCTTATCTATAGATGGGGAGTTATGCTACTAAGATGGTTACAGAATACTCTTGGTAAAGGTTTTGTTAATGATATACATTTGTTTATCTATCGATGGGAAATTATGCTATCTAGATGGTTATAGAAAGATTATGTGTTAGTGAATGATATATATTTGCTTATCTATAGATGGGGAAGTATGCGATTAAGATGGTTATAGAATACTATCACTCTTGGTAAATGATCAATCAATTAACAACTACACAAAATTTTAGATAATTATATGGAATCTATAGAGATATGAGGGGATTAAATAAGGGATATTAATAGTAAATAGGATTTAAAGATATTATTAAAGAAAAAATAGATTGAGGCTAGAATACTTGATAAGACTTGTGGATACTGATATTGAATCACAGGATAAATTGTTAGATTTAAAATTAATAAAATGAGATAATCCATGAATAATAACCACTTCTGGAAGGCACAGAATTTATGGATACCCGATTAGGCCTTCTTATATTTAAATTTATTTAAATCTACTTATACTGTTTTTGGTTCTTTTTTGTTTGGTTTTATAAATAGAACATTATTATACAATTAGGCTTTACTTAAAAGGGTATTAAAACAACTAGCAAGATTTGGGACTGAGACATAAGAATTGTAATAATCGATATGAAAATTGAGCGATAAACCTTAAATCTGAAATTATAAATACCATCAACACAAAATAGAACTGGCTCCGAGGCCGAAATACACCAAGTAAATGAGACGAAGAGTGTGGAGTAGAAAGGTAAGGGAAGAAGAGAGAGAAAGGAGAGAGGGCAAAGAGGGGGAAGAGGAGAAGAGAAAGGAGGAGTGGAAAGGGGAGAGAGGAGAAGGAGAGAGGAAGGGGAAGTAGAGAAGGGAAGGGCGTCAGAGGGAAGAAAGGAGGTAGGGAGGAGGAGGAGAGAGGGGAAAGAAAATGATGGGTAAGGCACAAATATGGTGTATGGAGAGCAGAAGAGCCCTCTGGGAGTTTTCTGGGTGTTGATGGTAAAATGAAATGATGGTAAAATGGAATGATGTAAACATTTAATAATATAATATGATGTTGGCTAAGTAACAGTATATATGTTGTTATTTACTGTGAAAACCAAAAATAAAATAAAAATATCTATTCAAAAAAAAAAAAAAGAAGATGACTATCCACTTTTGCTGTAATCTATACAAATTATGCCCTGATGTTTTTAACATAGCATTGCAATATAATTGGAGTATTTATTCATATATTTGTCTTGCCTTGGAGGATTTAAGGACAAAATTTTAATTTAAAATTGGTATTTTGTAATTACCGTATTTTTGAGTATAAGACACAACAGAGTATAAAATGCACCAAGGGTTTAAAAAGGCAAATAAAAAAAAGTTTTTGCACTCTACAAACCTCCCAAAAACGGCCTGTTTTTTGTGAAAATAGGCCCATTTTTGTTTTCAAAAAAAAAGAGCATGGATAGCTCTTAGGAGGTTTGCAGAGTGAAAATGGGCCCTTTTTTTGTCCAAAAAAGGGCATGGATAGGCTTTAGGAGGCTCATAGAGTGCTCCTGGGAGCTGGGGTGTGTGTGCAAAATTGAGCTCATTTCTACCCTCCCCAGCCCCCAGGAGCTCTCTGAAATCCTCCTACAAGCTATGCATGACCATTTTGGTGAAGGGGATGGGGTTTCAGGAGGCAAAAAAAATGCTGTATTCAGTGTATCAGGCGCACCCAAATTTTCAGCCTCTTTTTTGAGGAAAAAAGATGCGTCTTATACGCCGAAAAAACGGTAGTTCCTTCAATTAAGCAATACCATCTCTTGGGACTTTGGAAGTGCACTTTCTATGTTGCAGCACTGTCCTTTGGAATGAGATTTCCCCCGAGATCTGAATGGCCACCAGCCTGCTGATTTTTTGAGAGTGCCTGAAGACACAGCTCTTCACCTGGGCCTTTGGTGGAGTAACTGAAGCCTCCTTTTAAGATAGATTATTTTTGTTCTCCTGGTTTGTTATTCTGCCATCTGTATCCATTTTTTTGTTTCTTACTGCTTTTATTGTCTTGTTTCATTTTTTAAAATCATTTGTAAACTGCTCAGAGTTGCAGTATATTGGGCAGTATATTAAGAAGTTACATTTTTAAAGAACTCTATTCAGTCAAACCAAAGTCTAGCTTATCCCATATTCTGATCCCATATTAGCCAATCAGATACCAATGAAAAGACAACAAGCAAATTCATTCATTTTTGTCTTGATAGAAAAGAGGCATATGGTTGTGTTTTTGAAAACAGCATATGCCAGGTACATAGTAAGATGCCATTGTCTACCCACAGGACATACATGTGCATATGCTACTGTAAATATATAGTATATGTATATATTTAAATGTGATTGGCAGGCATTCTGTAAGCTAAGCATTCTTTTCAAGAACAATTTCCCCCTATGCCTGAAGAGAAAAGTTTTCAATCAGTGTGTGCTACCTATGTGATTAAAGAGAAGGACAAAATAAACACATACTATATTCTAAAAAAAAAGCTGAAAGAAATATGACAAGTAAAAAATATGTCAGTAAAGATTTACAGTTCTATATACTTATCTAATGCAAATGTCATAGAAATATGTATATACATTAAAATACATTTATATGACTATCTTTTTTTTTAATTTACTGTATCTATGTATATAAAAATGGCTGTGTCTATATGTTCCAGCATAACTCTGGAACACCTCAAGCAATTTCAACCAAACTTGGTACATGGATGACTTACTCTCTGGAAAAAAAATACTGTGGGGGTAAGACACCCCTGACACCCTTTGGGGTGTTTGTTCTACTAACATACAGCCTGTTGTGCCTTAAAATGGCTTCTTCTGCACAGCACAGTGGAGTCGCCATGGTAATGGCTTCACAGTACTCCACAAGATGGCTCCCTCTGGTAAGGGAGAAAATCCAATATTAAAAATTACATTTGGTCTGGACATTTTCCCCCTATAAATAAATACCCAGGCAACACCGGGTTATCAGCTAGTTTTGTATAAATGAGTCCCGTGTTTTATTATACTTGTCTATACAAAGTCTATGTCTCTGTGCAATCCTCTCATAAGTAGCAAGTGGAATCAGATCTTCAATCCATTGAATAAATAGAGTCATACATTTATCTTCACAGTTCTGCCATATCAGTGTTTTAGCTATAGTAAAGGCACGGAAATCTATTTACAGGGTCTGGTTGTAAGATCCCATGTATTAGGTAAGCTGTTCAAAAGACTTTTGAAAATGTTAGCTTTTGTGACACAATCATACAGTATTTATATAATCCACTGCTTTTTCACGAAACTTGGTAAGAATAGGACACTTCGAAACATATATTTTAAAGAAGCATTGTACTTATTATGCCTCCAACAAAATGCTATTTTTACAGTCCTTTTCTTTACAAATATAACAGATTCCAATAACGTAGCAGTTTATTTTACTCTCAGCATTCAGCAGTGCTTTCTCTTGTTATTGTTGGGCTAAGTCAGTTTTACAATTTTCACCCATCGGCTGGCTTCCATATTTGATCTGATTTCAAACTGGGATACTCACTGGTCTTCTCCCATTGAAGGCTACATTCCTTAGGTGGCTTTGATGATTTGTTTGCTGCTTTTCTCAGGCTGTCATCGAAGTGCCACACTACCAAATTGAGATGGAGTCCATAAATTTTACAACATTAGCATCTCTCATCCTTGCATGCCAACTGCGACTGTTGGGAATTGTAGCTTAGCAACGATTGGCAGAGTGTGTGCATGCTGCCTTCACAAGGGATGGACTGGAATAATAGGCCTGCCATACTTTGTATAATATGTTTTGTTCTTTAAAATTCAGAAGTGCTCTTTAAAGTGCACTTTCTCTACTCTAAATAGTGTAGACATACACATGTTTAATGATACCTTTCCTTTGCACTTTATACTTTTAACAGGAAGGGGAGAGGTATGTATAGCTACAGTGCTTTGACCATAGGAAAAGGATTAGATCAACATTAGACCAAAAACCAAGAAGAAAATAATACTCCAATCAAGGAACTCAGACAAACAAGCTAACAGTAAACAACAATTCAATTGAGGAACCACCAACACAGTGGTGGGTTGCAGGCAGTACGCCCCAGTACGGGCATACCGGAGCCTGCCCGGAGCACCAGATACCGTTCCTGTATGGTGCTCCAGAGGGCCCACCCACCTGCCGGAGTTCCTACCAGTCTTTTAAGTCTTCAGCGCTTCCGCACATGCACGCGGTGCTTACAGCGCCTGTGCGACGTTCCGCTGAGCAGCTGGATCATCATAGAGGCGCTAAGACACATGCGTGTACTGCGCATATCCATGTGGATGCCACCGGGCCCATTCCAACCGTTCTGGTTGGAACGGGATCCGGAACCCACCATTGCACCAAGACCACTCCCACCAATAGGGCAAGTCAATTCATATAAATAAAAATGTAACTATGAGTTTGTTCAAAACCGCTAATCTCAGAAACTACTGCACCAATCGCCACCAAATATTCACACAACGTTCCTTACAAGTGCAGCACCAATGATACGTACAGATTTTGTGGATGGCACACCGGTGCCAGGTACACGTCACACAAATGTAAAACTGCAGCTCTTCTGTGTGTTTCCCTCACTCGCTCACTCGCCCCCCTCCCCTTCGCGGCCCCTCTCACCCGGCCGCTTTTCAACTCATGTCACTTGCATGAGTGGTGGAGCGGTCTGCGTCATATCCGCGACGGTCGCCGCCTCAGCAGCCTCTCTCTCCTCCGTAGGTAGGTAGGTAGGTAGGTGGATAGAGAGAGGGAGGGAGAAATACGGTAGGTAGGTAGGTAGGTAGGTAGGTGGATAGAGAGAGAGGGAGAAATACAGTAGGTAGGTAGGTAGGTAGAGGGATAGAGGGAGAAATACAGTAGGTAGGTAGGTTTAACCAGACTGGACCACAGCAACGCATGGCTGGGATAACTAGTAGTAGCATATAAAAAATGAGAACAAATCCCACCTAATCCTAGCACCTACTAGCACTGATGATGTTATCTAGTTTGGTAATAAAACATCTGCCAGAAAAGGACTAAGAGACCCTGAAGGATGCAACTTAGGAAAATAACTTCCCTAGCATGAAAAGTATCTATTTACACAATATCTATACATATGTTTTATTGCCATTAAATATTATAACAGTGAGGAGAGTTAATCCTTTCCTAACTATCATCCCTTCCCCCTTGAAATCTACTCTCCTATGCTGAAGTTTAAATTAAGGAGGAAAAAATCTATAAAAACATGTACTAAATTTAAATGCTGAGCCAGGAGTAATGTTTATAGGAGTTCGCAAGCTAAAGGAATAGGAGGGTTAATGAGAGTTAAGTTTAGGATTTTTTTAAATTTCTGAATTGGGTTGATAAATGATGGGTTTTCTACATGTCCCAATCATGGGGAAAGTATGCCTAATATTTTTCTTCCCACCTGAGAATTTGTCATCCCTGGCACTTTAATTGGAAGGAATGAGCTGGAGGTAAGGTACCCAACACTGGGAAATAGATTTAAATAAAAACATCAGGAATACATACTTAATACTTATGCATCTTTCCTCGGAATACAGTCTTTTCTGATGTGGTGAACAGCATTGCAGGATACTATTCTAGGTTATTTTGACATTTACTTTATTTATTATAGCAGAGTTCTGCAACACACAGCCATATGTTGCTTCCAGGCCCTTTATGCTGGCCTGTGACCAACATTCAGCAATAACCTATTTTAAAAAATGAGCATAATTATTTCCATATTTGAGGAACAATGAAAGTGAAGACATCATTTTCCCAAAACAATTATTGCATTAATGAAACATTTTAGAAATTTAAAAATAAAATTGAAGCTGAAACTCCTGTCCCTATTCTTCTCATGGTGTTGTTGTTATCCCATTGTAGTTTTCATCAAGCAACACGTTTTTAATTGCAAAATCTACAAAATACCTGCATCTCTTTCAAATAAGCATGGTGATATTTGCATTTTGTAAATGTATTCCTTTTAAAATGATCCTCAATATGGAACTTGGAAGTTTTTCCTTATATGCTGAGCTGATGTTTTAAGCAAGTTCCTTTTGCTAGCCAAATACCAGCAATTTCTATCCCAAGTATCACCTTTAGATAATAAAGTCCATTTATCATTTAGCAATAGTACTTAGATTTATATACCACTTCACAGTGCTTTCCAGCCCTCTCTAAGTTGTTTACAGAGTCAGCATATTGCCCTCAACAATCTGGGTCCTTATTTTACCCACCTCAGAAGGATGGAAGGTTGAGTCAACATTGAGCCTGGTGAGAATCGAACTGTCAAACTGCAGGCAGCTGGCAGTCAGCAGAAGTAGCCTGCAGGGCTGCATTTTAACCATTGTGTCACCACCACTTCAAGCAAGTAATGCCATTTTATACATGCATAAAATCCTGCTCATCATTTTATGCACACATTTTGTATGTGCAAATGACAAATAGTATTTTACATGTATAATATGGTGTTATATACAAATCAACTCCTTATTTTCCGCTTTAATGTACATTCCCCCCACCCTTTTATCCATTAAATTGAGGGTTTCTGATTTTTCTTTCTCCCATGCTAGAACAGTGTGCATTTTGCTACCAGCTGTGTTTCCAATATAATTTGGAAAGATTCAAAAGTTTGCAATTCATTTGGGAGACATTCATTTACACTGTCCCAATAGAATAACTTGCATGAGGCAACAGACTAGTAAATTTGCATAAGTGCGTCTTTTTGAGGAATATTTTTCACCATACTGTATCAATAGTTGTTTATTGGAATAATTCAAGTATTTGGAATATTTCAGTAAACCATAATTTGATTTCCATGGGGTTACATTAGAAAATTGGACCATGTGACCTCCTGGTTCAGAAGTTGAGCCAGGATTAAATGTCTAAACCAGTGATGGCGAACCTATGGCATGTGCGGTAGAAGTGGCACATAGAGCCATATCACCTAGCACGCATGGTGTCACCTGTTCATCTTCTGACGATCAACTGGCTTCCCTACTTGCGGCAGTGCCAGAAACTGGATGAGTTGGTCTTCCATTTTCTGGCGTGAGCATGTGTGCCAGCTAACTGATGGTGTGCGCATGCACACCAGTAACTGGAAGACTAGCTGGCCGGAAACTAGAAATGCATTTTCTGGTGCATACATGCCCCCCGGGCAGCTCCTCTTCCGGGTTACGGCCCACACAAATGTGCACACTCTCTATTTGGCACTCAGTGCTGAAAAGGTTCGCCATCACTGGTCTAGATTGTTCCTGCAGAATTATTTAATCAAAATGATGAAAGTGTGATTTTATTGCAGCAAAAGATCTACTATTTTGTACCTATATTGTGTAGATCAGGGGTCTCCAACCTTTGCAACTTTAAGTCTGAAGGACTTCAGCTCCCAGACTTCTCCAGCCAGCTTTGCTGGCTGGAGAATTCTGGGAGCTGAAGTCCTTCAGACTTAAAGTTGCAAAGGTTGGAGACCCCTGGTGTAGATCACATACAAATGGGATAGAACTTATGTTACAATATTGCTTTTGTCATTTGCTTCCTTTCCCTCTGTCAGAGCATCTCTGATATATATATATTATTGAGAAAGGATTTTTTTTCCCTGGTTCCCATGAGTTAGTTGTGGATACTTGACAACTGCAGTTTCCTAGTCCCTGCAGTTTTCTTGGCAGGGACTTTCAGAAGTTGTTAGCCATTGCTGTACCTCCTTCCTAGGACTCAGAGGGAGTGACTTGAGGTCACCCATCTGATTTCATGTCTAATCGGTACTAGGACTCATGATCTCCTGGTGTCCAGCTGAAGCCCAGAGATGAAACAGTGAGTTCCAATTGATTCCAGTCCTTTATTCACTTACACCTAATAGATAGAATCTTGCCAAACTAAAGCTATACCTCTCTAAGCTATAATGTACCCTGAGCAGAAGTGGGATTCACTTACCTTCCTTAACGGTTTGCAAATGTGAGTGCGCTCGCATGTGCCTCATCTACTCATGCACACTACCTTCTGGGCATGCGCAGTGCTTGCGCATTACATGAGGGCAGGTGGATAGAGCCTTCCGCAGCTGCTGATACTGGTTCGCCCAAACCGGAGAGAACTGGCTGAATACCACCTCTCACCCAGTGGTGGGTTTCAAATTTTTTAGAACCTACTCTGTAGGTGTGGCCTATTTTGTGGGCATGGCTTGGCAGTCATGTGACAGGGTGGGAGTGGCCATCTTTTAAAATGTGGTGAAACTCATTTAACAACGCTCTTGCTTAGCAACTAAAATTTTTGACTCAATTGTGATGATAAATTCTTTGTTTCTTTCCTTCCTTCCTTCTTTCCTTCCCTTCCCTTTCCTTTCCTTTCCTTTCTTTCCTTTCTTACTTTCTGCCTTCCTTTCCTTCCCGTTGGGTCACTGGCAGCGGCGGGGCAAATTTACTTCCAGGTACGCCGGTGGAACCCCCTCTCACCGGTTCTCTAAATTTCACCAACCGGCTCTCGCGAGTAGGTGCGAACCTGCAGAAACCCACCACTGCTCTCACCCCAAGGGGTTCTAGGGTGTGATTACTCTGAACCTCTTTTTCCTTCCCTCTTCCAGCTTGGGACCCTGCAGTCTCTTGATCTGTCTCTTGGGAAGTTCTCAGTTGGCAAAATCCTTCCCTTCTTTTGTTGCAGGTGCACTTTCCATCACATCCTCGTTTCTCGTTTGATGCTTCAATCACTACACTAAACTGGCTCTCTGAGGAAGGATTAGAGGAAGAAAATAGTTATTTGTCAGCAGGTTTACAACTCTTGCATTACATTAAAAAAACCAACAACCTAGCATGTAGATAGAGAAAGCAATTTTCTGGATCATATTGCTTTGGGAAATATATTTGTCAATGGAAAGGTTTAAGGTGAAACAGGAACCTACAGGCTGGTAGAAAGAAGGCATGCCTGAAATCAATTAGTGAAGGAGTCTGCATGTCAATTTAGAGCTTTTCTTACTTTGTTCTTGCAGGGAGGCGGAATGAGAGATTTCAGAGTCGGTCTCACCACAGCAACAGAGTTTATATGTTCAAGCCCTGCGATTAATTAACAATTTTAAGCCTGCCTTTAAGGATCGCTTGGTTTTGCCTCAAGAAATTCTGATGGATTTCCATTAAATATATGAGGCTGCAAATATAGAAGAGCAACAGTTCTTTATTTTAAAAATGGCCCTTCTGAGCCCAGACCAAAGATCTTGTCTGATCCAGCCATCTGCCTCCCACCAACTACTTCTGGGAAACATTCATTCAAATAAACACACCTTGAAAATAGCAACTGCCCGCTCTAACAAACCATGAAGTTGTGAGTGAGGCAAACTTTGAATGAGAAGCCATATGCTTGCAATTTATACTGTTTATGTTGTAGCTATAAAGATAATGCAGTGCAAGTGGAAGCCATATGCATGCCATGTGCCATCCACATTATAACTGGAAGTACAGTATTGTCAGTCGAGAGATATAAATTGTCCACAACTCAGTGCATGAGCAGGCCTGAAACATGATCTTGCAAGTAACCTTTACCTTTCAAGATTAGTGCAAAAGGCGTTTTTTGGTGTCCCCTGCCTATATTAAGCACTAGCTGTACCCGCCACGCGTTGCTGTGGCCAGGTTTGGTTAAATGAAAAAGTTTCCCTCATAGACCCTCTCAGCGACTCCCTTCCTTCTCTGCCTCGGTTTCCCCTCCCTCTCCCTCCCCTCCCTCTCTTAGTCTACCTACCTACCTACCTACCTACCTACCTACCTACCTACCTACCTACCGTATTTCTCCCTCTATCCCTCTACCTACCTACCTACCTACCTACCGTATTTCTCCCTCTATCCCTCTACCTACCTACCTACCTACTGTATTTCTCCCTCTATCCCTCTACCTACCTACCTACTTACCTACCTACCTACCTAGAGAGAGAGGAGAGAGAGGCCGCTGACTTGGCAACAACCTTGTTGGGGGTGGAGAGTTGGCGGAGGGGGGGCGGTGGTGGTGGTGGTGGCAGAGGAGAGGCCGCTGACTCAGCAGCGGCCTTGAGGGGGGGAATTGGAGGAGGGGGTGGTGGCAGTGGTGGCGGCGGCGGAGAGGCTGCTGACTTGGCAGCGCCCTTGTGGGGGGGGAGTTGGTGGAGGGCAAGGCGGCGGCAGCGTTGCCAGTGGCAAGGTGGGAGTGGCCGGAAGCATCCGAAGGGTGAGGTAGCGGTGGCGATGTTGCCAGTGGTGAGGTGGGAGGGGCGGAAGGAGGCGGGGGGCGAGTGAGTGAGTGAGGAAAACACACAGAAGAGCTGCAGTTATACATTTGTGTGCCATGTACCTGGCACCGGTGTGCCATCCACACAATCTGTACGTATCATTGGTGCTGCACTTGTAAGGAACATTGTGCGAAAAGTTGGTGGCGATTGGTACAGTAGTTTTGGAGATTAGCGGTTTTGAACAAACTCATAGTTACATTTTTATTTATACAGATTTTGCGCTAGAGTATGGAGAGCAGTTTTTCATGCCATCTCCACCTTTATAGGATTCCTTACCAAGAAAAAGTATGGCCATGTTTGATCCCTCAGGTCTGGTATAAATGAATAAAGGATTGATTGGATAATCTGAGCTCAAATAGTTTGGAGAGTGAAAAGAAAAAAGAAAAGAAAGAATAGACAAAGGGAAGAGGCAATTTCTTGTGGGGTCAGAAATGTAGGCAGGAAATAGACATTGGCAATTGTTGATAAAAAGGAAGGAAAACTGTGCTACCTGCAAAATGTGGGCAAGAGGAAAGAATAGAACCATGAACACTTGTTGGCCCCTGTCTGAATCCATTGGGGTGTGTCAGGCCCACAAGAATAGAAGGAAACAAGTGCCAATTTTATAGACACATTCATTCATTCTTGGATATTGATGTGTGTCACATTAGTCCTTGAAACTTTGATGTAAATAACCTTTCTATTAAATGTAGCCCAGTTCAATTTGCTTGTAAGTATCCAGGATGTGATTAGAAAGGGAAAAAGGTAGAGTATCAACTAGAATGGTACCTACAGCTCTTCCTCAAGTGTTTATTCCAGATTTTCAATGGCAGTCATTCTCCTGATGCTTCAGAAGGAGCAGTACAAGAGAGGCACTTGTGGCTTTTCTCTCTTCTGTCTTTGTCTCTCTCCAAAGAGAGAACATTGATCACGGACAGCCATGTTTCTAAATTTATTTATTCGTAGCCATTTATTTCAGTTTCCTGTGGCACAGTTCAAAAGAAATGATTCCAATCATTTATGAGTTTTCTTACACTGCAACAGTCCATCACCCCGTACTGAAAGGGTGTAGCTATGGCAACAGCAGAGGCAAAGATAGATAGATGACTACTTGGTGTTAATTACATCATAGGATAACTGACTACATCAATAGAGCTAATCATCTCATCCAAACTGGGCTTGCTGGATGTGCCAGGGAAAAAAGGGGGTGGAGGCAGATATCCTTAGCATTACTGCCACTTGCTTTTTCTATAACCTCCTATTCCCCTTTGAAAATTCTTTCTTCTTGCATAATTCTCTGACTTGTGCCTATCAATTTTTACCTTTCTACCTAGAAATAGATATGCAGATAGAAATGTGGGTTTTAAATAGCAACCCAAAGGTCGAAGGTAGCATTCATTGTAACATGTGCCTTCTTTTATCTGCTTCCTCAGATTCTCTCTCCCCCCCACCACCCCCAGTGCAAAGTAACAGCATAGATACACATATGTGCTGGAGAATCTTACTCAGCAGGTCACCCACTCCCACATACTTGTGGAAAAAAACATACTTTGGGGGAGGGAACCCAGATCTTTAAAAGCAGGCAGGCTAAGTGGCTCTTGAGATAAGGAATGCTTCTTCAAAAGGCAGGAGCATTTGACATACCCTACCTGTAGCCTTTGCCACCTTTAATTTTTCCCTTGAATTACTACCTATCGGTCTCAAATGTGCGTTTTCAAAAGGACTGCTTTTTTCCTTGAGGAAGAAGAACAAAATGTTTTGTTTCTCATCGAAGAAGCTTCATTAATTGTGATAATGGGGTGAGTAGATGGAAGTATAGGTAGTGACAGTTGAGATTGGATGGTGGTGGTAGGGGGAATGGAAGGATATGTTCTAACCAGATTATGGGGGTAGGTGAGTGGAAAGATTGTACTTCTTTGTAGTCATCTGCTCATCGGTATTCTCCTGAGAGCTACTGAGGCCACTTGGGAGTTTATCTTTGCCCTCAGGGTCGTCTGAATCAGAGTGCAAACAGTTCAGAGGTGGGTTGCTCCTGGTTTGGTCTGGATCAGATGAACCAGTAGTAATGGCGGCAGAAGACTCCACCCACCCACCAGAATGCTTTTGTGCATGCGCAGAAGCATTGCGCGCGAGCACAAGCACAAGCAAACTGGTAGCGTCGGGATTTGCAACCCACCTGTGAAGCAGTTGTGAAATGGTCTTGGAACTGTTGCAATAGCTGCATTGTAAACTGGAGTGGTGTCTTATCCTTTCCCCTCAGTTGAGAGAGGGCTGTTCAATGTTAACATAAACAGCCTCTTTTATCCCTCTTCCAAACCAAAGATTCTCTCTATCCAAAATGTGGTTTGATTAGGTGCCTACTGTCCAAAAAAAGTAGGATGTTGGACTTTGATTCTGAGGTCCAGCCTAGATAAACCACAAATTAAAAGTCAACATTTCCTTGCACTGTTCAAATGTATAGCAATACATGTCATTTAGGGTACTTTGTGGATATTGCTTTTGTTCTCAGCTTTCCCCAGGTCAGATCTGCTGATCTGTTAAGTCCCCTGTTAAGTCATTTTAAGAACTTTTGCCTACTGATCACTCATCAGTTATTGTCTTTGGCCAAAGACCCCAGCTTCAGGGTTACTATAACATGAGGACCGTATAAATTTGGTACAGGAGTGGGTTTCACATTTTGTTACCCTCAGTTCGCCACGTGCGCACTTGCTCACTTTGCGGGTGCACATGCCCCTTTCACACATGCGCCTGGCATTCTGTGCATGTGCTTTGGTTGTGGTTGTGCCTTCCGCGCATGCGCCTGGTCTCGAAAACGTGCCTAAATAGGACAGCACAGAGACTGGGTGGGTGGGAGGGCCAACCTGCAATTTCTGCTACTGGTTTGGGTGAACCAGATGAATACCTCCTCTGATTTGGTAGCTATGATATACTTCATAAGGCTCACAGACAAATCACAATATTTGAAGCTGGCTACATTGATTCATTTTTAAAAATATGGGAAGAATTTGTATGCTCTCTTCAGGTACAGATGATATCTAGCAGTGGTGGGTTTCAAAATTTTTTAGAACCTCTTCTGTAGGTGTGGCCTGCTTTGTGGGAGTGGCTTGCCGGCCATGTGACTGGGTGGGAGTGGCTTGGCAGTCATGTGACTGGTAGGTGTGCTGGTCATGTGACTGGGTGGGTGGGGCCAACGTTTAAAATGTGGTGAAGCTCACTTAACAACGCTCTTGCTTAGCAACCAAAAGGTTGGCTCAGAAACTCTGGCATTTGAAGCACGCAAGTCTTAAAGCCGTCAAATTACAAGACCCTTGCACCCCTAAAAAAACCACCAGGGGTGTTCAAACTTGACAGCTTTAAGACTTGTGGACTTCAACTCCCAGAATTCCTCCTCTCGCTCTTCATCTTGATGATGAGCGGACGGGTGGGGGGAGCTGGAACCGGTTCTAAACGGCCTTGTAGATTTGTGGAACCTCTTCTGTAGAAGAGCTTAGAACTGGCAGGAACCCACCCCTGATATCTAGGCTATCACTCTAATCAGAATTTTCAGATTAGGAGAAAATAAAGTCCACCTGTGATATTTGGTTATCTGATCTGTGCAGCAAAAAATTGAGCAGACTGCAAACTGTTTGTTGCCATCAATTGGTTAGCCAGACTCTTCCAGCCTAGATCTGGTAGTCCTAAAAACGTGACTCTGCATTTTATTCGCTTAAATAATATAATGTCCTTACTCTATAACTTTGTAAGAACTAAAAATATTGTTCAGTGCTAGCAGAAATCAGAACAAAACAGAATACACTCCCACTGCCACCCAAAATCTCAAAAATATTCAGAGAGAGGACATCTTAAAACAGCAGATGTCAGCTGTGATGATTCACTGGTCAAGTGTAAAAAAGGAAAAGTTTAAAAAAAATAGTGCAAGCAGTTATAATTTGCAAAACAAACCGGAATCTATGATGTAAAGACATAAGTACCGACACAGAAAAAGGACAAGAAAAGGTGATGTGAAAATATTAATCAGTAGCTTACATGCTTACATTCAAATGAGAAGCTATGAACCCAAGTGAGAAACGTATAGTATATTATTGCATGTAGTGAAATCATATTCTACCTTATTTGAACACAAAGGTGTTCCAAGCGGATTGAAAGAGCATTGGTCCTTCTGCAACTGATAGACCTCTCTACAGGGGTGGGCTGCTGGGAGTTCGCATGGGTTCGGGCAATTCTCTAGCTAGGATTCTGCCCAGTTCTGTGAATCCCAAAATTCCACCCCTGGCTGGCCACGTCCATCCTGCCCTTCCACCCCACCCATCCCAGGAGTCTCCATGTGGCCTGTTCATCATGCCAGGTAAGTGAAGGACTCATGTGGAGGCTCGGGGAGGGAGGGAGAAATGGGCCTAGTGGAGGTTCCGGAGGTTGGGAAATTGGCCTGTTTCCAGCCTTCGGAGGGTCTCCGGAGCCCAGGGGAAGCAGTTTTTGCCCTCCCAGAGGATCGAGGAAGGCCTCCAGAGCCTGGGGAGGATGAGAAATGTCCTTCCCATCATGGTTCAGGAGGCCGACTAGGCCATGCCAATATGGCCACACCCAACCAGCAACGGGGCAGTGATCCCGTTGCTGCAATTTTTGAAGCCCACTCCTGCCTCTCTATAGTAGTCAATACCAGTGATCATGGTAGCCTTCTGGAGCTCCTGCAACCACTGAGGAATGGCAACATGACTGTTCCTTCCTGAGTGAACAAGTCCATTTGGTAGAAGAGAGAGAAGAGAAGTCGAATCCTTGTTAGCCATTCCAAAGAATTTCCATCTTTGAATAGTGCTTTAAATTCTTCAAACTCTCTTGTTCTTCCTTAGAAATAGGAAGGGGATTGATTCACCCCACAAATTATACAATACAATACAATACAATACAATACAATACAATACAATACAATACAATACAATACAATACAATACAGTAGCAAAGTTGGAAGGGACCTTGGAGGTCATCTAGTCCAGGAATCTTCCTAGGCAGGAAGCCCTATACCATTTCAGACAAATGGCTATCCAACATCTTCTTAAAGACTTGCATTCACAACTTCTGGAGACAAGCTGTTCCACTGGTTAATTGTTCTAACTGTCAGGAAATTTCTCCTCAATTCTAAGTTGCTTCTCTCCTTGATTAGTTTCCACCCATTGCTTCTTGTCCTGCCCTCAGGTGCCTTGGAGAATAGTTTGACTCCCTCTTCTTTGTGGCAACCCCTGAGATATTGGAAGGCTGCTATCATGTCTCCCCTAGTCCTTCTTTTCATTAAACTGGACATACCCAGTTCCTGCAACCGTTCTTCATATGTTTTACTCTCTAGTCCCTTAATCATCTTTGTTGCTCTTCTCTGCAGTCTTTCTAGAGTCTCCACATATTTTCTACATTGTGGCGACCAAAACTGGATGCCGTATTCCCGTATTGACTTTTTCCTTCTTCCTGTTTTATATCTACATAAAACCATGGGGTAAATCATTTGTCAGTTTTTGATGAGATTTCACCAAAATGCTGATGATCCAGTAATACTGCTGTACTCCCTGCCCAGCAGGAGATTCTGTAGAGTAGCTGACCCGGTATTCTCTTATGATCTGAATAGAGCAAAACAAACTCAAATTTAATCCCAGTAAAGTAGATTAGTTGTTTATTCTAAAAACACCTAAAACCAACAATTCATCTTTGTTGTCAAGGATAGTGATAGCAGTGTCTTGCTTTCCCAGAGGAACTGGTCCAGAATCTGGAGATTCATTTGAATTCATGGCTCTTGCTGAAAACTATTGCACCATGTGCTGTGACAACTGTCACTCATTATTTCACACTGAGTTACTGTAATTACTTGGGAGGACCTACTTAGAAAAGTGCAGCTACCTGACTGCTGATGGAGTTGGAGCCAGCCGCTTCCCAGCTCCAGTCAGCTTGCTGTCTGACAGACGTGGGCGAGCGAGCGAGGGGGAGTGGTTCAGGGGTGTGGCCAGCTTGCCGGTACTACCAGTTCAGAGAGCTGGCCCTGATTTTTACTACCGGTTCAGTCGAACCAGTCTGAACCAGTAGGAACCCACCTCTGAGTTGGTCCTACTTTAGCAGTTATTACAGATATCATCTGAAAACTGCATTGGCTACCAATAAGTTTACAGGTAGTATTCCAAGCGCTATTTATAATTTATAATGCTTTTCTTGACTCTGGTCTGTAGTTTTTATGATCTGATCTGAATAGAATATTTCCTTCCTGCAACATGCTATGTGGTAAGGTTTGCTGCTGATTCTCTTTTTCCAGAGAAAACCACAAAACCAAGGCATTCTTTCTCCATAACTTCCCCAAGGCTTCCACTTGATGTTAATGTAAGAAAAGTCCCCTTCTTACAATCAGCAGAAGAGTGCTTTACCAAATGCTCGATGGATAGGCTGAAAAGAATACTGCCTATTTTGTCCCAGGGGTGTGTGGTGTAACAGCTTCATGCCGCTAGGTCTAAAGTGAGTAATTTATGTTGATTTTATAGTTAGGAAATTTTAATGTTTTATTATGTGAATGAGTGCTGGGGGCGATAAATAAATAAATAGAATAACAGTTCTATTTTTGTGTGGTACAATTAAAATAAATATAGATATATATTTATATTCTAGGAATCCCTTCCAGGCAGACAGAAACTGGACAATTTATCCCAAAAGAGATGACTATGTTGTATAAACAAGTTCATTATAAAATCTCATTAAGCAGCTCAATACTTTTTAAAAAAACAAAAAATAAATAAACAAATCCTCAGACTGCTCTTGTAGTTTAGTTGCCTTCCCACCACCCAAACTTTATTATTTTTTTCTGTTACAGACTCCAGAACATTCTTCAAAAGCCATACAATTGGCCAGCTGACTTCGGCCTTCTTTTGAGGCCATTTTTCGCCCTCTGGAGGTGCAGAAGCTTCCCTGAAACCTCTGGAGTGCGAAAAACCAGCCCTATGGACAAATCAGAAGTTTGGGAATGGACTTCTGGTTTGCTCGTAGGGCTGGTTTTAGCCCTCCGGAGTGTTCAGTAGCCCTCAGGAGCTTTCCCTGAAGGCTCCAGAGGGCAAAAAATGACACTATGAGGAAAACGAAAGTCACTTTGGAGGGGTGCGCATAGTATTATGGGTGTGGCACGCCCTCGCACAACCTCTCTGCACTCCCCCCGCTTTTGGCACACGAACCACAAAAGGTTCGCCATCACTGGTCTAGAGGAAACTCAGCTGCAGAAAATACAATTTGTTTGATTTTGCGTATGCTATGAATCCAACCATTGTGGTTTATTTGATAAATTGTTGTTAATTAGATTATGGCTCATCATAAAATGTGAACAGATTAAAACATCTGTCTAGTTTAAAAGTCTTGCTCTAGCAACAGCTATAGAGCTTGTCTCTGAAAATTCAGACACCGGGAAATAGTTATTTCCTCTTAGTGCTTATTTCTAGCACTATTCCCAAACTTTTACTCAGAAATAAATTTTACCACTATACAAAAGCTTCAGTCAACTCTCAGGGCAAATGGTTATTAATGGGTCTATAGTGTGCCAATGGAGTTGTGGTAGCACACTGGTTAGAATGCAGTATTTCACGCTAACTCTGCTCACTGCCAGGAGTTCAATCCTGACTGGCTCAGCGTTCCATCCTTCCAAGGTAGATAAAATGAAGATCCAGATTATTGGGAGCAACATGCTGATTTTGTAAACTGCTTAGAGAGGGCTGTAAAGCACTGGGAAGCGATATATAAGTCTAAGTGCTAAGTGCTATCCTGCTACAAAGACATTGGAATCTAATGATTCCTGCCATATCTTGTAGCATTCAGCTGAAGATATTTTCTCTCTTTTTCTCTTTCCCGATGCTAAGGAACACACATTTTTCTCAAATAATGTGTTTCCCTCAATAAAGATGATTGCTCTCAGTAGGGACACATGGTCCCATAAAATTAAGATATGCTCTTTTTTTCTTTATTGTAAAGTGATTTATTAGTGATACTTTTTTTTTCCAGGGCAAGGTCTATGTTTTTTTTTTAAATTTGCCAGTCTGTAAGAATAATTCCATTCAATAATTCAAGAGGCCGTTTCTTCTATCCAACTCCCACTGCATTCATTTCAGCCTCACAGAGACAGCACACACTCACCAATCCCTAAAGACTAAAACCTACCGTATTTTTCAGAGTATAAGATGCACCAAGATTTTGAAGAGGCAAATTAAAAAAAAAGGTTTTGCACTCTTCAGACCTCCCAAAAATGGCCCATTTTCCACTAAAACAGGCCCAGTTTTTGCCAAAAAAAAGGGCATGAATAGCCTTTAGGAGGCTTGCAGAGTGCTCCTGGGGGCTGGGGGGGTCACAAACGAGGAAAAAATGGGCCCATTGTTTTTGTCAAAAAAAGGGCATACATAGCCTTTAGGAGGCTTATAGAGTGTTTGGGGGAGGGGGACTGAGCAAAAAACCAGCTCTTTTTGCTCATTTTTGCCCTTCCCAGTCCCCAGGGGCACTCTAGAAGCCTCCTAAAGCCTATGCATGACCATTTTTGCAAAGGGGCCAGGGTTTCAGGAGGCCAAAATGTTGTTTTCAATATATAAGACACACCCATATTTTCACCCTGTTTTTTGAGGAGAAAAGATATATCTTATACTCTAAAAAATACGGTAAACTCAGGAGCTGCACTGCCAAGGAATGAAAATACCTAAAATGATTTTAAAACTGAGTACAGGTAGTCCTTATCTTATATCATTTCGTTTAGTGACTGTTCGAAGTTACAAGGGCACTGAAAAAAAAGTGACTTATAACAATTTTTCACCCTTACAACCATTACAGTCAAAGGGGAAGCCAGATTCATTTAGCAACCATGTAATTAGCCGTCCGGGTGCCGTCCACTAGGCAATGCCAGCGGGCGACGCCCAGGGGAAGGGCCTTCTCTGTGGTGGGCCCAACCCTCTGGAACGACCTACCCCCCGACCTCAGAACAACCACGGACCTACGCACCTTCCACCAGAAATTAAAGACACTCCTGTTTCATCAGGCCAGCTTGGCCTAAGTTATTTACCTAGCCTACAGTCTGTACAATAAATTGTTTTAATTGGGTTTTTAATGGGATTATGTGTTAACCTTTAAATTTTAGCACAGGGATAACTTATTTAATCTGGTTTTAATTATTTATATTGTGATACTGTGTGTTTTAACTTCCTGTGCACCGCCCCGGGTCCCTTCGGGGAGAGGGTGCTGTTATATAAATCTGATAAATAAAATAAATAATAAATAAACATAGTGATTCATTTAACAACCGTGGCAAGAAAAGTTGCAAAATGGAGCGAAACTCACTTAACAAATGTTTCACTTAGCAACAGAAATTTTAGGCACAAATGTGATTGTAAGTTGAGGATTATCGTATTTATTCGACTATAACGCGCAAAATTTTGTACCCAAAAAAGAACTCAAAGTGCGCGTTATAAACGAGAGTTCGGGTTTTTGCGCGGCGGCGGCAGCGGCGGGAGAAGCGGAGCCAGAAAGAGACGCGGTGGGAGAAGTGGAGCCCAGAAACAGACGCGGGGGGAGAAGCGGAGCCAGAAAGAGACGCGGTGGAAGAAGTGGAGCCCAGAAACAGACACGGGGGGAGAAGCGGAGCCAGAAAGAGACGCGGTGGGAGAAGTGGAGCCCAGAAACAGACGCGGGGGAAAAAGCGGAGCCAGAAAGAGACGCGGTGGGAGAAGTGGAGCCCAGAAACAGACGCGGGGGAAAAAGCGGAGCCAGAAAGAGACGCGGTGGAAGAAGTGGAGCCCAGAAACAGATGCGGGGGAAAAAGCGGAGCCAGAAAGAGACGCGGGGGGAGAAGCGGAGCTTTATAAAAATCGGTATAAAAATTTTATACCGATTTTTAATCGAAAATTAGGGGGTGCGCGTTATACACGTGTGCGCGTTATAGTCGAATAAATACGGTACTTGTGTTGCATTTCACTCAATTGTATAAATCACAGCATGAAGGGGAAGAGGACTGTTGGAAGAAATATAATTTTATTTGCAGAATCAAATCTGAGTCAGTCACCGGGACCAAAACTTTATTCTTCTAAGCTTTCAGACTCATGTTGAAGTCCCTCTTCAGGGCTCCAGCATGAGTTTGAAAGCTTGGAAGGACAAATATTTGGTCCCAATGACCGACTCAGATTTGATCCTGCAACATTATCCTGGGACATGTATTGTCACCTTCATTTGTGGCAATTTTATTTATTTATCAAATTTATATAACTAGTCCATCTTACCAAATCTCTGGATGACCACAACAATTTTTTAAAAAAGGTTTGTTTTAGAAAAAGACACACATCTTTTTAAAAGCAGTGCTAAAGACATATTAAGCTGAAAAGAAACCAGTCTATAAACCCTGCATAAAAGTGGTTTATGGCCTTGAAATAACAATGCCATCCACAGTAATCCACACTTGAAGAAGGTGAAAGAGTCATAAGAGATGGTAGCTGTAAGGGAGGCAATTTGCAATGACTTGCCATAATTACCTAAGGAGACTGTTCTCCTTAGTCTCCTCCCACCCTCTTCAGTGGATGTCCCTGTGACACCGGTACTTGTCAACAGCCTAGGATAATAGGAAGCATTTTAGCGCATAGAAGCCTTGCTTCTTCTAGAAAATTCCTTGATCAAGGGCACTGTACTGTAATTGCTAGCTAGCAAAACATTCAGAGAACCAGCAAATACCACCTCTGACTAGCCCCACCCTCATCTATTCTCTGCTTCCCGAGTTCCAGCTGATCAGGAGGGAATGGAGATGTTACAGTATCTTTCCACTGCCATGCCCACCAAGCCACACCCACCAAGCCATGTCATGCCCACCAAGCCACACCCACAGAACCGGTAGTAAAAAAGCTTGAATCCCACCACTGTTTGGAAGATAGAAACATACAATATCCACTTAGTGGTTACTTAGTCTGATACCCTTAGGTTAAGGTGACCAGACATCCCGCTTTTGGCAGGACAGTCCCGCTTTTCAAGAATTTGTCCCACGTCCCGCATCCTCTTAAAAATGTCCCGATTTTTGCCTCGGGCAGCGGCAGGGGCAGGCAGGGGGCGGGCGCTCTGCACATGCTCAGAGGCGCGGGCAGGAAGAGGTGGCTGGAGCGGGCTGGTGGGCAGGCGGAAGGGAAGGGCCAATGAGGGAGGAGCCAGGCAGGCAGCAGGCGGCAGAAGAGAAGGGGAGCTATGTGCAACGGGGCTCTAGCCGGAGCCCATGTGGCCCTCAACTTTGCGCTGCCATTGCGATGCACTGAGAGTGGCCGGCCAGAAGCCTTACTGCTGCCCGCCCATTCGTCCCGCCATGGGCACCCGGGACGAGCCGGGCGGGGAGGCGGCGGCAGTGGGGCTTCCGGCCGGCCGTTCTCAGTGCATCACAGCAGCAGCACAAAGTTCAGGGCTGCGTGGGCTGCGGCTGGAGCCCCGCCACGCACAGCTCTCCTCCCCTTCTGCCTGCCCGCCAGCCTGCTCCAGCCGCCTCTTCCTGCTCACGCCTCTCAGCACGTGCAGAGCGCCCGCAGCCGCCCGACCCCGCTCCGTCATCCCACCAGACTCCTACACCTGCAGGTGCCCCGCTCGGTGGGAGGGAGGGGGTCAGCCTGCACACGCCCCCCACAAGACGCCCTCCAACCAGCGAGGGAAGCGGGCGGCGAGGCGGCCTCTGCAGCGGCTCCAGAGCTGGGAAAGGCCACTGCCCCCCCCCAGTCAATGGTGTCCCGCTTTAGTAAACTTGAAATCTGGTCACCTTACCTTAGATGCAATGGTGGATAGTATTCTTGGTAAAACTCCTTGGACATCAATATATCCGATCTATATTTTGGAGTGTATGCATGGGATTGCATTGATTGTAGATCTTGCATTACAACCTCCACTATGGGCCCTGAAAGTGTGGATCCCATGGGTGTACCTTTGTTTTGTTGATAAGTTTCAAAGGAAAAACACAGTCTGGTAGTATTTCTAACAATTATTTCAGCATTCTTTCACATAAATATTACACCCACAATATTATACATATAACTTGATTATAATATAGTAGGAGAATATTATATTTTCATTCAAGTAATCAGTATTTTGATGCAATACCATAGCCTCCTACAGCCCAGCTAAGAAGCTATTCGAAGTGAAATACGGCATTACTACTGTGTGGTTGGGAGACAAATCATAAAAACCAGACTAAACTGGGAATTTAAAAATAGTATCCCAGAAGAAGGAAGGAAGGAAGGAAGGAAGGAACCAAACATGTCTGGGTCCAGGTAGTTATTAAGACTGAAAATCAACTTGAGAGTCTCCCTTCTTCTACTGTATCTTCCAAGGTTCTGACATCTCTTAATAAAGTTATGTGTTACTTGTAGCTAGCTTTTAACAGGGATCCAGTGAAAAAAAAATACATTGTCAGGCCTGGAAGCCATCTTTTGCATTGGACCTTGAGACCTGCCACATTTAATGCTGTGAGAAATTGGGAGGAGAAATTATATGGAGTGGGATAGATATAGCCAAAATAACATTTCTTTCTCAGAGAGCCAAGGACGTCTTGCCCTGCACCCGGTGGAGTGGTGTGACTTGGAGGCATATCCAGTTGGGACAGTGCCTGATTGAACCATGTGATGGACACGTAGGTGCTGGGCAGGGACTTGAACTTTCTTTTGGGTGGGAAAAACCTGGAAGCTTTCAGATTTGGGTTTTCCCAGATGTGCCAATATAACATCTCTAACAAAATGGAACTTTGAGGAAACTCAAGCCTCGGAGTCTTCTTTCGTTGGGGGTGTTACTTGGAACCCTGACATACATGTGCTCAGGGATTTAAATTCCCTTTTTGTTCCTCATTTGCAGGTAGAAGAGAAAATTAAAAACTGGCAGGATGAGGTGAGAAGATTAAAACTTTTTAAACTGCAATCCCATTGTTCCTTCCCTAAGAGTGACAAATGGAAGGCAATGTTATCTAGATTCTTCCTAAACATATGTGATAAGGAAAAGCAATTGTACCTAGGGAGGTATATAAATTGAATAAATAAATAAATAAATACCTTAAAAGACCCATCCAGAAGCCCTCTGGGACTGGGAAACTCAGAAAAGTTATTTAACTTAAGAAAAGTTATCTAACTTCATATGTTTATTTTTAGCTTTTCTTAAACTGATGTCAATACAAGTCAGACATTTTGGCCCCTTTTCAGTATCTAGTGGTTTGATGGCAAACCTGTTTTGCCCTTTAAAATACTGGAAATTTAAGGAAAGCAAGCCAATTGATTGGTGTGCGTGCATCTGTATGATGTTACAGAGTAAAACGTATCTATTATTTTTAATTTTTACACATGTTTATATGGAAGGCTAACTCACATAGGCTGACTCTGAGCAACATAATGCCTTCAGCACCCACAAAGGTTAATGCACCCCCATATGCCTCCAAATACTGACTGTCCACATGGGAGCTACAAGAGGATGAAAGTGAGCTGTGGGTTAACCAACTTCGCTTCAGGAAACTGCTGAAAAGCCATCTTATTCTGAAGACTGTTTCCTGTTGACAAATTTGCTCCTCTTGATTAAACTATGTTTTGGTCCTGTGGTAGATTGAATTTCTGCTTGTCATTATGCTACTTAATTTTATTATTTGCATTTTAGTTTGTGATATGGTTCTTTAGAGAAACTTTGGCTTGAAAAATAGCCTATCCGTTTTAATATACCAGTAAATAAATCATTTACTTTGAAAACATGCAGGGAAAGAGCAGTAATCCATCATTAGGGATCCACTAAAGAAAGGATTCCTTTTAAAAAATTATTATTCTTAATAATAGCAACAACAGATGCCCTAGCCTTCATCTTCTGCACCATCAATCACCCCCTGGGTGTTACAAAATATCACTCTTCTGCATTTCAGAAAGTTTGGAAATTTAACAATCAAAAAACCCTCACAGGGAAGGAAATAGAAACTAATTGTTTTGTCACCCTGACAAATGATTAAATGGCAACTTCTCCTACGAAACAAATTCTCATAAACCTAATTCAGGCACCAGCCAGAAGCAAAAAGAATAAAATTAACCAAAAAAAAAATCAATTTCACCATTTTCAGTCTAGAAATGCCACTGGTCCATAGTTTCTTGTTATTTGTAGATCTCACTTTGTGTTTGAGCAATGTCTTCCTCTTTCAACCAAAACAACATAGAATCTGGCAGCACCTGGAGTAAATGACTGATTGCACCAGAAGCATAGCAGATTCAAAGGCAATTGCTAGATGTATATTTTATTACCAACAATTGGATTAGAGAGAGATGTGCGCAAGTAGATAGAATGAGCTTAGTCTCTTTTAATTAAAAATGAATGATTCACAAATGTACTCCCCCTATATGTGTGGAGGTTCAATAAAGTATCATGGCTAATGGCCTTGACAGCTCTCATGGCCAGAAGCAGACCAGAGGTAGACAGATTGGTCTCCCCTTCCTTTTTCAGAAACCCATGTGATTTTGACTGTGAAATACACATTTAACAATTTTCATTCCTCTCAGTTTGACATTCCATATTTGACATATGGGTCTGCATTCCTAATATCTTTTAAAAAGCAGTTTGCTAGCCACGATGAAAAAGAGAAGACATTCTAGGCAAATACATTCATATCTTAAACTCACTTAAACCATAAATGCATCCTGACTGCAGGAAAGAAATATGAGTTTGCTTTTATAGCAGTTGATCATTCTATGGCTACAAAATGTATGCATTATTAAAACTCCCGGTCATATAACCTTTAACTGGGCAAAATGGTGTATCATAGGGCAACAATTTTTGAACCAGTATACCTCAAATAGTTTACAGATTGTGTTCAAAATCTGAGACACATGAGTCCCGTGGAATTGGAATTTGACAAATTTTATAAAACATTTTATGACATAAAATTATCATGAAAGATAATTTATAATAATATTTATGACATAACACAAAATGTAATGTTTCTGTGGTCAACTTCAGTTATTTAACTGTGGTATACAGTTCAACATAGGTTACTTTCAGAGCAGGTATATCTGCTCTGAGTATCTCCCTGAATTTCAAAGAACTTTTCAAGTACATTAGAAGTTTTGCCATAGTGTTCGTGGACTTCCATATTCTGATCCCAGCCTGGCTAGCGATGCTGGGCCAGCTTCGTTGCTTCAGCATTTGTTACTTTCTGAGTATGAAGCCCTGATCCAGAAGATCATCTTTGGCTGCAGCTCTTGCCATGCATGACTTGCACCAAATACTTGAAGTAGCTTATTGCCTTAGTGGAAGATGTGCTGGTAAGTGCTCTCCAATTACCAGTGCAGAAAGAAACACAGCAGACAGTCTGTGCCTGGAATATAGAGAGGTCTATCTTTTCTTTGCAAAGCATTTTGTTGCTCACTGGCAGCTGGACCTCAGTGGCATTGATCTGATTACAGATTACCAGAGTTGGAAGGGACTTTATAAATCATCTAATCCAGGGGTCACCAACCTTTCATTTATTTATTTATTTATTTTATTAAATTTATACCCCGCCCTTCTCCAAACGGACTCAGGGCGGCGCACAGGAATACTAAAAATACATACAAAACATCTAAAAAAGTTTTAAAAACTTATTCTAATAAAAACCTGCGCTAAAACCAAATTAAAAACCCCAACTAAACAGTCAGTAATGGAGGTTACGCTAGGCCGGCTAGATGGAACAGATGTGTCTTCAGACACTTGCGGAAGAGGCGGAGGTCGGAGATGGTGCGGAGTTCAGGGGGTAAGTCGTTCCAAAGGGCTGGGCCCGCCACAGAGAAGGCTCTTCCCCTGGGTGTCGCCAGTCGGCACTGTCCAGCCGACGGCACCCTGAGGAGGCCCTCTCTGTGGGAGCGTATCGGTCTGAGGGATGTATGGGGCAGGAGGCGGTCTCGCATATAACTAGGCCCCGAGCCATGGAGCGCTTTAAAGATGGTCGTCAGAACCTTGAAGCGCACCCGAAAGACCACAGGAAGCCAGTGCAGCTCGCGCAGGATTGGTGTTATGTGGGAGTGTCTAGGTGCTCCCGTAATCACCCAGACCTCAGGGACCACTAAATTCATAATTTTAAATCCTGTGGACCACTAATATGTTCTGCTAATGACAGGCTACATGGGCATGGCAAGGGTGGGCATGGCCAGCTCAATGTCACTCACATCAAGGAGTGCCTTGCCAGCCTCTACCTCCTACTCCTCACCTGCCCGCCCAGACTCCTTAGTGCCCCAACAGGAAGCTGGAGCTAAGCAGCCACCATGAGAAAGAGTTGGCAAACAGCTGGCTCAGTTCAAATTGAATCTGACCGAGAAGGAGATTCAGCAGAAGCACTTCACTGAGGACTATGAGCATAGATTACAGCCTTGGCACAGCCTTTCAAGCAGAGGGAAGACCTGTGGGAACCAGGTGCCAGCCAGCCAGTTCCAGACCATGATGCAGTCCCATTGGAACGAGGCCCTCTGGCTCTTCGCCACCAGTGGCACTTCCCTCTAGCCTTTGCCCAAAGTCCCTGCACCAGGAGGCTGAAGCAGACCCCAAGTCAGAATTTCTTGCCCCCTCCAACCTGCACAAAAAGACCCAGAAGGGGGAGACTCTCTAGAGCAATATAAACGTTCATTGCACATATCTGGCCCAGGAGCCATAGTTTGAGGATCCCTGATTTAGTGCAGTATAAAAAAATGTGAATAATTTTTTTTGCGGACCACCAAAATTTTCTTGCAGACCACCAGTGATCCATGGACCACCAGTTGGTGACTGCTGATCTAGTCCAACCTGTTATATCCTCGACCTGCGACCGGTCTCGAGATACGACCGGCCGCAGGTCTTCCAGGCTGCCTCTTGGAGCCTTGGCAACAGGCTGTAGCAAGGCGGCCAACCGACAGACGCGCCTGATTGGCTGAGGCGCGCCTGGCCCTTGCTGCAGCCTGATTGGCTTTCCCTTTGACAGCTCCAAATATAAAGAGCTGTCAAAGCGCGGGAGCCCCTGTCTACCGCCTATTTCTTTCGTACTTGTTCCTACTGATATTTTAACCTGCCTAAAATAAAGGGCTGTTGTTTTGAGCAAACCTGGCTTGGACTCCCTCTATTCTCCACCGTGCAGAGAATCTAACACTGGCGACGAGGGCTGGGGCCAGGCAGAGCTCCGATTGCTGAGGGAAAGAAATTTTCCTCACGAAATTTTTTTTTACGTGTTTTCTTTTGCGGTACGATCGCTATGGGTTCCGTCCCTCCCTTCGCTCCGTTCGACTCGGCGAAGGAGACCTGGGTTTCCTTTATGGCACGATTCGAGTGCTTCGTGCTGGCAAATGACTACGGGGTGCTGCCCCCGGCGAGAAAATTGGGCCATTTCCTCGGCTGCGGCGGCACGGAGCTGTTCGCCACCGCTCGCACTGTGGCCGCGCCGACAGAAGTATATGAGATGCCGTGGGACACATTGATCGAACGGCTCAGGGCCCACTACGCCCCGGTGCCGTCTAAGATGACCCACCGCTTCGCTTTCAGGAAGTGCCTCCAGAAGCCTGACCAGTCGGTGGCCGAATTCCTGAAGGCGCTCCGCATGGCCGCCATTCCGTGCGCTTTCGCCGCGGAGTTCCTGGTCGAGTCGCTGCTGGAGCAATTCATCTGGGGCCTCAGGGAAGTCCGCCTCAGAAGGCGCCCGCTGGCCCGCGCTGAGCTGACCCTAGAACAGGCTGTGGACGAGGCTCGGGCGTTCGAGATGTCCGAGTCCTCGGTCCTGGATAGAGACTTGGACCGCCATCCGCCCGCACGCGCGTGCCTGGTGGATGAGGCCGATGACACTGACGAGGACGACTAAGTCGCCTACATAAGGCCCGCCGGCCGCAAGCCGCCCCTGCCGGCTGCCTACAGATGTCTGGGATGCCGGGGGAAGCACCCCCGGGCCGATTGCCCGTTCAAGGAGGCCATCTGCCGCCGCTGCGGCCGCAAAGGACACTTGGCCGCCGCATGCCGCGCCGCCGCGCCCGCAGAGGATCAACCCTCCCCCGAGCCCCAACGCCGCTCCGGAGAAGAACGTAGAGGGCCAGCGGCCAACCCACCCACCCAACGCCGCCGGGGCAGACGCCAGCAGCCGCAGCCGTCCGGCTGCTTTGCCTTGACCGACGACAACTCTCTGCTGGAAGCCTTGCCCGACCGTACGCGGCTCAGGACAGTTGTGAAACTGGAGGGGGTGGGGGTCCGCATGGAGGTGGACTCTGGCTCGTCTCGGTCCATCATTTCCCGGGCACAGTTGGCCAAGCTACGCCCCGGCCTTTCCTTAGACAGATTGTCCCCCCCACTCACGGTTTTGCGGGACTATCAGGGATCGTCAATTCCCACCCTGGGCCAAATTTCCCTGCGGGTGGAGTACGGGGGTTTCAAGGGGCCCTTGCCTATCCTGGTGGTTTCTGATCCCCTGGCGGCCATCATCGGCCTGGATTGGTTTCCCGCCCTTGGCCTGTCAGTGCAAGGGGTCCACTCTATTCCCGCCTCCTCTCCCATCTCCGGGGTTTTGGAGGAGTTCGCCGACGTGCTAGATGGTCGGCTTGGCTCTTACGTGGGCACCCCTGTCTCCTTAAATCTTGACCCTCAGGTTGCACCCATTAGGCTCAAGGCCCGCTGGCTGCCGCTCGCCCTGAAGCCCAAGGTCGATGCCGAACTTGACCGGCTGGTGGCGCAGGGCGTGCTCGAGCCCGTTGACCAGGCGAGATGGGAGACCCCCATAGTGGTCCCCATCAAGCCCGACGGGTCAGTGCGGATCTGCGCCGACTATAAGTCGACCATCAACCGTGGGCTCCAGGCGAACCCATATCCAGTTCCAGTGGTGCAAGACCTGCTCCATTCCCTGGGGCAAGGCCGCATATTTGCGAAACTGGATATGGCCCAGGCCTATCAACAGCTCCCGGTGGACGAGGCGGCTGCGGAGGCGCAGACCATCGTCACCCACCGGGGGGCTTTCCGTTGTCGCAGACTCCAATTCGGTGTGTCCGACGCCCCGGGGATCTTCCAGAGCCTCATGGAACGTTTGCTCCATGGGCTCCCAGGCGTAGTCCCGTATTTTGACGACGTTCTGATAGCTGCTTCCAGCATCTCAGAACTCGCCAAAGTACTGAGGAAGGTCCTCAGCATTTTCAGGGGCGCGGGATTAAAGTTGAAGCGCAGCAAATGCGTCTTTGCCGCGCCGGAGGTGGAGTTCCTGGGCTTCTTGATTGATGCCCGGGGCATCCACCCCACCCCCAAGAAGGTCGAGGCCATTAGGAACGCCCCTACGCCTGCCTCCAAGACGGAGCTGCAGGCGTTCCTCGGTCTCTTAAATTTCTACGCGCCTTTTCTCCCCCACAAGGCAACGCTAGCCGAGCCGCTTCATCGATTGCTCAATCGATCTGCGGCCTGGTGCTGGGGCAGCCGCGAGGCGCATGCGTTCGCGGCTGTCAAAGCCACTCTGACGTCAGAGGCTGCCCTTGACGTTAGCGTGCGATGCCTCCCCTTTCGGCCTGGGGGCCGTCCTGAGCCATTCCTTCCCAGATGGCTCAGAAGCCCCCATTGCTTTTTGGTCCCGGACAATGTCTCCCACTGAGAGAAACTATAGCCAGATTGACAAGGAGGCTCTGGCTATGGTGTCCGGCATCAAAAAGTTCCACCAATACATGTATGGTCGGACTTTTGCGGTCTTCACAGACCATAAGCCTCTCCTTGGGCTATTGGCCGGTGACCGTCCGACCCCCCCCATCCTTTCTCCCAGGATGACCAGATGGACGGAGTTCCTGGCAGCGTATAGTTATACGCTGTACTACCGTCCAGGCAAGCAGCTGGGGCATGCTGATGCCCTGAGCCGGTGCCCCCTCCCCAAGGCGGACGAAGAGCCGGTGCCGGCACTGTCCGTCTTGTCTGTGGCAGACTCAGGCCTGCCCTTGACGTCCTCGGACGTCGCCGCCCGGACGAGGGCCGACCCTGTCCTGTCCCAGGTCTCCACCTGGGTCTTGCGAGGGTGGCCTCAGGGCGGCGTGGCCAAAGATTTTCGGCCGTACAAGACACGCCAGACGGAGCTTTCGCTCCACAGCGGCTGCTTGTGCTGGGGGGATCGGGTCATCGTTCCCCCCCCCTCCGTCACCAGGTGCTCCGGACGCTCCACGCCGACCACCCCGGCATAGCCCGGATGCAGGCGCTCGCCCGCAGCTATGTGTGGTGGCCGGGCTTTGGATGTGGAGGTAGCTGCCTGGGTCGGGGGTTGTGTCCCTTGTCAGACCACCCGCCCCGCCCCTCCGGTCGCCCCGCCCAGGGAGTGGGACTTGCCCCGGAGCCCTTGGTCCAGGCTCCACATAGACTTCGCAGGCCCCTTCCGAGGCCAAACATTCCTGGTGGTCGTGGACGCCTACTCCCGCTGGGTGGAGGTCATCTTGATGGCTTCCACTACGGCCGAGAGTACGGTCAGGGCCTTGCACCGCCTTTTTGCGACGCACGGGTTGCCGGACATCGTGGTGTCCGACAACGGGCCCCAGTTCCAGTCCGCCACTTTCCAGGAGTTCTTGGCCTCGCAAGGGATCCGCCACGCGCCAGTGGCCCCTTATCATCCGGCCTCCAATGGTCGGGCAGAACGGGCCGTCCGCTCGGCCAAGGAGGCTCTGGGACGGATGACCAAAGGGGACTGGCCCGCAAGGGTGGCTGCTTACCTGTTAGGTCAGCATTCCACCCCTTGCCCAGCCACACGGAAAAGCCCCGCCGAGCTCTTGATGGGTCGCCGCCTGCGGACAACCTTGGACAGGCTGCACCCGGCATACAACGATGTGCAGCCTTGCAACCTGGGGGTCCCACCTTCCCGCCTTTTCCAGCCCGGGGACCCTGTGTACGCCCGCCACTATGCAGGGGACACTAAGTGGGTTCCGGCCACTGTAACCGAGCTAACGGGTCCCTGCTCTTTTAGGGTCAGCCTCCCGGACGGGTCCGAGTGGCGGCGCCACGTGGATCAGCTAAGGCGCCGCCTACCCACACCTGCGGACCCATCGTCGGAACCGCCCTGCCCCGTTGCCCCGGTTGGGCCAGTCAACTCGTTCTCCGAGAAACCGCTCGGGGCCTTCGCTTCTTCAGGCCCGGCCGAATTGAACGCCGCCTTCCGGCATACGCTTCAGAAGCTGTCTCAAACCGAGGGGGACGTGCGGGCCCTTGCGCCTAAGGACCCGCCCTGCACCGCCGCAACCAACCGGCATCCAACTAACTATGCTCCGACCGCCGCGCCCCCTCGCCCCGACTTACCAGCTCAGACGGCTCCGCCTCCGCGAGTAGGCCTCGATGACGTCACCACCTGGAGCTCCACTCCCCGAAGGGAGGGGCTCGCACAGGGGCAACCTACCTCTCCGACTTCTCACCAACAACTGAGACGGTCTGGGCGTTCCCGGCGCCGCCCCGCCTACTTAACAGACTACGCATGCTCGTGCATCAGAACGGACAGTTCTTCGAGCATGCGCAGACCGAGGGGGGAAAGGGGTGTTATATCCTCGACCTGCGACCGGTCTCGAGATACGACCGGCCGCAGGTCTTCCAGGCTGCCTCTTGGAGCCTTGGCAACAGGCTGTAGCAAGGCGGCCAACCGACAGACGCGCCTGATTGGCTGAGGCGCGCCTGGCCCTTGCTGCAGCCTGATTGGCTTTCCCTTTGACAGCTCCAAATATAAAGAGCTGTCAAAGCGCGGGAGCCCCTGTCTACCGCCTATTTCTTTCGTACTTGTTCCTACTGATATTTTAACCTGCCTAAAATAAAGGGCTGTTGTTTTGAGCAAACCTGGCTTGGACTCCCTCTATTCTCCACCGTGCAGAGAATCTAACACAACCCCCATCCAAGCAGTAGACCCTATACCATGTCAGACAAATGGTAGTCCAATCTCTTCTTGAAAGCCTCCAGTGATGAAGCTCCCACAACTTCTGAAGGCAAGCTGTTCCATTGGTTAATTGTTCTCACTGTCAGAAAATTCCCCTTATTTCTAGATTAAATCTCTCTTTGATCAGTTTCCATCCATCATTCCTTGTCTGGCCTTCAGGTGCCTTGGAAAATAGCTTGACTCCTTCCTCTCTGTGGCAGCCCCTAGACTAGAGCTATCATGATGAGTAGGATTAAATACACAGTCCTATAATCTTCGGAAAGTTAGTGATTCTGGTGCTAGACCAAAAGACCCATTTTCTAGTCCATAGCTGGCAACTGGGCTCATTGAATAACTGTAGGCCAATGGCTTTGTTTCTCAACCTACTCTGTTTTACAGGTTTATTCTTGCAACAATAACATAGAAAATTTAGAATGTTATGAATGCTACCTTGAGTTTCTAGGAGAAATATAGGGTATAAATGCAGTCTTCTTGAAGTCAGGTTCTATTCCATAAATGTTTTCCTGGATAAAACATAACTATGGTTTATCACAGTCTTCGTTTGAGACGTGTTTCAACTTCAAAATCTCATGTGCAGGGCTGGGATTTGTTGTTTCTAACATCCTTCCTGCCAAGTATTAATCAGACCAGTCCTTGATATTAATAATAATCATAATTGCTGACTATCTCTTATCATTAACTTCTGTAACAGATGCATTTTAGCATTCCAAATACTGATGGGAGTTGATTCAGATTAGAAGGAAAATGGGTTAGAGAAACAAATCATTATTTCCATAAATGGAAGTGATCTTCTTTGGAGCTTCAACTGGCCATACTCTAACAAATTGCAAAATGTTCTGTTTAATTCCTCTTTCCATCCATTTTTCTGTCCCTCTTACAATTTAATGAGTATTCACTCGTACGTATTGCTTTATCTCTCCCCATAGAGAGAAAGGATGATTTTAAATTATATTATTGAGTTTGGAAGAGGGGGAGTTGTTATAAATTTCTTCTTAGTTGACTAATATCTCCTATTTAAGAGTGGACTAGATTGCATATTGTCACATAATTAACGATGGTTTGAGTAGAAAGTAAATAATGACATCCCTACACCAATCAAATCTGAATGATCAGTGATGATATAATTAATTACGGAGAAATGTCAAACACGAAATCTGGGATCATCTGCATGCAGGGCCTGTGCTCAGCTCCTAAATTGCCCTGTCTCTCATTTGTCTTATAATTCCTCCCCTGGGGACTGTCCTTGACTTCTCCCATTTGATAGTCATACAGGAATGACTCTGCTTTATGTCCTGGAGAACTGCTGCTATGTACAGTAAAAACATCCAGCTGGAATAGATCAGACCAGCAATTTGACTTGCTAGGAAAACAATGTATATATTTCAGATATTTTAGTAACAAAGGCATATATGGCTATCACAAGCTATTGTAAGTACTGTTAACAGTCCTCTAAAGTTTTCTGAAGGTCAGAAAGGTCGGCAGTTGGAATCCCTAGCACTGTGTAACGGAGTGAGCCCCTATTATTTGTCCCAGCTTCTGCCAACCTAGCAGTTTGAAAGCATGTAAAAATGCAAGTAGAAAAATAGGAACCATCTTAGGTGGGAAGGAAACAGTGTTCCGTGCACCTTTGGTGTTTAGTCATGCTGGCCACATGACCAAGGAGACGTCTTTGAAACGGAGATGAACACCGCCCCCTAGAGCCAGGAACGACTAGCACATATGTGCTAGGGCAGGGGTCTGCAAAGTTGGCTCTTTTAAGACTGGTGGACTTCAACTCCCAGAATTCCCCAGCCAGCAAAGCTGGCTGGGGAATTCTGGGAGTTGAAGTCCACCAGTCTTAAAAGAGCCAACTTTGCAGACCCCTGTGCTAGGGGAACCTTTTCCTTTACCTAAAGTTATCTAATGATAAATGTATTTGTCCTAAAAGATGAGTACAGCTTCCTTTCTGGAACGCATCTATACTGTATGCTTCATTTCCCGGGCCAGGAAAACGGGCCCCTAAAAAAGCTCAGGAATTTTCCAAGTGGAAACGTCCTTCGCCCACCGCCACCTATGATACTTGCGCTACCCTTGCCCGGCATCCCTGTTCGGATTCCCACTAGGGGGCGCATCCTTCCATTTTTTCCCCCTCCCGTTTCAAAGCTCGGCTTCCCACAATGCACTGAGCATTGTTATTATACAGTAGTCCTTGTTTGCACTCTGGAAGTGGGAACAATGCTGCAGGCGGCTGCAGGCGGCGACTCGGCTCGTCCGGCCAACCTTTCCTCTCTCTCTCTCTCCCTCCCCGTCGGGGATCGCTGCGTAAAAGTTGCTTCTCTTCCCCCCGCAACTGACTCCCCGTAAACGCTCAGGTAAGAGCGGAGGAGATTGGCTTGGGTGGCTTTTTGGCTGGCTTGTTCTGGACGGAGCGGAGCGGGCAGTGCTGGGCACAGGCGGAGACCGCTAAGATATGGCTTCTGCTGCTCGTGCTGGCTGGGCAGATTCGGGAAAGCCTCCCTCCGGCTTTCGCCGGGATCCGAATCCCGTTTGCGAGGCTTTTATTGGGCAAGGTTCTCTGGGTTTTGCACGACGGAGCTTCTCCCCTCCGCCGTGCCAAGGGGAATCGCTTCGCGTGCTTTCCGAGGCTCAGGAAGGCAGAAGCTGCGGCGTCAGGCGTTGCGAAGGGGGTGTGGGGTGTGTGGGGAATCCTCGCTAGGGAACCAATGGTTAGTTCTCGCTAGAGTTGAGCGTCTTCTTTTCCGGTGTCTCCCGACTTGGGCGAAGTGTCGAGGGGGGAGGCAGAGCAAGGGGGAAGGCATCGGGCGTCGGCTGGAAGCGGCGAGGGTAGAGGGAAGGATGTGGCCGGATGGTCGCCTCCTTATTCAGTGTATGTTCCATCCGTGTGGTTTCTCTCTCTCTTTCTCTGGGAGCGTCTCTCGTACAAACTGTACTCTTGGTATTTTGGGTCTTAATGCAAAAACACATAAAATGTGTTTCGCGTGAAAGGATCTTGTGTGGCAGAAGCCCTGAACTTCCCCTACCCCCCCCCCTCTCCGCCTCTCTCCCCCCTTTAGCGCTTCGCCCCTCTGAAGAAGACCTTTGTGCAAGGAGACTTCAGGTGCTGTTGTCTCGTCAGGGGCGGCTTCGCGGATCTAGTCCGCGGATTCGGGCGACCCGATCCTGAAGCGCCCCGTCTCTCTCTTTGCTCCTTGGCGAATGTTGAATCCAGGGTCTTTCCTGATTTCCTGTTCAGGATTTGAATGGCTTTGAAAGTTTTATCCGAGCACAGGCGAAGGGCAGATGAGTTCGTTGAGCATCCATGAGATCATGGCTTGAAGTTGCTTAAGGTATGACTCTATTGGGTCAACCTCTACTCCTGGCGAATCCATGAATATGTGGGTGTAGTTTAATAAGACTCACCGTTGTGTTATTTCTTTACTCTGGAGTCAGGTTATTTATTACATTTATATTGATTTATATGATTTTATAAACTTTATATTATTTAGTCCTTTGAGTTCAACTTGGAGCAGTAGTGATTCTTTTTCACTTTTCCCCCCTTCCAACCAAGTGGACTTTCTGGAAAAATTCAAAATGAAGAGAAATCCAACCTGGCACTTTCTGTATTCAAAGCTGCTGCTGCTGTTATTGTTGTTATTACTATTGATTTAATCTTCGATCTGATTCACAGTCTGGGATTGGTAAAAACTTAACAGTTCTAGTCTAACCAAGGACCTAAGAGCTACTAAGTTAGCATCTGAGTATGTATATAGTGAGTAGGGTGGTATTGTTGTTGTTACTATTTCTTTTATTCATTAAACATGAAATTCAGTCAACTGAACATTTAAAGATGTGTCCCAAATACCATTGACTGGTGCTAATGATTGATACGGGTTGCTGCCGGCATCCTAGGTATCAACCAAATATTATCTTCTTTTTCTTCTCCTGATGATGATGATGATTATTATTCTGTGGTTAATCTTTGGTGAGATTCACAGCCTTTGGGGCTGGTTGGTAGCTCAACAGCTCGAGTCCTAACCAAGGACCTAGGAACTGTTAAGGTAACATCGGAGGATATAAGCAGTTCCAAGCAAGGTGGCCCTTTGTAGAGTCAGAATGCTCAAGCCCATCAAACCTAGAACCTCCACATAGCGAGTCAGTCCCCTAGGAATTGCTCCAAGGGCTCCAATCACAATCGGGACAACACACGACTTTCTCTTCCACAGTCGCTCAACTTCAATTTGCAAGTCCCGATATTTTCTGATTTTTTTCTTGCTGCTTATTTTCAATTCGTGCATCACCAGATATTGCAATGTCAACGAACCATACTTTTTTCTTTTCAATTATTGTTATATCAGGTGTGTTGTAGGACAAGTGCCTGTCAGTCTGAATTCTAAAGTCCCACAAGATCTTGACTTTCTCATTCTCTAAAACTTCTCAACCTGATGTTCCCAGTGATTTTTACTGTACTCAAATCCAAACGTCTGGCACAATTTCCAGTGAATGATCTTAGCAACATGGTCATGGCGTTGTAGGTAGTCAGTTTGTGAAATTTTGCTGCACTATTATTATTTAGCATGCCAGCTACCCAGAAGGGCTAGAAATCATTTCAGAATTGCAGAAAACTAACTCTGAGAACTGTCATCCTAAAAATGATGATGTGATATATTTTATAAGAGAAATATAAAGAAAACACAATTTATGTTTAAAATCTCCTGGTTTATTTATGCATTGTCCTTCTGCTGTAGGAGATGTGGGGAAGGGGTTCTGTTGACTAACATTGTGGTAATATTCATAATTGCCCATGCTGGAGTCTTATGTAGGCTTTTGAAAGTGTATAGTAGAAAATAATGTAAATATATCAAATTTGTTTTGTGTTATTTTTCTGAGGACTTTAAATCATGAGATGTTATCTCATTTGCTCCCTCAAACTACTCAGTGGCTGGGTTGGTAGAATACCCTTCCTTGCTGAATCAATCCATTCATGGGGTTTTAAAAAGCCTTGCATTACAAACCAATCAAATGGAATGCATTCATATAGTATGTTAAAGCTGTGGGTGGAAAACCCACCCCAGTCAACATTTGGAGAGGATCCAACAATTGTTTTATTTTTCTTCGGTCATAAGGTTACAGTGAGTGATTAATCTTTTGCATCCAGACATCAGCAAAGCCCCAAGATGACATACTGTAGATATTGATCAAAGATAGATTCAGCATGTGTAAAAGACCCCATGTACAGAAAGAATGATTTTCTATATGATAAGGGTACAAGATAAGAGAAAGGAAGTCACATGTATCATTCAAAGTGTAAAGACCCTACAGGCATTGTTTTGAAATAGAAGGGGAAGTGCCAAGGCTGTAATTGTTATACCTTCAAGCTCAGCCTGTCTGTCACTGTGGATAAAGGAAGAGAGATAAAGAAGCAACATTACACATCCATGGCTCCACAGCCTTTGCTAAAGGCAAACATTCCATGGGTATTTAAACAATTGACAACATATTGGCATAATTATAAAATCCCTTAATGAACAGAACTACCAAAGCATACAACTGAAGGCATATAAGCAATAATATTTGCATACAAAAACAACTGTAGAGAAGTGTGATTTTAAACAACTAAAAGCAAATTTCTTCTGTCCTTTGCAAGATAACTCTCTCCTCCAAACCTTCCCCAACCAAGCTGCTTCCTGGAGTCATGACTGGAGGTTTTAAATGCAAAACGTTGGGCAACTCTTTCTCTGGGATGATCCAAAGATTCCAGCATTCGGGGAATCAGTTTCCATTTTTTTTATATAATTGGACTGTTTTCTTTACTGTATATACTTAGCATTGTCAAAAATGGTTTGGCGAGCCATACTGGGCCACAGTTCAGCATCATTAGCTATTGTGGATATTTAGCAAAACATGATTAAGCCAATAACACCTTATGGAATGCGTTAATTCAACTACACCTTTATGCATTTTTGGACTAAGATAGGCTTGTTCTGCTGTGGGAGGTTCGTTCCTAGATTATCTGGAGGTCTGCACACAAGAGATACTTCATTATTTCTGTAGCTAAATAAGATTTGCAATGTTTCTTTTGCAAAAGAACCAGAACAGATAGACAAGAGTAGAAGAATAGATTGAGACAGGAAGCAGGCCAAAGTTAAAACAAACAGACTCTTGCTTCATATTTTCTTATGATGTGCCAGAGCTCCTGGTTTCTTGTACAAACAGCAAACATTCCAAACAGTTCCTGAATTCCAAGATGTATTTATTTATTTTTCATGAGACACAATTTTGGCTGGTTGTGCTTTACTTTTACAATTTGGCTATGTTTGCACTTCCTACTGCTGCCATTTTCCTGTTTCTTCTTCTGAGTAGTTACTTCTGGGTTCTTTATTCCCTGGGTGGCCTCCACCAGTTCTGTCCTGTTTCTGCTTTTATCCATGTTCTGCATCATTTAATTGAAAAAATTAAATCTATCTTTATATATATAAATGGCTATGTGTGTGTATATTCCAGCATAATTCTGGAACGCCTCGAGCAATTTCAACCAAACTCGGTACACAGATGACTTACTCTCTGGAATCAAATGCTGTGTAAAACACCCCTAAAATGCCTCAGGGTGTGTGGGTTCTTAAGATACAGCCTGTTGTGCCTTAAAATGGATTCTACTGTACAGCACAGGGGAATTGCCATGGAAACCGCTTCATAGTAATCCACAAGGGGGCTCCCTCTGGTAAGGGGGAAAATCCAACATTAGAAATTACTTTTGGTTTGCATATTTCCCCCCTATAAATAAATACCCGAGCAACACTGGGTTATCAATTAGTTTGTTATGTGTTCCGCAGCATGCATCAGAGGTGGGCTTTCTGGCCTCTTTACATTTTGAAATCTTGCCTCTTTCTCATCTCATCTCATCTCATCTCATTTCCATCATATTTGGAAAGATGTTTAATTACTTTAGGAATTTGCTTTTTCTCTAGCAGAAAAGGTCAGGACATGGCTAGGTCAGATCAGTATGCTTCCCACCTGACCAGCCACATTATCTATTTAAAGTCCTCCAGGTAGGTGAAATTACATCTCCTGGTATTTACAAAAAGCCCTGGCATTGATAAAGGTGGCTGAGTGATTGGAATTATTATCCAGTAAAGGAAAAATTGGTTTGTTGGGATTGGCAGTGGTTTCTCAAGGATTTCAAACCACAATTTCTTTTTGGAGATGACAGAGGCTGGATTTGACCATCTGTGTGCAAAGCCTCTGCCCTGTACTAATCGTCAGTCTTACAATCTCTTCCAGTGATCTCTTGGTTTTGCTTTTATAACACAAAACAGATCGATATGCATAGGTTTCCAGACAGTCTCTTTCCAAAGAGACTCTTTTCCAGACTTAGCTTACTACTTGGTCCTTTGAAGAACATCTTTTCACTATGCTTTGAGACTCATCTTCCTCCTTGGGCACCATCTTTCTGTAATGATGATGATGACGATATAAGAAGAACAGGACAACATGCTGTCCCTGTCTGATGGCCTACCAGGTTATAAAATTATTGTTAATATGGTAATAGAAATGGAAAACATATAGTATTCTTCCCCACTGGGAAAAAAATGGATTACTGTATTTTTCAGAGTATAAGACGCACCTTTTTCTTTTTTAAAAAAAGTGAAAATTTGGGTGTGTGTTATACACCGAATACAGCATTTTTGGCCTACCGAAACCCCGCCCCCTTTGAAAAAATGGACATACAGAGGGTATGTGAGAGGCTTGCAAAGTGCTCCTGAGGTCTGGGGAGGGCAAAAATGAGAAAGAATTGGGTTTTTTGCCCCCCCAGCCCCCAGGAGCACTTTACAAGCCTCCCAAAGCTCTACATGCCCTCCCTTTTTTAGAAAAGAGGCACCTCTTTTCTAAAGAGAGAGACCCCACTGAGATGTGGTCTTCGAGTCCTTGATGTTGACATCCTCTTGCTCTCTTTTGTTGAATGAATAGATTCCACAAGGAGAAGGTGATCTTGCAGATATCCCTAATCCTGACATGAATGACATTAAAGGTGACAAACCACACCTACAGTTTTATCCAGAAGCCAATTTGCAATCAGTACTGATCATGTAGTAGAAGTATTATATGAGCAAAATAAATCGAGCTTGTTATTAATTGGGTTATTCCATTCTGGATCAGTTGAATCTTGTGGATGATCTTCGAAGGTAGCCCCATGAGCTGTAGTAGTCCAAATGTAAGATGACAAGAGCACCTGTTACAACTCGTGCCCCTGATCTGGCACAGAAGTTTTCCAAGCTGATCAGCAGAGTTATATAAGTTGTCAGAGTTGTGTTGTTAGAAAATAACTGCTGTTCTAGGCTTGGAAATGGAACCCTTTCAAGTAGATTATTTTGTTATAAAATGTTGAAGCTCTAATATTCATCAAGAACTTTAATTCTTAAATATTTTGGTAAAATAAATAAGTTAAGACCTATACATATTTTAAAAGTATCTTAAAATTCTCATGAATGGACTGAAATGCTGTTATGGGCTAATCAGAAGTGACATCTCTTACCTGGATGAACATAATTATAAGTAGAGCTGGTGAATAGTATTTCAGACGTAAATCCTTAAGTCTCATTGAGAAAGTCAGTCTATGTTTGGGCACTCAGTCATGTAAGACGCTAGATGCAATCTGAAGTGGTATACTTCAAAGAAAACTGGGTTAGTATGTACTGACTAGATTGTAGAGCTGACACAAAACTCATTGGTGTGATTGAGATGTGGCAGCTTATTGAATTCAATTGCTGTTGTGGACTGGCTTATTTTTCGAGCACAGATAACTTGGAGCTTTTATTTATTATTTATAGTACATTTACACTGCTTTTCATCTAAAAAGACTCTCCGGACCACTTTCATAGGATCAATGAAATAGGTTAGTCCCTATCCACAAACCAGTTGTCTAAAACGTGTAACCCAAGGGAAAATGAATGAAGAGGAAGAAAACATTGGGCACAATTTTAACTAATTTAATTTTAGTCTGTTTACATTGCAAATGGGTGAAATGGAGAAATATCAAGACTGTGTTATAAACGTTCAGTGTATGTCACTTTTTCCCTGTTTAAATGAGGTGGGGATTAAAAAACAAACACAGTTAAAAGTTCTGCACTTGATCTGATTGTTAAGAACATCCACCCAAACAATCATCAAGGAATTAATCATTTGAATTAAAAATCTAGCAACTTACTTTCAGCCTAAGTAAGAGGAAGGAGTTTGTGAAACTAGAAAGTGGAAGCGTTTTATGGAATTGACAAACATGTTTTCCCTATAAATACAAGTGCCCATTGTTGCTGTATGTGTAGAGTGACCTTTACTAGAACCATCTATATTAAAAAGCGTTCTCCATATCTATGAGCGTTTGGTTATAAATGGGAAAAATTATGCGATAGGTTAGAAATCAGTATTTCTCTATAAATATTTGAAGGATGAGTTTTCTCAATAGCCTCTGTGTTATTCATAATAACATGGTTGGTATTGTGGCAATGGCAATGCCCCACATGGCAGTGTTCCATTTTCTTTAGCTCTGTTTTTTTTATAATAGTTAAAATATTGCCTTTTTAAAAAATCCATCCCTTCCTTCCAGTTGCAAATTACATGTTTCAGGTTAGTACAGAACTAAATTAATAAAAAATTAACAAATGTGTAGATACTTGAGTGTTCTGTTCCATTCTTGGCATTTGTTTCAAATAATAAAAAAATGGATTTTGGTTAAAAACTAGGAAGAATTATCCTAATGACATAATCTTATCGCAAGTAAAAGAATATAGTGGTTAAGGTATTGGGCTAAAACTGGAAGACTGGATTCTAGTCCTGCTTTAGGCATGAAGTCAACTGAGTGCTTTGGGCCAATCACCCTCTCTCAGCCTTGGGAGGAAACAATGACAAACCATTCTGAAAATGTTGTCAAGAAATCTGCAGGAACTAATCCAGGCAGTCACCAGTAGTCAACATTGACTGAGAGGCAAAAAAAAAGCAAGTATAATTTGCCTCTAAAGATTGTAGTTTCTCTTTTTTACAGATATGTAAACAGAGACTGGATAACTATCCATCAGAACAGCCTGCAAAGAGATTTGCTGTTTTGAATTGGATGATAGATTTACTCATTGGATTTTCAGAATTTTAAAAGTTTGACTGATGCCCCCAAACCAACAATAGCATTTGATGCACTGTTGGACTAACTGTGTTCTAAAGACCATCAAAATTGATGGTAAAAAATGTAAAACATTACAATCAATCTGGTTTTATTTATTTACTACCTTTATATAGCTGTCTTGTCTCATGTGCATGATTCGGGCTGGCATGCAAAGTTAAATACACAAAGGACAGTACAAGTAATCCAACACCCCTCCTCCCCCCAAATCACTAAAAGCAGTAAAAACATAAAATATAACTTGCAAGAGAACAATTTCGTTTCCCTAATAATAGCCTTTATAGGCTCCATATCTGTTGAGAGAGAGTGACTGAACCAGGGGGAGGAGTCAAGCAGGGAGTTAGTCTGAAATCCTTACTTGGGCACAAAAGGCCAAGGTCTGACACCCCCCACGCCTTTTCTGTTGAACTTTATCTAGCCTGGCCCAGGTGTGAATTGCTGGTCTGGGAAGAATCCTGTGAAAAAGGGATGAGTCAAGACATAGTTTTTCTTTTGTAGGCATTAATCCTCTTCCAACTTGATACTTTATTCTGCAAGTCATTTGAGCACCTGACACATCTGGCGGTCATGGGTGTATTGTGGTTTCTAAATCATATATGAGAATCTAAGCAGTTATACTTCATTTAATAAAATTGTTTAAACAAACCATGGCTAAACAAAGTAGAAACCAGCTAGAACATTAATTAGAGTCTAGTGCTACAAGAACATTTAAAATGGGAGTATATCTCTTTGAACTTGATGGAGCTTACATCTGAACATTTACACCTAGGAATTCTTTATTGTAATTGCAATAAGTGAATGATTGCTATTGAGCCAGATACAATAACTGTAATTTTTTTATACCTACAGTTTCAAGGTTGTCTAGTAGAACAAGCTACATTTAGTGGTACTTGAACATTTTCCATGTTAATTTTTCAAATACCATCTATTGTTTATATACAGTGATGGCGAACCTTTTTTGGCTCATGTGCCAAAAGCAGGGGGAGCGCAGGGGGGGTCATGCATGGGTGTGCCACACCCATAATGCTTTGCGCATGACTCCAGTATGCAGGCCCGCACGACCAGCACTCCCCTCCATTTTGGCATGCTTTTTCTGCCCTCCCCAGGCTCCAGAGGCTTTATAGGAGCCTGGGGAGGTTCCTATAAAGGAGCCTTGGGAGGTGAAAACAGCCCCCTCCGAGGCCCTCCAGAGGCTTTAGGAGCTTCCCTGAAGCCTCCAGAACACGAAAAACCGGCCCTATGGGTAAACCGGAAGTCCATTTCCAAACTTCCGGTTTGTCCGCAGGGCCGTTTTTTTGCGCTTCAGAGGCCTCCAGAGGGCAAAAAATGGCCTTAAAAGGGCGAAATCAACCTGCCAGTGCATGCATACGTGCTAGCCAACTGACAGGGCAACACCTTGTATGCCCTGACAAATGGCTTCATGTGGTACAGGTTCGTCATCACAGGTTTATAATAAGGAAGTACCGGTAAGACTTGTCTAACACTGAACCACTCTCAGAGAGTCTCGTAGATAGTAAAGAGGCATGGAAGAATCTGCAGAGGAAAGAACATTTCTGTTGGGCATCTCAAGGTTTCCAGGGTGGAATGGAGGATTATGAACTTACCTTGGCAATTTTAAGATGTGTGAATTTCAGAGTCAGCTAGGGAGTTTGGGGAATTGAAGTCCACATATCTTAAAGTTGCCAAGGTTGAGAAACACAGCTCTGTGAGTTCATTTGGAAAGCAAGTGTCTGTACTTTGCTATCAGCAGAAAAGCTTCTGAAGAGCTCAGTCCTGTGTACCATGTCGCCCACGTTTCAGAAAGTGTCTGGAGTGAGAATATAAATATAATGAACTGTTAATGACCCACATGTAAAAATGTGCAACTTGGGGAGAATCTTGCTAACTTGTCTCTTATCTGGTTTGTTAATCTTTGGAACTTCTCAGGAAAGCAAAGATGTCAAGTATTTCTGTCATTGCCTGTATAAATTCAGAAGAGAACATATCTGTAAAAACAGGACTGTACTCATCCTGATACCATTTTAGAAAATAGACTGTAAAGAAGAAATATGAACAGAATTTACATTTCAGAAAGAATGGTAATATATATGTTTGAAGTCAATATATTGACAATAATTATTAGTTTGCAAGCATAATGTAAATAAAACTAATGTCAGAATGGTATTCTGAAGGGAAGACACTCTGGACCTATTTTCCCCTTTCAATAGCTGCACAAAACATTTGGTGCACAAAACTGCCTATTTTTCATAGACAATTGGCAGGCGACTGCATTGTTGTTAGATACTGTTCTGGCGGGAAGATCTTGGGAAATATAAAAAGAGACAGGGGAAACTACCTCCATTCCTGCTCCAAATTAAAATGCAACCATCTTTTTCAGAAGCTTTATAGAGATGTAAATGTTAAAGAAAGCTTTTAGTGTGTTTAGGCAGGTATCTTGGTATGGAAGAGGATTTCATTAAAGCCTACCTCAAAGAAATCTGTGCTACAATTTTTTTCTTCAATCTGTCCTAAGAGAGGAGGAGAACCCTATACACTTACAGTATATGCTGGGTCTGCAATCATTTCCTTATGTCTGGATGTAAAGAGGTTTCTTGAAATGCCTGTGTCTGAATCCTGATATAGGCTGATACGACAGTCTGTAACCAAAGAGAAAATAATGGGCTGCGATCCAAAGACTACAAAACAATTTCCAATTACTGGGGTTGAGGGATGGCACACATTCTTTTCTTCTGAAGTTTCTATATGTGCATCTGGAAAATTCAGTTCAAAGGATCTTGAAAAGCAGAGCTAAGAATTTGGCTCCTAGATGGGGAGAAGTCAGTTCAAGATTCTCCAAGAGCAACCAACTTTTTGTGTAATCAAACCAGTCTCCTACATATGTTTGGCTAGACCTCCCATCATGATCGTTGTTGATTGAAGTTTGTGAAAATCGGTTCCATACTGATAAGAGAGCTCCTACCTAGGGAAGTTTCAGTTTCTTTATTTCTGAAACAGAAGTCATGCTCTAAAGGAAGAAAGTATAGATTTTGAGTTAGTTGGGTGACTGAGCCAATTACTTTCTCTTGACCTACTTCACTGGCCTGTGGCACGCCTAAAACTAGGGCAGAAATTTTAGATACGCCAACTTGAGTTTTCAGAAAACATATGGGACATCATTGCCTTCTGAGCTCAAGTCATGAATTGTAGGAAGCTATGCATGGCATAGGGTCAAGATACCTCAGGGTCTGCTTTAATGGTGCACCTTCTTGGATTTTCCTACAAAGGCATCTCAAGAAGTAGTTCATCCTGTTTTTCCATCGAGGGCTTGTGCTATGGGACAGATTGCCAGTAGAACATAATAGTTCCTTCTTACAATTTAGGAGATGGCAGAACATTAGCCTTTTAATGTTTTGTGTTTTGACACTCTGACTGTATAGCTTTATATTTTAGTGGTTTATTGTTCTTGTATTTTTAAACCACTTAAGAGCCATGAAAAGCATACCAGACATATACATCTTCTCAATAAAAATAAACATTCTAGCAATACAGCTAAATATTTGGGTATGTCTAAAGTGATTTTGAGGATCCTGGCCAAAATTTGCTGTTGTGGGAAGGAATGGGTTGCTAATGACAACAAGAAGGTTAGCAAATAATGCCAACGATAATCAGTGATGAGAAGTATAGCCTTTGTATCACACTTTTTGAATGTCTGGGCATTAGATTTCTCTTTTTCTCCTTTCAAAAAAAACATATTTGAATCTTCTCCCTCCTCCTTCCTTGACAGGGCACCCATCTGATTGCTGTTATTTTGTTCTCTCCCATCCACAGCTGAGGAGCAGTTGAGGAGGAAGAGAAGAAAAGAAAGCAGCAATTCAGGCATTGCTTTGTGACTGCAGTTAATAAGCAGGATGAAATCATGTGATGGCTTTTCCCTTGGTGTTCACTATTAAATTTCTGGTTTGCCTTGCTTTGCTTATAGGCTTAGCAAATATAAGGAACTTCTTCAGGGGTGAAATTCGACCAGTTATATTCGGTTCGGGCGAACCGGTAGCGCTGGTGGTGGGAGGTTTCACCCACTCACTCAGACGTCATCACATCCTGTTTTTGAAGGTCTGCACATATGTGGAAGGTCCTTCGCACACGCACGCTCACATTTGCAAACCGGTAGTGAAGGTAAGTTGATTTCACCCCTGAAGTTTTTATACTTTTCTGATTGAGTCATATGCTAAGGGAGTGGTAGTCAACCTGGTTCCTACCACCCACTAGTGGGCGTTCCAGCTTTCATGGTGGGCGGTAGGGGTTTTGTCCAATCCTGAAGCACTTTCCTTTTTTTAATTTAATTGACTTCCCTACTTTATAAATCCCCATTACTGTGGAACCAGTGGGCGGTTAGAAAATTTTACTAGCAACAGAGATACAAAAGTGGGTGGTAGGTATTAAAAAGTTGACTACCCCTGTGCTAAGGTGTTTCCAGATGGGAGGCTCTTGGCTTAACTTGCCCCCCCCCCCCCCCACACTTCCTCAACCATTTCATCTTTTCCTTCTTACCATTTCTTTGCAGATAAAGTAAAAAAATGGAATAAGTGTTTATTTCCACAATTTCTGTACCACCCTAATTTCAATTCTCGGTGGGGCATAGGAATCTCAAAACACCAATCTCAAAACACAACCTATACATAATCAAAATCAACAATAATTAACACTAGCTGTTATTTAATTTATTTATTTAGGTTTGTTAATCTCGCATTTTATTTATTTATTTCCTGCCTATTATTTTTGCAAGTAACTCAAGGCAGCAAACATATAGCACATATTTTCCCCACAACAACAGCCTTATGAGGTGAGTTGGAGAAGTAGGTAGGCAGGGAGGGAAAGAGAGAGAGAGAGAGAACGAACGAACGAACGAACGAACGAATGAACGACTGACCCAAGACCACCCAGCTGGCTTTCATGGATAATACTGGATTAGAACTCATGTTTTTCTAGTGTGGTGTCGTAGACTAAATTTTATAAATAACTTGAGACAAAAAACATAATAATCCTTCCTCGACCATTCCCTCCTATTTTAAGAAGTCTTCTTCCTTCCGGACAATCCTGCTTTTAAAAAAAAGACAACAATGGCTAAATATATTCTTAGGACAAGACTGTTGTATAAAGTTTGGCCTTTCACTGAATGACCTGACTTCTACTCCATGCATCCTTCATGTGGGGATGTAACAGTGGTGGGTTCCTACTAGTTCGGACCAGTTCAGCTGAACTGGTAGTAGCTTGGCAGCCTGGGTCGCTGGAACTGGCAGCAACCCAGTCCTGCCACACCCCCAAACTGGTTTTCCTGGGGGCCTGTAGGCGTCGCCAACTTGTTTTTGGCTTCTGCGCATGCGCAGAGCAATTTTCATTGTACCGCACACCAAGTGTTCATGCGGCATGTCCCTGAGTGAACCGGCAGTAGTGGCTGCCGGAACTTACCACTGGGATGTAAATATACTCCTCTTGATGATGTTATAGGATGCGTAGAGTGAAGATATCCACTCCTATGTGATAATAATTTAGAGATCAATCATATTTTCTATTGGGTAAATATAACTAGGCTTTTATCTGTTCTTCATAGTGGTTGGTTTCCAGATTTTCCATCGTTTGTTTTCTAGCATCTGCATATATACTGCTTATTCACGTTTAATATGAGTACTAACAATGCTTTCCCTAAATAGAGTTGTTTTCTTTATTTGACTTTTCCAGCTTCACAAAAGGTGATTAATTTATCTGCCAAAAATTAACCTTAAATATGTTTTGTATTCAAAAACATTAGGCTTAACAGCCTGTTTTTATTATAATACTCTTTTTATCATTTATTTGATAAATATTGAACTGATTTATACGATCAAACAACTCATTAAGAATATGTCATGAGCATGCCAAATAGACACTGATTTTATGTTTTGTCTCTTTGATGGTAATTTTTTTTGGTTGTCTGGGTTTTAAATGATCCAGCTGGAATTTATTTTAAGAATATACCCTGGTTCCCTGAAAATAAGACCTCTCCAGATAATAAACCCAATCGGGCTTTTGAGCGCATGCGCTAAAATAAGCCGTCTCCCAAAAATAAGCCCTCCCCAAAAATATTGCAACATAGCAGCAGCCATGAGGTGAGCACCCTCACTGCCTCCTGCACCTCAAAAATAATCAGACCTCCCCAAAAATAAAGCCACGTGCTTATTTTGGGGGTCAATGTCTTATTTTCAGAAAAACAGGGTAGTAAAATAGATAAGAGAATCAGTCCTCCATCATTCCATATTATGAGACTGCTGTTTGAACAGAAATGTAAGAAAACTAGATTTAAAATTTAGAAATATAATTATATAATATATAAAACAAGTTAATATGTAGCTGGAATTCATACTTGGCACTAACTTCAATGTGCTGATCACCAACAACCCTGAGAATATAAATTTATTGGTAAGGAGGATGATACAGGGTAACAGAATATGCTTTATATGAATTAAGATCCCAACCTTAGATCCTGTTATCTTCAGTTAAGATTTAAGGAAAACATAAGGCTTGCTTTTGAATAAATAAGTATAGGGCTCTGCTTAAAAGATCTTAAACTTCTGGACCTTCAGAGACAATTTAAGTAATAGACTGAGTTAGATGGAATAATTGTTCATTTGACTCAGGTCTCTTAAAACAGATTGGTTGTGAATTTGGACATTCCCTGGATATCCAGAGTTTTCCCCTCTTTGATTCTGGATGGATAGAACTGCATCAAACAATTTAAGGGTCCTCCTAGATTTACATCTCTTGGTCAAGGAGCAGGTGGCAGCTATGGCTCAGAGGACCTTCATAGTTTTAACTTCTGCACCAACTGTACTACCTGTGTTCCAGGGGTGAAATGCTACCGGTTCAGATCGGTTCTCCTGAACTGGTAGTAAAAAAAGCTACCGGTTCACCCAAACCAGTAGTAAAAAAAAATGCTACTGGTTCAGGCAAACTGGTATTTCCGATGATCAGCTGTGATGCGTGATTTATATTAGCTAGAAAGCAGAATTTCTTGCTTTGTAGCTAAACTAAATCGTGTGGCACAACGTATTCCCTCTCTTGCTGTTCGACTTACCTTTCAGGCGCTATTTTATTTTCAGGTGTAATTCAAAATATTAATTTTTATCTATAAAACCATTCAAGGCACAGGGCAAGGCCACTTGTACACTAACTGTCTCTAATTATTTCTGTCTGTTCAGTAAGATCTGACAACCTTGAGATGCTCCCGGTCACACCACTTAGTTAAAACAATAGGACTCAAGAGACATGTCTTCTTTGTTGCTATTGCCAGCCTTTGGAACATAGCAATAGCACCTAGACTTATATATACTGCTTCACAGTGCCCTCTCTGAGCGGTTTACAGAGTCAACATATTGCCCCCAACAATCTGGGTCCTCATTTTACCCACCTCAGAAGGATGGAAGGCTGAGTCAACCTTGAGCCTGGTGAGATCTGAACTACCAAATTGCAGGCAGCCAGCAGTCAGCAGAAGTAGCCTGCAGTACTGTACTCTAACCACTGCGTCACTGTGACTCATCATCTTCCCTAAAGCCTGGCTAACCCCACATGGCTGCCTTTTGGAAGGTTTTAAAGACCTAATTCTTCCCTTAGGCATTGAGTCTGGGAGTGGTATGCTTCATTTGTTGTGTTTATTTTACACAGTATTTTATGTGTTTGTATATTTCCATTTTGGTTTATCTTTTTATGCCTTTCGGTTATGTGGTTTTATGGAATGTACACTATTGTTATTTTATGGTGTGCACCAACCTGAATTGTTTGCTGAGTGGACAGCTATATAAATTAATAAAATGAATAAAAATTTGAGTGCGAGACCTTCATTTCTAAGTAGACAACCTGGTATTGTATTCTACTTTGTATTCTGGGCTGAGAGATGGTACTGTTTTCAGGCAGGAGGTACCTGCCAGTTTTAAAGGGGTTTTATTTAATTTTGAGATTCTGTGGACCATTTAGGGATTGTGCAAACTGTTTTCCATCAGATTTGTTCATTGAGAAGTCCAACACTCCAGTTTCCTGCTATAGAAATAACAATACATTTGAATGGGAAGCTACCTGTTTAAAGAACATAAATCGCTAGCCCAAAAGGCCCTTTGGAAAAGTTTTGGGTATACTGTCTCTATCACTCCATTTTTAATTTTAATTTTGTGTATTGTGTTTGTTTTAAATGTCACAAATTGTATGTTTGACTTAGTACTGTCACATCATCCCTTTCCATTCTAGAATATTTTAGCAGCAACTTTTGATTGTGGTATCCTTTGGGGCCAACTTTGGGAGTTGTGAATATGGGTGATGTGTTGCGCTCATTTACTTCATTCCTCCAGGGCCAGTTCCTATTGGTGTTGATGGGAGAGGGGCAGGGACAGTCCTGCCCATAGCATTTGCTGTGTGAAGTGCCCTGGGGCTTGGTTCTCTTTGCTGCTGTTTAACATCTACATGAAACTGTTAGGTGAGGTCATCAATGGCATGGGATGAAACACGGGTTGAGGTATCATCACTATGTCTTACATTAAAGAAAACATATTTGTACTCATGTTTTAGTTTCTTGCCTGGACTATCTGGAAGTGTTGAAACTTGTCTTTAATGTCTTGTGAAAGGCTGACAGGCTCTGACCCTGTCAGGTTTCCACAAGACCTTAAAGACAAGTTTATGTCACCAGGCTTGGGGATCAAGGTCTATGTCTGAGCCCATGCAATGACTGTGTTGATTTGTGGTTTTTTTCCCCCTTGGCCACAGTTTATATCTACCCTGTTGTTCCTTTTTTATGCTATTTTAATTACTGTACTGTTAGTCTTCCAGAGTTATGTAATGCAATAATAAATATTTTTAATTTATTTTTTATGAATAAATGAAAGTAATAATGATATGACGTGGGCAGCTGAATGAGACATTTTATAAAATTCACCTTCCACAATGCCTGGGTATGGCTGTCTCTAAATCTAGACCTTGGAACATAATTATCTCACTAGATGCTGTTCCTTGGGAAACTGTTGTAGATACAGAGGGAAGTTCTGTATGAGCTAAGAAGTTAAAAGGACATGGATGGATGGATCGATGGGTGGAAGGAAGGAAGGAAGGGAGGGAGGGAGGGAGGAAGGAAGGAAGGAAGGAAGGAAGTTAGATGTAATAATGAAGGAGGCCTACCACCAAATAAATAGAGACCAAAAGGAACATAGGCTTGAATGAGAAATTAAATGCAACAAAAAACTATATCAGTAGATGCACCCGGCTTGAAGAGAAAATGGTAGTTATCAGATAAAGACGTATATTACACGTATATTACTTAAATCTTCTTCCCAAAAATTCAAATGGACCTAAGCAGAACCACCCAGAAAAGGAGGGAGTACTGAAGTAACCCAACATAAGAAGAAATATATAGTATTTGGATACAATGAAACATTTGAGATATCTAGGACCAACAATTATATCCAAGTCTTGAAGGAATTTGCAAATGTCAGGCCCTCTTTTGATCTTCATGAAGGCAAAAGCAGAAAACTACAAATGAGTCAGAATGGCCCTGATAACTGGGTAAAATTCAGAACAGGTTATTAAGAAGCTGGTGTATGACGGTTTAGAAAAGAATGCAGTACTTGGCAGGCAACAGCATAGATTTATCAAGAGTATATCATTCCAGAACAACTTGATTTCCTTTTTTTTTTTAATTGAGTGGTAATTTAGTTGACTCTAAGAATGCAGTGAAATAATCTATCTTGACTTCAGTAAAGTATTCAACAAAATATATTGATTCTAGCAGAGTGGATGATTAGGGCTAAATGATACAACTGTAGCACAAATATCAAATAACTACTATGATTAAATAATCGTATCCAAGAAGTATACTATATGTCAGTGATTCTGTATCAAGCGGGATAGAAGTTTTCACTGGAATACAAATAGTCCTTGGTGTACAAAAGTTCATTTAGTGACTGTTCAAATTTACAACGGCATGGAAAAAAGTGACCTATGACCATTTTTTACACTTGCAACTATTGCTGCATCCCCATGGTCACATGATCAAAATTCAGATGATTGGCAACTGGTTCATATTTATGATGGTTGCTACATTCAGATGGTCATGGTCATGTGATCACCTTTTGTGACCCCTTTGTGACAAGTGAAGTTAATGGAGAAGCCAGATTCACTTAACAATTTTGTTGCTAATTTAACAACTGTGGTAATTCACTTAACAGCTATGCCAAGGGAGGTCAAAAAATGGGGCAAAACTCAATTAACAATTTTCTCGCTTAACAACAGAAATTTTGGACTCATTTGTTCTCATAAATCAAAGACTATCTGTACTGCAGGATTCCATTCTATTTATTACATATAATGAGATGTTATAAAATACTATTATCAAATTTACAGATGATATAGAGGGGAATAGCAAAAACCTTAGAGGAGATAACAATGCTGACAACAAATCAGCAGTGGCAAATGCGAAGTTCTACATTTAGGTAGGGAAAAATCAAAGGAGTGGCTATAGGATTTTATTTATTTATTTATTTTTTTGAATTTATACCCCACCCTTAACCTTGTTAGAACCCAGGGCGGCGCACAGGCATTATTAAAACCATAACAAAAAGACAATATACAATATTAAAAACATATTAAATTAAATTAAAACCCGTGCTAAAAAACTCATTTAAAACCTTAAAAATTAAAAATTATAGATAGAGTCAGAAACGGGGGTGCTACACTAGGCTGGCTTGTTGGAATAGATACGTCTTAAGACGTTGGCGGAAGAGGCGGAGGTCCGAGGTGGTGCGTAGGTCGGGGGGTAGGTCGTTCCAGAGGGCCGGGCCCGCCACAGAGAAGGCCCTTCCCCTGGGTGTTGCCAACCGGCATTGCCCAGCCGACGGTACCCGGAGAAGACCCTCTCTGTGGGAGCGGATCGGACGAAGGGATGTATGGGGCAGAAGGCGGTCTCGTATATAGCTAGACCCCGAGCCATGGAGCGATTTGAAGATGGTCGTCAACATCTTGAAGCGCACTCGAAAGGCCACAGGCAGCCAGTGCAGCTCGCGCAGGAGAGGTGTTATGTGGGTTTGCCTTGGGGCACCCATAATCAGGATGTGGGACCAAAACCAGTATATACAAAACATTATGGTTATCATAATGGAACACAAACCGAACATAAGTGAGATGTAAGATTCAGCTGCAAATGAGGGAAATGCAACTTTAAGCTACATCAACAGAAGTACAGTGATAAAATCAAGAGACAGTCTTGTTCCTTTCTATTTTGAGTTAGTCAGATTGCTGTAGAATATTGTGGGTAGTTCTGGACATCATATTTTAGGCACGCATTGACAATTTGGAATATGTCCAGAAGACAGCAGCCAAGGGGATTTGAAGGAAAAAATTATGAAACATAGTTGGAGGCCCTGTGGGTATGTTTAGTTTGCAGGAAAAAAAAAAGTTGGGCGCGAGGAAAGACATGATGATATCTTTATTGCGTCTGAGAGGCTGTAATGTTAATAAAAAAAGAGGTATTTTTTTCTGTTATGCTGGGACAAGAAATAATGGATTTAAATTACAATGGGTATTTATTTCAATTTTCCTAATGGCAATAGGCATTCAACAGAGAGACAGACTGCTTTGGGCAGTAGCGGCCTTTCTTTATTTGGAGGTCTTTTTTCAATTTTTCTTTGTTGAATGAGATACTGTAATAGTGAATTATTGGTACTAGGAAGGAAATTAAACTAGATGATCTCCAACCTTTCCATGCTATGATTCTATCAATATGGAGGGGTGTACTTCAGAAAATCAATGAGAGACAAATTAATTGCTTTGCATTTTACAGCAATCTGCTCTCTTCTGAATTTGTTGGTAGAGTTCTTTAACAAAAATGCACAAGCATATGCTCACTATTGTCTAGATTTTTTTTTAAATCACAAACTGTTGTGGAAAGGGATTGAAAAAAAAATACGGTTGAAAAAATAAGAAATTGAACTAATCGTAATATTGACAGGTCTGGCTGCCCCTGCTTTATATACACTTGTACATTAACAAGGAGCAAGAGATTAGCAACAGTAGTAAATGTCACGATGGGCAATGGCTTAATTGATTTTCAAGAAGGAGATGTGATTACTTTCAAGCCCCTAGAACTCCCTCCCATTCATCTGAAAATGGTACCATGATTTCCTATAGTTCTGAAGTAGGATACACAAGGAAAACTGTAGTATAAGCTCTAAGTGGTCCTGAGAAACGTACCAATGTAGGCTTTCAGTTGGTGTGAACTATTGGGAGGTACACTAGTCTACAGAGCAGTAGCTCACTTTGCCTCTGAAGATGCTAGTCATAGCTGCTGGTGAAACATCACAACAAAACAAAACTAGTTTGTGGCCATTCAGACAGTGCTGGATTTAGGATTAAGCTAAACAAGCTAGAGTTTAGGATCTCACAATCTAAATCTCACAATCTCAAAATTTCAGACTATCAGTTTTCTGATTTTTAGAAATAAGTTTATTATATTAATAGAAGTGATCCTGATCACTTATTTTATCAGCATTTTGTATATATACATATACATCACACACACACACACACACACATTGACCTGAAATTATTGTAAAAATTACATTTGAGTAATATACCTCTACAGTGTACATTATAATCTGAGAGACATCAAGGCAGCCAAATGACAAATATGTAATCAATACATTTGTTTGAAAATAATTTGTACTTTTCACTTTGAATACCTTGCTATTAAAACGAGAGTTTTCCTAAGAACTTCAGATTTTCTCACTACTCAAAACAAAAGCACAGAATAAGAAACAATGGATGGAAATTAATCATGGAGAGAACTGACCTAGAACTAAGGAGAAATTTCCTGACACTGAGAACAATTAATCAGTGGAATGACTGGCTTGGATTCGGAGATGTTCAGGGATCTTACCAATTATGTTATTCTATAATTATTTATTGCAATATTCTAAACACGGGTTTCAAACTTGCCGCATCATGTTTCTGTCACATGACGTTTTGTGACGGTTTTTCCATTTGCGGAGCTGGGGTGGGCATGGTCTGCGCATGATGCATCTGGCCCATGGGCCCCCAGTTTGACACCCCTGCATTAGAAGATTCAGAGAAACAGAGCTCAGTATCATCAATGTAATATTGTTATTTAATTCCAGTCCTCCCAGTTGGCCTATACCAGTGATGGCGAACCTTTTTTGGCTTGCGTGCCAAAAGCGGGGGGAGCGCAGGGGGGCCGTGTGTGGGTGTGCCACACCCATTATGCTATGTGCGCGACCCTGCTTTTGGCACACTTTTTTCACCCTCCCCAGGCTTCAGAGGCTTTCTAGGAGCCTGGGGAGGGTGAAAACAGCCTCCCCTCCCCACCTCCAGAGGCTTCAGAGGGCGAAAAACGGCCTCAAAAGAAGACCTAAATCAGCTGGCCAGCGCACACATGCGCGCTAGTGCTAACAGGGCAATGCCTCGCGTGCCCTAAGAAATGGTTCTGCGTGCCACCTGTGGCACCCGTGCCATAGGTTCGCCATCCCTGGCCTATAGGTTGTTAAGCACCAGAGGAGATGGTGAATACAGGAAAGTGTTTAAGGGATGTTAAAATAAGCCATATTTGTTGAATGTTCATCTACTGGTATATGCATGTGTAGGTTTCTACAGAAAATGGGAGTTCAGACTGATTTTAAATCTCTTTTAACAGGTGTATAATAATAGGTTTTCTAATTTCAATATAGCACAAGATTCTCTCCAATGTAATTTCTTACTTCAGTGTGACAACAGTTGTGCAGAGGTTTCTGAAAAGCACTTACTGCAGAGGTTAGAATTAAAAAGTCTATTTCCTTCTTTGCCTTTATGTTTTTGGGGGCATTGAAACAGAATATGAGATTAACGATATGTAAGAGTGAAACAGAATAATGGGAAACTTGCCTAATGAAGGAAACACTCATGTTCCTCCATATCTGAAGTCAAGTTAAAATGTTGGGGATGTTTGGCTTAGGGGAAAAAAAGTAAATGAATAGGAATATAATAGATGAGCTGGCCCATCTTTTTATCCCCAGGTGTCTCGGGACTATGGAAATGCCAGTCATAGCAAGTCAGCCATTTCTTTCTTTAGCCTTGTATTTTCTAGCCCACCTTTTCACCATCTGTTGCTGTTCAGATGTATTCAGTTTTTATCCTATCCAGGCAGCAGGGCCAGTACTCATACTGACTGTACAGCTTGGGAATGTTAGACACCTGAAAGGCTGAGAAAGATACGCTCAGCCTTTTTCTAGCAAAGCCAGTGCTCTGATGCCAAAGGAGCAATCCTCTAAAAATTCTGCTCTTGTTTTCTGCCACAGCTGTATATGGCAAGAGGGCCAAATAACTCAAATGTTATGCTACCCATATACAACACCTACACCTGTAGAAAGCCCAAATCTGAGCTGACAAAACAAAATTGCTGTGAACATGCAATATGCTATGACTAAACAAACCAATTCCTGGCTTAATAATGTGATAACCTGATTCACACACACATAAAAGACAGTGATTGGTCCCTACCGCATTCTGAGCCTAAGTTCAAAGGTCCAAGATGTGAGCCTGATTTAAAATCTAAGCAGTTTCTCCAAAGGATAAGTATACCAAGTCCCATTTAAGCTTAGCTTAATGCCATGATGGCGAACCTATGGCCTTCTCAGGGTGCCGTCGGCCAGGCAATGCCGACTGGCGACACCCAGGGGAAGAGCCTTCTCTGTGGCGGGCCCAGCCCTTTGGAACGACCTACCCCCTGAACTTCGCACCATCTCCGACCTCCGCCTCTTCCGCAAGTGTCTAAAGACACATTTGTTCCATCTAGCCCGCCTAGCGTAACCTCCACAACTGACTTTAGATAGTTTTAAATTTGGGGATTTTAATTTGGTTTTAGCACAGGATTTCATTGAATAAGTTTTTAAAAATTTTATATCGTTTTGTATGTATTTTTAATATTCCTGTGCGCCGCCCTGAGTCCGTTGGAGAAGGGCGGGGTATAAATTGAATAAATGAAATGAAATGAAATGTGTACTACAGGTGGCACGCAGAGCCCCCTCTGCAGGCACGTGAGCAGCCACCACAGCTCAGCTCCAATGCGCATACTTGCACCCTTTCTGCTGGCCAGCTGGTTTTTGGGTCTACTGTGCATGCACAGGGCGCATGTGGGAGATATGTGTGCATGCATGGGGTTGGGGGGAGCTTGGGGAGCCATGTGCCCATGTGGGGGGGTAGGGCGTGCATGGTGGTCGTGCATACACATATGTGGGGGCCATGCATGCATGCACAGCAATGGGGCACATGTGGGGATGCACATGCATGCAGAGGGGGTGGGGGAAGCAGGGGAGTCCCACATGCATGTGTGGGGGCAGGGCACATGTGGAGTGGTCGCGCGTACCTGCATGGGGGGCAAGGCACACGGGGGGGGGTCACACACGCATTGCATTAGGGGTGCGTGTGCATGTGTACTCAGTGTTGATGAAAAGATTAGCCATCACTGTCTTAGTGTATTGTGCAACCTAGCACTTATGTCTTAATCAGTCCTCAAATACACAAGAGCCATGTGTGCAATACACAAATCTTTTTAAGTGGTTTCCTTGGGATCTATTATATTACATAATTTCAGCCAGCAGTCTCACAGTGGGAATTTTAATTAGTATAGCAGAGGGCAGCAATTTGACCGAAGGCTGAGGATTGATATGAACAAGAATGAGACAACATTATAAATGTGCCATTTAGACAACCCATGCTTGTATACGTATTACCTGGATCAGCACATGTGATTAAATGTTGCAGATACAAAAGACAGGTGGTAACTTTTACATTGATGATGATGATGTTTCTAAAGCAACATAATTTTATATCTGCATTTACCAGTTGGACTTATACATTCTGAGAAGTCATAATGTGGTTTGATTTCATCTTGACATAATACACTATATTGCCAAAAGTATTTGCTCACCCATCCAAATAATCAATCAAGTGTTTCAATCACTTCCATGGCCACAGATGTATAAAATCAAGTACCTAGGCATGCAGACTGTTTTTACAAACATTTGTGAAAGAATGGGTCGCTCTCAGAAGCTCAGTGTGGAACTGTGATAGGATGCCACCTGTGCAACAAATCCAGTCATGAAATTTCCTCGCTCCTAAATATTCCACAGTCAACTGTCAGCTGTATTATAAGAACGTGGAAGTGTTTGGGAACGACAGTATCTCAGCCACGAAGTGGTAGGCCACATAAACTGATGGAGTGGGATGCTGAGGCGCATAGTGTGAAGAAGTTGCCATCGTTCTGCAGGATCAATTGCTACAGACCTCCAAACTTCATGTGGCCTTCAGATTAGCTCAAGAATAGTGCGCAGTGGACCGACGTCATATTGAACCCTATGGATTAGGAATGGGATGTCACTTACTGTAAATTCATATGCGAGTAAAGGCAGGTGAGCGAATACTTTTGGCAATATAGTGTATGTGAACCTGACCAGTGTATTCCCTGAAATGTTATCTCATGTAACTGTAAAAGATAACAATTTATTATTAGACTATCTGTTGCTTTTAAGAAACTCAAAGCTGAGCTACTTCGAGATTTGCCCCTTGGATTTTAAGCAGTTGTGTGTTTCTCCAAATCAGGAGTGTCAAACTCAAGGCCTGGGGCCCAGATCTGGCTTGTTGGGTGCTTAGATCTGACCCGCAGGGCCACCCTGGAAACAGCCCATTTTTGCTGGCAGAGCTCTCTGGCCACCACAGGCACCCCTGGCACAAGTGACATATAGCTGGCCACCTCCACCCCGCCTCCAGAGGTCAAACACAACGCTGATGCGGCCCTCAATGAAATTGAGTTTTGACACCCCTGCTCCAAAGGACAATAATTAAAAATGGTAGGGTAATAGAAAACTATTGGTGGATCAAGATTGAACTGTGGAGTTGTGGTGCTTTCTGAGGTTGTTTGTTTGCTTGTATTGTAGAGATTTTATTACCCAACTAGGTAGCATATTACCTCCTTAGTTAAAGAAATATTTGCAAACAAACAAATAACCTCAGAAAGCACCCACAACTCCATGGTGGTGATAGCTACCGTAGATTAAAATACTGGGAAATGTGACCATCCCTTTGGCTTGAAAAGTTTACTTTCTGCACCTTGCTTTATAATGCATTATTGGATAGGAAGATTGGTTTCACTATCAATGCTTGCTTCTTTGAAGCAAGCAACCGGATACATTTATCAGAATAACAGAGTTGGGATGGACATTGGGAGTCTTCTAGTCCAATCCCTTGCTCAAGCCGGAAACCCTAACCATTTCGGATAAATGGTTGTCCAATCTCGTGTTGGAGCATTCACAACTTCTGATGGCAAATCGTTCCACTGATTAATTGTTCAGATAATTTCTCCTTAGTTATAGATTGCCTCTCTCTTTGATTAGTTTCCATCCATTGTTTCCTCTCCTGCCTTTGGAGGTACTTTGGAGACTAGGTTGACCCCCTGTTCTTTGAGGCAGCCTCTGAGATATTGGAACGCTGCTATCATGTCTCCCCTGGTCCTTCTTTTCATTAAACTAGACATACCCAGTTCCTAATATCAGAATGGGATTTTCTAAATTGGTCAGTGTATGGAGAAAAGAATGATTGTTATTTGCAAATGAATGTGCATCAAATCTTATGTAAAAGAAAAAAAATATGCCAAACAATTGCCATAAATTGCCATTTATTTGGTTTTTGTCCGTAAAGTATTGGTGATATAAAGGTGTCAAGCCCGCACGGAATTGATATTTGGGGCGGGAAAGTAAAGTTTTGCCCATACGGGTAAAATCGGGCAATGAGGGCTCGGATTCCGAAGAGAGTCGGCTGTTCTCGTTATCGACTGATCGTCTTTCTGTCCCTTTTTCTTATATATGGATTTCCCTCTTGTCTTCTCTTCCCGTTCGGTAATTTCCGTTCACACTCGTCTTTTCCCGTGCTCTTTTTCGTCCCCTCCCGACCACTTTTCGACTATTTCCGCTGTCGGCTTTCGGAAATGACCGAAGACGCTTTGAAGGAACCGGCGCCGGGCGAGGGAAAGTAGGGAAAGCAAGAGGGGAGCCGAGAAGACTTTGTGGGTTGGATTGCTAACTCCGGGCCGAACCATCTGCGGCTACCTTGGAGGTGAAGAATGGAGGGAATGTATTGACGAAGGCGATCGAGTAGGAAAACAAGCAGCCTCGTTCTCCCCTTCGAAAAAGCGATCGCTTCTGGATCGTGGGAGCCAATTGACTTAATATTGCGGCGGCGTCAGGAGGGAGAGCTAAGCTCAAAAGGCAAGTAGGGGGGTGTTGGGGGGAGAGGGATCATACTATAACTGATGAAAGGGTTGTATCCGTGTGTAAATATGCTACGTTTTGGACACTGTCCGAAGGAAGATTTTAGAAGAGAAGAAAGTGTTGCTTCCCCCCCTTTTTTTGCAAGATGGTACAGTCGAAAAGCAATGTTGCTCCCGTTTTGGGTAGCTCAGGGATGCAACATGGGGTGGTCCTGCAGGGACACCCCCCCCCCCAAATTGAGGACTGATGGAGGCACGGGGTGATGACGTTAGGAGCCCACGGGCCCTAATTGTGAAGAATCTGCCAAAGGAGAAAGAGTTGGCTGTGTCCCTGACAAGTCTAGAGCCAGCATTGCAATTCAAAGAGCTCTCTTGGTCGTTTAATTTAATGAAGGAACTGATATTCCTTACCTTACACAGATGAAATGCTCTCAGGGCATCTCACAGCTCAGAATATATGCATATGTATATGTGTGTACAGACACATACACACACCACCCTATTCCTTCTCAGGAGTGTTAAGCAGTGTTATGCAAAGCACAACAAAGGAATAACAAATAGTAAACTGAAGAAGTTAAAGGTGTGGGATAAAGAAAGAATCAGAATCAAAATAGAGCAGGAAGGGACCTTGGAGATCTTCTAGTCCAGCCCCCTGCTACAGCAGGAGATCCTATTCAATTTCAGACAAGGGACTGTCCAGTCTCTTCTTAAAAACCTCCAATGATGAAGCACCCACAAATTATACCCACACCTTTTATTGTACTTCTACATATTTTTCCATCCTTGCAACAATTTTTGCTTTGATCATATCTATTTACCAATTCATACATTTCATTTTGGTTTTAAAATTTCTCATCGCTTTTCCAGGAATTCATTGAGAGCCTTTCTTAGTCCTTTTTTCTCTCTCCATTCATTCACCCTTCTTTGCTATATTTGTTTTGCACTTTTCATTCATGTGTATATTTGCTTTTTGTTCCCCATTCACTTGCTCTTCATGACTGCAAACCACCTCAACGTCTTATTGTTTTTTGTATTGGTCCTTGTTTGTTCAGCTACATACATGCTTCTTAGTCTTAAGTACCCAACTTCAGTCAGTTTTCTTTTGTATTTCACTTGACATAATGCAGTGCTTCTCAATTATTTTCTGTCATACCCCCCTAGGAAGAAGAAAACATTTCGCGCCCCCCGCACGACTGTAAATAGTATCATCCGGGTCTAAAAGTCACACGGGCGGGTTTGGCTAATCAGGATAGAGCATCATGTCTATCCAATCGGGTCTGTTCTCCTCGAAAGGGAGGAGCATGCGCAGTCACATGTACTGGCTTAATGCTCACTATCGATGCAAATGTCAGCAGCGGTAGCCCGATTTCTTTAGCAAGTTTGATTAATTGGGGCAGCGTTATGTTTCACAGGAGAAGGTCCTTGTCAGCATCTGACTGGATACAGAGACATAAACACGGGGCTTGGCTTGTTATGACAGTGTTTGCCGAGGTCAAACGCGCCCCCCTTTACGGAGCCTCCACGCCCCTTTACGGCGCGCCCCACTATTTGAGAAGCACTGACATAATGTAACAAAACATTATCTAGTTCAGATCTATTGCCTGTATTGCATACTTTCTCCAAATCAACAAATATATATTTTCTTTCTCACACTTGATCCTTATTGTTTTTCCAAGCATTTCTTTTCATGCCTCTTGCTAAATAACTCTACACACTACTGCGATAATTAAATACTTTTTTCATTCTGTTCCAAGCAGTGTTGACATTTTTTCTTATGTCCAGTTTGCACTTAGTCTATAGAAAGATTAATCTGTTTTGTAGTGCTTCTACATGCAGAACTCATACTTTCACTTCAGTTTCTTTCACTTTCATTTTTAATGTCCACTTTTCTAGTAATTTGTTTTGACAGCACCAAATCATGTTTTGTTCACTTTCATCATCACCTTTATATTAATTGTAATTCTCTCTGTCCTTTATAGTAAACAATCACATCAATCTGCTTTTAGATTTATATTTATTGCGTCACCAGATAACATATAAATAAACTTATGCCTTAAATCGTGTATTTGAAACAGTTATTTTTTTAAGCAGATTTTTACTAGTCAACATTCTTGTTTATTGTGGATCTTTGAATGGCCAATTGCTTTTTCTGTTCTCTATCATTTTGTTTCTATGTATCCATTCATGTCACACAACACAATGTTTTCATACATTACCCCAGACTTCCTGTCTAGTTCTTTTATTATCACCATTAACAGCTCTGAAGTCAAAGACAATAAACATCAAACTAAAAACATTCCATAACTATATAGGACCAAAGTAAAAAACAATAAAGTATGCCTTCTAGTTCTTGTTTGCATTCAAAAAGGCTTTACCAAATGTAATTAAATATTGATACAATTTAAAATTGAATCTGAATCTCTCGTGTAAAAAGTCTTGTGCACATTAATTAATTTATTGTGATTTGAGATTTTGTAGACAAGAACTGGATTGACTGATGACTGAGGATTACTGTGCATGCCTTTAATGATGTTGATTATATTCTTTGAAAATACTACTACTCTGCTAGTTTTAACATTGCTGTAACATTTGTTTTTATCTTTTCCCCTACCAACTGAAGTTGCAGTTAGTGGTGTAGATGTTAGACCAGGACTGGGGAAACCCAAATTTAAGGCTGTCCTCACTGGATGAGTTTCTTAATATTAGTCACTCTCTCTCAGTCCAACCTACTCATAAAATTATGAGAATAACACAAAGGAAGATCTTCATTTAAACCTCTTGAAGGACGTAGAAAGGCAAATGATAAGTAAGTAAATAAATACATGGTGAAGGGATTTTCAATTATAGTTGGCAGCACTGTATATAGACATACTTAAGATAAAGAAAATATCAAATGTTCTTTCCAAAGGCTAAATAAAAGCTTTTTTTGGTAACGAAGAATACTTTTTTGGTAACACAACAAGTAAATCTTGTATAGGGTCTTCATCAGACAATGCCTTTGCCCATTTCTACGCTGATCTCTACGCTGATGATACACAGCTGTATATATCTACCCCAAACCACCCCAACGATGCCGTAGCGGTGATGTGCCAGTGCCTTGAAGCCGTGCGGGCCTGGATGGGAAGTAACAGACTCAGACTCAACCCGTCCAAGGCCGAGTGGCTGTGGTTTCCGGCATCCCGGTACAACCAGTTGACTCCATCACTGGCCATAGGGGACGAACATCTAACCCCTGTGGATGGGGCGCGCAACTTGGGCGTCCTCCTGGATACCCGGCTGTCCATGGAAGATCAAGTGACAGCTGTGGCCAGGAGGGCGTTTTACCAGGTTCGCCTGGTACGCCAGTTGCGCCCCCTATTGGATCGGGATGCCCTTTGCACAGTCACTCATGCCCTCGTGACATCCCGACTGGACTACTGCAATTCTCTCTACATGGGGCTCCCCTTGAGGTGCACCCGAAGACTTCAACTTGTCCAGAATGCAGCCACGCGACCAATAATGGGAACCTCAAGGTTTACCCATATAACACCGCTCTTGCGCGAGCTGCACTGGCTGCCTGTCGTCTTTCGGGTGCGCTTCAAGGTGTTAGTTATCATCTTTAAAGCGCTCCATGGTACGGGACCTAGTTATCTGCGGGATCGGATCCTGCCCCATACTTCCCTGCGGCCGATTCGCTCCCACAGAGAGGGACTTCTCCGGGTGCCGTCCACTAGGCTATGCCAGCGGGCGACGCCCAGAGGAAGGGCCTTCTCTGTGGCGGGCCCAGCCCTCTGGAACTACCTTCCCCCCGAAATTAGAACAACTACGGACCTCCGCTCCTTCCGTCAAAAACTTAAAACACACTTTTTCTGCTTGGCAGGCCTAGGTTAGTCTTCCTTCTTTTAATAGGGTTTAGGGGATTTTAGTAATTTTAAAATTGGGAAATTTTAGCGCAGGGATAATTTTTGTTTAATTTGTCTTTTATCCAATCTATTTATGTATATTTATTGATATTTTTAATTCCCCTGTGCACCGCTCCGAGTCCCTTTGGGGAGAGGAAGCGGTCTATAAATAAATTTATTATTATTATTATTATTATTATTATTTCATCTGTCCATCTATTTTTCTGTGAGGTTAATACAGAAAATGCCTTGAATCATGTATTCTTGGCAAACATATATTTATAGTTGAAGAATTTTTAACAACTGTATTTGTTGGGAGAGGGATACATGGTTTTCTTAATCTAGCTTGTATGGTTAGGGCTAAGTTTGTTTTAATTATGTTTTGTTGAATAAGCCCTGGAAGAGGGCTTTATTAATATACCAGAGAAGAGACAAGGGCAAAATATACTTTCATGAAGAGATCAGATACTGGCAGGTTTAGGCCATGGATAATCAACCTCTCCTGGCAAAAGAAGCCAAGATGGTTAGTGATAATGGTGGCAGTGCTGGAAATGGCAGGGACAGAATGAAAAGGTTAGGAAGTCTAACCACAGGATTGCCAACTCCAGCGGTAGCCATCCAGAATTCTGCCAGGCAAATGGCAACCTGTGAGGAAAAGCATATGGGCAGCCAGAAGGAACTTTGTGCTAGTGAAGAACAAATTGCCAGAATAAGGCTCTAGCATCAAAGTTTCTACAGACTGATTGTTTGGGTTAATTTTTGGATGATGCAGACTTGAATCTTCATTGGGTTCTCACATTGTGGTAAACCAAGACTTGTTTGAAATGCTCTGTTGGTAAACCATGACTTTCTGAGTTCATATTGACATGCTAAGCCAAAATCAGATAAATCACATTATAACTTATTATTAGATAATGTGAGTATGTCATGGGGTGTGCTGGCATTGAAAATATATTTCATGAAATATGAAAACATTTTGTTGTATTACTGTATTATAATATTATTATTTTAAAATATGTAATTCTGTAGACTTTAGCTGAACATTTTAAAACTGTACTGAAGACATTTGTTAGAGAATATTAATTAAAGTGAATAAGATTTTTTTCTGAAAAAAAGGTACACAGTCTTAAATTGAATGGCCTAGACTTTAATCCAATGAATCTAGTCTCTACTTTATGCTGTGTTATTATGCTCCTCTGAGTCTGAAGCTTTGCCTTGTATTTTTCTTAGAACTTATCCAATACTTTATTATCATAGACTTTCACTGCTGGATTAAATCAATATTAAATGAACAGATTCAGCAATTGTGATGACAGCCAAAGGCCCAAGAGTAGGGAATGCTGCGTTCAGCAAGAAGCCTTGTGTAGGCATAATGATTAATTTATCTTGTATTTACTGTAATTTTGTGTGTATATGTGTGCTCATGCATGTTTGTGTGCATACATTTTGACGCCTCTTACTTCAGCAGCTTCATCTTCAAACACACTCTGAAAGACTCTGCATTCTGTGAAGTCTTGCTGAGTTCTTTTGTTTTGATCTACTTCATTTCTAGCAGTTACTGTTACGTTCCTTATAATTCAGCTCTATATAGCCAAATTGACTTGGCAGAGAAAATATGGTGCCAAAGTCCATGCAATATTGAATATTCCATTACAAAACAGATGTCAGAGAACTTTTTTGAAAGGACAAGTACTGTGGGAAGAAAATATGGAAAAGTTATACACGTTGCTTAAATATAAGCTTATATCAGAGATAGAGAACAGATAGAGCAAAAATCTGAATAAATGCAGCATGATAACGGTGTACTTAATTTGAGAACTTTCATCTTTGGATGGTTCTACTTAGCCCACATTTACAATTTCTGATTTTCTTAGATTATGAATCTTTATCAGAAATAACATTAACTGAAAGTTATCAGCCAGAAATAAGTGCTTTTCTCTTACGCAGCATTCTAATTGGAAACACTTTAAACGCAATTATTCTGTATTATACATCTTCAATTTTGAATTAAAACGCTGTGCAGAATTTGTCTCTTGTCTTCTTATCTTTTTTGTGATCAGGAACAGTTTTAATTTTGAAAATCTTGTATTTATTTTATAAAATTTGTCATTTTCTGCTTCAGTACCTCTTCATCCCATTAAAAAAAATGATAATATTTGATAACCTTATCTCTAACATTTTTACCAAAATCCTTTAGAATTGCTCTGAATCTCAACCAAAATTCTTTCTCAATTCTAGGAAAAAATTTTTTAATGCAAGTTGCGTTATCATTTAAAAAAAAAACTTGATGGATAATTTTGAGCTTAGTGTGAGGAGCGATTCAAGATAATACACATATCTTTTCCAAGAATAGATATGTTTTGATTTTGAAGAATTTAACTAACAAGATGCATAGAGATGTTACCAAAGACCTTTTTAGATACAGTAAGTTTGGTTTATAAATGAAAACCCAGTTCCTTCAGCTAGAGGTTAAATGAAATGCTATTACAGAAAGAAGTAATAGTGGGGGACTGTAAAAAGAAGAGGTTTTTGAAAATAATCTTAACGGTGTAAGATGTAAGAATGGTTTGGGACTCAAGCAAAGCTTTCATAAGAGGATACTTTATAAAACATAATAGTGAATTCCAAAAAGAAGAGGCAAGAGAAAACACAAGCTATTTTGGGTGAGATAAAAAGAAAAAAGAAAGTTGTTTCCAGAGATGATAGGTATTTCTCAACAAATTAAGCTTCTAAGGTAACAAATTATCTATGTTAATAGTAATCAATGGAAATAAAAATGAATTATGCAAAACAAAAAAACCCTTTGAAATAAACCAGAGAAATGGTTGGCATACAAATTGCGAAAAGAAAAAAAGATATTAAAATTACAAGAGAATGTGAGGGTGTGTGTAAAAGGCATAGTTTGGGTTGGAGAGCATTATACGCAGATAATGAAGGGTGTGTGAAAAGTACAGCCAGGACACATGCAGGTATGTTTAAGATGCTGGCAAGGTGCAAGCACATAGTGTCTGTTGTTGGCTTGGATTAAAGAATAGGTGCTGCCAAGAAATAGAAGCCTCTTAGAGTTAGAAAAACTGGAGCCAAAGTTTGAGTGGCACAGATATTTGTGGTATGCGAAAATTAAGGTTAATATAGATTTCACAAATAACTAATGTATTTTTCAGAGTATAAGACAGACCTTTTTCCCCTAAAAAAGAGGGTAAAAATCTGGGTGTGTCTTATACAATCAATGCAGCATTTTTGGCCTCCCGAAACCCCGTCCCTTTGCAAAAATGGATGTGCAGAGAGTTTGGGAAGCCTGCAAAGTGCTCCTGGGGGCTGGGGAGGGCACAAATGAGCAAAAAAAATGGGCCATTTTTGGCTCATTTTTGCCAGCCCCCAGGAGCATTCCCAAATCCTATGTATTCCCTATTTATTGGCAGGCTGTTTTTTGCTCATTTTTGCTGGCCCCTCAGCCCCCAGGAGCACTTTGTAGGCCTCTCAAACTCTCTGCATGCCCTGTTTTTCACAAAGAAACAGGGTTGCAGAGGGTTTGGGAGGTCTGCAGAGTGCAATTTTTTTTTTAAAAAAAAAACCTCTTCAAAATCTTGGTGCATGTTATACTCCAGTGCGTCTTACGATATGTTAGACGGTATGTTAGACATGCCATATTGAGAATATGGACTACAGGTAATCCTTGCTTAATGATTTGTCAGTTAGCGACGGTTTGAAGTTACAGTGGGACCTGCCCAAAAGGTACTTAATGGCCTGGTTCCTGAGTTCCAAAGGTGTCATCTCACTTTTTGTTGGAAAGCAGTGTTAACAAGTGTGGTGTTCATTTAACAACTGCAGCATTTTTTTAACAATTGCTACAAAAAACTCAAAATCAGGTTGGCCGCATGGTGTCTCAACTTACAAATGAAATTCCAGGCTCCATTATGGCTATGAGTTGTGGACTATCTATAGATATAAATCTAGGCAGTGTCTAAAAACACCTTTATGGCTTTCGGCACAAGAAACATTCTATACACAAGAAATAATCTGCAAACTCAAATGGTTAATAAATTGTGAGATATTAGAATTCTGTTAAAGGGAATGGAGATTGTTTTTACGTTTTCCTTTATCAATATTTTATTTGCAACTTCTGCAGAGATTTCCACCCACATATTGCTGTTTCATGTTCTACTTTGTCCTGCCCTTGGATTCTATGGATTCTATGGATACATCTGTGTCAACTCTTCAGATTAGGAATCAAAACTGATTGTTATTAGCTATGAAATAATGCCATTGGTTTCTATGTAATTTATTGAGTGATGAAGGCAACCCTCACTCCCCACAAATTTAAAACCCAAGTTCTGGCTCTTGACCATGAAAGCTGGGAGAGGAAGAGGCAAAGCCATGTGACCTGGAGTGATGGGATACCTTTCCAAATTATAATGATCATATAGTGATATTTGACAGTAGTCACACTATGTCAACCCTGTTTCTTGATGATGTTTGGGGGGGGGGTTGTTCTCTAGACCAGGGGTCTCCAACCATGGCAACTTGAAGACTTTTGGACTTCAACTCCCAGAATTCCTCAGCCAACAAAGCTGGCTGAGGAATTTTGGGAATTGAAGTCCAAAAGTCTTAATGTTGCCAAGGTTGGAGACCCCTGCTCTAGACAGATTGTATATGTGCATGTGTATTCATTTATTTATCTTCCCACAACAGAGATTATCAGCAGACCAAGAAAACATCCATGGTAATAAGAATTGGTTACATAGCAGTAAGCAAAACATGTTTTAAAAAACTGAAACACAGATAAAATTATAAAACAATCAGTATCAACATTCATGTCAACTAATGGCATCTATCAATCAAAGACTCTCTTAACATTTCTGTTTTTAATGACTTCCTGAAGCCTAACAAGGATAGGAGCATCAGGGGATTGCCAGGCAGATCAGTCATATACAAATACATACACATATATATACATCTGGGGTGGGTTCCAGCAAAGGCTACTGCCGGTTTGCTCAGAGACACGCCGCATATGCGCACTTGATGCTCGCTGCTCATGCATGTGCAGTGCAACTAAAATTGCTCTGTGCATGCACAGAAGCAAAAAACAAGATGACGCAGCCTATGGCACCGCCGGAGAACCAGTTTGGGGGCGTGGCCGGCCTAGGTCACTGCCGATTCTAGCGACCCAGGCCGCCAAGCTACTACTGGTTCAATCAAACCGGTCCAAACTGTAGGAACCCACCATTGATATACATATTCAAATACATACATACTGGTGGAGACAATGCTGATGGAGCACATTTAACAGTCTTATCTGTATTTGTATAGTTGTATACATCTGTGTCTATACAATCACTGTGCCAAAAATGGAGTGCTCTCACGTGCACCAAGTGCCAAAAAGAGAGCATTGTGCACGCGTGTGCTTCGCTCACGCATGCACACTCATCTGGGCCGCAACCAGGAAGGGGAGCTGCCCAGGGGGCATGTGCGGACCATAAAATGAACTTCTGGTCTCCAGTGTGTGCATGCGCACAGGCCAGCAAGTCTTGTGATTACTGGTGTTCATGTGCACGCAACGATCAGCTGGCTGGTGCGCATGCTCATGCTGGAAAAGGAAGATCAGCTCTTCAGGTTTCCAGCACTGCCGCCCGCACAAATGCCAGCTGATCATTGCATGTGCGCCAGAAACCCAGAAGAGGAACGGGTGACGCTGCGCATGCCAGGCGACATGGCTCCACGTGCCACTTCACTATCACAGGTATAGATAATGAATGAATTAGAAGTTTTGGTTACGGTACAGCTGAGTAAACTGATTTCAAAAGAAAAAAAGAGGAGAGACGATTTTCAACTGCACATCTTTGTTTTCAGAAGCAATTGCTAATAAAAATCTCCCAAAAAGAGCTGCTAGCAGCCTAGCTAATTGATGTTTAATTGTGAAGCTCAATGAATCCTGAAATTTTTTAGAAGAAATGAATAGTTTGGCAGCAATATGTGAAACAGCTGTTTAATTCTGAGGAGACTTTTGTCTGTGCTTTTTAAAGATAGTTTGAGTTTTCCCATTATTTCAATGTTCATGGAGGTGTAGCAGGTCTTTAAATATCCTTCCAAAATATTTCCTCAGGGGCACTTGCAGTATAATAGTTTCCTGCAGCAAAAGCAACAGTTTCAACCCACCTACCAGACACAAAGACTATATGATAATAAGTGTATTGGTTTTAAAGTGCCAGAAGACTAGACTTTAAATAACCTGACCATTTGGTTGTAGAAAGGATGTGGGTGGATAATATTGCTTTGATTACTCAATTAATAATGCAAGCTGTAAAGTGTTCCAATATGAATAATATGCTTCTCTTTAGCATTGTACTTCTTGCTAAATAGCTACCAGTATGGGTTGATAGCTATGCAGATGTTTATTCTTATATTGACAATTATATTTTTCTCCTTTCTGACTTTAACTATCATTCCGATTGATATGCACTATCACATAAAAAATAATAATTATAATCAAGCATTCAGAATTGATTGTGGTAGGTAATTGGTGCCCTCCTAAGCATAAAGTGTATAAATAAATTGAAACATTTAGGTTTAGTTCCTACCTTTTCCTCCTTTTTATGAGTCCCAGTGGGAAGAAACTGCAAACATGCGTTGTTAACAGTTTTAGAAGGATGTTTTGTATTTGCTTATATACAGTATATATTTTAAACATTTTAATTTGCAGTAGGTTTCATTCTCTGACATCTGCTTCCTAACCTCTGCTATACAGTTATTTGACAAGGAAATAGTATTGTTTGTCTGTATGATTTCATAAAAACAGGATTATGGTTATTTCACTGGAGACAGTTACATTGTTACAATATTTTATAAGCAGTCCCATCCTCTAGGAATGCATTGTGGCATTTATCTATTAAATGTTCCTTAAATTCCAGGTTTTTATACAAAAATTATCTGTAGCAATAATCGGCTGTTGTGCTTAAGGTATAGTACAGGCTAAAGTAGATAACATGGGCGGAACAAAGGACAACAGGACAGTATCATGACACATCATGACAGCTCTCATTCATTCATTCATTCATTTATTCATTCAAAATTATATCTTGTCTTTTTACCCAGCAGAAACTCAAGATGCCTATAGCTGTTATTATTAATATAAATTCTTACGTGATTAAATGGGAGGTAGATATTTGGTGGAAAATTGGAAAGGTGAGATTTGGTAAATGTTATATATAATTGTAGAGCACCGTGAAGACTAGCTGCATGAACATAAATCCTAGAACAGTGATGGCTAACTCTTTTTGGCTCGTGTGCCAAAAGCAGGGGGAGTGCAGTGGGGTCGTGGATGGGCGTGCCACACGCATAATGCTATGTGCATGACCCCCTGCTTTTGGCGCACTTTTTTCACCTTCCCCAGACTCCAGGGGCTTTCTAGGAGCCTGGGGAGGGTGAAAACACTGGAGCCTCGCGTGCCCTAAGAAATGGTTCCGCGTGCCACCTGTGGCACCTGTGCCATAGGTTCGCCATCACAGCCCTAGAACTATGCAATGTAAAGAGTGCTAAATGCATGATATTTTAGAGATTCAATTCACAATCTCGTGTGGCCTTTTGCAAAACTTCTATTTTGCATGTCACTGTGAAGAGAGGTGTTATTTCAGCAAGATGCATCCCTCTTACAGTTCATTTAAAGAAAACAACAGCTGTGTTTTCTTTTAAAATTCCAATTTAGGCAATAATCTGAACTCTAAGAAGGATCCTGAAATTATAATAAAAGTGCTATGGGAACATCTTCAGTATGATTCAGTAACCTAAAAAAGATCTGCACTTGTTAGGCAATTTTTTAAAAAAAATTACAAACTTTAAATAGGGATAGTTAGGAAAAGTTTTGAAAATAAAACATAATTTGAGTTTCCCCAGTCTTGAAAATAATATGGTAGAAAAGAGTATCTAAAATTGTGAGGGGGCTGAACTTTGCCACCAGTTTGGAGAAAAGTCATTTGAAGTGCATATTGGGAGGATGAGTTATTTGTTAGGTTGAAAACACCTGTTTTTCTACCTTTAACTTTCCTTTTTTTAAATTTAATTGACTTCCCTACTTTATAAATTTTCAACCTTACCTGGAATTAGGATGTCCCAATAGTGCTTTTTCAGGAGGCAACTGGACTTTCTTGTTTTTCTTTTGAAGTTGTTTCACTTCTCATCTAAGAAGCTTCTTCAGCTCTGACAGGATAATGGGGAATGGAAGGATTTATATTCCTTGTAGACAGTTGGTCATTTGCATCCTTTTAGAGCAGTGGTAGTCAACCTTGTCCCTACCGCCCACTAGTGGATGTTCCAGCTTTCATGGTGGGCAGTAGGGGTTTTGTCCGATACTGAAGCACTTTCCTTTTTTTAAATTTAATTGACTTCCCTACTTTATAAATCACCATTACTGTGGTGGGCGGTTAGAAAATTTTACTACTAACAGAGATACAAAAGTGGGCAGTAGGTATAAAAAGGTTAACTACCCCTGTTTTAGAGGGTCCTCGAAGCACTTGAAGGTTTATCTGTGTCTTCAGGGTCACCTGAGTAGTGGTCCTGGTTCCTGTAGTCTGCAATTTTTTTCTCTGGAAATCCATTCAAAGGGTGTTCATCCCAAATCCTTCCATTTCCCACTGTTCTGTCAGAGCTGAAGAAGCTTCTTGGATGAAAAGCGAAATGTTTTCAAAGAAAAATTATAAAACAGTTGCCTCCTGAAAAAGCACCTTTGGGGCAACCATGACCTGTATGACAGAATCCCTACAGAAAGTAGGGTGGCACACCTCCCTAAAATCCGAGATCATCTTCTCTTTAAGATAGGTTGAATATCAGAAATTTTGAGAACCTTGTTGGACTCTTACAAAATGGGTGTTGCCTGTCATGAAACACTCATTTACCAGAAGCCAGGTTGCAGAACAGGTCTTCGGAATCTCCTTAAACCTGTACACATTTCCTAAAATACTAGGTTTGGAGGGGGGGTTGTTTCCTAACAGTTCTTAAGCCATTTCTGAAAAGATCATGTTCATTATTTTTAAAACTCAGAGCATGTCAGGTACGATGCCCATAGGTACCATGTAGATAATCTCTAGAAACAGTCTGTGGAAAATGTAAAAAGGATGAGTAAATTCTTTTCTTTATGGTTATTAGTAAGTCTGTGGTTTAAGAGAAAAGTATGATTGGGAAAAATTACCTCTGTTTTTCATATCAGATATAATTACGGTGGGCTGCAAATTATGAATGTGATCTGTGACTTAAAGCTTAATGACTTTCAAAATAAGATGAGTTTGATTACAGAGCTATAACCACTACCATAAATGAAAGCTTTTGCCTTAATGTCAAATTTGGATTTCTTTTTCAAATTTTGGAATGATTTTGGACAAAATAAACAATACTTTTCTTATTAATGCATCAATAAACTTTAATAATTTTCTTATTAATGCATCAGAATGGCAAAAATAATGGCAGAGTGAAAGAAAAGGAACACAATTAAGGAGTGATTAAATCCATGTTGAATGTTCATTCTAGTAGCTTAAACTTTCTCTTTTGGCATCGCCCAAAAGCTTTTATAAGAAGGGATCTTATGATAGATTATCAGGCAGTGATTAAAGAGAGAGAGAGAGAGAGATGAGTTTGATTTGAGAATCAGAATTTGCAGATCCTGACACAATGAGCTCTGAGGTTAAGGCACCATAAAGGGCCCTGGGGCCCCCTCATAAATAAAAGATAAGGGCCTTCCGGATATCCTCTTCCTAAACTGAATGAAGCTTTAATGATCATGACTCTCCCTTTTAGTTGGGCCAGGAATTCAGATGGAGGGCAATGCTCTTTCCCATTAATAACTTGGCTGTTGCATTCTCAATAGATTGTTCAGCTGCCAGCTGGAAGAGCATTACTGCTTCTCGTCCTAGAAGAGGAACAGGAAAAATTTCCAAATGCAATTGACACTTCTTAGACTGTACCAGGCTGTTCCAAAGCATGCCAGATTTTTCCAGTCCTATGGGTTGCTGTGGCTTTTAATCGTTGACTGAAGTTAAATTTAAGTCTCTTAAAATTATCTAGGGACCCCTTATAAAACAGCACCTGGGTGGGGCAGCATTTCTAGGAGGGTTTCATAAAAAAAGAACTGTGTAATTTTGTGTTTTGCTTAAAGAAAGCCTTGAAGATTTCTGTACTCCACTGCCTGAATTCTTTTCCATTACTAGAAGTTTGGCTCCAGGTCCTTCTGATTGTCAAGTTACTGAGTTGGCTTCCTATAGGGTTTCTCACTTGTGGCCCTTTGTATTTGGAATATTTTCTCATTCCATTAAGGTTGCCTGTATAAAATCTTACATTTAAATTGTTCATTCAGAGAATTTGTATAAGTAGTTTTCAACTTGTTTTTTTTAGCTCTACTAGATGTTATTGATTTAAAGATTACTGCTGCAGTTTGATACTAAGTTTTATTGTCTGTGTTTTAAAATTGAGGGATTTGCATTGACAGGAGGATGTTTAACAAAATTGATTTAAATGTATTAAGCCAGTTGGGGATGAATACTTTAAGAAACCAGCGCTTTGGTCTTATTTTCTTTTTTTTAATATATTGTAATAATATGATGTGTCAAACATCTGCTTCCATCGGATTTGTTGCAGAAAGCTGCAATAGGGGTGCTAATGTATGTCCCGCAAACAGTTCGCCGTGAATGAGACAAAATGCCTGTCTCTTCATATCCACTTTTTGCTTTAGCTTATTTGTATCTTTCAGTGAAACCTGGTCATGCCACTCTAATTTCAAGTTTCTGTTATTTTTTAAAAAAAAATCTTGAAGCTTTTCTTTTTCAATGGATAGTAATGTTCTCATTTTAGAAGACACCCTTATAAAGTTAACCTCTGTGATATCTACACTTTTATTTATCCGTTTCCAAGTAGGAGAAACACTAACCAACATTGTAACTCAAGGAAGTGGCCCTCTAATACTACCCTCCTTATTTATATTGTGTGTGGGTGAGAAGGATGGGAGAAAGGTGTACATGGAAATAATAGGCAGTGCTGAGCTAAGTGAGGAGGCAGATATAATGTTTTAATGTTATCTTCAAGGTTGGTGTTGGGACTGTTTTGTTAAACCTACATGTAATTTCTCTCCCCCCCCCCCCAATAATTGTAACTCAGAGCATTAAAATAATGTGGATTGAATAGATGAATAAATACTTCAGCATATTCAGTGGTGTTCTATTGTAATATTGTAAAGGAAAAGGAGAGTTTTACAATAATGTGGATTTCACACAGTAATCAATAATCAAATTTCACACAGTAATAATAATAATAGCCTTGTTATGAGGTACTATTGAGCCCTCAGCCTCTTGATGCTAGCAGTACTTGAAGCAAAGATCAAGTAGCCTGTTCTTAGGCGTGTTTATTTGTCACAATGAGATGATGTAGACTGTGTGGCTTCCATATATAGTGGCGTAAGCAATCATGATTATTATTACATTTAATAATAATAATGCTGAAGAAACAATGGACCGCTTGGTTAGCTGTTGCAAGAAGATCTCACAGACTGACTACAAGCAACAGCATGGCAAAGCAGCAACAATGCTGCATTGGCAGATCTGTAAGAAATAACATTTGCCTGTAAGCGAGAACTGATGGGACCATAAAATAGAGAAAGCCATAGAAAATGACGAAGCTAAAGTACTTTAGTTACAAACTGGCAGGCATCTGCCACATAGCACTCAATAAGAAAGACAAAAAAGTCTGGATAGTGGACATTGCAGTACTTGGAGACAGCAGAACAGAAGAGAAAGAACTGGAGAAGATAACAAAATGCAAAGAGAAGACCTGCATATAGAAATAGAATGACTGTGGCAAAAGAAAGCAAAAGTAATACTACTAATAATAGGTGCCTTGGGTGCAATCTCAAAACAACTGGATTACCATTTGAATACCATTGGCATTGACAAAATCAACATTAGTCAATTGCAAAAGGCAACTTTACTTGGAACAGTTTACATACTTTTAACACCAATAAACATCTACATCTTCTTATCCCAGCTCCTTAGGAAGGATAAAAGGATAAAAATTCCAAATCCAGTCTGAACATCTGGCTGACTGTAGAGTGAACCAGACTGTAGAGTGAACCATAATAATATAACAATGTAAAATCTAGATGGGATGGCTTTTACATTTCAGCCACTTTAATTTGTGTCTGCTAAAATTAGTGGTTTAAAGCAAGAATTAATACTTCCTTCAACAAAAACATGAAGCCTTTGTTGTGGTGCACTGAAGGTGATGTGGTGTGGCCTATTGGCAGTAGATTCAAAAGGGTTCATCTAAAACTTTCGCAGCATGAAGTGTTAGCATAATGAAAAGTGCATTTGTGTTTCTCTCTTTCCTGCTGAGAATCGGATATTGTTTCTGGAGAATCTGAGCCATTAGCTACAGGCTGTTGCTCCAAAGTAGAAAACTGCAGGTCCACTTTAGAATCTTGTTTTATTTTGCCTGATCAAAATGATTACCATTTTTCTGAGGTATATTTTTATATCTGGGCAAAGGTTTTAAAATCGCTCACATCGGAGCAACATCGTATTTCCCTTTCGACCTCTTTCATTCTTGCAGTGTGAATGCATTGTTCCTTCTCTTTCCCAAATTCACACTGAGCAGTGATCCATGGATTTTTTTACCTGCTGAACTTTACCCATTTTCCTGGAGTGTCTTCTACTCTAGTTAGGAGATGTTTAATCACTTTTGCAAGTTGTTCGCGTTATACATTTTTGAGGCCAGCCATTGGCATGTTTGGGATGATTTCTTGCACCAAGAAAGAAGCAAAAATATAGAATTGTATCTGAGCTCAACAGAAGAAAGTGCATAGATTTGTTTTCATAACAAAGAGGTTTTTGTGCTGATGTAGACAGGAGAAAGCATGGCTGCATTGCCAGGGGTTGGTTTTTTGTTTGTTTGTTTAGAACAAACTGTGTTTGTGTAGAAAAAAATCAGGGAACCTTTCTGTTCTGTTTTGGGGAAAACAGGCATGTGATCCAGACTGTTCAGCTGCACACCTCCCTGATAACAGTATGCATTGAGAGTTTTGTTTGGGGTGTCTAAAACCAGCTGAAAAAGAGTGGGAATATGGCAGTGATTAATTACTACTTGCACCAAACTATCTACATTAACGGCTTCTCTCTATGTAACATTACCTAACTTAAACTTGTGGCTGTTCAGAAGTACAGTTGGAGATGAGTTACAGAGGTAGGATTCAATTTTTTAAATACCAATTCTGTGGGCGTGGCATGGCGGGCGTTGCATGGCTTGGTGGGCGTGGCAGGGGAAGGATACTGTAAAATCTCCATTTCCTCCGCACTCCAGGGGAAGGTTACTGCAAAATCCCCATTCCCTCCTGATCAGCTGGGACTCGGGAGGCAGAGAATAGATGGGGGCAGGGCCAGTCAGAGGTGGTATTTACCGTTTCTCCAGAACTGGTCAGGACCTGCTGAATGCCACCTCTGGATAAGTAAAGGGTTCACAGGACCTATTTTTCCCCCTGCAAGACCATCTGCTCTAAGAAAAAGTTAACACCCACACACAATTGGTGTCTGTCACAGCCTTCCACAGAGCCTAGCCAGAAACACTACAGGAATTTTACCTTATGTTCTCCTGGAATCAACATGCCTTCAGCAATTCAAACTTCCTTAAACCTAGATTGTTATCTGTTCTTCTCCAGTAGCTTTCTATGGCTTTTTTGACTGGGGGTTTTCAAAACAGGATGGCGAACTGTACTTAAGCTGTCAAACTTGCAACTTATATTTACATTCCACTTCATAGGATTCCTGAGTGGTGGTTGCATTTCTTATTAAACATGCCACAGGTGCTAAAATATAAGCAGAAATAAAAGTGAGCCTTTGATACATATTCCTTTATGTAGAGAGGAAATAATCCCATCTGTAATTATGTGAGCAAAGTATTCAAATAATTTTTTTGCCAAGAAATAAATTTGATTAGGAAATCCAATTTTCTTCATCAGTTGCATCAAAAATTCAATTTGCAATAATATTAAGGCTTTTCCTGCATCTAGTGATGCCAAGGATAATTTATTTCTGATCTTTATATAATGATAATAAATGCACTAACTCTTCAATATTATCAGAGGCTTGATACCCTTTCATAAAACCCTTTTGTGTAGGAAATATTATTGAAGGTAATACTTTTTGAATGTTTGTGCCATAGTAGCTGTTACAAAAGCTCCACTGGTTGATGCCTTTCTGGTGAATGAAATTAGTGTTTTATTCTTGGTTGCTAGAGGCTGTACAGAAATGTTGTGTTTTAATCTTTGCCCACCAATCTGAGATGAGTGAGCATAGACGTAATATAAATAAATTGGCATAGACATGTAATGTTAACTATAGTTTTCACAGTTCAGAGGTCTCCTGCCTCTTTTAAAAATAACTTGTTGTGAAGGCCTGAAAGTATGAAACTGGCAAATATTTTCAACAAAATAGAAGCCAAGTGCCTTCATTTTTTAAAGTATTTTATAGGAATCACATCTGGACCCAGAGCTTCTCCAATTTTTATTGTATCAATAGTTTCAAACATTTTCTTCGAAGTTGATGGTATGGCTAATTATATGGCCACTTTTATTGATATATTTAGTTTTATTTTTCATGCAGCTGTCTAAATTATTCAGGATTATAGATTTTTTTTTAATGAATAAAAACCTTCCCTATCATGCCATGAAACGATCTGGAGTGTTGATGAAGCCTGGAACTGCAGCTCTTAAAAAATTCTCATATTACCCCATGGATCTCTTTGAAAATTGCTTGCTGGATAGCAATAGCAATAGCACTTAGACTTATATGCCACTTCATAATGCTTTACAGCCCTTTCTAAGCGGTTCACAGAGTCAACATATTTCCACCAAAAATCTGGGTGCTCATTTTACCAACTTCGGAAACACGAAAGGCTGAGTCTACCTTGAGCCTGGTGAGATTCGATCTGCTAAACTGACAGATTTTATGCGTGCCGAACCGGTAGTAATGCCGGTAGCAACCCACCCCTAATTTAGACATGTCTCCAGTTCCCTGAAACCCTCAAACAAAAGTTTTGAGGAAACTTTGATAAAAGTTTTGAGGAACTTTCAGAATGTCAGGGGGGACTGAGCTAATATAATTTTGAAGGGAACAATGTTTTATAAGGTGGGTGCCACAGCAGACAAGGGCTATGTCCTGGAACACACCAAATGTTCATCCCTAACAGATGGTACACACAGCATCTCTTCTCTACTAGACCTAAAGGTTGGGCGGATGCAACTGGAAGGTGGTAGTCCCTGAGATAATCTCTTCCCATGCCATGAAGAGCTTTAAAGATTAAAATCAGCATCTTGAATTGAATTCAGAAGCAAGCTGGACAATGCAGGTTGTAGAGCAATGATGTGACAAGTGTTATTCTAGGAGCACACGTACAACTTATTTTCTCAGAGTTCTGTTTCTTCCCAGATCCTTCTGTACTGAGTTCTTACTCTCCACCTCCTTTAACTAGCAGAATCTGTTCCTTTTAAACATTCATTTAGAGTTCCTGCATTGCTCCACATAGTATTTTCTTATACCTACTTCCCAGTGCTATTTCCTAGCAATAACTGACCATAGCTATTGAGCTGGGCATGTATTTGGAGCAGACAAGTAGCATTAATTTTATTGTGTTTGTTTGCTGTCCTAGTTACTTGTGGTCTTGCTGGGTGGGGATAGCTTCACGTTTTGACTTAGCGTGTCAGTAGGAAGTTGCTTGATCTTGTCTCTTTTTGAATGACTGTGTGCTCTTTACTTTCCTTTTTTGAAATGATTTGTTTTTTACTATTACTCTGACTTTATTCTTTTAGGTTTGGCTACAATTCTTTTAAGAAATTTTTGGGGGGAGAATGTGCTTGAGGATACAGCAAGAATGAGTGGTGACAAAGTTTGGGTAACTACTTTGTCTTAATATCAAAACTTAGAATACAATTTAGTAGCAGCTTGCCTTGATTACATAAGAAATTCACCTTAAACAGTTAACAGTTTTGGAGAAAATCAAAATATTTTTGAGCTTCCCCAAATCAATAGTCTGGTAGCATCTTTTCAAACTCACATGTTTTATTAAAAGGCATAAATAAAATGTATAAAAGTCATTAATGCAGTGCGTTCATCAGAAAAGATGCTATCAGCTTCTACACCCACTAATCTTGGGCTACTATAGGTTAATTTTGCATGCCTATAGCGTTTTCAAGTATTCGAATGATTTTGCCTGTTGTTAATAACCCAGTTGATGGGATTTACCAATCCAGGAAATAAAATGCAGATTGTATTTTATTTCCCCCCCATAAAGTAAGCTTCTCCAATGTGGTTCTTTCTAAATGTGATAGATTACAGCTTCCATCACTCCCCAAATGGCTGCTAAATATACTAGTTGGAACTGAACAGTATTTTAGTTGATTCCAAACTGGAAAACAGTTCACAGGTTGGGAATGCTACTGTGACCAAAGTGTTGGAAGAGACAGCTCAATCTTGTATCCCATTTCTTACTTGGGTCTGCCAGGTGATATAATCACCAGTGGGACTCCATTATCATGTGTTCTACCAGCTGCTTGCAAATGTGTCAAGAAGTGTTCACTAATAATAATTCAATAATTCCAAAACAATTCATGAATGTTCTTTTTACAAACAATGAAAACTGAATGTTGAGGTTTACAGGATCCAAATTTTACCCTGAAACTTAGAGGCTGCATGAACTTGTGAAATCTACACAGCTGTGCATTTCCATTTTTGGACTTGCAACCCCAGGTTATACTTTTCAAAAAGGAATGCTGTCATTCCATTTCTTTTTTTAAAAAATCACCCTTTTTTCTTCATCTCTGGTAAATCCACTTCTAGCTATATTTTCTCATTGATCACATTTCCAATTTTGACTGCAACTTTCCTCTTGTTCTTTCTGTTGTCTATGGAACATCTGTTGCTTGTAAGCATGCTTCAGGAGCACCAATAAACCCAGAACTCTTCTGCAGAAATGTTTGCTGGCTGCTGTAGTGGCATTCTCAGCTCATTTGCAGCTGTTGGGCTCCTGGACCAGCTTGTACTGTACCTTTGCTCTTGATTATACTCTATTCAGAATTTGAGCCTGTAACAAATATTTTGCTTGTGAGATTTGCTGATAGGGATTTGGAAACTGATTCTGCTACAATTTTCAGGATTATGAATGTTATTCTGAGCCTTTGCCAAAACAGCTGTTCCCCTCCCCCACCTCACCCCTGGGAAAGTAGCAGTTTTGCTTAGGGCTTTTAATTCAAATTTTATGAATGCAAAGGGCATGTTTGCCCTTGTGCTGTATACATTTTAAAGAGAGGAAGTTGAGCACATCATTTGCAAACCAAAGTGCTTCTGAAAATATATGCTAAGGTCTGATCAATTGAACTAACCCAGGAGGCAAAACATGCACTAACAGACCCGACAAAATATTGTCCTGATTGATTGCAGTGATGCATTTTGACAGAATGAATCATGTCATGTCAATTCATACCACCATGGAATAACTTCACATTTTGTCAGATTTAGGGAATCTTCTGTATATTAGCTTGAATGTTGGTGGATGACATGTGTCTGCCACTGAACTTCTATTTGTGGCCTCTGGCATTGACATAGTAGGCGTCTAAATTGAGTCTGAAGACCTTTTGATTTTCACCATACATTTATATGGACCTTAAAACACACTTTCTGTATTTGAATTTTCATTTTTCATATATCTTTTTCTCTTACTATAAATCAAAGATTCTAACAGATACTTTTCTCAAAAAATAAGGACTATAAACCATATACAACCATTGTGTTGACAGGAGAGCAGAGGTCGACCTCGAGACCCCTCACATGTGGGGTGCCTCAGGGGTCGGTCCTCTCGCCTCTCCTGTTCAACACATATATGAAGCCGCTGGGTGAGATCATCCGTGGTTTTGGGGTAGAGTACCATCTCTACGCTGATGATACTCAGCTGTATATATCTACCCCAAACCACCCCAACGATGCCGTAGCAGTGATGTGCCAGTGCCTGGAAGCCGTACGGATCTGGATGGGAAGTAACGGACTCAGGCTCAACCCGACCAAGACCGAGTGGCTGTGGTTTCCGGCTGCCCGATTCAACCAGCTAATTCCATCGCTGGCCATAGGGGGCGAACATCTTGCCCCTGTGGATGGGGCGTGCAACTTGGGTGTCCTCCTAGATGCCCGGCTGTCCATGGAAGATCAAGTGACAGCCGTGGCTAGGAGGGCGTTTTACCAGGTTCGCCTGGTTCGCCAGTTGCGCCCCCTATTGGATCGGGACGCCCTTCGCACAGTCACTCATGCTCTCGTGACATCCCGACTGGACTATTGTAACTCTCTCTACATGGGGTTCCCCTTGAGGTGCACCCGGAGACTGCAGATGGTCCAGAACGCAGCCGCGCGGGCAATCCTGGGTACCTCTAGGTTTACCCATGTAACACCTCTCCTGCGCGAGCTGCACTGGCTGCCTGTCGTCTTCCGGGTGCGCTTCAAGGTATTAATCATCATCTTTAAAGCGCTCCATGGCTCGGGACCTAGCTATCTGCGGGATCGGATCCTGCCTCATACATCCTCACGGCCGATCCGCTCCCACAGAGAGGGACTTCTCCGGGTGCCGTCCACTAGACTTTGTCAGCGGGCGACGCCCAGGGGAAGGGCTCTCTCTGTGGCGGGCCCAGCCCTCTGGAATGACCTTCCCCCCGATATTAGAACGACCACGGACCTCCGCTCCTTCCGTCTAAAATTAAAAACATATCTTTTCTGCTTGGCCGGCCTAGGGTAGTCTCTCTCTATGGGGTTTTAGTTGTTTAGTGGGAATTTTAGTCTAAAATGGGTATTTTAGCACAGGTACGGTTTAATTTGTTTTTAAGATGTTGTATATTTATTGTATATCTATGGTTTTTTAGTTTCCCTGTGCACCGCTCCGAGTCCCTACGGGGAGAGGGAGCGGTCAAGAAATTAAATAATAATAATAATAATAATAATAATAATAATAATAATAATAATAATAATAATAATAATAATAATTATTATTATTATTATTATTATTATTATTATTATTATTATTATTATTATTATTATTATTATTATTATTATTATTATTATTATTGTTATTGTTATTATTATTATTATTATTATTATTATTATTATTATTATTATTATTATTATTATATGTCTATGGAGATTCATTCCATAAGCCATATAATTAAATATACAGGTAACTCTTCTGGTTTTTCTTTAAGTGTTTCAGTTATAAAGAAGTGAAGACTGCATTCAGTAGAAAGCAGAAGTTAGTTTCTTGAGAAGGGTATTGATTTTTGCTTGATACTTTGTCTTGTAGAATAAATAGATAGACGACTACTAGAGTACGTGCATAAACACATGGAAAGGGAGAATAAACATGCTAAATAGGAAATAAAAAGACCAGAATACATCATTTCCAATAACTAATTCCAGATAAGCAGAGATTAACACTAGACAAACAATCGAGCAGAAATCAATACTCTAATCAGGGAGAAAATAATAACTCTCACCATCACTGATAGGGTAAGTTATCAATTACGATGGGCTGAATGTATTTCTGACAGTATTTTAGGTGACAAATTCTCATGTGGGTTTCCATAGAAGCACCACCCAATTCCCATTAAGAATGCATTTTGACACATATCCAGGAAGACATAACATAGTTATATATTTTGATTGTATCTGCTCCTAAGGCTATTGTATCTTCAAAGATACAGTTCAAGGTCTTCTTCAAGCCAAGATGGACTCTTGATATTTTAATGAACACCTCCATGTTAATTCACAATATCTTTTCTGTCCTCTGCTTTCCAAAGAGTATGGAATATGATAAATTATTTTACAACCAAATTACTGTATCACTGTGATTAACTATCTTCCTGACTGGAAGAATAGTGAATCTTTTAATATAATTGTGTGCTGATTTAAAAATGTAATTGTTACTAAATTGTCCATAGAGTTAACTAAGGGCTTCAAGTAATTCTCTGCTGGCAATCTTTTGTGGCTAGTGAGTTTTCCTGTGTCTTCAGATCCTCTTCTCTCTCTGGATTTCTGTGGGATCTCTGGAAATCCCAACCCATGATATCTTTCTGTTTGTTGATCTTGAATCATGCTAAGAGGCACCTCTCTTTCAATACTTGGGCACTGCCTAATTTCATTGGTTGCTAACCATTTTTCTTCTCTTCCTCTGAATTCAACTTCAGCCAACTACTTCCTGCCAGGTTTTTTTTCACTCATTTCAGCTTTTCCTGTCCATGAAACTCTGTGTATGAAAAATGTGATCTGATTTCCTCCCAGTTTCTTAGGTTATCAACACAAAGATGGTGTGTACCTTCTCCACTATCCTACTGCTTTGTGTGTCTTCTTCTTAATACAATACAATAGCAGAGTTGGAAGGGACCTTGGAGGTCTTCTAGTCCAACCCCCTGCCTAGGAGGGTTGGCAGGAAACGTTATACTGTTTCAGACAAATGTCTTCTTCTTCTTCTTCTTCTTCTTCTTCTTCTTCTTCTTCTTCTTCTTCTTCTTCTTCTTCTTCTTCTTCTTCTTCTTCTTCTTCTTCTTCTTCTTCTTCTTCCTCCTCCTCCTCCTCCTCCTCCTCCTCCTCCTCCTCCTCCTCCTCCTCCTCCTCCTCCTCCTCCTCCTCCTCCTCCTCCAGGGTCCACATACATGCAGGCAAGGTGAGCAAGTTGCAACCACCTTTAGGGGAAATCAAAAGGTACAGGTGCACAAATTGACTATCCTTTCCTCTTTTTTTTGGTCAGTCCAAACCTAAATTTAGAATGACAGCAGGAATTATCTTGTGTGCCCTTTTTCTGAACTTGGAATTATGGAGGAAGCTGAGAGCTAAACCATACAGTTTCATTGTTCACGTTGTGCTATAAGTGATCCCTTTCAACTATAATTTCTCTCCCTGCTTGAGCATGGGACTCAGTTTGCCTGTGATACATGAGGCTAGTTTTCTATAATCCTCTACTAAAATGGGAAGAGCTACAGAAAAAAATTCAATAAATGTCAGTCCAAGCTACAATCTAGAGTAAATTGATACAAAGTGTTTTACAGATTGCATATTGGTCCATATATGATTGCTAGGAAAAATAAAGCATATAACAACAAATGTTGTAAATGTCTTTGTTAACACAACTGAATCTGTTCAGCATTGGATAAAAAACACTTCCTGTGACTGATATAGAGGAACATGTAACAAAATAAGTTGTGTTATTTGCAAGGGCCTCAAGGAAGATACAAATCCAGATATTGAATGATAGTGCTGTTAATTTTAAGGGGGATGAAAGGAACGGACACAAATTGTTACAATTTTATATGAACTTTGCTAAAACCCATGGTTGCAAATAAATATACTAATCCTGGAAGTTGATTTTGCCTGTTCCTTGGAATGCAATGACTGACAATATTCACATTTGCAGAAATCTCTAGTGGGAGCCTTAGTAATACAGCAGTTTAGGCTAATAGAGGGGAAGCTATGTAATATTTTGTCTGTTGATCAACATCACATTTACAGATCAGTCTAGAAAGCAAATCCAACTGCCGTTCCTCAAATGTATGAGATCAAGGTAATCATGATATACGTAGCTGTATTTTTAGTCCATGTTATAATTTATATAATAAGTAATTCAATCATTCTTTTATCTATGTAGGATTAGGCTCCAAGTACTTCCTCTGCTGTTTGGTCTGCAGTTTACAAAAAATTCTTTGCTATCCATCTAGAATATTGTAGCTTTTCCTTCTCAGAATTTGCATTTAGATTGGCTACCTGGAGTGAGAGCAACATGGATGGTAAAAGAAGTTGCCAACCGGTTTCCTTTTCCTTGTAATCGCCTTGCAATCAGGCTACTATTTGCATAAAAGCATCTCTCTTGCTTATGATCAACATAAAAAGCATCCTTTTTAGTTTAATTTTTCATGGAGAAGTCCCTCTTTTACAAACCCACAAAAGCTAGATTGTGATTACTTTGGTCTCATACATTTGAGCCAAGGCAGCTGATTTGCTTTCTAGGCTGATCTGCAAATGCGATGTTGATTCAACGCACAAAATATTACCTACCTTCCCCTAGATCAGGGGTCTCCAACCTTTGCAACTTTAAGTCTGAAGGACTTCAACTCCCAGACTTCTCCAACCAGCTTTGCTGGCTGGAGAATTCTGGGAGCTGAAGTCCTTCAGACTTAAAGTTGCAAAGGTTGGAGACCCCTGCCCTAGATAACAAAGCAGCAAAAAAGAGGGATTTTTCTCCCCCTTCCCCCCCCCCCCCCTTTCTACAGTAATTGTTCTGTATTGGTTAGGCACAATTGCAACTCTTGCTAAGAGTCTATGCTGTACAGGTGTAGCAAAGCCTCAAGAAGAGTACTTAGCCTTGCAGAACGTGGGCAGGAAAATATTGAATGCCATGCTTTATGAACAGAGTTGCCTTTGGCATGTCGATATTTATGATCTACATGTAAAGCAAGTTATTCTCTTTATCCTCAGTCCTGATGGAATTTGGTTAAAAGTCAAGGGAAGAAAGTACGTTCTTGACTTCCTTTTCTTCAGGGCCGTATTAAAGAACTGGATAATTCCATAGACAATTAATTTCTTGACTTAGCAGCCAGGAAAAAAAAAGCCTCAAATTGCTTTTGTGTTCTTAATTTATATTTCATCCATGTTTCAGGCTTGCAATAAGAATGATTACCAAGGAATGGAGAATTTTGCTGGTGTGGGAGTTTTACAACCTGTTTTATCTGAAATGCTATGAAATAAAGTAACTAACATCTATGAATCAAGAAGTCTTTAAACTTTGTATAGATGTCTAACTGGGGCAAGGCACTCATCCTCAGCCCTTCTGCCTCTGATACGTGAATATTAAGACTAATTGATATAATGCCTTGAAGTGCTTTGAAGACTTTAGAACACAGTATAAATGTTAATCAATAATCTTTAATTCCTATGCTGAATAGAGGGGTTGATTATTTTAGAAGTTAAATAGGAAAGATAAGGAATCTTTGGAGCAGGTTTCACTAGCCAGATAAACTTCAGAGATCTTGAGCTATGACAGCCAGTTATCAATACAATACTCTGCTACCTTCTTCAACCAGAGGTGCTATGCCTATATACTACAGACTCTTCGCAGGATACTATTCCTGTAGTTGGAGGATAGGACTTCTTACAGTAGGTGTTTGGGCAGAGCGAAAGCTCCTGCATAGCATTCCAGAGTTTAATTAAAATGATTGTACATATATCTTACAGCAAGGTAGGTCATTATACACCTATTACAAAAGTATGCCGAAAAGTGAAACCCAAGGACAATTAAAAGTTTATTAATGAGAAATACTTTTATGGCCCATGTCTGTTCACGTGGATTAGGAGTTCGGATAATAATGGGAGTTTTGTTATTGTCTTTTCCAGTTGCCTGCCCATCTGTATTGTATTATATCTTGCACCCTTCCCCAGAGAACCTTAGAGGGAAGTCATAATCTGTTCTATTGGGAATAAAATGGTGGCTGGATCTGTGCCAGCATAGTACATTTATTGTCCACCAATGACAACATTTTGCTATTAATTCCCCAGAGGGTCTTGAAAAAAATGTGAAAAGCCAGCAAGCCCCCAAAAGTGGATAGTGGTGAGAAAATGGATGAAATGTTAGCATGGGAAAATTGTACTCTAATTGCTTTGCATTTCATTTTGATGACAGACTGATGGGCTTTTAACACAAGGCAGTGACATTAGAGCTTTATTTCAGTCTCAAATAGATTCACTGAGGATAAGCCTGCTGGCAATAAGCCACAGAGGCTAGATGGAGCTTCCCTGTCCAGAGGTGGTATGCTTCTCAATACTAGATGCTGGAGATAAAGAAGGGAGAATAGATGCCTTCATGCCCCATTTAGGGACTTCTTGGATGAATTTGGCCAGCTGTTAAAAATGGGAAGATGGAATTCTTATGTTTAGCCAAAGGAACCATTTACCACTTTGGATTTTCGTTCAGGAGCAGGCCTAGGGAAAATGACCTGTTGGATTCTAAATATTTACTTCCTTTTAACCCAGGGGTGTCAAACTCAATTTCATTGAAGGCCGTATCACAGATGTGTTTGACCTCAGGGGGCTGTGGGTGTAGGCATGGCCGGGGTGGGCATGGCCAGCTCGACGTCATTTATGTCGGCATCTGTGATGGCCCGGGCGGGACTTGGGTGATCCATTTTCTCCAGCGGAGTAATTTCTCAATCCCTCCTTGCCTTGTGAACAAATGCCACTTTTGTTAATAGTTTGTTTTGCTCGCCCTCTGCCAGAGAAAATGGAGGACTGTGCATGCCCTCTGTTTCTAGCCATGACAACCTCCTGCAGCCCTCTGCCAGCAAAAAGAGCCACAGCTCCATTTTAGCTGGCAGAGGGCTGCAGGAGGCTATTGCAGCTGAAAACGGAGCCCGGAGGGAACATGTGCATCCCTCCGGAGTGCCATTTTTGCTGGCAGAGGCGTCATGGGCAGGTCCCTCACTGTTTCCAGGGTGGCCCTGCAAGCTAGATCTAAGCACCCCATGGGCCTTGAGTTTGACACCCTTGTTTTAAACCTGTAAAGGAGACGTAGTCTGAGTTGGTATGGATTCTGACAGATTGAAAGCAAGAGGTGTGGTGGGGGTGGGGAGATCAAAAACCGGAAGAATGCACAGCATTATGTTGCAGATACAAAAGGCCTTAAGGTTAGATTATGATGCCGTACTCTTCCTCCTGCACATTGTAATTCTTTACCTGCTGATGCTCCTGACTAAAGCGTTTGAAGGCTGATAAGACAATTGTTTTAAGTGTCACACTTTTCTTTCATTTCCTCAGCCTGCTTCTTCTTGGTTAAGGATCTAGATAAAACAAGAGCATTTAAAAAAAAGAATTGGAAACCATTTCATCTCTAATTTATTGACCCAGTGACCTGCAAGTACAGAATTGAAGCAGTTTGTCTAACTGACAGAAGTGTTTCTTGTAGGAACTAAATTTCATTGCTTTGTGAAAAAATGGGCAAGCTGTGAGCTGCAGGCAGCCCTCAAGGCTCAATTGAGAGTGCATAGCTTGTGATCAGCATTTGGTGGGAACCTAATCATTGTCTTCACAGCCTGTGTTGTTAAAATATAGTTTATTTGTTTCTGTATAGCATGTTACATGAATTTGGTAATTGTTTTGTTAACCCAGGTTTAAGATTTAGCATGCTATATAATCCCAGTCCCTGTGTGATCCAGGGAACCAAGAAACTCTTACTCATTTTCTTCCTCTTATCAGGCTCAATTGGGACCAGCAAATTTCTTTACTGGTATTAACAGCCCTTGCTGTTCGTATCTATTAAACCTAGTATGAAGATTATTGATACTAGCTGCTTTTTAACCCAGTTTTGGGTGTTTATGGGAGTAATGTAAAATCTCATTCCAATTATTTTCAAAAATGGTGGGGTAACACTATTGTTTGAAAGTATATTCTAATACAATATTCAGAAGAAGGAGAACAGTTAGTGGCCACAGAACTTTCTTATATATGAAGCACTAGACCTGAACTTTAAATAGAAGGACTGGAAAACTCTCTGTTCTTAACTAGCTGCCATAAAACAGGCTACTTGAGTGAAACAAACATTAAATGCCTCTTCTGAACCAAATCCAGATATTAAATACCTCCTTTGAACCAAGATCACCATGTTCATAAACATATTCATGGTGATCTCATAAACATGTTTATGTAATTTTCTCAGCCTGATTATGAAAGTAGTTCACCATTGTATTAAGGGATGTTCTAAGATCTTTCCAGGGTAACCCACTACATTAGTTTTCTATGGAGGAATTTCATCCAAGTTTTAACTGGGCCCAACCCTGTTTGGCATTCCTGCTGTGACAGTTGGCCAGCTATTATCCATAAATAGTTTATGCCTTGATCTATGATTGGTCTCAGCCATAGAATTCCTGCCCCCCCCTTTTTTTTTGCAAAGGGAAGAGGGGGGTATGCTCATTTTAAAGTGTGATAAGGCTATACTGATTTTTGATATTGTTGTGGCAAACTAAGTGTGTTTATTATGACATCAAGCTTTTTTTGATTAGCATTCATGCTGTGAGACGTCTCTGAGGAACTGGACTTTGCTCATGTAAAGACTTTATTCCAGTTAATATTGTAATAAATTAACACAATTCTTTCCTGAAAAAGCCTCTTAATATTTTTGAAGAAAAAGTATAAGAATGGCAAAAATTTAATTAAAATGTATACTGGAAACATCAGCGTATTCACCAAAATATACTCCTCTTTACCATAAAAATATTAAAAACCCTTTTTGGTCACTCCCCATAGATGAAAATGGAAAGAATATGGGATCCAGTGCATATTTGAGTTAAAAGACAAGTGGAAGAGATTCTGAGCAACATGTATCAGGACTGTTGGTGATTTCATTCTTGCAAACTGCAATCAACATTCCTGCCTGTTAATTAAAAGGCATCAGGATAAATTAAATTGTCTCTCCCCCCTGCATAATCGACACAGTTCTATTTATTTTACAGTAGGTATTCTTTTGGGAAAACTCGAAATACTATGGAAACATTTTCCAATTTCCCACCCTTTCTTTAGAGATTTTTTTAGGCATTCCCTGTAACCAATTTTGTTGTATTTAAGTACAATCACAATAAAGCTTATACTTATTCATGTATCAGCTCAGATTCATCTTCTTGATTTTAAGCAATAAACTAGCTGTATAAAAACAAACCAACAAACCATTTTCAGGACACTGAGTTCCAATCTTTACTACTACTTTCTAAACTTGCACATTGATTACAGAATTGCCCAGATACAGGGATCTGCAAAGTTGGCTCTTTTAAGACTGGTGGACTTCAACTCCCAGTATAGCTGGCTGGGGAATTCTAGGAGTTGAAGTCCACCAGTCTTAAAAGAGCCAACTTTGCAGACCCCTGGAAGAATCCAGCAACAAACGTATCTCCAGATTTACTTGAATCTCTTACTTCTTTAGCATCTTTTTTTTAAATATCACCCCAGTGTCATTACATTTCCATATCTCAACTATGATTTGAAAATGGGCCAGAAATTGGCTGCCAGCTATTGAACAGCTGGGCTTTGCTTATTAAGCCTAAATTGGGAGGTTGATGAATTTGTCTCAGACACAGCACTGAATGCTTCCATCATATTTAAAAATGTCTTAAAAGAATGCAGGGTGTTTTTTTAAAAAACCAAACAAACAGGAAAACAACAACAGCAGCTCTATTTTCAGATTCCAGATTGTTTCCCTGAGACAGGCTGTGAGCACTGGAATAACTACCAGTGTATCAATTTTGCTTTTGATTTTTTTACTTACTAGGTACCTGCAATCTTTAAAAATTGCTATAGCATACCTGCTTGAAATCCTAATCCTAATCCTTTGTCGTAGAATAAATTAACATAAAAACAAGATGATGTTTTGTCACTGTTACTGTACAACATCCACAGGATGGAATCTTTTGACGCAAATAAAAATCTTTTTTTTTTTAATGAATGAGACCCAAGTCTATTTGTATTAGGCCAATGTTTCTCAAACTTGGCAACTCTAAGATATATGGACTTAAAACTCCCAGAATTCCTGAACTGGATTAGACCATGGATGAGTCTCAGATCTACCAATAAGGCCTAAATGTACCTGTGGGTAGAATAAATGCTTCATAAACAGAAAGGCCCAGATTTAGTCCTTCACATATCTAGTTAAAACGACCAAATAGGAAGTATTGAGAAAGGCGATCTCTGCTTGAGAATCCTCCAGATGTGATACTTTCAGAGCAGAATATACTAGAATGGTTGGATGCATAATGTGATTTGGTGTTCTTAGTATTGCTGTGTTCTCCAGGAATACTTATGGACAAGGAGCTTTGTGACATATAGCCAATCATTTGACATGAGCTTTGCGGGGGATAAACCTCCTTCAAAGATCTGCAAATTCTCTTTTGTTTTACTCTTGATATACTTTTACCAAATGCCTGCATGTAGCAGGGAGTAATTACAAGACCAGCAGAAATAAGAGACTTTGGATTCTAAAACAAGAATAGTGCCAAAAATGAGAACAAGAGCTGCGATCTGTTTCTTGGAGTTCATTTTTTCTCTCTTGCTCATCTTCTAACATTCTCCAGTTTACTGTGTTAGATATGCATTGCTGTAAATATCTGGCTAGTTTGAAGTACTGCTGCCATAGCTGTTTTTTTTTAAAGGCAAATCAAAAGCAATCCCAGGATCCACAGAAAAATGGAATGAAAATGCTTTCCATTGTTAAATCCATTCCTAGCCCTCTAGCCTACCGGCTCTTTCCAGATGAAATGCTATTGAGAAAATGTTATACTAGGAAAAGGAGACTAATATTTTAATGAAAAATCTCTGAGAATCTTTGCACATTCCTTAAGTGCCCGCAATGTGTCAGATTGTGCCTAGGACCCTTCGAAGTTTGGGGATCCTTGGTTAAACAGCTTCTTTTGAAATCAGTGTAGGAAAGATTGTAGCTTATAATTGTAATACTAAATGCATAAGCACAACAAGGAAGAAGCCCCACTGAGTAATATTCAGAAGACCACAGTTCTAAATGTACATGGACCTTTCAGGTTTGGTAAACAAAATGATCGATCGGTACATTGATCTATCATTTTAATTTTTCATTATTGTTGCTTACACACACACACACACACACACACACACATACTTTGGAGATTGCTATGGCTCAGCATACTGCTAACAGATTTTACATTTTTAAACAACTACATGGCTTTAAGCCCCATTTCTGGGTATTAACGAAAAATATTGATTTTAAGCTTTTTAAAATCCCTGATGGACCAGTTTTGGCATTCCTTGAGGATTAGATTCTCCCACACAAACCTGCCTGGTTGTTTCAATCTGCTTTAATTCCTCTGTGAAGGGCTCCAGTTGATGATGATGCCTTTTTAAAGACCCATATTATGATTGTGGGTTAGTTTGCCATTTTTCTTTCTAGAATTCTTATATTTCTGTGTGAAAGTGAAATGACTTCATATTTTTCTAATAGAACAAATAGGAGCACTTGTTGATTTGTACAGTTTTTTTTACAACTACTTTGCATATTAAAGCAGTCATTTCAATAGAAAAATGAAATTTCTTGAGAATCAATATATAAATATGGCAGGACTTCAGTAGATGTGAACTTTTTGCTTTAAACACCTGTCTTAATACTCCCTTGCTTTTCCTCCTTAAGCATTTACTCTCAAAACCTAGTTCCAATGTTTTTCTTCTGCTCAAATTTATCTCATTGAACTAAAAAAATTAAAAGAGACTGTCAAGAGAAATCATTTGATCCCCCTGTCTGCTTGCCAAGCTAATCTAAATACATTAGCTGAATTTTAAATCAAGAGTATATAATCTGTACTCAAATTTGTCTGCCTGGTGATTGATGAGTCATACCTTTCATTACCTACTCTATGCATCTAATATCTTAGCTTCTTTTTCTTGATACACAATAGCTGCCAGTTTTCTGTTCTGGAATTGCTTGCTTACTCCTTATTTTTCTACTGTCTCAGAATCCTTTCCTTTTTCTCCGGACTCACTTCTTAAAATCAAATTTTTAGTGTTGCTTTGTTTGCTTGATTATTTTTCCCCAAACAGTTAACTACAGATAATCCTTGATTTATGACCATAACTGGGACCGAAATTTTGGTTATTAGGCAATGCAGTAGTCAAACAGTTCATCACTTGCCCCGGCTGATTTTATGATCATTTTTACTGCAGCTGTTAAACAAATCCAATTAAAATGAGCAAATAGGTAGGAAGTGTTGGGAAAGATAATCTCTTCCTGAGAATTCTGCAGAGTTGCTGCTGCCCGAGCAGAATGCTCTTGGCTTAGATGGATACCATCATCTGACTTGCCATAAAGCAGATCTTGATGTTGCTGTGTTCTACTGGAATCAGAGGTGGTATTCAGCAGGTTCTGACCAGTTCTAGAGAACCAGTAGCGGAATTTTGAGTAGTTTGGAAAACCGGTAAATACCACCTCAGATTGGCCCTGCTTTCATCTATTCTCTGCCTCCTGAGTCCCAGCTGATTGGGAGGAAATGGGGCTTTTGCAGTAACCTTCCCCTGGAGTGGGGAGCAAGTGGAGATTTTACAGTATCCTTTCCTTGCCACGCCCACCAAGTTATGCCACACCCACCAAGCCACACCCACATAACCGGTAGTAAAAAATGTTGAATCCCACCACTGATTGGAATACCGTATTATAGGTTGTCAGTTTGCCTGCTGGCATGGAAAATCTGGTGAAGGAACCATTCCTGTTATATAGGTTGTCACATCCTATTTGGTCTGTTATGTGGATTCTCAGATAACCAGCTGAAGCCAGGCTGGCTGTAAACAGCTGGAGCTAGGCAAAAGGTCACGTACTTAATGGTCAATGGGCAACTGAAACATAACAAAGGAATTCCTCATTAAGATAATTAGCTCTCACCCCGCAAAGTTTGAATCTGCTGCCTTCTTTCGTGAGAAGCCACAATCTGGAGCCACCAAACAGCCCTTCCCTACTAGATTTGATAAACTAAGAATAGCATGGATTAAGCTTGTAAATGGTAGACCAAACATGTCTGAGTATCTTTCCCACCTTCACAGGCTTCAATGTCTGAAACTCACTGAATAATGAGAGAGCTCTAAGCATTTCTATTTTTGGTATTGCATTAGTTTGAAGATTTCAGTTTCAGTTTGTCTAAATATTTCATAAAGTATAGTGCATCTCTCATAATTGATTTTTCTTCCCTTTCTGCTTAAAGACTTGACTGATCAAGTTTTTGATTAAATAAATCTGATCTGTAAGATTTATTTGGCAATGACTACTGTTTATTTTTTTTTAAATGGAAACATTCTTTTTTTAGACTTGGTGTATCTACCAGTATATAGAAAATGAAATGAGTCTTGTAATGATACTGCTGTAATCCCAAAAGGTCTTCAGCAGTTCACAAAGATAAGAAATCACTGTTGTCGTCCGCTGGCGGCCTGCGGAGGAGGTTGAGGAGGAGCATGGGCCTGTCCTGAAGTCAGGGGAAGACTCAGACGAGGGCTCTGCATCGAAGGCAGAGACAGGGCCAGGGTCATCTGGGAGTTATGTGCTGCCTCCGGAGCCTCCAGAGTCAGACATCAGTGAGGCAGAGGAACAGGGGGAGCCTGTTCCCAGTGCGTGCATGCATAGAGCTGCCAGAAGGCAAGAACAGTTAAGACAGAAAGAGTAAGGCTTAAATGATTAGCCTCTCCCATAGGACATAAAGGAGGAGCAAAGGCACATGTTCAAAGCAATTTTGTTCATGCTGGTCGGTTTACATTCTGAAACTCTGTTTTGATTCTTTGCTCCATATGGCCTTGCCAAGCTAATTGCTAATTAAGTCTTTGGCTGCGCTTCAAGGAAGATAAAGGTGGGTGCTTATCAGCCTTATCTTGAAAGACGTTGGCAGCCTACTTTCAGACTCTTTACAAACTATTTGGGACTCATTAGGGCTATGGATGAACATAATTCACAGCTTTTGAAATAAAAAGAGGATTTTGGGGACTAAGTGTCTGCTTTTTACTGTATCAGGAAGCCTAGCTCAGAACAATCACCATCATCATATATAAGAACATCTTATAAATACAATTATTATTTGTTTATATCCCATCTTTATCATTTTTACAAATAATAACTCAAGACGGTGAACATATTCGAACACTTCCTCTTCCTCTTTTTCCCACAACAGCCCCGTGAGATGAGTTGGGCTGAGAGAGAATGACTGGCCCAAAGGGATTTGAACTCTCAGTGTTCTACTTTCTAGCCTGGTGCCTTGTCCACTAGACCAGGGGTCTGCAAAGTCGGCTCTTTTAAGACTGGTGGACTTCAACTCCCAGAGTTCCCCAGCCAGCATAGCTGGCTGGGGAATTCTGGGAGTTGAAGTCCACCAGTCTTAAAAGAGCCGACTTTGCAGACCCCTGCGTGACTAGACCAATTAAAAAGCCCTTGAACAATAAATGAATTATTACTTGATTTGGATAGTTTTAAGTCCCCAATACCTTCAGGCCTTCTCTCTCAAAGGCCTAACTGACTTTGGAACCTGGGGGGCTTTTTTGTGCGAAATGTTATGTGAAACATTCTTCTCTATTTTTAATGTAAAATATGTGAAGCATGAAAAGGCAGAGGTTTGGAGGGGGGAAAGGTTGTATATATAGTTGGATGACTTCTTAAATCCGGCACTTTCTAGATATACATGATCTCTCAATAGTTTTATAATAATATTCCTTTTAATTCACTGGGATAATAGGACCTCATATTCTTTGGGTAAATGATTTTGCACAATTCATTTACTTTCTGCCCAAAGGAGAAAATAAAGTATCAGTTTTAATTGCCCCCATCCCATTATTGGGCATCAGGCACACTTTATTTTGCTCAGGGTTTATTTAGCATATTCCTATACCCACAAGGACTTTCGTTCACTTAAATGCTTACTTTGCAAAGAATACAATCAAAGAAGCTGTCATGCCTCAAAGATAATGCTCAAAATTGCAGAATGGGTTGGGAGAGGAAAAAAGAGAGAAAGGCTGATTAGAGGAGGTGATAGCCAACAATTTATTTGCTTGGTTTAACTCAAGATCAAAGATTTTAAAGTTTAGAAGCCACCCCGGTAGATCCCAACAGCGTTCTAACACAATCTGTTTGTTTCTCAGGGGTCTGATTTCAGGTTCCATTTTGTCAGCAGTGGTTCCTGTGTGATCCATTTGCACTTTGGGAATCCATTTTGGGAATTACAGAAGAGAGATTTTCCAAAAGTTGGAGGATTTAGCATTCTGATTACAGCTGCTAGGCTGACTGTCATTAAATACTGGAAATCCTGGATTTATTTAACCAGTGGACAAATTATTGTACAAATAATTATGTGTGGGAGGCTTTTAATAATGGCAAAGAGATATGAGGAAGAACATTATTTTCCTAATAATACTTCTGTCCCTGCTGGAATTAAAGATGCAATAGGCATCACTGCTAATTTAATGATTCTGGTTCCTTAGAATGTTTAGTTACATAAATTTGTTCTCTTGCTCACAGAGTGTGGTTTGTTTTATATTTGAATTGTATAATTCGGATTATTATCCTTATCCAAAAATGCATTTGGAGGGAAATTTCCAGTCAGAAAATCCATTAGTAGTGACCCTTCCTGAGAAATCACCCCCTGCCTTGATTATGACTCAAGCAATCAAAGCTCACAAATCATTTGTATATTTGTCTGCATGTCCACCTGTGTATATTTACTTATTTATAAATGCCTTCATTTGACTGATATTTCTCATTTATTTTGCTGTCCTGCAGCTGATCTGCTCTTCATCTGTTTATGTCTTTGTGGTGCCAAAAGAGTCAAAAGGGATTCAGATGAATCTTTCAGATTAATGTATTGGAGGCTAATTTGAGGTCTTGGGCTGCAAAATTTGAAGGTAAGATGGTATTCTGTCATTGCTAGCAATTTTCTTTATTATTACTACTACTTTTTTTTTTTTTTGGCAAGATGATCCAAACCATTGAATCTTCTATGAGGAAAATGTGTAATACTTACTAGAAATGCATCGTTGCAAAAAGTGTCTTTCTTTTGAGTTCTCAGCATTTCTAACCTATTTTCTCTGTTTTTAATGATTATGGCTGCTAACAGTCTGTATAAGAAAATTGCTCAGACTGCATTTGTATAATTTATCTCTGCTGGTCTCTCCTGTGCCATATAATTGTTGCTACATTGTTTAGGTAGAAAAATTTGAAAACTAATGATGTAATTTTAAAAAAAATGATTTTTAAATGTAAATCTTCACAAACAGCTGATTTGGCAGATATAAAGTAAACCTTCAATTTAAAGGACTGTTTGTAAGTAGAAACTGGATGTGCATTTAGACAAAATGCCCATTAAATCTGAGTTTATGTGAGTTGCAACAATTTGTTCATTTGAGTAATGGCATGTGACAGATTAATGCAAATACATAAATTATGCAATTTACATCAATGTATGTTATTTGTATAATTATGTTATGAGGGCAATAATATAAATTATATTGTTAATGTGTACCATTGTATCATTATACAGACAACATAAATTTATAAAAATGATGAAACTTGTCTGGATTACTGTAGAACAAAGAACTTTATGTGTTAAATGTTGAAACATAAAAAATGTGTTCGTTGTTTCCAAAATTTACTAACCAAAGGTCTATTAAGCCAACGTTTACTGTATATGGATATATATTTGTGTGTTGTAATTAACAGTATGTTTTTAAAAGCTAATAGATATTATGATTTATAGACTAGAGTATATTTCAGGTGATCCATGCACTAAGAAAAGAATTAAATAAATATAAATGAATATAATTTATAACTAATTAATTATATGAAATAATTAATTTTAAATAAATAAAATCTGGATATAATTGAACTAATCATTACAAATTTGAATCTCAAGGTGCATTGTTGACTAAATTTATGGTTTAGGATTTTTTTTAAATGAAGAACTCTAGCAATACAATTATTTTGCTTTCCAAATCACCTATTCCTGCTTTATCTGTTGTCTTCCTTGTTGATTAGCATTTCATGGGAGATAGCTGTTCCCCCTTTGGCTTCCTGACTCCTTTGATGAAGAAAGTTATTTTTAGGGGAAGTTAGGAATTTATTAGAAATATCATCCTTTGTAGAATTAGTGTCCTGGCGGATGTCAAGGTAATTAAAAAGTGTGGTTTATTTTGATGGGCATCATCTACGTCTTCTCATTTTACTTAGTTAGTAATATATCAGTCAGTGGTGGGTTCCAGATCCGGTTCCAACTGCTATGGTTGGAACGGGCCTGGCATTGTCCACATGGACATGCGCGGCGCGTGCATGCATCGTACCTGCCAGCGACACCTCTGTGACGATGCAGCTGCTTGGTGGAGCGTTGTGCAGACACTGTATGCGCCATGCGTGTGCGCGGAAGCGCTGAAGGCTTTAAAGGACAGGTAAAGAGCTTGGGCAGGTGGGCAGTCCCTCTGGAGCACCATATCGGAATGGTACCCAGTGCTCCGGGCAGGCTCCGGTACACCCGTACCGGCGTACCGCCTGCAATCCACCACTGATCAGAGCAATGATATAATTTCTGTTCCTTCCACTTATTTTAATTCAGATTCTCTCAGTAGTAATTCATTCCCTTCGATATTTGTGCAGCTGTAGCTATTTATAAGCTTTAGTGTCACCTTTACTGCACTTAGAAAGATGCAAATTGTAATCTTCGAACATGAGAATTTCTTAGCAGATGTCATATAGTCATGTAGTAGTATATAACTTATCTTATTTAGTTTTCATTCTTAGTTGCCCTATCACCACTTTCTGAACATCTATTTTATTCAAAACTATATTTTCCTGAGCCTATATAAGACCAGCTCTACAATGAGGGTGTCCATGTCAGATTCAAAGTACTCTTGTTTACCTCAGATGAGAATACAGAGTACCATACTCCTAATTTCATTCCATTTTCCTTTCCACTTGATTATTACTGTTTCCTTGCTTCCCAGTGATCAGTTGATCTTTGTAATAAATCATATAACATGAAACATCTCCAGCATTATCCCCCCATTATTTCTATGTGCCGTTTAATGACTGAGAGTATTAGCAGAAAATATTTGCTAACACTTAGTTCATTTTCATAGATTTATGTGTCCCTGTCCATACAAAACATTAGGAGTGGCAGTGGTGGGTTCCTGTATCCTGAATTCTGATTTGTTTGCTTTATTTGTACTGAATTGTATTTCGAGACAGATGCAGCAATCCAGTGTTAGCTTTACTGAGCTGAGAGGAGGACAGTGCCATTAAGTAAATGTCAGTTGTACTTGTTTGGCTTTGTGTTTCTTGTTAATAATTATAGAGAGGAAGCTACCTATCTCCCCCCCCCCCCCATGGAAGTGTGTGGAAGCCAGATGTTTTACCCAGGGCAGAAGACAATGCTGGCCTTGAACTACCAACTTAAAAATTGCAGTCGTGCATGTTTCTCGTGAGGCATCCAAGGGGTATGGTTCAAAACAGAAGGGTGAACTTAACTAGAATTACTCTCATTTTCTAATTTGTTACAGCCAGAGGTGGTATTCAGCTGGTTCTGACCGGTTCTGGCGAACTGGTAGTGGAAATTTTGAGTCGTTCGGAGAACCGTCAAATACCACCTCTGGCTGGCCCTGCCCCCCCCCCCCAATCTATTTGCTGCCTCACGAGTCCCAGCTAATTGGCTGGGTCTTCTTTTGTTGCCCTGCACAGGAGAACGGAGCTGAAAGCAGGTTAGTGGGATGGGGAGGGAATGGGGATTTTGCAGTATCTTTCCCCTGGAGTGGGGAGGGAATAGGGATTTTGCAGTATCCGTCCCCTGCCACACCCATCAAGTCATACCCACAGAACCAGCAGTAAAAATTTTTGAATCCCACCGCTGGTTATAACAGTGAAAGACCTATTGTGTTTGTAACTAATATGAAATAATATAATACAAATAAAAATATAGAAAAAATATACATTTTAGAAAAGAGTAAATAGGAAGAGAAGAAAAAAACCCTGTACACATAAATGCGCATGCTAGACCACATTTTCCATCCTTCATTCTGTCAACCATCCTGTCTTCCTAACCTAGTGGTTGGCAAACCGCGGCTCACGAGCTGCATGCGGCTCTTTGGCCCCTTGAGTGCGGCTCTTCCTCCACCCTCGCTGAGGGTGGGACTCCTGGGACCCGCCGGAGCAACCCTCCCTACCGGCCGCTGATTCCCTCCCTCGCTCTCCCCGCGGAGCCTCCCCAGGTGGCATGCCGGCCACTCATCTACTTCCAGAGGGTGCAGAGGCTCCGCGGGCGGGCCCAGCTAAGGCAAGCGAGTGAGTAACCGTGGCGGGCTGGGCTGAGGAGGCTCCATGGTGGGGGGGGGGCACAGACACAGAGAGAGACAAGGAGGGAGGGGGAATCAGAGAGTGACAGACACAGAGAGAGAGACAGGAAAGACAGAGAGAGGGAGGCAGAGAGGGAGAGAAAGATAGAGACACAGAATGAGCGATTAAGTGCTTGAATGCGAGACAGACAGACACACACAGAGTGACAGAGATGGGCAGACGAAGCAGATAGAGAGAGAAAGAAAAAGAGAGAGAGAGAGAGAAAGAGAAAGAGAGAGGGAAAGAAAGAGAGAGAGACAGAAAGAGAAAGAGAGAAAGAGAGAGAGAGAAAGAAAGAGAGAAAGAGGGAAAGAAAGAGAGAGAGAGAAAGAAAGAGAGAGAAAGAGGGACAGAAAGAAAGAGAGAGAGAGAGGGAAATGGAGAAAGAGAGAGAGAGAGAAAGAAAGAAAGAAAGAAAGAAAGAAAGAAAGAAAGAAAGAAAGAAAGAACTTATGACCACAATTGAGCCTAAAAGTTTGGTTGCTGTCAGTCTCGCTAGTTCCTGCTTCGCTGCCATGGAAACGGGGAGGGTGGGGGGCGTTGGGATGAGTGTGTTCTGCTGGTGGACAATGTTGATGGTTCGTGTTATCTCTTGGTTAACGGACCTGCATTCCAGGATGGTGAAGACCTGCCCACCTGATGTTGGAGATGGAAGCATATTGGACAGTGCAAAGGGGGGGGGTTTGGGGATTGGGATGGGCTTAAGCTTAATACTTTCTGTTCGCGCCTAAACTATTCATTCTCAGCTTTACTTGGTCTGTACACTTTTGTTACTTAGTAAAAGGAGCCTTATTCATTTCAAAATAATGTCTAAGCGTGGTCTTTCCTAAGTCAACGAAGAAGCAGGCCTGACATTAAGCTGAGAATCACAAAAAACCCTGACCTGATGTCGGAACCTTCACAAGAGGAGCCTCCGTTGGTGGAGGTCCTGCCTGAACCAATTTTGGGAGCTGAAGCATCGCATCCTCCTGTTCAATCTGAAGAGACCAGGTCAGTGATGGACTGCTTGGCTGGCCTAGATCTAAATCTGCCAGCTGAAGAATCAGTCAAACCAAAACGTTGGTCCGAAGGGGTAGGAATGAGTGGGGTAAACGTCTCCAGGCGTCGACTTTCCCCAAAGAAGGTCATTCCGGAGCTCTTAAGAGAAGAAAGGGAATTAAAAGAAATGGCTCAGGATTTACTCCGCCAGGCAGATGAGAAAAGAATGGCCCTGAAAAAATCTGGGGGAGGGAGGCGGAACGCAAACAGCCAAAAAGTTCACAGGCAGCTCCTGCCAGGCGAAGCAGGGCTTCAACACCATCCCCCCCTCCTCAGGCCGGCAGGGAATTGCGGAGAGAGGCAGCTTCTGCCAGGCAAAGCAGGAGTTCAACGCCCTCCCCCCCCCCTCAGGCCGGAAGAGAAGCCAATCCCATTAACCCCCGCCGACTTGCAAAACTGCCTCCTTTGGGTGTAAAATACGACGGAAGTGCCGACAAACTGGCGTTTTTTCTAATTCACGTCGATAATTTCATGCAGTTTTACGCAGCTGACTTGGACGATGAAATCAAAATCAGAATTGTTTCTATGACCTTAGAAGATCAAGCTTCTAAGTGGCTGGTTTCATTGCATAATTGCCGCTCACCTGCGCTGCGCGATTTCGATCGTTTCATGAATGCTCTTAGAAGGCGATTTGAAGACCCCCGTGTTGAAAGGAAAGCAAAGATGAAACTAAAAACCTTACAGCAGGGGGGCATGTCTGTTCAGGCTTACACGCAAATTTTTCAGGAGTTGTCAGTGTTTATGGTTGGTTATAGTGAACAGGCCCTAATGGACATTTATGTTGAAGGGCTGAATAAAGACATTTATCAAACATGTGTGAACAGATTTCGCCCCGAGACTTTGAATGAATGGATAGATCTAGCTTCAGATGTTGAATTGGATCAAGCCCACTTACAGGATCCAGTCCGTGTGGAGAAAAAACCACAGGAAGATAGCCCCAAATCTCACCCCCCTGCGAAAGATGTACGCATGCAAAGGGGGGAGGGGAGAACAACCCAGCCTCGCTCAGGCAGCTGTTATCGCTGTGGAAAGGAGGGGCACTGGGCAGACAAATGCCGATCAAGACCACCTCCACGCCCTCCTTCTTCCTCGGACCGGAAACATCCTAAGACGCCAATCGCGCGCACCAAACCAGCTATGAGTGGGGTGGAGCCCATCAACCTCTCTGCTGACCAGCCCACCGCTGGCCCTGATGATTGGGAGGCGTCTTCAGACTCTTCTGACGACAATCTGGTGAGTCATCGCTCCGGGCCCCTTTATATTAATTTAAAGCTTTTAGCTCCATCTACTGGCCGTACATGCAATGTGCAGGCTCTCATTGACTCTGGGTGCTCAAAATGTCTCATAGGCCAAGACATCGTGTCTTCGATGGGTTTTCACCTTAAGACCCTGAAAACTCCCATAGCCTTTTGCCAAATGGATGGTTCTGTAGCTGGGGGAACCCCAGCATCTTTTATCACCGAACCAATTCATGTTTCTATAGGCACAGGCCATACTGAGACCATCAACTTTATTGTAACTGCCATTGCCGATAATGCTGTAATTTTGGGGGTAAATTGGCTTCGTAAATGGAATCCTCTGATAAACTGGAAGGAAGGTTGGGTGCGCATACCTTTATCTCTCCCGGAACATACCTCTCTTCCGTCAGAGAATGATCAACCCCCGCAAAATCACCCACCTCCCCTTATTGAATCTGCTGCACCTTTATTGGATTTCCCATCACCTGAAGTCATACCAGGCGAAGAGAAAATTCCCAGGGAATATTGGGACCTAAAGGATGCTTTCAGTGAAAGATCTTGTGATTCCCTCCCTCCTCATAGAGCTACTGACTGTTCAATTGATTTCCTCCCTGGGGTTCAATTGCCCAAACCTCGCATGTACTCCATGACCCCACGGGAGATGGAGGAATTACGTAAATTCATCGATAAAAATCTTCAACGGGGTTTCATTGAACCAGCTAGACCGCGTGTAGCTGCACCAGTTATGTTTAGGGAGAAAAAAGATGGTACTCTAAGATTAATACAAGACTACTCCTATCTCAACACCATTTGTGAACACAATATCTACCCCCTTCCGCTCATGAAGGACATGCTGGCTCACCTGGCTACCGGTAAGATTTTTACGAAATTGGACTTACGTGAAGCCTATTACAGGGTCAGAATCAAGGAGGGGGACGAATGGAAAACAGCTTTTAACTGCCCGCTAGGATGTTTTCAATTTAAAGTCCTCCCGTTCGGTCTTCAAGGTGCCCCTTCAGTATTTATGCAACTGATAAATGAGGTTCTCCACGAGCACCTTTACAAGGGAGTAATTGTTTACATTGATGACATAATGGTTTACTCACAAACTCACGACGAGCACGTTAAACTGGTACGCTCCGTGTTAAACAAACTGCGTTCCGCAGAACTTTATGCCAAGCTCTCTAAGTGTGAGTTTCACCAGGAACAAATTGACTATTTGGGCTACCGTATCTCTTCTGAGGGAGTTGAAATGGATCCTGCTAAAGTCAAGGCAGTGACGGAGTGGGCCCCTCCACGTACCCGTAAACAACTACAGAGTTTTTTGGGATTTGCAAATTTTTACCGCCAATTTATTCCATCATTCGCTGATATTGCCTTACCCATTACAAACCTTCTAAAAACAAAAGGAGAAGGAAAGCCTCGTCCAGGGTCCCCACTTAAATGGACAATGGAATGTCAAGCCGCTTTCGAGAAGCTTAAACGTTTGTTTGCGGCTGAACCTATTCTTAAACACCCCGATGTAAATTCCCCGTTTGTAATTCAGGCGGATGCCAGTGATGTCGCTGTGGGAGCGGTCTTGTTACAACTCAATCAACGTGGCCAATTGCAACCCTGTGCCTACACCTCTCGGAAACTCACTACGTCCGAACGTGGTTGGGCGATTTGGGAGAAAGAGGCTTTTGCTGTTCGGTGGGCTCTCATGACTTGGCGTCATTTCCTTGAAGGTGCACCCCATCCTTTCGAAGTTTGGACGGATCATAAAAATTTGGAAGCTCTTACCTCCTCTCGGAAATTGTCCCCAAGGCAACTTCGTTGGGCTCACTATTTCCATCGTTTCAATTTCCACCTTAAATATATTCCAGGAGGCAAAAATTTCATGGCTGATGCGCTTTCCAGATTGCCACAGTATGATGTTTCCAAACTCACTATAGTACAACCCATCATGCCCCTCACTTTGCCAGCTTCTCCAGTATCTGCTAAGGGCCATGCAACTGTCCAAACTACTCCACCTACTGACCTGATTGCTCGTATTAAGGACGAACTTCTTACTGATGATTGGTATTCAGCACATTCTGGTGATTGCACTACCAGAGACGATCTTCCCTGGATTGGCTCGAAGATCTATGTTCCTGCTACATTGCGTCCTTTTGTCTTGCAACGCGCACATGACTCACGTTTAGCTGGTCATTTCGGCTTCGTTAAAACTGTGCACCTTGTCAAACGACAGTTCTGGTGGCCCTCCTTGAAAAAAGATGTTGAATCGTATATTGCCAGTTGCCCCGTATGTGCGGCTTCCAAACGTGCGCCGGGTAAGCCACAGGGTCTTCTCCAGTCTGTAGCTACACCGGAGAGACCTTGGAAGGAAATTTCAATGGACTTTATAGTTGATCTTCCGCCCAGTCAGGGCTATACCGTTATCTGGGTAGTTACCGATCTTTTTTCTAAACAAGTTCATTTTGTCCCCTGTGCTAAAATTCCTTCTTCCAAATCTCTGGCTCGACTATTCGTTTCTCATATCTATCGTTTTCATGGCGTCCCGCAACGCATCATCTCCGATAGGGGGACCCAGTTTACTTCCCTTTTTTGGAAAGAATTTTTGAGACTGATTGGCTCCGCCCAGAGCTTAAGCTCCGCCTACCACCCTCAGACGAATGGATCTTGTGAAAGGGTTAATTCCGTTCTGGAACAGTACTTACGTTGCTTTATTAATTTTCAACAGGATGATTGGGCTGATCTTCTCATACATGCCGAAGTGGCATATAATAACTCTGTTCACTCCAGTACAAATATGACCCCCTTTAAAATCATCTACGGGCAGGACTTTGTACCCATCCCCGAACTGCCTCATGACTCGCCGACAGTTCCCTCATTAACTGAATGGACCTCTAGACTGTCTTCTGTTTGGCCAGTTCTCCGAAAAACTTTGAACGATGCCCATGATTCGCACAAATTGTACGCTGACAGGAAACGGGCGGTCCCTCCCTCCTACAAAGTTGGCGATCAAGTTTATGTCTCTACCAAAAATTTAGATAGCCCCCAGAAATGCAAGAAGTTGGGTCCCAAATTTGTTGGTCCTTTCAAAATAACCAAGATTATCAGCTCTGTGTCGGTCCGTTTGGATCTCCCAAAGACCTACCGGCGACTATACCCTGTATTCCATGTTCACTTGCTGAAACCTGCTCGTACCTCCCATCTCCGCAAACAGTTGCCTGATACACCTGCGCCTACCATGGTGGATGGTCACCAGCATTATGAGGTCCGCGATATTTTGGACTCCAGAATCCGCAGGAATAAGACTCAGTTCCTCGTCATGTGGAAAGATTTTCCCCCTTCTCACAACGAATGGGTGGATAAAGAGCATCTCAAAGCTCCTAAACTGGTACGCCAGTTTTATGCCAAATATCCACACAAACCTTGACTTTTTTCCCTTCTCCTTTCTGTTGTTTGTCTGTCCTTCCTTGTCTTTCAGGTGTAGCCTATCGTGTTCCGATTGCTGCCCCGGATTTCCCGCTGTTCCTGGAGGAGGTCCGGATGTCAGTCTCGCTAGTTCCTGCTTCGCTGCCATGGAAACGGGGAGGGTGGGGGGCGTTGGGATGAGTGTGTTCTGCTGGTGGACAATGTTGATGGTTCGTGTTATCTCTTGGTTAACGGACCTGCATTCCAGGATGGTGAAGACCTGCCCACCTGATGTTGGAGATGGAAGCATATTGGACAGTGCAAAGGGGGGGGTTGGGGATTGGGATGGGCTTAAGCTTAATACTTTCTGTTCGCGCCTAAACTATTCATTCTCAGCTTTACTTGGTCTGTACACTTTTGTTACTTAGTAAAAGGAGCCTTATTCATTTCAAAATAATGTCTAAGCGTGGTCTTTCCTAAGTCAACGAAGAAGCAGGCCTGACAGTTGCTAACCAAGACCATTGTTAAGTGAGTTTCACATTTTCTAAGTTGGCCACGCCCACCCAGTCACATGACCGCTGAGCCACTCCCACAAAACAGGCCACACCTTCTGGCTCTCAAAAGAAATTTCAATCGTGGTATTGTTGATATTTGGCTCTGTTGACTAATGAGTTTGCCCACCACTGTCCTAACCGAACTGGACGTTTGGATTAATAAGAATATTGCTTGTATTTTTAAAATGTCTGAATTATATAAGCAAAGGTTTCTAGTTCTCATGGAAGCGGGAATGTATCTGCCTGGGAAAGTCTCTGAATTCGGTGCAAATGGGACCTCTAATAATGAGATGAGTAAGATTTGTTTGCTCAGCATGCTTTCTCATCTCTTCACACAACTAGCAACTGCACAGAATGTTTCTGCAGATCACATTGTATCTCTATTATTTTGATCATATTTCCCCCCCCAAAGAAATGAAGGTTCATTTATATTCATTCAAGTTAAGATTACTGAGTTAAATAGCTGTTACTGCAGTCATTATGAGCTGGCCTGACTGCATCCTGGGGTCTAAACGAAGCTGATATTCTCGTGAAACCTTTCATTCCTTTTATGGTTCCTGCTTACTTTGGAAATCCTTTCAGCTCAAAAGAAATGCCTGTCCTACCTATCGACAAATTAAAGAGGCTGCGGGCACAGAATAAAGTGCAATAGGGCAAGGACTCTGGACAAAGATCTTGGCTTCCCTTCAAAAAAACTTTATTTGAAGAAATCTTTGATTGAACAGAAGAAATAAGAGAATAGAGTAAAGCAGTTTTGAGGGCTTACATTTTGGTCATGATGCCCATTATGCAGGATGGAGATATATATATTTGCTTTCGTAGATTTTCACGGGTGTAGGTATGCTGGTATTACTGTCTTCGGGTGTTTTCCCGTGTATATAGCATGGAATTGTTATTGCAACAGGGCGTTCATGTACTGTGGTGTACAGAAAGGTAGGTACATTATGACAGTTTAAAGAGACTAAAAGGGAATGTTACAAAGCTGCTGTCCTTTGAGCAGCCTGTGGGTTTTTATGGAATAGAGTAATTTTACTTGGGATGAAACACTACTGTACTAAACCTTGGCATTAGGACAGCATGAGAGATAGGTCTAAAAGAGAGAAAATATAAAAATGCAGATGAAGTAAAATGTATTCTTGAACAGGATGAATTGGAGGAAAGGGAAGCCTCTTTGTTTCTTTTTGTAATTCTCTCCAGAGCCTTGTACAGTTTATTTGTTTATTTCCCCAGGATATCCCATACTTTATCTCATAGGATTAATTTTTGATGACTTCAGAATAATGAGATTCATTTCAGATGGCTCAGGTTTTTGAAGGCTTTCCCACGCTCTTAAATCAACACTGGAATAGAGTTCTCGGTATATAGCACAACCTCTTCGTCAAAATGTTTGAATACTTTGTTCCCAGTTGAGAGTAGTTCTTGTATCATCTCTAGGCAGCGTAAGGAATATTAATACTGTATAACTGGAATGTTGATTTCAAAGGTAAGCTTTGAATCCCTTGGGGTCCATTTGACTTAGTGATTTTTAAGATTTGCCTATTATAACATGAATTGCATGTATCTGCCTTTGAATAGTATTCAGAATCTTCCAACTAGTTAAAAATGCTGCTGCAAAAGGTTTGCTAGCAGTAGAAGGCTTCTCTTATGCTTGCACCACCAGTGCTAGCTATCACCAGGAGCTGTGGTGGCGCAGTGGTTCGAATGCAGTGTTGCAGGCTAACTGACCACTGCCAGGAGTTTGATCCCAACCAGCTCAAGGTTGACTCAGTCCATCTTTCCGAGGTTGATAAAAATCAGGACCTAGATTGTTGAGGGAAATATGTTGACTCAGTAAACTGCTTAGAGCAGGGGTCCCCAACCCCCGGGCCACGGACCGGTGTCGGTCCGTGGCTTGATAGGAACCGGGCCGCAGTGCAGAGAGGTGGAGGAGGGAGCAGCCCCCTGGGCAGAGCGCGCACCGGATGTGGGAGGGCGCAGGCGCGACCGTTCATGCCGTTGGAGGCCCTAGAGGGCCAAGTGAGCCGATTCCCCCCACCGTGTGCGCAGGCACAGCCATTCGCGCCGTTGGAGGCCCTAGAGGGCCGAGTGAGCTGACTCCGCCCCCACGTGCGCATGCGCCGCCTGTTCCACCTCCCCCCCGCTCCTCCTCTACGCCAGCTGGTCCGCAGAATTTTCTTTAAAATGAAACCGGTCCCTGGTGCAAAAAAGGTTGGGGACCCCTGCCCTAGAGGGCCGAGTGAGCCAATTCCCCCCGCATGCGCAGGCGCAGGCACGGCTGTTCGCGCCGTTGGAGGGCCGAGTGAGCCGACTCCCCCCCACGTGCGCATGCGCCACCTGTTCCCCCTCCCCCTGTGTGCGCATGCACCACCTGTTCCACCTCCCCCCCCCCCCCACTCCTCCTCTACGCCAGCCGGTCCGCAGAATTTTCTTTAAAATGAAACCGGTCCCTGGTGCAAAAAAGGTTGGGGACCCCTGGCTTAGAGAAAGCTGTAAAACACTATGAAGCAGTATATAAGTCTAAGTCAGTGGTTCCCAACATGGGGCCCACACACCACAGGGGACAATTTTATTTTTAATGGAGGCAATTTGAACCTTGTTTAAACCAAGTTAATGGCCTTTTAGGCTTCCTCCCCATGAATAGAGTTCACTTTTTGAGTAAAGTAAGAATTATATATCACAGAGGGGAGCAGGGAATCAGGATTTCAGAGATGCTTAGGTGGGGAATGGCCAAAAGAAAGGTTGGAAGCCACTGGTCTAAGTGCTATTGCTGTTACTATGTCAAGACAGGACTATCCCAGCTCAGTCTAAAGTGATGAGTTACCTGAGATGTGGCAACTTCTGTCTTTTCCAAAATATCTGAGGTTTAATGCAAACTAAGTTCAGTTTCTTAAAACATACATTAGGATAGTGATATAATAAGAATGGATACTCAAAATATTCCATGAATTGTTTTCTTGGCTGAGAATGTTTCTTCCCTAATTTATACATTGAAGAGAATGCTACTTTTGTTCCTACTTTTAATACGAAGGAGTTTGGGTCTTGTGAGCCTATAATCCCAGTCACAAGTGGCAAAGATCCCACTAGCACACTTTGTTATACCGCTCCACCAAGACTTTGAAGAGGCAAATTTTTTAAAAAAGTGTTTGCACTCTGCAGACCTTGCCTGATTTTCACGAAAACAGGCCCGTTTTTTTTTTTGTCAAAAAAAAAAAAAGGGAATGCATAGCCTTTAGGAAGCTTATAGAGTGCTTCTGGGTGCTGGGGGGGACCACAAATGAGCAAAAACCAGCCCATTTTTTGCTCATTTTTGCCCTCCCCAGCCCCCAGGAGTATTCTGGAAGCCTCATAAAGCCTATGCACAGCCATTTTTGTAAACTGGACTACTGGACTACTGCAATGCTCTCTACATGGGGCTCCCCTTGAGGTGCACCCGAAGACTGCAGCTTGTCCAGAATGCAGCCGCGCGGGCAGTTATGGAAACCTCCAGGTTTTCCCATGTAACACCGCTCCTGCGCGAGTTGCATTGGCTGCCTGTCGTCTTTCGGGTGCGCTTTAAGGTGTTGGTTATCATCCTTAAAGCACTCCATGGCACGGGACCTAGCTATTTGCGGGATCGCATCCTGCCCCATACATCCCTGCGGCCGATTCGGTCCCACAGAGAGGGACTTCTCCGGGTGCCGTCCACTAGGCTATGCCAGCGGGCGACGCCCAGGGGAAGGGCCTTCTCTGTGGCGAGCCTAACCCTCTGGAACGACCTTCCCCCCGAAATTAGAACAACCACGGACCTCCGCTCCTTCCGTCAAAAACTAAAAACTCATTTCTTCTGCCTGGCCGGCTTGGGGTAATGGAATTGTTTTATTAGGGACTTTTTGGGGTCCAGTTTTAGTCAGTTTGGGATTTTAGCGCAGGGTCTAGTTTAATTCATTTTAAATTGTATTTATGCTTGTTGGTTTTATGTATGTATTTTTAAATTCCCTGTGCCTTCCCTCGAGTCCCTTCGGGGAAAGAGAGCGGTTTTACAAATTCAAATTCTAATAATAATAATAATAATAATAATAATAATAATAATAATAATAATAATAATAATAATAATAATAATAATAATAATAATAATAATAATAATAATAATAATAATAATAATAATAATAATAATAATAATAATTATTATTATTATTATTATTATTATTATTATTATTATTATTAAAGGGGGCAGGGTTTCAGGAGGCAAAAAATGTTGTATTCAGTGTATAAGACTCACCCAGATTTTCACTCACTTTTGAAGGAAAAAGGTGCGTCTTATACTCTGAAAAATATGGCATATCATTGCCATATATTGACAGCTTATGGTCATTTCCCACCATAGTTGTAATTTAAAATAGGTCAGTGATTCCAATATCAATTAAGTTAAAAAGAAAATATGAGGGACACTCAGAAAACATTATTTTAACAGGAATATCTTAAGAGGAAATTCCATTTGTAATAAAGGTAGCAGAAGGAATAGAATGCCCTTTTATTTCAGTTGATAAAAGCAGGAGGAAATCCGTATTTAGGAAAATGTGAAAATTCATTATAGCAAGAGAATGCTATAGTTCTTTTTTTCCTTGAGCTTTCTCTTCCAGGCAGTCTCTGCATTTATTATTGAATACTGAGATTTCTAGTTCTTATTAACTTTACATCAAAAATGCTCTTTTGGAGCTGTGGAGCTCAGTGTTGCTGTTCCAGATGGTGACTGCCAAGAGATCTAAGGGCTCTTGGAATCAGATATTGATGCTCAGAGCAGACTGGCTTTTCAAAATTAAAGAAACAACACTTTTTAAAAACCACCTGTTTTAGACTGTTTTATTCAAATGTTAATATTTTAGATGCTTACATCACAGTAATATTAAAATCCTCAAAGGTAGTTGTGAGAATAGTAATAATGCAAGGCAATTTTGGCTTATTCTATTTTAAGATTTTCCTTTTGTAGGTGTGTGTATGTGCTGGTGCTACTTTCCTAAATTGCTGTAGAATTTTGCTTTTATTATTTTTTTTGTAAGCATGGAAAGTGAAAGACAACAAAATTACATTAAGAACATTGCTTGGCAGATGGACAACATATACATTTAATTAATAAGTAAAAATATTTGTTTTTGCACTGTGTAGTGGTTTGAATTCATTTGCAAAGGGGTGTTTTGGAATGCCCTGTTGCATGAATGGAGCATCTTTTTAAAATAGCCTCATCTTTTTCCAGGCTTGCATGGCTGTTGCAGAAACTACTGCCTATCAATCCAATGTTTCATGATGTAGAGGTTCCTGCTTTAATGAGTCCCAGAGGTGCTGTGTTTCTGTTTTTTCATGTATTATGGAATGCCTCTTTTTAATGAACTCTGAACTGCAGCACAATCTTATGTATGGTTTATAAGTCTGCTTCCAATAATTCTCATGCTGCATCAACCTTTAAATCTACCAAGATGGCCAGCTTAGAATTCTTTTTTTTTTTTTTTGCAAGCCTTTGGGCTTTTATTGTTGACATAATGAGCAATAGCATCTTTCATATTTTTTTAAAAATGTCTCTATGTATACACCCTTCATTTCAAATTTGCAGACTCATCATCCCCTGTTCACTTGGAAATCTGCCACATGGTTGAATTTGTCAAGAGATAAAATATGTAGGATCAAGTTAAAGAAAGTATATGTTATTTGAATGAAAACTTTAAGGAAGAATAAAGATAGCTCTTTTAAAAAAGAACAATGTCTAAGAGGGCTTTCTTTTCCCAGTATTGAATTATCTATATCTGCCTTTATTTCTCTGTTAAACATACCGATGTAGAACCTAATACTGTAGGATGCTAACACTGCAGTAGTGTTAACCTAGTAAGAGAATAGCAATACCAATAGCACTTAGACTTATATACCACTTCATAGTGCTTTACCACCCTCTCTAAGTGGTTTACAGAGTCAGCATATTTTCCCCAACAATCTAGGTCCTCATTTTACCAACTTCGGAAGGATGGAAGGCTGAGTCAACCTTGAGCCTGGTGAGATTTGATCTGCCAAACTCCTGGCAGCCGGTGATCAGCCTGCAGTACTGCACTCTAACCACTGCACCACAGTGGCTCAGAAGCAAGAATGAAGGACATAATAGCAGTTTAAAAAGTAATACTTTGTGGAACAGAATTGGGTAGGATAATTTACATAATACAATACAATAGAAGAGTTGGAAGGGACCTTGTAGGTCTTCTAGTCCAACCCCCTGCATGGGCAGGAACCTTATACCATTTCAGACAAATGGCTGTCTAACATCTTTTTAAAGACTTCCAGGGTTGGGGCATTCACAACTGCTGGAGGCAAGCTGTTCCAGAGGTTAATTGTTCTTACTGTCAGGAAATTTCTCCTTAATTCTAAGTTGCTTCTCTCCTTGGTTAGTTTCCACCCATTGCTTCTTGTCCTGCCCCCAGGTGCCTTGGAGAAAAGTTTGACTCCCTCTTCTTTGTGGCACCCTCTGAGATATCGGAACACTGCTATCATGTCTCCCCTGGTCCTTCTCTTCATCAAACTAGACATACCCAGCTCCTGCAGCCGTTCTTCATATGTCTTAGTCTCCAGTCCTCTAATCATCTTGGTTGCTCTTCTCTGCACTCTTTCCAGAGTCTCCACGTCTTTTCTACATCGTGGCGACCAAAACTGTATGCAGTATTCCAAGTGTGGCCTTACCAAGGCACTATACAGTGGCATTAACACTTCACGTGATCTAGATTCTATCCCTCTGTTTATGCAGCCTAGAACTGTGTTGGCTTTTTTGGCAGCTGCTGCACACTGCTGGCTCATATTTAAATGGTTGTCCACTAGGATTCCTAGATCCCTCTCACAGTTGCTACTATTGAGCAAGGTACCACCTATACTGTACTTGTGCATTTGGTTTTTCTTGCCTATATGTAGGACCTTACTTTTTTCACAATTGAATTTCATTTTATTAGACAGTGCCCAATGTTCAAGTTTGTCTAGATCCTTCTGTATCTTAAGCCTATCTTCTGGAGTGTTGGCTATTCCTGCCAGCTTGGTGTCGTCTGCGAATTTGATGAGTTCCCCATTTATCCCCTCATCCAAATCGTTGATGAAGATGTTAAAGAGTACTGGGCCTAAAACAGAGCCTTGGGGGACTCCACTGCATACTTCCTTCCATGTAGATGCAGTTCCATTGAGGACTACACGTTGAGTGCGGTTGGTCAGCCAGTTGCAAATCCATTTGGTGGTGCTGTTGTCTAACCCACAATTTTCTACTTTATCTAATAGTAGGTTATGGTCTACTTTATCAAATGCCTTACTGAAGTCCAGGTAAATTATATCAACAGCATTCCTCTGGTCCACTGATTTTGTCACTTTGTCAAAGAATTCAATTAGATTCGTCTGGCATGATCTGTTTTTAACAAACCCATGTTGGCTTTTGGCTATTACTTTGTTTGCTTCTAGGTGTTCACTTATTTGTTGTTTAATTATCTTTTCCAGAATCTTTCCTGGTATTGAGGTCAGGCTGATGGGTCTATAGTTTCCTGGATCTGTTTTTTTCCCTTTTTTGAAGATGGGAACCACATCTGCTCTTTTCCAGTCTTCTGGCAGTTCCCCGGTGCTCCAGGATCTCTGAAAGATATAGTTCAGTGGTTCTGAGATCTCGTCTGCCAGTTCCTTCAGGACCCTGGGGTGTAATCCATCCGGTCCTGGTGATTTGAACTCGTCCAGGGCAGACAGGTGCTCACTTACCATTTTCTTCCCTATTTCAACTTGTGTTCCTAATCTGATATTTGTGGTGCTGTTTTTGATTGGTTGGACTGTTTTATCCCTTTGTGTAAAGACAGATGCAAAAAAAGAGTTAAATAGTTCTGCTTCCTCCCTGTTGCTTATCATCTTCTTGCCGTTTTCTCCCAGCAGTGGACCAATTGTTTCCTTAACCTTTTTCTTATTTTTAACATGTTGGAAGAAGCTTTTTTTGTTATTTTTTACTTTTTTGGCAAGCCTTTCTTCATTGCGAGCCTTAGCTTTCCTCACTTCATCTTTACAGGCTCGGGCTATTTGCTGATATTTTGCCTTGGTTATGTCCCCCTTTTTCCACTTTTTATATTTATCCTTTTTGTCTTTCAATTTGTCAGAGAGTTCTTTATGCAGCCATGCTGGTTTCTTTTGGGAACTGTTATTTTTCTTCTTCATTGGTATTGCGCTGGACTGGGCTTTTATAATCTCATTTTTCAAAATTTCCCAAGCTTCCTAAGTTGTTTTCCCCTTGAGGATTCTCATCCATGGAATCCTTCCCAAGCTCTCTCTGAGTTTATTGAAATTAGCTCTCTTGAAGTCTAAGACTCTAGTTTGACTTTGTTCAACTACTTTTGTTTGCATAATGTTGAATTCCAGTATTTCATGATCGCTTGCCCCCAAAGTTCCTGTAGCTTCTACACCTTCTATCATTTCCTCTCTGTTAGTGAGAATTAAGTCCAATATTGCTGATCCCCTTGTTCCCTTCTCTACCTTTTGGGAAACAAAGTTGTCTGCTAGGTTTCTTAGGAACCTGATGGATCTTCCACTTGGTGCAGAGTTTGTTTCCCAATTGATGTCAGGGTAGTTAAAATCTCCCATTACTATTGCAGTGTGCTTCCTACATACCTTAGTTAGCTGGTTAGCAAAAAGTACATCCACTTCCTCTGCTTGGTTGGGTGGCCTGTAGTATAGACCTATGACAATATCATTCCCCCCCCATCCTTTAATATTGACCCAAATACATTCAAGATAGTTCTCATCATTGTTGTGCTCTATTTCTGTAGAGATGTAATTATTTCTTATATATAGTGCAACTCCACCTCCTCTTTTATTTTGTCTATTTCTTTTAAATAATTTAAATCCTTCTAGCTGTATGTTCCATTTGTGGGTTTCATCCCACCAAGTTTCTGTAATGGCAACAATATCGTATCTGCCCTCATTTACTTGAATTTCTAATTCACCCTGTTTATTCCTCATACTCTGTGCATTGGTGTATAGACATTTGAGTCCATTTTGATTGACCCTGTGTTTTCTGTCTACGAAACCTGTGTTATGCCTGACTATGGTTCTCTTTGCCCCTATTTCTTTGCCACTTGTATGGTTCATGTACATGGTATGGCACTCACTGTTAATTGTTTGGTTTTGCTTGACAGCAGTGTTGGTAATATTACCCGCACCAATATCTATGTTACATGCACTGATAACCCTATGAATTTTAGTTTGCTGGGGACAGAAATATTCTTTATCTATTGATTCTCTGTCCCCACTATTCAGTTTAAATGTTTAGCCAGGAAATCTGTGAATTTAGTGCCAAGTAACTCAGTCCCTTTCTTGGATGGGTGCAAACCATCTCTTTTGTACAGTTTATCATTGGACCAGCTGCAGGCATCATGACTAATAAGACCAAAGCCTTCCTTTTTACACCACTCCTTTAGCCACACATTAAACTCTGCTATGCGCTGGCCCTTTCCTTTTTGTTCCTTGTATACTGGTATGATCTCTGAGAAGATAAGCCTACAACCTGTACTACTAAGTTCGTACCCCAAACTCTGGAAATCATTCTGCACAGAAGCTACATCTTTTTGGGACAGATCATTTGTGCCAAGATGTATAATAGCATCAACTTCACAGTCCTTACTTGCATTCTTGACTATCTTAAGAATACGCCTCTTGTCTCTGCTGGCTGTAGCACCCGGTAAACATCTGACATCTTTCAAAACCTCCATATCCTTACCTAAGTTTACATCTCTTAGGATTGAGTCACCAATCAGGAGGTGACTTCTCTTTTTGGGTACCTTGCTCTTGTTGTGTGACTGATGCATGATCCCTGGTTCACACTTTTGCATTTCTGAAGTAGGTTCTTCACTTTGGACCACAATCCCCTGCTTATTTGAGTCGTCATTATTACCCTGACCTGTCACTTTAGTGTCCCCATTAAGATCAGCAAGGGCGCTATATCTGTTATGCTGGGACACAGCAAAAGTTTTGTGTTTGTGGGTCACAGCTCTCACCCTGCCAGATCCCACAGTTGTCCAGGCTGCTCTTCTTCTGTGGGATCTTTGCGGTAGAGGAGGCTGGTAGTGTGGCATCTCCACAGGGTGGAATGGCCGAATTGGACACTTAATTTCTGCCTGGAGATCACAAATTACAGATTCAAGATATGTGATGTGTGTCTATGTAATCTATTGATTTGTCTGCAAGGGGGACAGTATCCAAATTTGAAAAGAGTACTGCGGAAGACAGGTGCAAAACAGTTATTACATTGAACTAAGCCAGTCATTTTGAAATAAAATACAATCACAGTCTTAAGCGCACAAATCTAGAATGTATTATTTCTATTTTTGTTTTATAGATACGTTAGACCTCTGTGTTTCTTGGCCTCCCCTCTCTCTTGGCCAGAAGCTCCTCCCTCTAGCCTCAAGAAGTTCAAAATGGGGAAATCTTTTACCTTGCTCTTCCCCCCCTCCACACAGCCAGAGCTCCTCCCTTTAGCCTCAAGTAGTTCAAAATGGGGAAATGTTTTTACCTTGTTCTTCCCCCCTCCTCACAGCCAGAGCTCCTCCCTTTAGCCTCAAGTAGTTCAAAGTGGGGAAATTTATTTACCTTGTTCTACCCCCCTCCACACAGCCAGAGCTCCTCCCTTTAGCCTCAAGTAGTTCAAAGTGGGGAAATGTTTTTACCTTGTTCTTCCCCCCTCCTCACAGCCAGAGCTCCTCCCTTTAGCCTCAAGTAGTTCAAAGTGGGGAAATGTTTTTACCTTGTTCTTCCCCCCTCCACACAGCCAGAGCTCCTCCCTTTAGCCTCAAGTACCGTATTTATTCGACTATAACGCGCACCCGTGTATAACGCGCACCCCCTAATTTTCCATTAAAAATCGGTATAAAATTTTTATACCGATTTTTATAAAGCATGACTGACGGGCTCCACAGCTGAGGGGCGATGGAGCGATGCCGTTCCACCCTAACCGCGTCCCTTTCTGTCTCCGCTTCTCCCCAGCGTCCCTTTCTGTCTCCGCTTCTCCTCAGCGTCTCTTTCTGCCTTCCGCTTCTCCTCAGCCTCCCTTTCTGCCTTCCGCATCTCCTCAGCCTCCCTTTCTGTCTCCGCTTCTTCCCCGCGTTCCTTTCTGCCTTCCGCTTCTCCTCAGCCTCCCTTTCTGTCTCCGCTTCTTCCCCGCGTTCCTTTCTGCCTTCCGCTTCTCCTCAGCGTCCCTTTCTGTCTCCGCTTCTTCCCCGCGTTCCTTTCTGCCTTCCGCTTCTCCTCAGCCTCCCTTTCTGTCTCCGCTTCTTCCCCGCGTTCCTTTCTGCCTTCCGCTTCTCCTCAGCCTCCCTTTCTGTCTCCGCTTCTTCCCCGCGTTCCTTTCTGCCTTCCGCTTCTCCTCAGCCTCCCTTTCTGTCTCCGCTTCTTCCCCGCGTTCCTTTCTGCCTTCCGCTTCTCCTCAGCCTCCCTTTCTGTCTCCGCTTCTTCCCCGCGTTCCTTTCTGCCTTCCGCTTCTCCTCAGCCTCCCTTTCTGTCTCCGCTTCTTCCCCGCGTTCCTTTCTGCCTTCCGCTTCTCCTCAGCCTCCCTTTCTGTCTCCGCTTCTTCCCCGCGTTCCTTTCTGCCTTCCGCTTCTCCTCAGCCTCCCTTTCTGTCTCCGCTTCTCCCCCCTCCCCCGCCGCCGCCGCCGCCCAGAAACCTGAATTTATTTATTCGAGTATAACGCGCACCCAAACTTTGAGGTCTTTTTTGGGTACAAAATTTTGCGCGTTATACTCGAATAAATACGGTAGTTCAAAATGGGGAAATGTTTTTACCTTGTTCTTCCCCCCTCCTCACAGCCAGAGCTCCTCCCTTTAGCCTCAAGTAGTTCAAAGTGGGGAAATGTTTTTACCTTGTTCTTCCCCCCTCCACACAGCCAGAGCTCCTCCCTTTAGCCTCAAGTAGTTCAAAATGGGGAAATTTATTTATCTTGTTCTTCCCCCCTCCTCACAGCCAGAGCTCCTCCCTTTAGCGAATATTAGAGCTCCTCCCTTTAGCGAATACAAATATGAATTTCATTTCATCTTTTCCTCTAGATTAAACTTTTATTACAATTTCTAAGTAGAAAAGCAATGGCAGGAAGACCTTCTGAACAATTAAAATGATTCCTTTTGTTTTTCCAGTAGGATGCAGAGGAGGATGACCCAGGAAAGGCAATTGTTAGCCATCAATAACTGGCGAAGAATTTTCCCTTTCCTGGGATCTTAGAAAAACAATGCTAGGCATAAAGAGTGATATGACTGATGAGTGGTGGTTTGAAAAGTTGAGATCAATACAAACAAGGACCAGCAAGTGAGGAGGTTCTTGGGGTAATAGTGGCTGGCCCCGTGACATCATGTTGTGATTAATACAGTTGTGGGAAAAGAGCAGTATCAGGAGTGAAGAAATAAACTTATTACAACATGGTTTAAGTCCTGTAGCAACAGTGAAAGACCAAAAAAGGACCAAGCCCTTAGGAATGGATGATGAGAAAGCCATTGCAAATGTTATATGTGAATAACTGTTAAAGAAATTGTCCTGGAAATCTGGAAGTCATTTTTCTGTTGCTTGCATTTGAAAATAAGGTAACCCTTTTTTGTCAATTTTTCTGTGTACACATTAAACATGAAATTCTGATGCCCACTCTCAAAAGAAAAATATATATTCACTATAGACACATACAGTACATAATGCACACACATATGTATGCATAAGCGAAAAAAAGAGTTGAGAGACTACTATTACTAGAAAGAGAGTTGAATTGAGCAACATTTTTCCTACTATGAATATTATCACAGTGAGGTGTATTCAGCAACTCTTTCAGATTAGTTCTCTTCCCGAAGAGGCAATAGATTTGATTTCTTATGTACTTGGATAGGAGCAATTATAGAAGCTAGCAAGAAGAAATAGCAGTCCTCATATCAGGGATGACTTGGCTACAACAGTTTCTTCCCTGGTACCCTCCTGGGTAGAGTATTGCACTGCAGTTTATCTTGGTCTGCCTTTAAAGATGACTCAGTGACTGCAGCTGTGCAGAATGAAGTAGCCAGCCTGCTGTCTGAAACATCCTTTATTGACCATGTCTTACTGAGCCTATAGGCACCCGGTCTCACTTCAGCATTAATTAATACATGAGTTGTGCCTACATGCCATTCAAGTCAATATTAAGTTGCTTACCAACCTGATTTTCACAGGTAAGATTAAAAAAACACAGCGATGTACAATGTATCTGACGATGCCAGCAGGCAACCAATTTGCTTTATAGATTTGCATGGATGCAAATACATAAGTAGCAGCATTTACTTGATGATGTTGCATCACTTCCTCCTCCACGTGTCGCTCTCATGGATAGCCCACCTTTCCTGGCATGGCGTTTCAGCTTTGGAAAGGGAAATGTACAGGCTCTTTCAAGCAGTGGATTGAAGACCTGATTGTACTTGTCACCTATGAGCACATTGCCGATACGTGTAGATTTTGTACGGACAAGTAGAATGAAAAGTGGATCCCATTTGTGCAAAATAGAGTATGTTAAAAAGGATAGCTTATATAAGTTATTCAAAATGTATAGTAACTTGAATTATATTTTCATTTTTCAAAAGCGTTTTCTATATGTGTATTTCTCTCATAAGTATTTTTGTGGGTTTTTTACTTTTATTTTTTGTTATTATTTCAAAAACAATTAACAACATTTTTGGAATGCCTTTTCCTGGGGTCAAATTGACATCCATATCATCTTACTTTTTGGTGCTTAGAAGTATTAATTGGCATTTGAATTGAATGTTAAAAATGTCCCACTATCCTTTCCAAACATTTGTGCCTATCTAGTATTAAATCATAGTTCTTAACTATTTTAGAATTATGGAGTAGTGTGTGTTTACCTCTTATCTTACAGTGTATGTATTTTACAAGTATACGCTGTCATGAGGTGCTGTTTGGTTTCACAAGAATTTTAAAATCTCAAGCTTTATGTGCCTTGCTTGTTAAAAGCAGGGTGTGGCATTGGTGTTTTTCATTCTTTTATATGCCCTGCAGCAAACCAGGGGAGATGGTGTGTAATATAAAATGTACAGCTTGGATTAGTCTGAAAGGTTTAAAGTGTTTGGTGAGTATAACTGTTGCACTCGGGAGGATGGGAATAAATAGGGGAATTTCTCAAGGCTCTGGCATTTACAGCTGTTGGTAAGGACGAAGGAGATTTTTATCTGAAGCTACAAAGCTCTGAATTGCCTTCTTGCTAATTCAGGAGGCCTCCCTTTTGGAGGAGGATATTTGGGCAACCCAAGTGAGGGGTCCCTTCTGATCTCTTGAAGTTTGTCTCCCTAATTTGGCAATTTGATGCAAGAATTTCTTTTTCTTCAGGCTTTTGATTCTTTTTGCTCAGTACAATAATACAATACAATAGCAGAGTTGGAAGGGACCTTGTAGGTCTTCTAGTCCAACCCCCTGCGTGGGCAGGAACCTTATGCCATTTCAGACAAATGGCTATCTAACATCTTTTTAAAGACTTCCAGGGTTGGGGCATTCACAACTTCTGGAGGCAAGCTGTTCCAGAGGTTAATTGTTCTAACTGTCAGGAAATTTCTCCTTAGTTCTAAGTTGCTTCTCTCCTTGATTAGTTTCCACCCATTGCTTCTTGTCCTGCCCCCAGGTGCCTTGGAGAATAGTTTGACTCCCTCTTCTTTGTGGCACCCTCTGAGATATCGGAACACTGCTATCATGTCTCCCCTGGTCCTTCTCTTCATCAAACTAGACATACCCAGCTCCTGCAGCCGTTCTTCATATGTTTTAGTCTCCAGTTCCCTAATCATCTTGGTTGCTCTTCTCTGCACTCTTTCCAGAGTCTCCACGTCTTTTCTACATCGTGGCGACCAAAACTGTATGCAGTATTCCAAGTGTGGCCTTACCAAGGCACTATACAGTGGCATTAACACTTCACGTGATCTAGATTCTATCCCTCTGTTTATGCAGCCTAGAACTGTGTTGGCTTTTTTGGCAGCTGCTGCACACTGCTGGCTCATATTTAAATGGTTGTCCACTAGGATTCCTAGATCCCTCTCACAGTTGCTACTATTGAGCAAGGTACCACCTATACTGTACTTGTGCATTTGGTTTTTCTTGCCTATATGTAGGACCTTACTTTTTTCACAATTGAATTTCATTTTATTAGATAGTGATGTCTATTTATGAGACAGTGATGTCTATTCTTTCTGGTAGCAATGATTCCCCGCCCCCAACTTAGGCAGGCCTTAAAATGGGAATTAATGTGGTTAGAAACTGATGTCGTCTACATTAAAAATAAGGACAGTAGCCCCCAAACTGTGAATCCTCCTAAAATGCTGGAGAATCAAGAATGTGGAAAAATAGGTTGGAATAAGCTCTGTAGTGGAAATATAGGGTTGTAGTAGGGTTGCCTACCATTGCCAGATAGGCAAAAGATACTACATTAATTCAGTAGTGATTTAGCTATATATTTCTGGACCGAATTGAAGTGCTTGTTTTTGCCTTTAAATCTGGTTTGGGGCCAGATTATCTGAAGAAATCCTTATACAAGAAATGTTTGTATTCATCTGCATTTTTATTTATTTAATCAGATTTATAAATCTGCCCATCCACACATGTGACTCTGGGCAGGGTACAATAAACAACCGGTTTAAATAATGAAAACAACAGTTAAAAATAATTAAAGACAAATATAGTAACATAGAAACAAATCCATAGGAGAACAAATCGGCATCTTAACACTGGGGAGCCATTTTGGGCTCCCTATTTGGGTTCCCCCCCCCAAGATTTCCTAAATCCCAGAAAAGTCAGGTCTAGACAATATATTTCACTTCAGCAGTGATAGTAAAATCTACTATAGTAAAATTCAGTCTTCAGTTAGAAGACTGAAGGGGTTAAAAGATTAATAGAAATATATTCTTGTTTGAATGCTTTATATTGTCTCAGTCATGCTATCTGCCAATTAAAGATGTCTCTGAAAACAATACTAAGATTAACAGCAGTCTCCTTACTTATCTGCTTGCATTTGAGATTAGTTAGATTGGCTGAAACAAGGAACAGAATTTCAAGTATTGGCTATCTTGTCTTGTGGAATAGGTAATTGGTTTCCTCAGTTGCAATAGTCAAAAGTACAACTCTTTAAAATTCTTCTTAAGCTGCTTCCTGACAAATTCTGACAGTAAAAAGCTATAAAACCAGGTATCAGGTTATACATATTGGTTTTTTTATATTAAAGGTTTGTTAATATTACATGCCACTGTTTTCAGCATTTATGATGGAATTAGCCATTTAGGGGATCCCAAATTGCAGCATTTAAATGTGATGTACCAGTCCAGATGTTGGATCGGCAGTGGGGACCCCTATTCAGGGAAATTGGAGCCCTGTGTATGCTGCCTTTTGCTCCTGGTGAAATCTGGAACATAAATTATGCATGCATACATACATACATTAATTACACACACACGCACACACACACACTGTACATATGTGTGTGTGTAAACGGCGAAGGTACACAGAACGCTGTTACCTTCCCACCAAAGTGATCCTTATTTTTCTACTTGCATTTTTGCATGCTTTCGAACTGCTAGGTTGGCAGAAGCTGGGACAAGTAATGGGAGCTCACTCAGTTATGCGGTGCTAGGGATTCAAACCGCCAAACTGCCGACCTTTCTGATCGACAAGCTCAGCGCCTTAGCCACTGAGCCACCATGTCCCATAAGAGAGAGAGAGAGAGCAAACAAACAAATAAACAAACAGTATTGATGCTGTGCATATGTCAAAACATTATTATTGGCACGAAGTATATTCTTATCTGAAGTTCTTTTTTCTAGAAGGTAATCTAACATCTCCGTGCTGTCTAGTTTAATATGATGCTGCCTTTGAAACTGTCTTTGCTTTTTATAGGGACTTTATAGGACCCCAGTTAAGGCTACCAATGCCTACACATTTCCCAAATGCACAATTTTAAATGGTGGATAAAGTGGTATAAGAACTGGGAATAATGAATTCATCAGATATGTGTGTCGTGTATCTGTGGGGAATGAGAAAGGAGGTGGGAGGAGGATGGCATATCTACCATTCAGTTAAGTGACATGAGGTGTTACATTTTTATGGCCTTGCTGAACCAATGCATGAAAAGTAATAAAAGAGGGGAAGCAGCCGACATGCTTTGAATGCTGAAGGTTCTAGATTCAGTTCTTGGCACTTTAATTGATATTTGTTTGTTTAAAGTTACATTCGTCCCCTCTTGCCTGGAAGGGACTCTAGGCAGCTTGCAACCATAAAAACAAGACAGAACATTAAACCTTAAAATCAATAAATATTAACACTAAAAGAAATTTTAAATTGAGAAGATGGGAAGGAAGAGAGCAAAATGCACACGGGGAAAAAGTTGGGACTTATCTTAGTCCATTAATGTCTATGGAGATTCTTAATCATCAAGGTCATAGTTTTCCCAAAGGAACTTTTCAAAGGTAACTGGATGGAATTAGCATGTTTTTATGAAAAAACTTACTTTTAAGAAATAAAAATAAGAGCATTGTTTAACTTTTTGCAAGTGTCTTCAATACCTGTCAAATAATTTTGATTTTTGAAGACCCCTGGTGAAGGGTCTTGGTTCTCATTGGACCCTACTTTAAGAAAATAATGCTCTAGGACTGTGTTGGCAAACCTATGGCACGCGTGCCAAAGTGGCACATGAAGCCATGTTGCCCGGCATGCATGGCCTTGTCTATTTGTCTTCCTGGTTTCTGGCACGCATGTATATGCGATGATCAGCTGTCCTTTGCGTGCAGCAGTGTCAAAAAACGGTCTGTGCATGCGCACCAGCCAGCTGATTGTCGGGCATGCGTGTGCTTCAAACCCTGGAGCGCAGTGCCACATTTCCGTGCAACCTTTTCACCATCACTGCTCTAGGACATGAATGTCATAAAGCTTCCTCCCGCCTGTCTCCCCTAGCCACTAGTCATCAGGAATATGCAGGACAGCAGATAGACACGATTATTTTATCAATCAGTTCTTTCTAATGAATAGTATTCTGTGCTAGCTTTCTGTGTACAATTTTATATTGCAAGAGGATACATTTGGACATACCAATTCACAGACTGGCCATTTAAATTGGGTCAGACCGTGCAGCTGTGCTTTTAGATAATTGCAAAACTCCAAATATGGTTTGGAGAGAGGTTTTTTTTTTTGCGGTGATGGATTCTGTCTGTGAGGTTTAGCCAATCTCTGTGCACTGAAATAAGTTCTCTGTGTCTCAATCTGCTCAGTTTTTCCTCTAACCTCTTTCTTGACAGAATGAATGTCAGGCTTGATTCCAACCAGCATGCTGAGACACAATTTTTCTTCAGTCGATATCTAAATAAGCATCACTTTGCTTGGCATTTCCTGCTGTGAATATATATCCCTGATAAAGTTGAAAAGATGATATGGGATATACTGAGGTTTTGAGGCTCATGTACTCTTTACCAGAGGTCTCCAATCTTCAGACCAGTACTGGTCCGGGGCATGCTAGAAATTGGATCGCCTAAACAAGCGAAGTCCTATCCGCGGGATGCAGGCAGCACATGAAATCACGTCTCCTCTGGTCCACATTAAAACCTCTCTCTCCATGGAACCGGTTCTTGGTAGCCAAAAGGTTGGGGGCCGCTTCTTTATACAGCAATAGCCAAAATTTCTGAGCACAGAGATAGAGATTAACATATATAATCTATATGGGAGTATAAATTACCCTGCATAGTGTTGCAAAGGATCCTTTGAACCCCTTATCTCTCTGCAGAGATAGGTAATGGATCACTTGTGATGGTTCAGACGGCTTCTGATTTTGAAGGTTCTCACCCACAGGTAGGGACTTGAATCGGATAATACTTGTTTTATCCTGTGAAGCAAACATATGCAGATCGCTTAACAGAATGATTCATCAGATCTTGGAGCTATATTTTTTGCAAGCCAGAGGAAAATAAACCTTTGGTCTGATTCACGCAACTATGTTCCTTTCCCTGAAGCTCCTGGTCATCTCTATTCAAAAGATTTTGTAGCTTTGAGCCAGGTTGTAGTAGGCTCCAAAAGAACATAGTAAACTACTAAAGGTAAAGGTAAAGATTCCCCTCGCACATACGTGCTAGTCGCTCCTGACTCTAGGGGGCGGTGCTCATTTCCGTTTCAAAGCTGAAGAGCCAACGCTGTCCAAAGACATCTCTGTGGTCATGTGTCCAGCATGACTAAACACCAAAGGCACACGAAATACTGTTACCTTCCCACCAAAGGTGGTGTCTATTTTTCTACTAGCATTTTTACATGCTTTTGAACTGCTAGGTTGGCAGAAGCTGGGACAAGTAACGGGAGCTCACTCCATTATGCGGCGCTAGTAATTCGAACCGGCGAACTGCCAACCTTTCTGATTGACAAGGTCAGCATCTTAGCCACTGAGCCACCGTGTCCCTTAGTAAACTACTAGAACACTGTAAAAAATAAAAAAAGAGAAACATATCTTGGTTAGGGAGATGACCTGTGCTCAAAATTCTGGATACTTGCTGTGTAGGAGGTGCTTCTCTAGGAGGTGCAACATGGAGATAAATAAAGGCTGCTTCTCGCCTTTGAGCCCACATAGCCAGTTGGCTGGTTTCTGGCAGCTGATGTATCCTGAAGTAAACATTTTATAAATTGTTTACATTGCAGGCATGCCATGGAAGAAGCATAGAGCAACAATTGAGAGCATGCAGGATTTCTGCTGGATTTGCACCTTTGGGCCAGTCCTTTCCTATGCCTTTAAAGTTTATCCTAACTACTCATAATGTGTACTTGCTGAAGAGTGGGAACTTTCTGAGGTTCTCTAAATAGTACTGAATCTGAACTACCTGCATTTTTCACTCCTTACTATGCTTGCTGGAGCTATTTGGAGGTTTTCACCATGTTCCTTGTGAATTGCCCATGGAAAAACCAAAGAATGACTAAATCTCCAAATTGCCTAGAATTATCTTAAATCTGGAATATTTTTCACATACTTCTCACAGTCAACATATACAATAGATCCTGGACATGTGTTATGGATTGACTACATTTTCTCCAGGATAAGCTTTGCTAAGGCTTTAAAGTTTAAGTAAACACATAAGTGCAATTATTGTATTAAGTAGCTTGGATGGTCAGCTGTTGGATGGGCATCCCTGACTATATATTATGGGAATCATGAATTCATTGAAGTAGAAGGGAAAGCAAGTCAAAGCGGTGAGACAGGATGGTGAGACAGGATGCTAGGGAGAACACCACTAAATTGAATATTCTTGTTTTATGGCTTGTGGCAATAGTAGAAATATTTTTCAAAGTCAGAAGCCTGTTAGTTTTCTACGGAAGGAATTTGCTTTCTAATTGCTGCCATATGTTGATTGTTAAAATAAGTGCAGATACAGTACCTATCTGGAATTAGTATATTTCTGCTCTGTGCCTGGCCTTGCAGTACAGAGTCCCTACACTGTCTTACAATAAGCCTTATTCATTTGGATTGAAGATGCTTAATAATGAGTCAGGGTGATGCTGCATTGTCTGCTTTGAATGATAGTAGCTTTCAAGAGTGTCAGGCAGCTCCCCCCCTCCCCCCCTGCTTCTCCTTCAGCTTCACTCTGATTAGAGAAAATCAAACCCAGGTCCTTTATGTGTGTATCAGAGGTGGGTTACTCCCCTTTTTTACTGGTTCTCTTTACACGCTGCGCATGTGCTCAGTTCAGTGTAAATTGTTCTTCATGCCTGTGCAGAAGAATTTACAGTGAATTGCATGCACGTGTGCACTACTAAACAACATAACAGCAGCAGCAACTGGGGAACTGGTTTGGGACGTGGCCAGCCTGTGTTGCTGCCAGTTCTGTGACCCAGGCCAAAATATCACTACCAGTTTGGTCAAACGGGGTGTGTATGTGTATATGTATATCCTTGCTGTACAACTACAGGTACCAATGTAATTAAATGAGAGAAATGAAAAAAATTGAAGAAACGTGGTTTAAATCTTTGGTCACTACAAATCCTTATGAAACCCTAGACTGTTAATTGCTGGGATTCTCAAACCAATGCATCTCATAGGTGTTGTATGTGAATTGGTCTCAAGTTCTGTCTTCAATATTTTCACATCTCCATGCCAGAATAAAAATTGTGGAGAACAATAGATGGCTCAGTCGTTTTAATATAATGCAGGTTTATATACTTTGTGCAATACGGTATATATTTAGAGTATAATTAGCTATAAGCAGCTCTACCTCAGTCTGGTAAACAACAGGATTGCAGGAAAGCTATGTTGAAATGTCAAGGCCTTCAACAGCAATAGCTCCAATCAAGAAGAAAGATTTCCAAAAATTCCTCTGAATCAGATCAATTCATAGGCTTAATTATTAACTTTCATATTTAGAGATACTCTTACAGGAGAAACAGAGCCAGGCCTGAATAGGTAATTAAAAAAAAAAGGGTAATCATTAATTACAACCATTGGGTTCTCTCGCCATTCACTTAAACTGCTGCTTCTGTTTAATCCTCGTCTCTAAGATCCTCGGAGTTTTGTAAGGAGAGATTTAAGCAAGAAATTATTCAGGGAAAATTGGTGGTGAAAAGAGCTGGACCATATCCATGACCAGGTTTCTCTACAAGGACACAGAAGTAAGTGCCTGCCAAGAAATCCTCTATTCCCTGCATCTGCTTAGAATGCGCTATATGATGAGGCCTTTCAAAAACCCACTTTGAGTTCAAGGATAAAAAACCTTTCCAACAGCACTTGGCAGTGACTTCAATATATAATTTAATCCCTGCTCTCATGCAGTAGCGCATTTGATAGCTCCCACAGGGGCAAGAAACCTAGGTGTGCTGGTTGCTTTCTTTCTGCTGCCTTTATATGTTAGTGTAGCACTCTTTGGGGAAACCGTTCTTATGGAACAGGTAGAGTAGGCTGTCTCTGAAGCTTCCAAGTAGTTTATCTTAAAGAAGTGGGGTTTAATGGCTTGGATGAGCTGTGAAATGGGGAGAGTAGTTAGTTTGGGAGTAGGCAGGGCAACATAATAGTTCTACTATTAGAATCTACTATTCTACATAAGAGAAACATAAAATGATATGTATCTTCTGTTGCCTGCTGTTCACTTTGAGTCCTTGATATGCCCATTTTCTTGATATCCCATAGCATTCAATACCACTCATAGAGATTCCATTGAGCTAGTAGTAACTGATGGATCTTTTTCTCCTGGCTGGTAATTTCTTTTAAAAGATAAAGCGAGCAAAAGTCTTTGAGTTAGTTCTTAATTGGGGGGGGGGAGCTCCCCCCCCCAATAGGACCTCTTTTTACATTAATTATCTTCATTCTTTGAGCAACAAGTAGATCCAAACAATGGAGTGCTTTATGGGCTTAATTAGCTGGCAATGAACCAAATGGTCTATATCCAGAAAGTGCAAGGTTTAATCTTTGGTATCCCTAGCCTTTAGAATGGAATAGAATTAGAATTGAATTAAATTGAATTGAATTCTTTATTGGCCAAGTGTGATTAGACACACAAGGAATTTGTCTTTGGTGTATATGCTCTAATTTGTACATAAAAGAAAAGATACATTCATCACGAATCATAAGGTACAACACCTAATGATAGTCATAGGGTACAAATAAGCAATCAAATCATCCTAGGAAACAATCAATATAAATTGTAAGGATGCAAGCAACAAAGATACAGTCATAAGTGGGAGGAGATGGGTGATAGGAATGATGACAAGATTAATAGTAATAGCTATTTGCAGCTATTGCATTTACTAATGCAGACTTAGTAAATAGTTTGACAGTGTTGAGGGAAGTTTTTGTTTAACAGAGTGATGGCATCTGGGAAAAAACTGTTCTTGTGCCTAGTTGTTCTGGTGTGCAGTGCTCTATAGCAGGGGTCTCCAACCTTTGTAACTTTAAGTCTGAAGGAGAACTCTGGGAGCTGAAGTCCTTCAAACTTAAAGTTGCAAAGGTTGGAGACCCCTGCTCTATAGTGTTGTTTTGGAGGTTTTTTTTGCAAGAGATATAGGAGAGCTGTAATCAGCCAAATTTCATATTTCTGGCCTATATGAATACATATTCTCATTTGGAGTAGGCTTCAGATGTCCTTTCCCTTTTCTGCTGGAAGTACTTTAGTGGATTTCTTTTGCCTTTGAGCAACAGCTGTGGATTACATTTCACCCCAAAAAAGTTATTAGTTCTCATTCCCTCTCTTCTTACCCCCCTCTCACTTTCACCTTTCTCCCAAACCCACTCCTATTTGTATCTGCCATAAAAGACAAGCAGCTGAAAGATAGAACTATATTTTATTCCACAGCTAAACTAAGCAATATTACAGCAATGAAACAGATTCTTCAAGTAATTTTGTTCTCCTGCCATATGCCAAGAACGAGGCTGAATAAATGCCTTGTAAATTTTGGACCCAAGCATTTGAAGCTGAAAATAAAAAGGGCAATGCAGCTGTTTTGAGCCATTGTCAGCAGCTCAAAAGCTTAGCCAGAGTTTTTAATAATGATTTTTATTGTCCAGATCTGTACTCAATAGCCCCCAATTAAAGCTCTTCCCCACTTCTGTGCTTTTTGAAGGAAGGAAGAATTTTAAGCAAGAATAATAGTAAAACATTGTTTTGGGAATTGGAAAGGTAAAAGAAACAAACAAGGAAAGTACTGGGAATGGCAGTGAGATGGGGGAAATATGATTTGTTAATTATATTTGCCTGAAGAAGGTTGAAATGAAAAGCTTTGTGAAGGAGAGTAAATTATTTTTGTCACTGAGGATCAATGTGACTTAAAACACAGGTGCATAGTGCTCTTTAGTTTTCTATTTGGATGGGGAGTAATTTTGCCCTTCACCTTGAAGCTATCTTGCAGCCAAACGGAAGAACGCATGCTGGAGAAAAAGCCAAATACCTGCTGACTTGTTGAAATGTACACTTAGGAATCTGTGCATAAAAAGCTGGTGCCAAAACCACCAATTTTCACCTTCCCTGGGCACTAGAGCAAACAGCAAAGATTCCTGGAAGTAAACAGGTTGTGCAATGGGGCAATATACAAATTTTGTTCTATTTTTTTCCCATTTGGTTTTCTTCCTGTTTTGTCTCTATTGTGGTTACTTCTCTGATAATTGCCTCTCTTATCTTTTATCTTTTTTTTATCTTTTAGGATAGCCTCTGTCTTTCTGTAATCCATCTCCCTATATTTTCCTTTTTAAGTCATTCAAAATGATGTCAGCTCTCAGTTGCCTTTTCTTTATATTCCACAATCTTTTGTCACCTTTGATCTCCTTTTGTGGTTCCATTGCTCATCTGCACTTACTTTTACTCTAAATATGTCTGCTACTTTCTCCAGATCTTTTCCATTAACTCTTATTCCGCATACTGTCCAGCATATTGCAGGAGATCCATAGTTCAAAAAGACTCTGCCATTGGGCCTCAATAATTCTACCTTGGATTGAGTATACTCCAGTTGGCAAATCAATGAATTGCAAGGCATTTTTATGCTGGGATTCCATAAAAGCTAGTGCCTGAGGGTCTGTGGCAAGAAGAACCATTTACTTATTATTGGGCAGTAAAATATCCTAAAAATAAACCACATTTTTCAATTTGCCTCCTTTAGGTCATAGGAGACTGACATATGTTTTGCCTTACTAAGAAGACTTTTTTTGTCATTTAATTGTACCACAGGGAATTCTTCAACTGTGAAAGTTTTTTCATAAGGTAAAGTCTTAAAAGAAAACATTTGCAGCTCAAGGTTAAATTGTGGGGGGTTTAGTGCTGTCTAAGCTTTGTGGTTTTTCCTGCAGATGTTTCATTACCAAACTAGGTAACATCAATACTAGAAGGGAGTGAGGTCTGCTCTTATTTTGATATACTAGTGGCTTGCCCTGTCAGTCTTGGTGAAAGTATCTCACAAGAAGTGTCTGGCAATCAAGAAGCTTTTGTATCGATTGTGAGGTTAGTCTCCACGTTTCACTGGCATATGTTAAAGAAAGGAACACACACTGATTGAAAAACGATTCTCTTCAGGCATAGGGGGAGGTTGCTCTTGAAAATTATATTTTTGGAGTATAAGACGCACCTTTTTTCCTCTAAAAAGAGGCTGAAAATCTGTGTACATCGAATACAGCATTTTTTGCCTCCTGGAAACCCGCCCCCTTCACCAAACTGGCTGTGCCTAGCCTTATGGAGGCTTCCAGAGAGCTCCTGGGGGCTGGGAAGGGCAGAAATTAGACTAAAATGGGCCGGTTTTTGCCTCCCACCCCAGCCCCCAGCAGCACTCCATAAGCCTCCATAGGGCTATACATGCAGTTTACTTGACACAAAAATGACCCGTTTTTGTGATAAATGGGCCATTTTTTTGCTCATTTTTGACCCCCACCCAGGAGTAGTCTGCAAGCCCCCACAAGGCTATTCATGCTTTTTATTTGAAAAAAAACGGCCCCGTATTCGCTGAGAAATGGGCGATTTTGGGGAGGTTTGCAGAATGCAAAAACACTTTCTATTTCCTTTTGGAAGCTCTTTAACTGTTTCTGTGCCAGCAGAAATAAAGACTTAAGGTTTGTCAGCGATTTCCTTCTCCAGGACATGGATAAATACACCTGGAAACATCAACCTACCTATCTATTCTCTCTCTCTCTCCCTACCTACTGTATTTCTCTCTATATATATTTCTCTCTCTCTATCCTTCTATCTATCTACCTACCTACCTACACACATACACTCTCTCTCCCTACCTACCTACTGTATTTCTCTCTCTTTCTATTTCTCTCTCTATCCTTCTACCTACCTATCTACCTACACATACACTCTCTTTCTGCCTACATACCTACTGTATTTCTCTCTCTCTCTCCCCCCCTTTACCTACCTATCTAACTACACACACTCTCTCTCTCCCTCCCTCCCTACTGTATTTCTCTCTCTCTATTCCTTTATCTACCTACCTACTTACCTTCCTACTCTCTCTCCCTACCTACCTACTGTATTTCTCTCTCTCTCTCTATCCCTTTATCTACCTACCTACCTACCTACTCTACCTACCTACCTACCTACCAGTGGTGGGTTTCTGCAGGCTCGCACCTACTCGCGAGAGCCGGTTGGTGAAATTTAGAGAACCGGTGAGAGGGGGTTCCACAGGCGTACCTGGAAGTAAATCTGGCCCGCCGCTGCCAGTGACCCAACGGGAAGGAAAGGAACGGAAAGGAAGGAAGGAAGGAAGGAAGGAAAGAAAGAAAGAAAGAAAGAAAGAAAGAAAGAAAGAAAGAAAGAAAGAGAATTTATCATCATAATTGTTCAAAATTTTGGTTGCTAAGCAAGAGCGTTGTTAAATGAGTTTCACCACATTTTAAAAGGTGGCCACTCCCACCCTGTCACATGACTGCCAAGCCACACCCACAAAATAGCCACACCTACAGAGTAGGTTCTAAAAAATTTGAAACCCACCACTGCTACCTACCTACCTATTGTGTTTCTTTCTTTCTCTCCCTCTCTCTCCCTCTATCTACCTACCTACTTTTTTTTGTAATTTGCCTCTTCAAAACTTTGGTGCGTCTTATTCTCCAGAGTGTCTTATACTCCAAAAAATACAGTACACTTAACTTGCCAAATGCCTGCCAACCACATTTATCATACCTTTAAATTTCCTTTATTGTATCCCCTTCCATTGAGATCCATTGACCAAGGTTTTTGTAGTGGTCTACTATGTTTAGTTCTTCTCCACATACCTTCCTTCCTTCCTTTCCTTCCTTCCTTCCTTCCATCCATCCATCCATCCATCCATCCATCCATCCATCCATCCATCCATCCATCCATCCATCCATCCATTAATTTATTAGACATAAACCTGGTTCTTTTTCAGGTTTATTTTTATCCGAATGGTTCTCCTGCTTTGTGCAGCTCTTGTATGTGTGTTTGTAGCTCTTCTGGCTCTTGTGAGAACAACATCATCTGCAAATCTTAAGATTATATATTTAAGTAAATACTCCCACCTTTGGCATGAAAACTGGCTGGGTGATTTTGGGCCTGTTACTTTCTCTCAGCCCAACCCACCTCACAGGGTTGTTGTTGTTGTGGGGAAAAGAGGAGGAGAAAGGAGTATTGGGTATGTTTGCTGCCTTGAATTATTCATCAAAATAATGAAGGTGAATAAACTTAAAAAGAAGCATCAATAAAATAGCTTCCTTGACAGTGTTTCTCGGGTCATCAGGGTTCACTTCATTCTGAGGTCAGCCTTGTCTGTTGAAGCACACTTAACCCATCATGGTTTGGCACAATGGCAGAGGTCACAGCGAGCTTTGTTAATGCGATATCTCACCTTCAGGGAAAGATTTTACAAAATATGTGACGATATTAGCAAAGCGAGGTGGTTTTAAATTCTACTTTTACTGGCCTTCATAATTGGAGTCTATTGATTTTTGTCGTCGTCCCCCCCCAATCTGTGTTTTCCAGTATGCTGTAATTGTTCAGGTGACTGCTCATTTGGAACAACTAAATTGCCTGTTGCAAGAACATTATGTGATTTAGATTGTTGTCCTGCGTAGCTTGTATAAAGTTAATAACCCGCGTTACTTCTCAGACACTGGAATATAGTAGTTTATGTGAGCATCACTGCCCTCTGCTGGGTGTAAGTTGCTTTGTGATTGATCTTACCTACAAGAGATCTCCTTTTGCCAAGGGCTTGGATATAGCTACCACCTTTGTAAATGCATTGTGCTAAAGCAGAGTTCAGCATGCTTTTAGCTTCCAGATTTACGTAAATAAAGCTGAATGTTACTAGTAATCATCTGTCACTACAGAAAATTACATCCAGTAATCTTTCTATTTCCCTGGTGTTATTCTATTTCCTTTTCTTAGCATATGGTGGTACCTGGAATTAATAATGGGTTGGGTGAAGAATAACTGGTTAAAACTCAGACTACACAGAAAAGAGATGGCTGCTGTTGAATGATTTATCAGTCAACCGAAGTGGCATTTAATATTTCCTAGAGGCAGGGCAGACAGAAAGTAATATGTCCCTGAGTTCCCATTCCAGGAGGACCCACTGCTGACTACAAAAGAAGAGAAGGTGTAATTGCTTTTGGATGCTACATGGAGCTCATCCTTTGGAGAACTGAGCCTGGGTCAGATGGATCTGACACTTTACTTAGCATTCCATTGCAGCCTGTGACAGGGAAAGCAACTTTTCTCATTCCTCTAGACCAGCCTCTGTGATAGGGCTACTTAACAATCTAATCATTGCCATTTCAGGTTATTGCCAATAGTCCAGTCAGGTAGCAAGTATAATTATGAGGCAATCCAGAATATCTCAGCACTTACTATTGCTCTGTTGTCTGAGTGGATAAACGTGGTTTGGTGATTGATGGAGCCTGTGCTGCTGCTGCTTGCTCTGCTGTGTAGGCGCTGGTTAATAACTGCAGATTGCAAGTGGAGTGGTTGCTGCTGCTCTGTATTATCCAGCCCATGAGACAAGAAAGAAGCTAGGAACAGTAACAGTTTAGGAGACCAAGAGGAGCAGCTATAGAAGGGATCCTCTTTTCGCTCGTCACAGCTTGCCTTCTATTGCTGACCACTCAACTGCACAACGGGCAATCTAGCAAGCAATCTTACAGATTAACTAAAAGCAGTAGCTGCTTGGGAAACTAAGGGAAGTGAGAGTGAACTGCTAGATAGATAAAAGGGAGTGGGAGGAATAGCTTCAGCCTATAAAATGGAAATCAAGCAGTTAGAAGTCACTTGTTTGTGTAACCAAGGCCATACATATCATGGGTGCCAAACTTGTAGTGTCACATTACCGCCATGTGACGTATCACGATGTTTTTTTCCCCTTTCGGGGAGCTGGGGTGGGCGCGGCCTATTCATGATGCATCTGGCCACTGGGCCGCCAGTTCGATAGATACAGTAGAACTTGCCATTAATGAGGATAAGCTACAACAATTCGCTGTTCTGTTCACTCTTAGATAAGGAGAAGTGGTGTGGAGACAACATCTGGTTGTGGTGTTTCTTTGAAATGTTTGTTTAGGTTCTTCCAAAGTCTGAATCTGGTCCAGACTTTTAGCAAAGCCTGATATTTCCCCATCCCAGGTGCATTAGATTTTTATTTAATAAATGAAAAAAATTTCATTGGCCTTTTGACACTTTTAGCCTATTTCATCCTTCTGTCAAGAACAGTTTGAATTTTCATTTCTGACCTTTTGAGGTACTAGCTGTCTTATTATGTGCAGATTTGATAAGCATTCTATCAACTATGTGCAGATTTGATAAGCATTCTATCATTCTATCAACTCTTCCTCCACATCATTAATGAACATATTGAAGAGTTAATAGAAACTTGTTATTTTTCTCTACGTTTTGATAAGGATCCATTGATGAACACTCAATGAATGCAATTCTTGTCAACTATATATCAATGTTTTTGTCATGTCATTTAGTTCTTTATAAACTTGTTTTCTAATCAATATCTCATGGGTACTTCATTAGATGCTTTGCTGAGGCTAATGTGTATTATTATTTGTACAACATTCCCACGGTATATTAAAGAAGTTACTCTTTTTTTTAAAAAAAGGGGGAAGGATGACTGCATGATCTGCTTCTGACTAACTTATTCTGTCTCTTGGTAATTACCACAAAAATAAATAATAAGCAAAAAAAATTATGTATGAAATAAAAGGAAAGGAAGCATACCTACATTTGATTTATAACAGCAGCATTCAGTGTACTTTTCTATCATTGCAAACCATCATAGCTTCCTAAGATCTAATCAGCTCCTCAAATCCCAATGACTGGGCTGCCTTGCTCACGCACACTTGCTCACAACAAAGTATTCAACAGCCCCACCCCACCCCCACCCCACACACATACCCACATCCCAATTGGTTCAATTGCAAACCAAACAAGATGGTCTGGTTCCCAAGTTAGACAAGACTTAATCTAAGAAGCGCAAACATAGTCCAAAGGCCAGTCCGAAGGTTCAAACACAGAGTTGTAGGTCAAGATGCAAGAAACAGTAACACCAGGCAAGAAACTGGACACATTGTTCCAACAACGCCCCTTCCTTTGGGTGGGATTAAATAGGCAACACCGGTACTGCCTCCTCAAGAGTAACCTGGCTGACCGGTGTTGCACCGGTCTCTTCTCTGCTCTGCACATCCTTGGATCAGGAGGAGATGTGAACTTCACCTGCTTATCCTTGCTGGCTGCTGGCAGAAGCTCAGTTTCCCGCCTCTATCTTCCAGGCTAACTGTTCCAGCTGAGGCTGCTCTGTGGGGCTGGAGTGCCCTGCTCCCTGATCCATAGCTCTCTGCACCTCCATGCTCTTTTCCCCCAAGATGCCAGGACACTGCTCATCCTCCTCTTCTTCCTCTGAACTCACGTCTGGAGAGAGGTTCGGAGGTGGGTCCATGACAATGGCTTTCAGTCTTCATTTTCTTCTCAGCCTATTTGTTCTTCATATATTTGTTTTGAGATTCATTCCTCTATATCAGGGGTCTCCAACCTTTGCAACTTTAAGTCTGAAGGACTTCAGCTCCCAGACTTCTCCAGCCAGCAAAGCTGTCTGGAGAATTCTGGAGCTGAAGTCCTACAGACTTAAAGTTGCAAAGGTTGGAGACCCCTGCTCTATATAACCAAACTGCCACAAAGTACTTATCTCATACTAGTAACTGAGTTTTGCATTCAATCCATGTTTATTCAGCAACAAATCATTCTTGGCCCTTTCTTTTTTTATTTTACCCCACTTCTTAAATAATCTGTTCTCACAGCATTCAACTTCTTTTAATAACTCTCACTTTCATATAACCTAGTGCAGTGTTTCTCAACCTTGGCCACTTTAAGTCCTGTGGACTTCAACTCCTAGAATCTCCCTCCAGCTCTGCTGGCTGGGGGATTCTGGGAGTTGAAGTCCACAGGATTTAAAGTGGCCAAGGTTGAGAAACACTGATCTAGTGAGACAGTGGATAGCCTCCTGCACAACAGTCCTTGCTACTTTCAACAAACATTTTCTCATAACAAATCATATACTACCACCTGTGTTTCTGTCAGTATTTGCATGTATTAAAGCAGGGGTCCCCAACCTTTGCAACTTTAAGTCTGAAGGACTTCAGCTCCCCGAATTCTCCAGCCAGCAAAGCTGGCTGGAGAATTCTGGGAGCTGAAGTCCTTCAGACTTAAAGTTGCAAAGTTTGGGGACCCCTGTATTAAAGTTTCTCCATCCATTTCCCCATCTTTGGTAGACATTCTAGTAAAGTACAAGAATCCATCTGCTTACTGCCATTTCCCCCTCTATTATTTGTAACCATTCACTTCATTTTCCCTGTCAAAGAAAGCTACCTTGATTCTTAATTTATAAATGTTCAAATCCATATTCCCCATTCCTTATCATATGGCCTAATACTTGATGCAAATCATTTGTGTTCTCAGCAACAACTGGGAACTGTCTGAATGTATATAGATCTTCATACACACCCCAGTCAAACCTATTGTAATGTCACACAAATATTCCTTTTACATCTGAGGAAACATTACACACACACACACACACACACACACACACAAATTTCCTGCTCAATGTTGGACGATTTATTAATCATTCCAGTTATTTTCATGGAGAAGTCATTAAGGATTATAGAAATCAGAATTAACCCTCTCATTAGTTATGCTCAAAAACCTACTGGTGACCAGTGCAGCTGCATGGCTATAATGGGCCACTGCAATTTGTATTGACTGCAGTTCATTGCAGCACCTTATAAAGCATACTGCGGTATCTATCCTGAAGGTGATAGTGACATGACTTACTGTTGCCAAAATATTATGGAAGGCAAAGAGACTCATTTAGATCTGGATTCCTTCTAGAATGTTGCAAATTTGTCTGTTTGAACTTCCTGCAGTTCCCCAATAAAGAGCTATAGATTAATGACCTCTTTATATATCATTTATAGTTTTCATGCAAAAAAAAAAGGCCATTCTTCTCTCTCAGATTCATGGGTAGATATAGAACAGGGGTCAGCAACCCGTGGCTCTGGAGCCGCATGTGGCTCTTTCATCCCTCTGCTGTGGCTCCCTGTCACTCAAAACATGTGTCACAACCACCAATGAAGAACATTTGCCAGCACATGATTTATTGAGCTTTTCGCCCCCCGGTAAGATAAACCCATGGATAAATACAAGAAAAGAAAAGTTGCAGAAGTAAACCGAACCTTTAATTCAAATGCATATGCTAGTTTTGTGGGTGCTAAGGAACGGAAAGGGTTTTGTGACTCCCAGTGTTTTTTTTTTCTGTGGGAAATGGGTCCAAATGGCTCTTTGAGTGTTCAAGGTTGCCGAACCCTGGTCTAGAATTTCAGAGTTGAGGTTTTAAAGCCTGAACACAACTCAGTGGTTTATATCTGTCTGCTTGAGTCATCTGACACATATCTTCTCCCCACACACCCACTGCTGCTGTAAATGGAGAGTACGTTGGTCTAATTTTTAAAGGCGAGAACAACTTTCTTAGCATCTATTGCATGGCTTTTGTGACTGGTTCTGAAGGCCATTATATAAAATTAGCTTGCTATTTAGAGGCAGCAAAGAGGGCTGCTATAGAATTAGTGTTCTATTACAAGAGCTTTGTGTAAAGCTCTTTAATAATTTGCTGATGGGCTCTTGCTGAAAAAATCTGAGGAACAAGGCAGAAAATGAAAGGGTAAAAGGCTGAGATCACTTCTAGGTGGAAATGGCAGAGTTCCCCACCCCTTTAGCAACTTTTGAGCTCTTCTGGCTTTCAAAGGAGAGTTTAAAAATCTCTCCTGATATTCAGTGGTGGGATTTAAAAAATGTTACTGCCGGTTCTGCGGACGTGGCTTGCTAGGCATAGTGAGGCTTGGTGGGCATGGCAGGGGAAGGATACTGCAAAATCCCCATTCCCTCCCCACTCTAGGGGAAGGATACTGCAAAATCCCCATTCCCTCCCAATCAGCTGAGATTCGGGAGGCAGAGAATAGATGGGGGCGGGGCCAGTCAGAGGTTATATTTACCGGTTCTCCAAACTACTCAAAATTTCTGCTACTGGTTCTCCAGAACTGGTCAGAATCTGCTGAATATCTCCTCTGCTGATATTTATTCTATAGTACTGCAGTTATATACAACCTTCGCCCCCTCCTACCTTTCAAAGGGTGTACAGAAATTCAGACTTTATGCTCTACTCTTAAGTGCTTATTTTGTAACTTCAGGTATATGATATATACCTGAAGATATATAAGTATAGTATAGACTTAGAAGAAGAAAAACAATATTAAAAACATAAAATAAATCCATCTTAAAAGCATGAACTCTCTGCTGATGACCTCCTCTAATTTTGCTAAAGTCAGAAGCTATTTTTCTGCAGATAAACCAATCCATAGGCCATAGTTATATCAGTGGTACATTATTATCAATGCTAAAATCAGTACCTTCTTGATACTGGTTGCTACAATTCATAAATGGGAGGATGTCATGTTTTATCAAAAACCAGAAATAGAACTTTCACATCTAGGAAACGTTGCCATTTTTGTGCCTTGCAGATACCTAACCATCAGTTCCGTTTCTTCTGGGTGATGTTTACAGACAGACCCAGTTTGGTATAGTGGTTAAGCTACTGACCTAGAAAGCAGGAAACAGTGAGTTCTACATCTGCCCTAGGTGCCATCTTGGTGACTTTGGGCCAGTCATGTTCTCTCATTCTAACCTACCTTCCAGGTTAATTGTTTTATGGAAACAAGGAAGCAGTAATACTAAGTATGTTCTTCCCCTTGAGTTGACCATAATATATTCAGAAAGTGAAATGAAAGTATAATAATAATTTGATATACCTGTAGTTGGCAAGGCCATTTCAAATGCAACACATTTGTCTGAGTGGCAGAACAATCTCAAGACATACCACCATTGTTAACTTAGCCTGAGTTGCAGTTGTAGTGGATATTCTCATGTTTTAGTTCCTCTCCATAGGAGCACCTTTGGAAGATCCCTCAGTCTGTGACATCTCCTGTTAAAAAGAAACTTGGTAGGAAATTTCCCTCTCTGTCTGAAATATTAGAGAATCACTGTGGTTTTCATTCAATAGTACTATGCTGAATATGGTAACTGATACTAGTTTCCCGAGTCCCATGCTACTCAAAATTACAGTACATCTTTTTTTTTTAATGGTTTATTTTGGTTGATCAGTTTTCCAAACCAGGTTCGTGGGTTAAGAAGTAAAAACTAATGTTGACAGATGAACATAATTTGGTCAGTTGAAAGATTTACGGGTCTTAGATCCAGTAAATTAATAGAGAATTTCATGGGTCTGATCACTTCCTGTTAGATTACTTCAACATACACTATGTGGCACTGCCTTTGAAGATCACATAGAAATTATAATTAGTCCAGCATACAGTGGCACACACAATTTTGGGTATACCATCTTTTAAATAAATACACAAATTCAGGCAAAGATATCAAGGTGGAATTGTTCACAAAACCTTCAGACGATGAATTGATTGTGAGAAAATATATGACAGTTTAGTGTTACATAGCGGATCCTCAGACTTTCATACCATTATATATTTTAGATAGAAAGATAATAGTGTGGACTCTTATTTTTGGATGAAGCACTTAGTTCCATTTATTATTTGAATGCTGAGACAAGATAGCAGAGTGGAAAGTCCCCATATGAATGGCAGCTAAATCTTTTCAGCCATAATGATTACTGTAGAATCTGTAGTGTATTAACAGACACATGCTAGATAAATCCATGTAATAATTAAAATGTATTTTTGCTGAAACTCAGCATTTATATATGTTGTTCATTTAAGATGATATTAGAAGTAGAAACCTAACCCATTTTTCTTTCTTCATCATCATTATCCTTTTGTGGCTTCAAGAAAGCTGTGAAAGAATGAACCTCTTGAAAAGCAAGCAGTCACTTTTTTGGACTGTTGCTTCCAAGGCAGGCTGCGTACAGTATCTTGGCTCGTCTTTGTAACCCAAAACATGTGTCGGCATTATGAAATCTGGCATCTCACAATTGGAAAATTCTCCAAAGGTTCCTTTTAAATTTTTGCTTTGTGATTTTCTGCTCAAGATAAAGCATTCTAAAAATCCAAAAGCTGTTTTTGCTCACAGTAATGCAAGCAAAAAACGACATCTTCTTTTATCTCAGTCTGGGATGTGGAAACAGCATAAAAAATAGAGATTTGAGCAAAATATTCAAGCAGGAGTAGGGAAATATTGGAGCCCTTATTTCAAATATTTTGTCCTTTCAAATATAGGTTTTCTGGATTGATTAATTGTTTTAAATTACAGTAGTACCTTGGTACTCAACTGCTTTGAAACTCATTGAAACGCATTTTGTCCCTGTACTCATTGTTTGGTACTCAACGCACAAGCCAGAATTTAATTAGTGCCAGCTACCTTGTGACTCACTCTATTATTCCATATGGCAAAAATGTGTTTGGTACTCATAATTTCTGGTACTCATTGCACTTCCCAGAACCAATTAATGATGAATACCGAGGTACCATTATATTATAGTTGTAAATTTGATTTTGGAAACTTTGAAGGCCAAATAATAGGAGGCTGCTAGGAATAAATCATAAATCCTTGAAAATGTGGGAAACTGCATCAACTTTTATTTAGGCATAAAGTTTGGAGGCAGGCACTTTTAAACCTGAATATCAGCATTAATACACAACCACTGAGGTGTTGTCAGTAACAGCCTTTTACAAGACTTCCTAGATTTGTACCTCATTTTGTGTTGTCTTACTGCACAACTTTTACAGCTGTTAAAAGTTGCAGATGGAACTACTATTTTGGATGACATATTTCCCTCCCGCCTTTCTTCCTTACAATAAGGGGAATGTCTATTCCAAGATAAAAACATAAAACTTCTGTATGCCACTATTATGTCATTCTTGTAGTAAGTAACTTGAGGACCATGGAAAGCTACCATCAAGAATGAAACTAATGGTTTTCTCCAATTGTTGTCATCAAATTGATATAACATCCTTCACATTGAAAACAATATATCATCTTGTCCTTTGTGATTTTATCTAATTCCTTCTTGACCGTTCGCATTGATAGCTGTCACTAAATCTTATGATAATTAAGATGATAGAATTTGCTATCTGTTCTTGGATATGCTCTCTTTTTCTTGTCTGGCCTGAATCACCCATGTTTAATATAAATGAATGTTCCATATTGTAGTATATATGCCTACCACAAAGTACATGCATTTTATTTCAATCAAATTACCTCACTTTCTGGTCATGCAAATAATTTAAAAGTGCCAGGTATGCTGCATAAAAGTGCAAAAATAGAAACAAGATTATGATGCAGTAGAGAAGATACCTTAGATGTCTTCTTCAGACATGTTGACTTCAACTCCCAGAATTTCGAGCCAGCTGGGATTGGAAAACACTACAGTATTAGAAGAAAAGAGAAAAAAGAGCAGCCCAACAAGGATGGTCTGTAGGTAGCGGCGTTTAAGTCCAGACATAGAAATAGTAGAGAACAGGGAGAGGGGTTGTAAGAGAGTGAAGGCTGTTAATAAAAAAGGATCCAAAAGTATGATTTGGGCTTAACTTTTTCTCCTGGAATCTCTCCCTTTCCATGCAGGAGCTCAGATGTTATAAATTGTATACATTTTACAAAGCATATTCCGTAACCTTTGTCTTAGTTTAAGCGGCTAGTCCCTGCATACATTCTGCATGCAATAAACCCCATCTGTTTCATACAGCCTAGGGTTGGCAGTAGGATCTAGGGGCACAACAATAACCTGTTACTTTGAAGATTTAACAGTTGGACAGCATAATACCACCATGGTAGTACCTACTAATGCTTGTATCGGTACAACAACCACAGATCCATAAACAATGTAGTTTTTCAACACAGGTCTTTATTTTCTTGAGAGCCACTTTGGTGTAGTGGTTTGGGGCACCAGGCTTGAAACCAAAGAGACAGTGTCAGTTCTAACGCTACCGTAGGCCCAAAGCTAGTTTATTTTATTTATTTATTCGATATATATATATATATATATATTGCCACCTATTTCACTGTGAGAGTCCACTAGGCGGCTTATAACAATAAAAAGGGAAAAATGAGAAGAGTGTAAACAGATTAGTAGTTAATTTTTTAGAACAATAAAATAAACACTTCTGAAAAACCGTGTCAAGAAAACTGCATAGATTTGTCCAGGTCGTAGCTAGGAGTCAAGACTGGCTTGGAGCTCTCCCCCCCCCTCTTCTCCCAATAATACCTGTAGGCCTCTATTCCTATAACTTACAATGTTAAAAATCCAGAGGTTTTTGTTTTTTTGTAAAGTATTTTATTGGTTTTCAAAGTTTTTACAAGGGAAAAGGTATAGGGTGAAGGTAACATTTTGGTATCTTCCCTGCCGTTGGTGGTGGCCCTCCCAAAACTTCATAGATTTACAATTTTAAAAGTAAAGGATAAATATATAAAAAGATTACATTGTACAGTCCATAATTCAATCATCTTTTTCTTTGCCATTTTATCTTGTATCAACAATTACAATAGTGTTTCAAATAAAATCATTTTTGCGATCTAAGTCTTTTTGCAATTGACTCCTCCTCCCTGTCCCCGGGCGGGGCCGTCGCTCCCTCCGTTCCCCCCAACTGGGGAGAATGTTTTTTAATGAAAGCCTCCGCCTCACTTAGTGTTTTGATTTTTACAGAGTTATTTCTTGTTGTTTCTGCAGGACTGTGTCTCACTTTTTCCTTGTAAAATATGTGTGGATGCCCTTTATTGGTGGCATTGTGAATGAATGGGGGCAGTGTGTTTGCAAATGACTTCACTGGTATTTAATCCAATTCAGCTGAGCATATTTTTATCTTGTTTTCACATTCTTGTATTTATCCAAAGCAACAAGACATTTTTTTTGACTAAGAAGAATTGTAACTTTGGCTCCTGACAGTTTTTGTGATTTAAAAGCCAATCCCAAATAAAGATGCTATTATAATACTTCTGGCGGGTCTTCAGGCCTGAATGTTAGTGAACTACTATGGCGACCTTGCTTGCATCTCTCTGCATTTATTTAACGAAGGTAGTCCTCGACTTACAATCACAATTGAACCCAACATTACTGTTGTTAAGTGATACATTCGTTAAGTGAGTTTTTCCCCACTTTATGACTTTTCTTGCCACAATTGTTAAGTGAATCACGATAAGTTAGTAACTTGATTGTTAAGTGAATCTGGCTTCCCCATTGACTTGGCTTGTCGGAAGGTCGCAAAAGGGATCACATGACCTTTGGACATAACAATGGTCATAAATATGAACCTGTTTCCAAGCATCTGAATTTTGAAAACATGATCATGGAGATGCTAGACATGTCATAACTGTGAAAAACAGTCATAAGTCACTTTTTTCAGTGCCATTGTAACTTTGAATGGTCCCTAAATGAACTGTTGTAAGTCGAGGACTATGGGTACATTTAATAATTGGGAATACTGGCTGGGAAGTTGCAGTCTGATTTATTTGGAGTGCTCTAAGGTGGGAGATTTCTAGCACTGAAGGGGGACCATCAAGAATAGATCACTTAGTTATACTTTCTGTTTAAATGTGACGCTGTATCATCTGTATACAGTATCATCTGTATACAGATGATACGCTGTATTCCTTTCTTTTAAAAAAAACTGTTTTATTTCATCATGTCTTACAGTAAATTCTGTAAGCCAATTATGAGATGTGAGGAAAATCCTCTTAAATCTGTTCCTTTCATTAGATCAGTTGATTCCCCCCCCCCCTCAAGTATGATTCATTCCTATCCTCATCCAGTTCCCTTTATGTCAATGATGGAAACCTGCATCAGGAAACTTTCACCTAGAAAGGTGTAAGAACAGAGATATTTGGAAAAAAGCTCTTTATTAATTTGGTTCTTAAATTCTACTTCAGAAACTCAGAAATTTGTTCTTGCTCAATCATTGTCGTAAAGTTTCTAATATTTTGCCAAAGATAACTGAAGTTGAGTAATTATCAAGGGCCACCTTGGTTTTATATTTCACTATAAAAAGCACATTTTTTTAGATCAGGGGTGTGAAACTCAAAACCCGCAGGCTGGATCCGGCCTGTGGGGTGCTTAGATCTGGCCCGCAGGAAACAGTGAAGGACTGGCCCGTGGTGCCTCTGGCAGCAAAAACAGAGCTAGTGAGGGCTGTGCGTGGCCCTCCCAAGCTCCACTTTCACTGGCAGTGGGTTGCAGGAGGCCATCCCAGCCAAAAGTGGAACTTGCAAGGTCCACACGCGGCCCTCCCGAGATCTGTTTTCACTGGCAGAGGGTTGCAGGAGGCTGTCCCAGCCAAAAACTGAGACCGAGAGCCTGTTTTTGCTGTTTGTGGTGGCCCCAACAACAATGACATCAAACTGGCCATGCTCACCTTGGCCATGTCTCCCCCCCCCCCCCCCGAGGTGAAACATAACCCTGATGCAGCACTCAATGAATTGAGTTTTACACCCCTGTTCTAGCTAGATCTAAGAATGGACAGATACAGTATTTATACTATTTGTAAGATTTATATTAGAATGGCAATCTCTGTTTTACATCAAAGACACTAACATCAGATATACTTTTCAAATAATGTCTGATCAGCATGATTTTTGTAACGATAGTAGGTAGAGCAGTATTCTATTATTTCTCCTTTACCGTTCAAATACATGTTCCCATAAAAAGGTTATGCCATCTTTTAGAAGTTGCTATTAAGTAAATTATGTTTTCTATCTCATTTTGGTAAGAGACAATATGCTTGCTATATTTAACCAATCAGAAATTCTAGACAATATGTGTATGTGTAAGCAGAATCTGGTTTTGGCAGGAAGCTCTGTATTGTATCAATTGTATTTTAAACAATTTGGCTAATGAAAACTTCACTGTTTATATGATCTCATTTATCATTGTTGTTTTTTAGGCTAGTGGACTACCGGCAGCTTGATGACAGCGAGGGATACTGATAACATCGGATTCTTCGTGGTTGCCTTGCTTACTGGATGCTAATTCAGAATGCCGACCACAACAGTACATTTGAAGTGCTCCTTTTGTGTGTATTTGGCCCAGAGAAGACATCTGATTGCCATGCCAATCCTCTTCTCTTTTGCCTTGCGACACCCACTTAATTGAAGCTTGAGAGAAGTGTTACTGATTGTTGGTTCCCGTCAAATCAAAAGTTGTATCTGTCACCGCAAGAAGATGAAATTTCCATTCTATTGGCTTTTTGTCAAACAGACACAATAATATTTCCTTCTGGAAATCCTGGGATACAAACTGTTTTGGGTATGGCTACTGATCCCACGTGATAGAGGTGTGTGGCACCAACCTTGGGACTCATGACTGGGTATACAATGTTGCGGAATGGGGGAGTAGGGAATGGAGGCCAACCTTGGATGCTACGATGGTCCAGTCGGATTCGACTCACTTGGCTTAGCTTTACATTATTCATTATCCTGGTCTTCTTTCCGCTCATTGCCCATTACTACTTAACCACCATAGATGATGTAGACGATGCTGGCAAGCGCATCTTTGGACCCCGCATAGGTAACGAACTTTGTGAGATGAAGCATGTTGAGGATTTATGTCGAATTCGAGAGTCAGTGAGTGAAGAGCTGCTCCAGTTGGAAGCTAAGCGGCAGGAGTTAAACAGTGAGATTGCCAAGCTGAATCTCAAGATTGAAGCCTGCAAGAAAAGCATTGAGAATGCGAAGCAGGATCTTCTGCAACTAAAGAATGTTATCAGTCAAACAGAGCATTCATATAAAGAGTTGATGGCTCAGAACCAGCCCAAGCTTTCACTGCCGATTCGGCTGCTACCAGACAAAGATGACTCTAGTTTTCCCATGCCAAAATCCAATAGAAACTGCCGGCTGCATAATTGCTTTGACTATTCACGTTGTCCATTAACCTCTGGTTTTCCAGTATATGTCTACAACAGTGACCAATTTATCTTTGGGAGCTCATTGGATCCTTTAATTAAGCAAGCCTTTGAATCCACTGTCAGAACTAACATATATGTTACTGAAAATGCAAATATTGCCTGTCTCTACATTGTCCTAGTAGGGGAAATGCAGGAACCTGTAATGTCTAAACCTACTGAATTAGAACAACAGTTGCATGCTCTGCCATATTGGAGGACAGATGGACATAACCATCTCATTATTAATTTATCCAGGAAGTCAGAAACTCAAAACTTCCTTTATAATGTCAGTACTGGGAGGGCCATGATTGCCCAGTCCACCTTTTATGATGTACAGTATCGTCCAGGTTTTGACATTGTAGTATCTCCTCTGGTCCATGCCATGTCTGAACCCAACTTCCTAGAGATCCCGCCCCAGGTGCCAGTAAAGAGAAAATACTTATTCAGTTTCCAAGGGGAGAAGGTTGAATCTCTCCGATCCAGCTTACAAGAAGTACGATCATTTGAGGAAGAAATCGAAGGAAATGCACCAGCAGATTATGATGATAGGATCATTACCACATTAAAGGCTGTTCAAGACAGCAAATTGGACTTTGTCTTGGTGGAATTTACGTGTAAGAATCAGCCAAAGGCTAGTTTGCCCACTGAGTGGGCTCTTTGTGGGGAAAGGGAAGACAGACTACAGCTACTGAAATTATCTACTTTTGCACTGATAATCACCCCGGGTGATACCCATCTTATGATCTCTGCTGGCTGTGCAATGAGACTGTTTGAGGCTCTAGAAGTTGGGGCTATTCCAGTCATCCTTGGAGAGCAAGTCCAACTGCCTTATCATGATGTAATTCGGTGGAATGAGGCAGCCTTAATTATACCAAAGCCACGTATTACAGAAGTGCACTTCCTTCTGAGGAGCATTTCTGACAATGACCTCTTGGCCATGAGGAGGCAGGGCCGCTTCTTATGGGAAACCTACTTTTCCACTTCAGACAGTGTTTTTAACACGGTCTTGGCTGTCATAAGGACACGAATCCAAATTCCAGCTGTTCCCATTCGAGAGGAAATGGCGGTGGAGATCCCTCACCGTTCTGGCAAAGCTGCTGGCACAGATCCCAATATGGCGGACAATGGGGATTTAGATTTGGGGCCAGTAGAAACTGAACCACCTTACTCATCTCCTAAATATTTACGCAATTTTACTCTCACAGCAATGGATATTTACAGAAATTGGAACTCAGCTCCTGGGCCCTTCCACCTCTTTCCTCACACACCCTTTGATCCTGTGCTACCATCAGAAGCCAAGTTTTTGGGGTCAGGCACTGGATTTCGACCTATTGGTGGTGGAGCTGGTGGCTCTGGGAAGGAGTTCCAAGCTTCATTGGGTGGCAATGTTCCCAGGGAGCAGTTTACAGTAGTCATGTTAACCTATGAGCGAGAGGAAGTCTTAATGAACTCATTAGAGAGACTCAATGGTCTCCCTTACTTAAATAAAGTTGTAGTGGTCTGGAATTCCCCCAAACTTCCATCAGAAGATCTCCTTTGGCCAGACATTGGTGTTCCAATTGTGGTAAGTCAAATTCAGATATTTCCTTTTTTTATTCCTACGAGAAAACTCAAGTTACTATTTATATAAAATGTTGGGTCTTCAGTTGTGTCATAAGATTTGTATGTTTGCATGTATTTTTTTTACAGATTTCAGAGCAAAGCAAAGCATGAGATCCAGAAACTGTCCAGGACATTCAGTAAAAAAATGAGATTTGGGTTATAATGTATGTATATATGTATGTATGTATGGCCCAAAGGAAAAAAAGAAAGGAAAACTCTGAAAACAACCCAAAATAAAAGCATCCTAATGTTTGATAAAACACATTATATTATGAAGTGATACACCTTTTGACTAACCAAATGGTCAGACAGCTCTTTGAGTTTCCCATTACATCTTTATCAGGCCTTATTATTAAAATTATCATACATCTGACATTTTAAAGAATAATGTATTTAAAGTTTGATAAAATATTCCAACCCTAGATTCTAATTTCTTGTGCAGTATCACTGCAGTATTAATGATGCAAGTACGTTTGATGATCTCTTGGTTCAAGAAATCGAGACTAGATGAATCCAAAGTACAAGGAATGGGAAAGAGCAATAGCCAGTTTGCAGGGGGGGAAATGAAGTCATGACTCACTGTTTTTTTACAGGACTTTGATTGGTCCTGAGCAGAGATTACTTGGTCTGTTCCTTTTAACATGAGTTCACTCATTGGTTAACTTTTTACCTTCCCCAAGTTCAAAATTGTTTCTCTTGGAATATCACAATCAAGGAGGGCAGTTGTCAACAATGTACAGCAATTCTGTTCCTCTTATCCACTATAAAAATTTAAGATTGCAATAATATTAGAAGCAGTTTCCCCTAGTACAGGGGTCTGCAAAGTCGGCTCTTTTAAGACTGGTGGACTTCAACTCCCAGAATTCCCCAGCCAGCTATGCTGGCTGGGGAATTCTGGGAGTTGAAGTCCACCAGTCTTAAAAGAGCCGACTTTGCAGACCCCTGCCCTAGTATGTTGCTTGCAGTAAGGCAATGCAAAAACAAATGGTATTTTTTTAAATTAACAAACAGAAATATATGTTATTATATGGGTCTGCCAATTTAAGAGAATATATGTAGCTCAGGGTTGAAAGGAGGGGTCCTTGGTGTTCTCTGAGTTCCCCAAGGAACCCTTTCAGGTATGGGTATGTTTAACATTTCCAAAGGTACAAAAGATGTAGAATCTAAACACCCAGCATTTGAGATGTATTTTGGATGTAGATCCAAGAACATCTGCTGCAGCAGTTAGAGCTGAATTGGGAATTCATACAATTCATGCACTATCCAAAATTAGAGCTTGTAACTACTGGTGCAAAGTCAATGAAATGGAGACTGATAAATTCCCCAAGCTACGTCTACTAGAACAAATAAAATTACAATAAAATCTCCTGGATCATCAAACCAACAAATTTTGTAAGAAGCTGTGCCCTTCCAGTCTCTTGCATAACAGGAGAACAATTCAAAGAAAGAGCTGCCCAAACAATTAAAGATATAGAAGCATGATATAGCTATCCTTAGGTAGGTAACCTGAAATGGCTGAGCAAATACAAATGTACTTTTCAAGTAGACAGCAATTTGAAGTTACAACTGCCAAAACATCTTAGGGAGACATTTACGAGAGCGAGTTTTGAACAGCTTGACACAATGTTCAGATAGGGGAGATTCCATTCTATACCCTACAAGGAGCTTCTCTGCATTTGCAGAGCGGCAGAGGTAGAAGACCTGGTTCACATCCTATTTGATTGTTCCTTGTATAAGAGGCTGAGGGACAGGTACCTTGGTCCATATACCAAACGAATGACCCATTGGGATCCCCATATCAAAACAACTTTATGTAAGGCCAGAACCTGAAAATAAACATCTAACACAGCACAGTACTTAAATAAAATGGTTCAGTTGAGATCTGCATATGTCGGACGGATTGGGGTAGATTGTAAGAGTGACACCGAAATATAATTTTATGTCATTTTATTCTATTTTATATATTGATGCATTAAATTATATTGTATCTTAGCCTATAACTATTGTATTTTACCTTGTTCTTATTTTAAATTGCCTGTATAAGTTTTTATTGGTGATACGTGTTTGAACCTTGTGCTTTGATATGGCCTATAGCAGTGATGGTTAACCTTTTTGTCCTCGCGTGCAGAAATCATGCATGTATGTGTGCGACAGCACATGCATGTGCCTACACCCATAATGCAATGTGCCCTGACCCCTTGTGCATATGTGCAAGACCCTCTCATGCTTCCCCCCACATGTGTGTGCCCCCCCGCACTCCCCCCCCCACATGCACACAACCCCCTGTGCCCCGTTTTGGGTCTAACAGGCCTGCCTGAAGCCTCCTGGGACCAAAAAATAGGGTGCGGGGGACCCCGATGCCCCCAATGCATGCACACATGTCTCCTACATATGCAGCAGAGACCCAAAAATCAGCTGGCTGGCAAGAGGAGCTGAGCTGGGTGATGGCTAGCGTGCCCACAGGTGGCACACGTGCTATAGGTATGCCATCACAGGCCTGTAGGCTAATCAATAAGGCTATCGTATCATAGAATCTAAACAAATAGTGGAAAAGATGTGTTAAAGTAAAAGTTGCAAAACTTAATGGTAGATGGCCAAATTGAATTTTAGAGTTTCCATTAAAGCAATGCTACTTTTAAAGGCCTAGACTATTATTTTAAAATACCAATTCCTGAGTGCTAGTGGAGAATGCTATTTAGGTATTGCAAAAATAGGGTTTTCTGATTGTTTTTCCATCCATTGGAGCAGGATGGCCCCCTTTAAACTTCTCCTTTATTGTGCTGAGGGCTGCAAATGTACTTCGCTTCATAATCTGAGCTTCCCAGTAGATGATGGGCTCTTGTATTATGCTTGCTATTTCCTAACTAGCATCTTTGCAGCATTGCATCTACTTGAATTGTGATAGATAAAGTCATCAATTTTGGGTGGGGAGGAATGAATAGACTTTGTGGAAGAGGCTCAATAGAAGAAAGTTAATAATATTCTGTCTTTATGGGATGATGGTATGTTTGTTGCTTTGAATTCAATCCAGAGGTAGTTCTGGATCACATTCCAACCCGTATGGTTGGACAAGCCCAGTGGCATCCACAAGGACGTGCGCAGCACCCATACGCACACACGCGCCACACACACCTGCAACATACTGTCCAGCAATGCCTCCATGAGCCTCTGCGATGCTCCAGTTGCACAGTGGAGCGTTGTGCAGGTGCTATACACACCGTGCGCATGCGCAGAAGTGCCGAAGACTTTAAAGACTGGTAAGGAGTGCAGGCAGGCGGGTGGGCCCTCTGGAGCACCGTACTGGAACGGTACCTGGTATCGGGGCATACCGCCTGCAACCCACCACTGATTCAATCACACGCACAGTGTATGTGTGTGCATGAGAGAGAGAGTGTGTGTAAAAACCCAATGATAGAATAACAATTTGTTATGTTGTCATCTAGGACCTTGACATTGGGTTAAATGAAATTAATATTTCTATCTTGCAGTTTCTAGCTAATGAATCACGCTTTTCAATTCCAGTGCAGTGAATGAAACACTTTTGTTTTCTGAGAGCAATAATATAAAACACTTATCTCACTGTAAATGGGCATTTATATTAGGGTTGCCGAATATTTTCAGCAACACTAATACACAGTAGATGATGACCATTAATTGGCTACTTAGTCAGAAGTGGAAAATCTCTTGCCCAGGTTCATAACCGTTCCCCTCCCCCAGACAAAGCCTCCAGTATTTGATGACAAACTCATAATAATGTCTTGCTTTTTATGTGCTGCAAATGGCAATGTGTTAATGTATTAACAGACCTATTTTGCAATTAACCCCGATAAAATCACAAGGGTTAAAAGAAAGGGCCAAAAGGCTTTTCAGTGAAATCAACACATCATCAAAACTGCCTCCTAGTTCAGGGGTCTCCAACCTTTGCAACTTTAAGTCTGAAGGACTTCAGCTCCCAGAATTCTCCAGCCAGCAAAGCTCCCAGAATTCTCCAGCCAGCAAAGCAAAGCTGGCTGGAGAATTCTGGGAACTGAAGTCCTTCAGACTTAAAGTTGCAAAGGTTGGAGACCCCTGTCCTAGTGGATTGTGGGTACAAAAGGAATTGTAACCCTAGGCTAAAAAAAAAAAGTTGTCTGAAGATCTATTCTCTTCACTGATAGCAGCCCTGGTTAATCTAATAAGGGAAGTGAGGCATATGCAAAAATTATTTGTATCTTGGACGCTTACATGATACATAAAGCCTTTTCCTTGCTCAGTCTATGGCTGAATTCACCATTGCACCTTTAGATTAGAAGACACTTTTAAAGTCTTCTGTTTGTTGACCTGGAATCACGTGTACTTTATATTTAAAGCTGTATGTACATTGCAATCTAAGCTGTTTAGAATATAGTACTGGCTATAGACTAGAGGCCGTGGCTCAGTGGCTAAGCTTGTCGATCAGAAGGTTGGCAATTCAAATCCCTAGTGCTGCGTAATGGAGTGAGCCCCCATTACTTGTACCAGCTTCTTCTGCCAACCTAGCAGTTCGAAATTACGTAAAAATACAAGTAGAAAAATAGGAACCACCTTTGGTGGGAAGGTAATAGCGTTCCATGTGCCTTTGGCGCTTAGTCATGCCGGCCACTGGCTCTTCGGAAAGCACTGGCTCTTCGGCTTTGAAACGGAGATGAGCACTGCCCCCTAGAGTCGGGAACGACTATCACATATGTGCGAGGGGAACCTTTACCTATAGACTTTATAGCTTTCAGAAGATAACAGATACTTGCTTTTTACAGAGCCTTTTCTAGTGTATATCCTGGAAACATATAGATGTGTGATAGAGATTAGTGAGACCTTGGCAAACAAACTTGCTTAACTGTGTTTCCCAGGAGTTCTGATGATAAAGTGATTCATAACCCAAGCTCTCTTCATAGTTCAGGGCTCCCATATTGTTGGTGTACCTTGTAAAAGCTTTTCTAAAATATTTCCAACAATAGAGTGGTTTTATTTGCATGACAAAATGAGAGAAAAATTAGCAAACCATGTTAATTTAGTGGGCAGTGGGGTAGTCTGAACTCAGCCAGTGTGATTATTACATGGTTTGTTGTATCTGAAAATTGGGTTGAAGAAATCATGCAACAGTGTGTTTTGCAAATACAGAACTGAAGTTGATCAGAAATTTTATTTCAACGAACCTGGATTCTTTAATATTCATCTCCCACCATTTTTCTTGGTTTCCTGGACCTTTTCCCAGCCAAATACTTACCAATAATACCCTGTGATGCCTCTCTGATACATCCATACTGTCCTTCAGTCAAGCAGGGGAATTCTTGAGAAGTTGAAATCCACACTTCTTAAAGTTGTCAAGGCTGAAAACACAGCTGTAGGCAGAATAGGAAATCTTTTGTATTTTATTTTCTGAGTAGGGATTATATTGGTAAATCTGAAATGGTTAGAAGTTGGTTTTTTTTTTGAGGATGGTATCCAAGAAGCTAACCCTAAATTAGCAATTCAGCGGTCAAAATAAATATTTGTTTGAATGCCCTCTATAGAGCCAATATGACATAGTAATTAAAGCATTGCATTAGAATTAAGGAAAGCCAGTTTCATATCTTCCTTAACCATGGAAGCTCACTGGGTAATTTTGTTCCCACCCCTCTCAACCCAAATTACCGCCTGCTAGAGTTGGGAATGACTAGCATATAAATTCGAGGGGAACTTTTACCTTTACCTTACAGTTTGAAAGGAATGAAAGATAGGTTAACTTTGAACAAGACGTAAACCAATCAATCAATCCATCACATCAATAACAGAAATAAAAGATGATACGTGCGAATATACATGAAAATAAACCAAATGCACTTTATTTAAAGTGTTTCTTTATTTAAGTAACTAAATTATCTCGATATATCTGCCTTTCCTCACTGGGAACTAATGCCTTTTCTTTTGTAAACTGATCTGCTATACTTTTTTCTTCCATCCATTTCCCACCCACTTCAAACTTTACAGAAATTCCATCCACTCCCCCAAATTAATGGCATCTAAGGTGGGGAAAATAATTGTACCATATTATGGATCAGTTTGCTGAGTGTATAGTGGTGAACTGAAAACCATCCATTGATTTCATTTAAAAGCTGAAATCTTGAGAATATACTGATTCACAACCCCAGGCTTTCTTAGGCAGCACAGTATAGATTTCAAATTCTATATATGCTACAAATGAATATAAATCACAGATTTGGCACAGATTTTCATTTTCAATTGTTTGAAACAATTTATTTGTACTTGCGCTCCTGTTTATACTTCCATTCATTGACTCCGAATGCTTTAGTAGGAAAGCATTCCAGGTGTCTGAATCCCCACGGGGTTTAAAACCTGATAGCTGAAACCAAGGAATGGAACATTCCCCTTTCTCTAATAGGGTTTGTGATGTGTTTTTGTTTCTTTATTTGGCATTATTTTGCTGCAAGCTATTTAGCAAAAGGTGTGAGTTAAGAAAGCAAAGTTTTTCTCTAATTAAAAATGGAAGAGGTGGGGTGAACTGGCATCATTTAAAAATTGTTTTCCTATTAACACTAAAATCATTTCAAGCATCATGAGACTGCCAGGTGCAGAACAGTGATAATGCCACCATGACAAAGTGATTACTGATCAAAGCACCTAAAGCAAGTGGCTAATGAACTCCAACAAATTACAGTGTAGTGATATGGAATGCCTTCTGCATTTTGAAGTAGGAGCAACTGCTAAAGTCATAGCAACCAGTACACTGAAGCCACCAATTGGAGGAGAGCCAGTAGTAGTGGAATGAATTGAATGCTAAGTTTGAATGCAGGAAATTCAGGATTGATTGGAATCCTTCCTATAATGACTGAAGAGCCAGGGGTGGAAAGTCTGGTTAATCAGCATAGCAAGTAGAATTTCTCTCTTTTGAACTTTTTCCAGTTAAATAAAAACAATTTTCTCCCTTGTTAGAGGAAGACTGGATTTGTTAAGGATAATATAAATTGGGGAGAAAATGATTTTAGGAGATGGATGGGACAGAAAAGAACAAAACAGAACAGAACAGAATAGAATAGCAGAGTTGGAAGGGACCTTGGAGGTCTTCTAGTCCAAACCTTCGCTTGGGCAGGAAATCTATACCACTTCAGACAAATGGTTATCCAACATCATTTAAAAAACTTCCAGTGTTGGAGCAGTCACAATTTCTGAAGGCAAGTTGTTCCACTGATTAATTGTTCTGTCAGGAAATTTCTGCTTAGTTCTAAGTTGCTTCTCTCCTTGATTAGTTGCCACCCATTTCTTCTTTAAATAAAGAGTACCATGATGAAAAATGATTGAAGATTGGGCAAGGAGAGAAATAAAGGATATAGTTGAGATGGGAATCTGATTACAGTAGGAAAAAGAGTAGATGAATAGTTATGTAAGAAGGACTTGGTGGCGGTTGGCAATCTGCATATTAAATCCTTTGATGAATGTAGCATCATTCATCATGTAGCATCACTCATCATGTAGCAACATTCATCATGATTATAGGCAAAAATGAGTATGACTGAATTCAATGTATCAATTGCATAAAGAAGCTCATCTTTAGACAATCCTGCTTGTACCATACATAGTTTGAGGATATAAAAGGGCATTTTTGTTTTTTTTTCAAATTTATATTCATACTGTATTTTTCAGAGTATAAGACGCACCTTTTCCCTCAGAAAAGAGCGTGAAAAGCTGAGTGCATCTTATACACTGAATCCAGTATTTCTGGCCTCCCAAAACCCCACCCCCTATGCAAAAATGGCTGTTCATACCCTTATGGAGGCTTCCAGAGTGCTCCTGAGGGCTGGGGAGGACAGAAATGAGCGAAAAACAGGCCGCACAGGAGCACTCTATAAGCCTCCTAAAGACTATGCATGCCCCTTTTTTTGACAAAAAACAGCCCCATTTTCATGAAAAATGGGCTGATTTTGGGAGGTCTGCAGAGTGCAAAAAAAATTTGTCTCTTCAAAAGAGTTCTTACACTCCAGTGCGTCTTATACTCCGAAAAATATGGTAGATATATTATATTTATTTATTTTATTTTATTTTATTAGCATTCCTACATGACCATGATACTGCTTTTTATTTGCTCCAGTTTGGTTCCGGTTATGAAAGTTTGGGAGAAATTTATATATTAGACTTATTAAATGAGAAGAGTATGTTTTCTGAAAAATGTCTTCTTTTAAAAAGGAAAAAAAAAATAAAGAGCTACCTTTGCCCATTCTTGAAGTACATCTCCATGGAGCAAAACATACAGTACTTATTTTGGAAATAATGGTGATGACTCAGCTTTGAAGCAGATGATGAGAAATAGCTGTACAGTCATCATATTAGCAGTTAAATATTTCCTGTGTGTATCAGGAAATCAGGGATAAATCTTCAGATATGATAAAATCTCCTTTGATAAATAGCTTTACCTTGTTACAAGAATAAGAGTACATTGGATGAGAAAAATACCATCTTTCTACTACCAGTTCAGTCAATAGAAATCTAACAAAGAGTTACCAAATTTTGTTTGATTGCAATCACTGTAAGTGACTTTAACCTGTGAATGTATTTGCTACCAGGCGTTAGAATAATTTCTCTTTCTCTCTTTTTTTAGAATATATCATATTGCTTAATTTTGTTCTTTATTTCTGTTGCTAGCCTGTACCCTGGGAATTCATTTTTTATTTTCCCTCCAAATATTAACCAGTTCTGACCATACTTACCGTATTTTTTGGAGTATAAGATGCATCGGAGCAGTGTTCCGATATCTCAGAGGGTGCCACAAAGAAGAGGGAGTCAAACTTTTCTCCAAGACACCTGGGGGCAGGACAAGGAGCAATGGGTGGAAACTAACCAAGGAGAGAAGCAACTTAGAACTAAGGAGAAATTTCCTAACAGTAAGAACAATTAACCTCTGGAACAGCTTGCCTCCAGCAGTTGTGAATGCCCCAACCCTGGAAGTCTTTAAAAAGATGTTAGACAGCCATTTGTCTGAAATGGTATAAGATTCCTGCCCATGCAGGGGGTTGGACTAGAAGACCTACAAGGTCCCTTCCAACTCTGCTATTGTATTGTATTGTATAAGATGCACCAAGATTTTGAAGAGGCGAATTAAAAAAAAGTTTTTGCAGTCTGAAGACCTCCCAAAAATGGCCTGTTTTTCATCAAAAAAAGGGCATGCATAGCCTTTAGGAGGCTTATAGATTGCTCCTGAGGGGGGGGAATGGCAAAAATGAGCAAAAAACAGCCCATTTTTTTGTGAAAATAGGCCCTTTTTCTAAAAAAAAAAAGGGTATGCATACCCTTTGTAGAGTGCTCCTGGGGGCTGGGGGGGACAAAAATGAGCAAAACATGGCCCATTTTTTGCTCATTTCTGTCCTCCCCAGCCCCCAGGAACATTCTGGAAACTTCCTAAAGACTATGCATGGCCAATTTGGTGAAGGGGCGGGGTTTCGGGAAGGCAAAAGTGCTGTATTCAGTGTATAAGATGCACCCAGATTTTCACCCTTGATTTTGAGGGAAAAAGGTGTGTCTTATACTTCAAAAAATGCAGTAGTTTTCTTTGAAGATCATGCAAGGTGAGCTAGCTACTGCTACCTGATGTGTCTGTCTGCCTGTCTGTCAGTCTACCTATTGTCTTATCTATCTATCTATCTATCTATCTATCTATCTATCTATCTATCTATCTATCTATCTATCTATCTATCTATCTATCTATCTATCTATCTATCTATCTATCTATCTATCTATCTATCTATCTATCTATCTATCTATCTACCGTATTTATCGGCGTATAACACGCACTTTTTCCCCCTGAAAATAGGGGGCAAATGATGTATGCGTGTTATACGCCGATATGCGTGTTATACGCCGATATTATTATGCAGGGTCATCCGCGAGGTCCTGTTGTGTGTCTGTTAGACTCTGATTCCCTCCCCCCCCGTCTTTCTCTCGCTCTCTGCCCAGAGCGAGAGAAAGACGGGGGGAGGGAATCAGAGTCTAACAGACACACAGAGGGGAAGAGACAGAGGGGGAAGGAGGAAACCCTCCACAGCCGCGCGGAGACTCCACGCCGTCTCCGCGCGGCTGTGGAGGGTTTCCTCCTTCCCCCTCTGTCTCTTCCCCTCTGTGTGTCTGTAGAAAGACGGGGGGGGGGAAATCAGAGTGACACACAGAGGGGAAGAGACAGAGGGGGAAGGAGGAAACCCTCCACAGCCGCGCGGAGACGGCGTGGAGTCTCCGCGCGGCTGTGGAGGGTTTCCTCCTTCCCCCTCTGTCTCTTCCCCTCTGTGTGTCTGTTAGACTCTGATTCCCTCCCCCCGTCTTTCTACAGACACACAGAGGGGAAAGAGAGAGGGGGAAGGAGGAAACCCTCCACAGCCGCGCGGAGACGCCGTCTCCGGGAGAGGTGGTGGCAGTCCACGGAGGGCGGATGCCCACTTCTTGCTGCGGGTGAAAGAGCCGCCGTCCACCTCTTGGCAGGAGGAGGAGGAGGAGGCGGCGGCAGAAGAGCGGACGGGCGGGGTGGGGCTGGAGACGGAGAAAGCCGCGAGGCCGAGGCCGCTCTGGCGCGCGAGTGCAGAGGCGTCGGTTGCCCTGGCATATGGCAGCACGGGTGCGCGCTCAGGGAAAGGCAGGGAAGGTGGGAAGAGCGCCTCCCTATTCCTCCCCGCCCGCCAATGGTAGCCCCGCCGCCAGAAGTGGAGGGCCTGGTTGCCAAGGGGAACGGGGAAGCATCCCTCCTCCCCCGGCACCAGCAGCATGGGAGCTGGACGGTAAGCAGGCAAGCGATCTTGTCGCTGTCGTGCCCAAGCAGGTGCCTCTGCTGCTGCTGCTCCCCTCCCCGCCTCACCCCTTGCCAAACCCTGGTAATATGGTGGAAGAGGGGAGGGAGGGAAAGAAGGAAGGGTGGATGAGTTGCTTTCCCAGGAAGCTGGTGGCAGGGGCTTTTCCTATGTGGCCTTGGATCGCTCCTTTCCACCCACCCCCCTCACCGTTTCTCTGCCTGCTCTGCACCTTTTCCCGAAGAAATTGGTAGAATCAGGGCAGAGGCGTAGCGTGGGGGGTGCAGGGGCCGCACCGGGCAGCTAACACTGCGGGGTTCGGATGCGTCGGGCAAAGGTAACTCACTCCCCCCCCCAGTCCGGGCTCACACACACACACACACAAACACACCCTCCTCCCCTTCTCCTCCACCCCACCGCCTCTCGGGGCCACGCCGCCACTCTTAAGCGAAAGAAGTCGCGGGGTGGGCAGCCTTGCCTCCCTGCCTATTCTCCCCCCCTTGTCTTCACCCTCCCCGTAAAATATCCCAAGCCGGCTCCCGCACACGGGAAAGGCTGGCGGAGTTTGCCGGCGACTTTTTTCTTCTTCTTCTTTTCCTTCCCTGGCGCGCGTTCTGCTGAATGAATGAGCAGCGGTCTGGTCCTCCTTGCGCGCAGCTGGTTCATTTGAATGTAAATGGGAGAAGGGGATGCGGGGATGTGTGTTGAGGGGAGGGAGTGAGAGAGAGAAACGAGCGAGGGAGAGGAAGGAAGGAAGGAAGAAAAGAGGCGCTTATTAAAATGGATGAGTCTGCAAGTTAGGGGGCGCAAATTACTTGCCTTGCCCCGGGTGCTGACAACCCACGCTACGCCACTGAATCAGGGTAATGTGGCCTGTGGAGAAATTAATTTGCCGGGAGTTCAAAGTTCTTTATTTGAAATTTAAATTTTTTTCCTGAAATTTCCCTCTTAAAATGAAGGTGCGTGTTATACGCCTGTGCGTGTTATACGCCTGTGCGTGTTATACGCCGATAAATACGGTATCTATCTATCTATCTATCTATCTATCTATCTATCTATCTATCTATCTATCTATCTATCTATCTATCTATCTATCTATCTATCTATCTATCTATCATCTACACTATGAAAGTAGTATTTGAGCTGTTGCTGGCATATATATCAAAGTGTTCTGCCCAATTTTACCCTCACTAAAAAGTCTACCCATGATCTCAGTGGATGAGTCAGGAATTGAATATTTGTCTCCCTGCTCCAAATTGATATTTTATCCACTGTGTGATACCAGTTTTCATATTAAATGCATTTCGCATCATTCCCAACTGGAACAGAGAAATTGGTCCAGCCAATAACACAGATTGAGGCTATACATAATCCAGTATCCCTGTATTCTCTTTTTCTCTTGTTTTCTTTTCTATATGTCTGGTTATATGCATTGATGTCTGTGTATTGAATGTAGCAGCAATATGAAAAGCTGGTGAGCTGGGTCTGGTGGTAACAGCTTCACTGATAAGAATAAGCTGTTGAAAGTGAGTTTTAAAGAAAGGTGAGCACAGTGGTGGGTTTCAAATTTTTTTAGAACCAGTTACTCTCTAGGTGTGGCCTATTTTGTGGGCGTGGCTTGGCAGTCATGTGACAGGGTGGGAGGGGCCAACTTGTAAAATGTGGTGAAACTCATTTAACAACGCTCTTGCTTAGCAACCAAAATTTTGGGCTCAATTGTGATGATCAATTCTTTCTTTCTTTCTTTCTTTCTTTCTTTCTTTCTTTCTTTCTTTCTTTCTTTCTTTCTTTCTTTCTTTCTTTCTTTCTTTCCTTCCTTCCTTCCTCCCTCCCTCCCTCCCTCCCTCCCTCCCTCCCTCCTTTCCTTTCCTTTCCTTTCCTTCCCATTGGGTTACCGGCAGCGGCAGGCCAGACTTACTTCTGGGTCCACCGGTGGAACCCCCTCTCACCAGTTCTCTAAATTTCACCATCCGGCTCTTGCGAGTAGGTGCGAGCCTGTAGAAACCCACCACTGGGTGAGCACTACTTCTATCTTGATAAAGTGAGAATTCTAAATGTATGGAAGTAACAGAGGAGCATGGTCTGTCATTTAAAGCAAGGATTTAAACGCATATTACAAATTGCCTTTTCTTTTCAAAACATCCTTTCTCTTCTGCCAGTTAATGGGGTTTCCTTTCATTTAGCCCATTTAACTGAGCAGTAATGTAAAAAAAACTATAAAAAGGAGTAATGTAAAAATGTTTTAAAAGTAAGTGGTTGTTTTAATCTTTTTAAAAGTGTTAAAAATAAAATATGTATTTAAAATAATATTTTAAAATAAAAATAAAAGTGTTTTTATATATGTGTATATACACACACACATGCACACACACGAACATGTGCGTGCACGCACAGACGCGTGTGTGTGTGTGATTTCAGTTTTACTTTTTATTATACTCATAACAGCTTTGTCTTACAATACAATAGCAGAGTTGGAAGGGACCTTGTAGGTCTTCTAGTCCAACATGTACTTACATTTCATAGTTCAAGGAATAATGCATAGATACAACTGGAATCTTGAATTTTACAAAAATTACCTCTTCTCCTTGCTCATTTTGTTTATGATCCTTTACTTTCAGATTTGTTTTAGGAAAAGGCATTTAGCCTCTATTGGAAGCAATTAGTTGCCAGATTTTAGGATCCATTGGTGATAGATGTTTTTAATGTCCCAATTCTCTGTCATACACTTCAATTTCAGTACTCGGGTGGATGAATGTGTATCAGTAAGGAAAATTATGTAGTTCTTAAAAGAAAGCAGGCATACAGAGATATAATTACCTGGCCATTTCCCCCCCCCCCCCCCATCCCCTCCCAATTGGTGCAATTCTTAATGCTTTGAATGTGTTTTTTTTTTTAAACCCATGGAATTTATTTATGATGAATATTCTTAAATCTAATAAGTGTAACAGTCTTTGCTAAAAGATGGCCACCTTCACATCAGTGACAAAATCCTGGGAATTGAATTTTCTTACTGATTGGGGGATGTTGCATTATTTGAGAAAGGATTTATATTAGTCTATTTCTTTCTCTCTTTTTTTAATATGGGCAAGGCAGTGGATCTAATATAATATATAGCAAGATATTATTGATAGTATCAATTGATAGTATCGGTCACACTGGAAGAGGAATAAGGTCAGCTAGTCATGCTTCATAATTCCTCTTTAGAGTACTGCTTTGCAGTCCCACATAAAGTATTGACCCCATGCTGTATCTGTAGGGAGCTCTAACAAGCACATGGTTCTGATAATTTCCACACTCCTCTCAGTTGCACAGGTTAAGGATCATGAGGATCCAGGTCTATCTTTTCTGCCAATAAATAGGGTTTTGTATTTAAGAAAGCTTACAACAGACTGGGATCAGAAGTCATCTAGTACCCTGTTTCCCCCAAAATAAGATCTCCCCGGATAATAAGTCCAATTGGGTTTTTGAGCACATGCATAAGCCATCTCCTGAAAATAAGCCCTCCCCTAAAATATTTAACCACATACACAGCTGGTCCCCACCCTTTTCCTGGGGTGTGTGGGGAACATGTCCCACATGCACCTGCCATCCGCATGGAATGGCTTCGCGGAGGCCACTCCCGCAAACCCTAGCTACTGTGCCCCTTCTCTTAGTGGTAGCCACAAAAAGAGCGGTAAGCCCAGCGATACTAGGGCTGGCAAGAGTGTGCCAGAAACAGACAGGACTTCCAGCCCTCTCTGGATCAACTGATCTGCGGGCCCAGGTTAAGGGGCCTCCTGCACCTGAAAAATAATAAGACCACCTCAAAAATAAGGCCAAGCACTTATTTCGAGGGTCAAAAGAAAATAAGACCCTGTCTTATTTTTGGGGACACATGATAGTCACCTTTTCATTTGTTTTATTACATAATTCCTTCAAGTAGTACACAGTTATTGAACAGTCTTGACCAATACTTTGAAGAGCATAGCCACGTCAAGTGTACCTTCTTTAGAAAAGTTGCATGGATCTGCTAGCAAAGCATATGGTTAAAGGTTTACCGCCACCCCTGCACTCATTAATAATACTTTGTGTGGGAAGCTAATAAAAATAATTAGCCCTTCACATTTTTATGTAAAACTCAGCAAATGTTTGCCGTGAATTTATACATAAATACCTGTTTTATAGATATAACCTCCATTAGTCCTTGCCCAAGTCCCCACGGAAAAAGGACTCGTGCTTTTTAAAGACATAACTTTAGGGGAAGATGTTGCCCTTTCTAAAGGTTAACTCAGCCTTCCAAGGTCAGTAAAATCAGCACCCAGATTGTTGGGGGCAATATGCTGATTCAGCAAACCATTTAGGGAATGCTGTAAAGCACTATGAAGTGGTATATAAGTGCTATTGCTATTGTTACTCCCACTAGAGTTTTACCAAATGCTACTTTTTATGTCTTAATTAATGGAGACTGTTAATTTCTGCAGGAGAAAATTAATATGTGTATACTACTAGGATGGAGCTAATGTTGTCCCTGGGGGCATTAGGTTCTTGGTAGAAGCAGATTTTGTACTCTTGCAAACTAAAGCATCTTACCAATACTACATAAACTGAGCTATGAGTGCATCTCAGCCAGCAGGGTCTATGCTTGAATGCTAAGGAGCATTGGATAGTATGTCTATGGAGATTCTCAGTCATCCAAGTCATGGTGATTCCAAAGGTGCTTTTTTCAAGAAGCAACTGGACTTCGTTATTTTTCTTTGAAGACGTTTCGCTTCTCATCCAGGAAGCTTCTTCATCTCTGACTGGATGGTGGGGAATGGAAGGATTTACTGTGTTTCCCCAAACCCCCTTATTTTAGGGGTTTCTTTTGACCCCCAAAATAAGTGCTTGGTCTTATTTTTGGGGAGGTCTTATTATTTTTGAGGTGCAGGAGGTGTCGAGCATAGTCACCTCATGGCTGATGCTGTGTTGCAATATTTTTTGGGAGGGCTTATTTTCAGGGATGACCTATTTTAGCGCATGTGCTCAAAAGCCCGATTGGGCTTATTATCTGGGAAGGTCTTATTTTCAGGGAAAGAGAGTATGTTTTTTGAAAGACAGCTGGTCATTTGCATTCTTTTAGAGAGTCATTGAGGCCTCTTGGAAGTTTATCTGTGTCCTCAAGGTCACCGGAGTAGGGCAAATGGGTTGGAGTCTTCTTGGAACTGCTGAAAGGACTGTATTGTAGACTGGAGATAGATGATATTGTATCCCTCCTGCTCTGAACAGCTCTCTCTCAACAGAGGGGAAGGGATATGACACCATCTATCTCCAGTCTACCAAACATTCCTTTCAGCAGTTCCAAGAACGCTCCACATCAGGGGTGAAATTCTGCAGGTTCTGGAGAACTGGTAGCAGGAATTTTGAGTAGTTCGGAGAATCGGCAAATACCACCTCTGGCTGGCTCCAGAGTGGGGTGGGAATGGAGATTTTGCAATATCCTTCCCCTGCCATGCCCACCAAGCCACACCCACAGAACTGCTAGTAAAAAATTTTGAATTTCACCACTCTCCACATCCATTTGCACTACTCAGGTCTTCAATGAAAAACAAGAAAGCCCAGACAAAAGCATCAGATTAATATATCAATGGGAGACCATCCAAGAATGCAAGGGCTGCAAATGATTTGTGTTGGGGATATCTCCGTTGGGAGACAGAAAGTTGTGCAGCGGAATGTGCAGCTAGAGAAACGTTGCTAGTAAGCACACAAATAATATCTCAGAAACTGCCAGTAAAAACAATTAGCTTTACTGGTGTTGTAAAATTAAACCACTGCTTCACAAGCAGTGATAGTAGATAGTTAGTCAAACAAAGTCCTTAACAAACAAACAATTGCTTACAGTCGCAATTAACGATTCTTCCTTCTTCCTTCAGTCACAGCGAGCAGAGAGCAATCAGCAGAGAGATCAGCAGAGAGAGAGAATGCGCTCTCCTGACTTTCTCCTATTGTGGATATTATTTTACTTCTAATTGCATTCCAACATCTTAAAGCCACAAAGACCTTTTATCATCATGGTATTATATATTGCCTACCCAACACTAGGAGTCTAATCCTAACAATTTCAATATATGCCATGAAATAATTTTCAATTCCTAGTGACCACACAGATAGATTTTTCTCCATGATGATGTCTTTAACCTGGTCTTTTAGCATTTCCAATCATACACCCGTCAACATCGTAACTGAGCCCATCCACTTTACTGCTGTACTCACCAGCTGCTTGCACAGCTCAGCTCCAAATGGGCTGTGGCCCAGTACCAGACCATGACCCTTGGGGTTGGGGACCTCTGAACTACAGTACTCCCATCTTCTCAACATTTTGGCTTTGTCCTATAGAACTGGATGAGACCTATTAAAAATAGAGTCACCTCCTGTATGCAAATCAGACATGCAGTTTAGATATTTTATTGATATTACAGTACAATAAATTTGGGGGTTTTATGCAAAAATTGAATATATACAGATGAATGCATAAAATAATAAGTGTTCCTCTTGAATTGTTGTATGTGAAATTCAGATTAATTTTTCCTTCTACAGAGACCTGCAGCTTGAACTCAAATAAAAAGGTTGTCCCTATAGAAGAAAGTCAGTCTACCAGTTCTTATTAATCCCTGTGGCCATGAATATTCAAGTTTCTTGCTGTGAGTCATGCATTTTAAAACATTCTACAGTTTTAGATAGTCTGGCGCAAGTGCTCCAGGGCACTGTGGAGCACAGCATTTCTTTCATTGTTGTGCTATAAATTACTTTTGTCATCTACCGCTGGAGTATATTATTGCTTTCCTTGTAGATCTCAGGGGCATACTTGTTTGTGTGGTGTGAATGCCTGTATGCAAATCTGCATCCTATTATGCAAATACTCTGAAGGTGGCGAGATGCCTTGTGGATATTAAGTAGTGAGATCTACAATTTATATGTGTGCAACCTTGCAGGTGAGTAGAAATATTCCTGAGTTGCTAAGAAACAACATTGAAAATACCACCAGTTATTTATCACAAGAGCAGTGGATTGATGAAGTTACATCATCATTTCTGGTACTGGTGGAATTCATTGCCATATGAAGTTTTGGTAACCATAAACTTATTTTATATTTATTGCTATTTTAATTTGTTGGAGTTGATTACTGAGTGGGCAACCATTCAGTTGCACAACAAATAAACAAAATCTGTCTGATTTCTTGGTGCAGCTTTGAAACTTACCCTTCTCCCTGTTTTCCAGATAATGTCTATTATTTACCATTCCTACTGTGCCCAAGGTGCCTGGCAAAAACTCTCTCTCATGTCTGCTAGAAGTAAAGTACCTTATCTGGAATGTCCCAGTTGGGCATTTGGGTTAGGACAATTCTGGCATAAATTAAAATTCCTATTTATACAGCGTATTTTTGGCTTGCTGGAGGACAAATGCCCTGTTGCTCTGAAGCTTATATGTGCATATGTGTACGTGTGAAGTTGTACTTAAAGCACACACAAACCCTGTGGTCCCTTCTACGGCAGTTCTTTCCTAAATATAGTACAAAGCTTTGGTGCCAAAACACTGAAAATAAGTGGCTTAATTATTATTTTTTTGCTGTTATTCAGATTAATGTGATAAACCTAAATCTGGATTCAAATTATCAAGGTAATGCTAAAAAACCTTGAAAATTATGTCTTAGTAAAGCACGTGTGTGCATGGGTGGGCGCGCGCATGCGCAGGTGTAGTGTGTGAGAGGAGGAAATGGTTCCCCGTTGCTGAAAAGTTGTCTGCACGTTTCATTATTGATCACTTTAGCTTTGAGAAAACACTGAAAACAAAATTATTTTGAGCTTGTAATCTCAGTTGGATGCAATTTTTGTGACACGTGGATGGGAACAGTTCACACTCCATTTACTCCTCTTGATCAGACATGATGCTCAAGGCAGAGAGGAAAATAAAGTTATTTACATGTTGTTTTTTCCTGTTTTAAAATGCTCCATAATGATGGTAAGATACAGTGCCTTATTTACATAGGCTGTTTGTTAGGAGTGAAAATGGATGACTGGAGACATTATCTGCCTCGTTTCTTTGAAGATGTTCAGCATAGCTTCATCTCTCATCCACCGACATTATTTGAGGCAAAAGGAAATAGCTTCCTACACTTTTTTTTTCTTTTATGCCTCCCCCAAAACACATATTAAACGCTGATTTGAAGTATCTGGGTAAATACTGCTGCGTTTGCATCATTTGAAATTTTTACTCTGCGTTCTAACTTCATAATTTTCTCTGGGAAGATTGGAGTGCTGACAGAAGCTCTCTTCATCTTTTATTTTTTGCAGGTCCGTTTCAAAGAAATTTCTTTTATGGATGTGAATTTTGTAGCGTTTTAAATAGGAACAGATTCTGAAAGAGCTTTTCTGTTTGAGCAAGCTGGTACCTCCTGTTGTTTGAAGGCTTTTAAACTGCTTGTTGCATTTACTGTAGGTGTTAACGATACTCAATCTGGGAATTCAGCAAACCTGAATTATTAACGCCGTTGCTGGAATTTCTTAAACAAATAGCACAGCCTACGTGAAAGAAACTCAATTTTTCCCCTCTTCTTCAGTCTTCAGAATTTTTCATAGAATTTCCATTTGCAGAGAAGGAAGATTGTGCTTTTGCATAGTGTTCTATTAAAAATACAGAACAGGTGCAACTATACTTGCTTCATTGTGGTTTCCGTAATGTGCACGTACAAATTATGCACCTGTGTAGCTCCCATTTGAAATCTTGTAGCATTTGCAGAGTTGTTGGCAGGAGTCCTTCCACCACCAGCATTCAAAACTGCGGGGATTAACCATTAGGAATTGGAGCATCAAGTTCACCGCCAGTTGACAATACAATTCCTAAGATGGCCCATGATATTATGATATTCGCATACTACCTTTCCACTCCATGCTTTTTGCCTTCAACCACTTAACCACCATGGTTCCTCAATTAATTATGATCCTCATTTTCAGTAACGATTTTGTAACAGATGGTTTTACATTTCGTTGCTTTCACACTTCTAGGACATGTCTGTTCTTCAGGATGTCTCTCCAGGGCAGTCCTATTTGACCTTCCCCACTACTAGGAATTAAATAGGCATCTGAAGATCTTTGAAATGCCCTAGAGTCTGGGGGATCTCCATCATTTCCACTATCATAAGTTTTAGAATAATTTGTAAGAAAGGAATTACTGTGTCATTGCTACTGCCTTGGTTCTTTCAGCTTTTCTATTCTGTTGCCAAAGCTTGTTGACTAGGCACCTGGCTACCTCAAAAATGCCTATTCGTTTAGTAAATCAATTTGCTAAATGGCACAATCAATCTGTTGGCCTAAAGTTCAGCAGCCATCCCAAACCTTGGCGTAAAGAACTTTCATCTACCGCTGTGATGGCGAACCTATGGCACGTGTGCCATAGGTGGCATGTGGAGCCATTTTTGAGGGCACGCGAGGCGTTGCCCTGTCAGGTCCAGCACACATGTGCGCGCTGGCCAGTTGATATTCGTCTCTTTTTCACCCTCCAGAGGTTTCCCTGAAGCCTCCAGAGGGAGAAAAACAGCCCAACTGGCAACCCGAAAGTCTGAAAATGGGCCATTTCTGGCCTCTGGGGGCATAGGGGAGGCTCTCCCCAGGCTCCAAGAAAGCTGTGCGCAGGGGGCATGGCACGGGGGGGGGGGCATTAACTTATGGATGGGCACCCAAGGTGAAAAAGGATTGCCAAGGGTATCAATGGCTATCATTATGGATGCCTAAGGACACCCTCCGGATTGGAGAGATAGGCAGGATATCTCTCAATGCCATTTGCAGGGAATCACCAGCAGGTGAAGACATCTGCTTGGGAATACCCTGAAGCAAATGGGGAGCCACTGTGTAAGACAGAATACTGGACTGGATGGGTTGTGGCCTGTTCCAGCAAGGCTATTCTTATGTTTCTTATGTTCTTATCACTGATCTATCGGCTATGGTAGACATACCACTGGTCCAATTTTTGCTGAAGAAGACAAGAGGGATGGAATCATCTATTATATGACAGTCTGTTGCTATGAAGAGAATAGTTTTAGAGTAAAAAAGAAAGAGTGCCAAATCTTAGAAAAATATTCTGTCCCTAATTCTCTTTTAGTGAGCAACATTCTTGAGGGTGGTGGTGGTGGTGGTGGTAAGGAGGTTGCACAGTGAATGACAGCTTCTTCTGGGTCCCTTTGCATAAAGCCGCTAATCTGGCATGCATGGTAAAATTCCCCATTCATTCAAAAAACATCTCAAATAATCTCATTTGGGTTGGTTTTTTAAAATCTTATAATTGGAATTTTCTCTCTTTATTCATGGCTGTGTATATGTATACATGAATGCACATGTATATATGTATATGTATACATATACCAAACTTTTTCTTTTGTTTTTACCACTTAGTTTTAATCTTAAATCCTCAGCATTCAATCAGTATTGCCCTTTTATAGTATATACCTTAATGGTCTTGTTTTATTTTGGTGAGCACCTCTCTGAATTAGATTAAGTTACTTAGAACTATACATGTATTTAATTTTTAAAGTACATATATCCACCCAGATACAAAAGGTTTTGGGCACAAAAGTTTAATATTCTAATCCAAAACTACATGACATATTATGATCTATGAAAAAAAAATCTGGGGTTCCCAATTTTGCTATTTCTTAGAGCAAGTTTGAATTTTCTTTCTTTTGGCGCTGTTGAGCTACTGCACTAGATATATGTAAGTCTGCTGGAAGTGGTTCCTGTTGAATAAACCCAGCTGTAGTTTAACAAGATACACACATGCCAAAAGTTTTCTGTGGGAATTGTGTTTCATTAGCTGTCCAGCAGAAATCCCTCTTGAAGTTGAATTGTCAAAAGATTGTAGATGAATCATATATTCAAATGTACTTGCGAACCTATCATATTATTCCCTTTTGGGACAGGCAAACATGATGATGATGATGATGATTTATTGATTAGCCAAGAGTCCTTATCAGGATACAAAACAGATAGGTAAAATTGGACAAAGCATATTAAAAGAAAAAAATTAGTAAACCAATGCAATTAAAAAGTCAAATTGATAAGTAAAAGAGGAAGAAATATAGCTAAAACCAGTTTCACCATAAATAGTGACTTTTGCAGTCCATTCTGTCTTGAGCTAATTGAGGCTTTCACATGATGATGATGATGATGATGATAATAATAATAATAATAATAATAATAATAATAATAATCTTTATTGTCATTGTAAAAATTACAATGAAATTGGTTAGCATGATACATGTTAATAGGACATAGAAAATATAGACTAATCTTAGTTACATCGATGCCACATGTACATTCCCTACTAATAATAAATATTTTACTGGTCATTTTAGGCATATTTGGGCGAATAAATCACAAGTATAACCAAAGCCCAGATTAATCCCAAACATAGTCATGATATCCTATGCAAAGTGAGATCTGTAATCTAGAGATTGTCCTGCAAGTTACTCTTGCCTGCTTCCCACTAATTAGGAGGTGTGTTCATTGTAGCATCTGCTGTATCTTAAAACAGCTGAGTTTGAACAACTTTGAACATTGAAGTGTTGTGGAATATAAGGATTAAACTGCTACGGTATTTTCATGAACAAATCTCAACCCAGTTCCCTTTCAAAAACTATTACATTACTATTGCATTCTATTCTATTTCTAATGGATGTTTTAATGTAGGAGCTTTATTTTTAATACATAATGCTTCTCATGTGTTGCTCATGGGGCTACAATTTCGGAGTTGCTGGCATTGGCCAGAGTTAGCACATTGAAGAAACTTGGCAGTGAGCAACAACAGATGGAGTTGCTGAATTTAAAATATTCTGTATAATTGATAAGATGCAACCAAACCAAATCAACCTGAATTTTTTAAAGTCATTCAATGGGGCCTCAATAAGAAGGTGAAGAGGTGATAAGACCCTTGAGCACAGTTACCAACTTTGACCTTATCCCGTTTTAACAGTCTGTAAATGGTTATAAATATATAGGCACATATTTTCTGCCTCCTTGCATCAGGAGGATTGAGGGAAGTGAGGGAAGAGTGATAAGAATGAGCTAGGTTCATTGATGATAAATACATATATTCAGAAGATTGGTTTCATTAAATGGAGGTAAGTGATGCATAGTGGGGTATGAGCTTGAGAATATGACAGGTTTTTGAAATTGAAACCTCTTGACCTTAGAAGAACTATTTGATCTTTCCAAGTGACCAGAAGTGATCTGACCTTTAAAAAGGCCATTTTGAGGATAAAATGTTTTGATCTTGAAGCATTTTGCCTACTTTTATGAGAACTAAATTAGTAAGTAAGTAAAAAGAATTAACCTATTTGACCTAGGGATAAAAAAACAACCACTATATGACAAAATGAAGGAAGTGAAACAACTTTTACATGGAGTTATATCATATTTTCATGTGTGATGATTTATGATAGCCACAGATGGCCAACTAAGGCTCTTAAGTTACAGCCTGGCATGAATAAGACGTAATAGGGAAGACTCATTTTGTGTAAGGGAGGAGTTACAGATGGTTATCACAGTAAATGATAACTGATAACTGAAGAAAGCATGAGGGAAGACAATGAGAAATAACCATTGTTCTTTCTTCTCTGTTTTTCCATTTTGTTCGTGCCATAAGGTTTGTTGGATATCTTGGCCTTGCTGCTTCCCTAAGCCATCGCCTCTCCCATTTTTCCTCTTCCTGCTCACCTCGGAAAGTGTTGTAACCATCACACCATAAAGTAGAGTCCTTTGAGCCCCTGTGCCCACTTTTCAGTTTCTTTTTAGTTGTCCATGTGTCTTCAACAAAAGTGTGTATAGTCAAGGCTATGGTTTTCCTAGTTGCAATGTATGGCTGTGAAAGGTGGACCATAAGAAAGGCTGGCCGCCAAAGAATTGAGGCCTTTGAACTATGGTGCTGGAGAAGACTCCTAGGAGTCCCTTGGACTACATGGCGATCAAGCCAGTGAGTCCTAGAGGAGATCCACCTTGACTGCTCTATAGAAGGCCAGATCCTGAAGAGGAAACTCAAATACTTTGGCTACCTGATGAGAAGGAAGGACTCACTGGAGAAGAGCCCAATGCTGGAAATGATTGAGGGCAAAAGAAGAAGAGGGCGACAGAGAATGAGGTGGTTGGATGGAGTTACCGAAGCAGTAGGTGTGAGTTAAATGGACTCCAGAGAATGGTAGAGGACAGGAATGATGTCCATGGGGTTGTGATGGGTCGGACACGACTTCGCAACTAATAACAACAACATGTGCCTTCAACAAGAATGTTAGGGTTAGGATTAGGGTCTCTCCTTTCCCAACCTCTGCTCCACATAAGATCCTCCAGAATCAATACTGTATGCAAAGCTAGATAATAAGAAAAGTATGGAGTTGTGCTTGTCCTTGACCTTTCTGGACTTTAAACTCTTGTTAATACAGCCAACCTCCACCTTGTCACCCCATGTCTGTATCTGAGAGTAGGGGGGGGGGGGGGAAATCCCAGAGCCTCTTCAGTGAAGCTGTTAAGTGATGAGTTGTAATGAATGATTGTACGATTAACCTTGCTTTAAGTAAGTGTCAAAACACCCTCCCAATATACTCTTTTCCATCACTGCTGTAAACGCCCACAGAGATGTTAACAAAAGCTTTCCTAATTTGGTAGAGCCTTTTACTCAAAGTTACTAACTATGTTTGAGTCTTTTGGCAACTCCGCTTGTCTTGTGAAATATTTAGAAGCTCTGCCAAGGGAAGCTTTTATCTGGCACATTTGCACCTTGAACTTCGAATTTAAGAAGTGCTTCTCAACCTTTTGCAGAGACAGCTTTCCTTTAAAAAAATAAAAAGAAGCTCCTGGCATGAGTGGCAGCCACCTGTTATCACAGTCTTAATGATCATTTAACACCAGTTCCTCTCACTCAGTACCCTCAAGCTTCAAGAGGGCCTTTTTGCTATTGGCAGCAGCATCTCAGTCACCTGGCATCTTGTCCTTGCCAGTTGTTTGGTTCAACCTACGAGAAGGCAGAGATTCCTACCATTGCCACTGTTTACTTCTCTGAGTAGTGAACTAGAGAAGTGTCCTGCTTCAAAGAGGCCTAACTTGTGGATCTTGTCTTTGTAGCAGGCGTTGTGGGAGCTTATGTTTCTCTTCATTCTTTTGCTATTTTCTTGAAAGCAATTCTGGAATTGCAATGGCTGTTGTGGAATTACAGAGTGATCCAAGTGAACAGTTTGTTCTGATACAAAGAAGGGAGAAGGAATCTAAAGAGGCGTGCAGCCTGCTTTGATTTGTTAACAAGGACATTTTTCAGGTGCCTGTGATTTTCTGTGGAAAAGGGAGAGGCCTCTGTATCCCTTCCCATTTTTTTTGGCAGGAGTGAGATCCTGAGTCACCGTGTCAGAACTCCTCCAAGGGAGCAGACATGTTCTTTGTTCTGGCAGGAAATTATATTTGACATTTAATTTGAAACACAAGCACAAAATTCTCCCTGTGATAATATGATAATGGGACCAAGTGAAGCAGAGTTTTGAATTGGCAGGATTAAGTGCTGTTTTAATGCTACCTTTGAATTTTCTTTTCGGGCTGACTGCAGGGCTAGCCAGAATCTGGTCCTGATTAATAACAATAGCATTTAGGCGTATATACCACCCCATGGTGTTTATAGCACTCTCTGGGCAATTTAAAATGTCAGCATTATTTGCGTCTTGCCTCCAGCAATGCGGGTCTTCATTTGACCAACCTTGGACGGATGAAAGGCTGAGTCAAACTTGAGCTCTGTCAGGATCAAATTCCAGGCTATGGGCAGAGTTTGCCTATAATATTGCACTTTAACCACTGTGCCACCTGGGCTCTTAATAGACAAGACTGGTTTGCTTAGTTTATTAATTAAATAAAAATGGGGGGGGGGGGAGTGCATTGATCAGCCACATAAGCACACTGAATACTATTTTAACTGGTAATATTAGTTTGTTAGAATTAGAATTATTTATTGGCAGGAAGGAAGGAAGAGGTAAGAAGAGAAGGCTGGGAAGGAGTTAAAGAGAAGGAGAGAGGGTAGGAAGAGTAGGAGTAGGAGTAGGAGTAGGGGAAAGGTAATGGAAGAAGGAAGGGGAAGGAGAGGAGGAAGGAAGGAAGTAGAGAAGGGAGGGAGGGAGAAAAGAAAGGGAAAATAAGGTGGTGTTAAAACAGGCGGATGGGATGGTAAATAAAGCAACCTAAACTGTATATTATAACCTTTTAAGTGGAATAACAAATGAATAAGAATGACAAATGCAAAGAAGAATAACTATGTGAATGTAAACCTATAATTCCAGCTGTCACCAGGGTTTTTTAAATCAGGTTCGCCTGATCTACCAGTTGCGTCCCTTTCTGGATCGGGATGCCCTGCGCACAGTCACTCACGCCCTCGTCTCTTCCCGTCTGGACTACTTTAATGCTCTCTACATGGGGCTCGCCTTGAAGAGCACCTGGAGGCTCCAACTGCTCCAGAATGCAGCCGCGCAGGTAATTATGGGGGCAACGCGACTCTCCCATGTAACACCCCTCCTGCGCGAGCTACACTGGCTTCCGGTGGATTTCCGGGTGCGATTCAAGGTGTTGGTTACTATCTTTCAAGTGCTCCGTGGCTTAGGACCTGGGTACCTACGAGATCGCCTTCTGCCATCGAGAGCCTCCCACCGGCCAGTACGCTCCCATAGAGAGGGTCTCCTCATGGTGCCGTCAGCTAAACAATGTTGACTGGTGACACCCAGGGGGAGAGCCTTCTCCGTGGGAGCACCTATCCTCTGGAACAAATTGCCCCCGGAGTTACGAATTATCCCTGACCTACGCACCTTCCGCTGTGCTCTTAAAACTTTTCTTTTTCAACAAGCCGGGCTGGCGTAAATACGAATTTTATTATTTATTAATCTTCATTGGGTTTGTTGGTTTTTAATCTTATTATGGGCCAAATTATTTAATATGTTTTTTAAATTGTTTTTAAATTTTATATATCTGTGTTTTATTTTGGCTGTACACTGCCCTGAGTCCTTCGGGAGTAGGGCGGTATAAAAATTAAATAAATCTAAATCTAAATCTAAATAAAAAATAAAAATAAAAACTTTAAAAAAAAAAGAATTCTTTATTGGCCAAGTGTGATTAGACACACACAAAAATTGTCTCTGGTGCATAAGCTCTCAGTGAACATACAACAATAGTGATAGATCATAATCATAATCATTGCAAAAATACATTTGAAAGTGATATTATTGAAAGTTATATTATTGTAACTGTGTCCAATTTATGCTTTCAAATTATTTTAAGGTTAGAAACTTGCTTTTCAAGGAAGAAGGTACTTGTCTACATCTTTCTAGCCTTGCTGTTTCTTTTAGACGCCATGGTTTTCTCAGTGAGCAACAGTTTTGGATCCCATTATTCTTCAAGCAGCCACATAGCAAATGTAATTATGTCACAGAACCAAAAAAAATATTTCCATAATGGCACAGCATTGATAGCAATACTGCCTTTGCTCAGAGAGGAATACTCAAATGTCAATATGGCTCTTCATTGCTGATGTGTTTTGCTGATTCTTCTAATTAGCCTATATAATAGGTAATTGTTTTACTAGTGAAGGGAAGAAAGATCATTATGCTACTTAGATATCAAGAGAAAAAGTTTTCGGCTGACAAAATCCTCAGGTTTGGTTATGAACCAATTTCGTTGTACACATGATGTACAATGACAATAAAGGCTATACTATACTATATGTTGTTTTACTAATCTCTTGCAGTATATTCACTGTATATTGTATGCAGTTTATATGGTATATTATGGCAGATTATTAAAGGTTGGTGGTTCAAATCCCTAGCGCCGCGTAAGGGAGTGAGCTATGTTACTTGTCCCAGCTTCTACCAACCTAGCAGCTCAAAAGCACATAAAAATGCAAGTAGAAAAATAGGGACCACCTTTGGTGGGAAGGTAACAGCGTTCTGTGCGCCTTTGGCATTTAGTCATGCCAGTCACATGACCGCGGAGGCGTCTTCGGACAGCGTTGGCTCTTCGGCTTTGAAACGGAGATGAGCATCGCCCCCTAGAGTCGGGAAAGACTAGCGCATATGTGTGAGGGGAACCTTTACCTTATTACTGCAAAAAGTATCCACATGAATATCTTAGATTTAAATCAAACCTTACTTTTAGTAAATGTATTCAGGATTACGAGATCAAATCTGTTTTCTAGTATCAAGCTGCTTATTTCAGATAGTCTAAGGCAGGGATGTCCAAACTTGGGAACTTTAAGACTTATGGACTTCAACTCCCAGAATTCCCCAGCCAGCTATGCTGGCTGGGGAATTCTGGGAGTTGAAGTCCATAAGTCTTAAAGTTCCCAAGTTTGGACATCCCTGGTCTAAGGGGTGGAAATCACTTTCTTTTTTTCCTCTGCAGTGTTTTCTGTATATATGGTGATCTTCACAAGAAAGTAGCTGGAGTATTGATATAGCTGGTTGAGACACTTTCCTAGAACATATTGATTCACAGACTTTTTTGCACCTTAAATATCACCAAGTAAATAGTCTTTCCTTTTGTAAAAATCAATACAGCTGTAACGGTGCATGATCGTTAGTACAATAATGATTATTGATTGATACCCAAATGGCATGGAACAAAAATGTAAAATCTTTTTTTCTACTACTTTTCTACTCTTTATTGGCGGGTGATAGTTTAAGAAAAAGCCGTTTCAGCTAACAATTAGCATCCTGCATTATGATTATTTGCTATGGCTTGGCTACATTCTTCCCATGGAGCTATTGATAGTTCTTTTTATTTATTTACTAGCGGTACCCGGCCACGCGTTGCTGTGGCCCAGTCTGGTTAAATGGCCAACCAAACTGTGTACACAAAACCACTGTATAACCCCCAACCTACCTACCTACTGTATTTTTTCCTCTTTCCCTCTACCTCTACCCACCTACCTACTGTATTCCCCCCTCTCTATCCCCCTACCTACCTACCTACCTACCTACCTACCTACTGTATTTCTCCCTCTCTCTCTCTATCCCTCTACCAACCTACCTACCTACCTACCGTATTTCTCTCTCTCTCTATTCCTCTACCTACCTACCTACCATATATCTCCCTCTCTCTCTATCCCCCTACCTACCTACCTACTTATCTATGTATTGTATTTCTCTCTCTATAGCTCTACCTATCTACCTACCTGCTGTATTCGTCCCTCTCGTCTATCCCTCTACCTACCTACCTATTGTATTTCTTCCTCTCTCTATATTCCTCTACCTAACTACCTATCCCTCCCGTCCCCAGACTGCCCCCCCCCAGTCAACCTCCTCCAGGCCCCCCTCCCTCCCTCCCTCCCTTGAAGCCAATGGCAGCAGACACCTGGTAGCTTCGCCTCCCGGCGCTTCTACTGCCACTGCTGCTGCCACTGTAGCAGCCTCACCCTCTGCCTCCTACCGGCCCACCAATCTCTTCTCGCTGGTGCTGCAGCCACAGTGAGGTTGGAGGGTGAGGCTGCTGCAGTGGCAGCAGCGGTAGAAGCACCAGGAGGCAAAGCTACCAGGTACCTGCTGCCGTTGGCCTGAAGCGAGGGAGGGAGGCCTGGAGGAGATTGACTGGGGGGGGCAGTAGAAGCACCAGGAGCTGCAGAGACAACGATGGCAGGAGAAGCCGGACACTTCTGATCCTGGGGGTGGGGAAGTGGAAGGAGAGCGGCTGCAGGGACGGTGCCTCACCCTCCTCAGACTTCTTTGCCTCTCTCCTCGCCGCTGGCTTCTGATCCTGGGGGTTAGGGGGTGGAAGGAGAGTGGCTGCAGGCTTACACAGCTAAGATTGGGCTAGGACAGGGAGGCGCATGTGTCATGTGTAGCTTTCCGCGTTGCCATTGGCAACAGGCCTTCTCAAGGCCGGTCAGTCGCGTGCAGGGAGTTTTTGCCGTTACATGTGTGTGACACAGTAGCTGGGTGGGAGGAGCTACAGGGAGGTGAAAACCTCACAAGTGGGTACATTTTATGTTTGTGTACCGTGCACATGACACACGTGTGCCAGCCACAAAAAAGGTACGTATGATATTATCGGAAGTCCTTGGGAACATTGTGTGAAAATTTCGTGTCAATCGGTCCAGTACTTTCTGAGATTAGCGGCTTTGCACAAACTCTTACATTTTTATTTATATAGATTTATGTAAAAGATTTATGTAAAATCTTTCTGAATGCATTCCATGGTGTAGACTATTTTATATTTAAGATTCAGGAACTATAAGGACTAATTTTGCTTTTTAATTATTTGTTTTCTCTTAGCTACCATAATTGTTGAGAAACGAACAGCTGGATATTTTTATGCTTGTATGATATTACTAATTTCCTTATTTAAAAAAAAAAAGATACATTCCATCAAGGCATATATATGCAATGTGTATCTTTTGCACATAATCTAAAGCTTTGCAATCTTCATAAAGATGAGGCTGTAATGGATGCATATAGAGCTTTGAATAAATAATGTCTTCTATTATTTCATCCATAATTTCCTGTGTTTGGAAGTGTTTCGCTCTCATATCCTTCTTACAGAGGATAGATCATACTATAACAGAAAAGGCTTTTGGGAATACAGTGTAACATGTCTTTTATGGGGTTTTTTAAATGTCTAGAGGTCAGGAGAACCCAGAGTGGGAAGTTCTGTGCATTGGAGCATAGTAATTGATTAACCACTCTGTTTTAATTGTGCTTTTCCTTCAAATTAATTACGTTTTAGCTTTGGACTAATATTTTCTAAAATGCTGCTTGCCTTCTCCCTTCTGTTAGCTGTTGACAGGGGGAAAGGCTAATGTTGACTTAATGCAGGATCTTAATCATATCAACTGTCACCCAGTTTTTTTAACCAATATTTTCCACTGTTAACAGTTTCAGGGTAGGATTTCTTTTTATAACAAGGATCCAAGGGTACTCTTATTTAATGACTTTTTATTGCCACAGTGTTCTATCTTTCTTCGTAGGCATTGCTTGCTTTAAAAAAAAATCACTCTGGAGATTGTGGGAAAGAGTTATTTATGTTTGCAGCAGTGGGAACTGGATATTTTAGAACAGCAGTTTATGCTCTGATTTCCCAAGGAAGGCAAACAGTTCTGGGAGTTGAAGTCCACAAGTCTTAAAGTTGCCATGTTTGGGAACCTCTGGCTTAAACAAATTCTGATGTGATTATATCCATTATGGCCATTATTAGATATTACACCCTAAAGAAAAGACAAAAACCAAATCTAAAGGTGTATATATTTTTAGGTTGTACGGACTGAGAAGAATAGTTTGAATAATCGGTTTCTGCCATGGGATGAGATTGAAACAGAAGCCATTTTGTCCATTGATGATGATGCCCACCTTCGCCATGATGAGATCATGTTTGGATTCCGGTGAGTGAAATCTAATTTTTAATCATCAGCCATTAGTATCAGGTCTGAATTAATTATCTGTTTCCATCAAGATTTGCAGATATGGAGGATTACAATTCCTGTTATCCTTACTTGCTTTGGCCATTTCTGTGCTGACTGGGAATGATAGAATTTTGAAGCCAATGTACAACTTCCTTCATGTTTGCCATTATAACCTTGTTCTTCATGCATTATTATTATTTCCTTTTCTCAATAATAAAAGGGATGTGCGTATGTTCTATTTATAATATCTTTAAAGCAGAAGAAGGAAAACAATTATCTTACAGCCTTGACTATCTTCTCTTCCCTCCTTCCTTACAAGTGAAAATACTCTTTCCAAACCTTATGGGATATTTTCTGAAAGATCAGTTATGTGATTCCATTTCTCTCTGTTCATAACTCCCACCATATGGAGACACTCATTTTTAGCATGCTTCATTTTGAGTAACAAATTGCTATTTATACCACTATTAAAAGAGCCTGTTGTTTGCTGGCATGCCATAAACAGCCATGGGAACATCACAGACAGGGACGTAAGCCAATATTGGAAGATAGAGAGCAGCAAGAAGAAGGCGGGATTTTTGGATAAAATTTCCTGTGCAAGAAAAGCAGCTCTTTTCAAATTGTTAAAAGCAACCAAATTGGTTCCAAAGCTTTGGCAACTGCTTCAGAAAGATAGAAAAATGTCATTGAAAATGATGTGGCTGCTTTAATGATTTGAAAAGAGGTGCTTTATATTCATTCCTGCCATTTCTCTCTCTTAGTCTCGGAACATCTGAATATAGCCCTAATAGGAAATGGTCTCAGGTTTCACTGCCAAAATAAATAGAATTTTGATTGTTATTTGTGCTCAAGATCATATTGTCAGGTTTCCAAGTGATGAAACCCATTCAAAAAAGAAATGTGCAAAGTCCATCTTCGAAAAGAAATTTATGTTATTTAGGTAGGCATCAAATTGGCAAAGTCTGTTGTAATTCTGGATCTGACACAAACCGGAATTACACCACATTATATTGTTAGTTAGAAACATCCCGGGTGTCGTCAAACTCCACCTTCTGTTCTCAGGAGGAGGAGCCTCTGTTCCCATGGGAAAGGCCACCTAACCAAAACAATCCTCACAATTTGCTCCTTCGCCCCCACCTTGAGAATGTGGCAAGGCCAAAAAAAACCTTACTTAATAAAGAGAAAGAAAAGGGAATAAATGAGTATAATAGAGAGCTAAATAAAATGGCTGCACATATGTCAAATTCGGGCTCGACACAAGCAATGAAAAAGAGAGTCAAAGTGTTATATCCCTTCATCACTTTCTCTCACAAAAAAGAGTATGGGAGCATTATTGTAGTAATATTTAATACATCTGAAATGGAGGCCCAATTCCAGAAAGTGGGGGTGGAAGAACCCTTTAAACTAAAGTTTAAAATGTAAATGGATAATGTAGACCAGAAGTCCACAAATCTTAAAGTTGCCAAGGTTGGAGACCCCTGATGTAGACAACTCAATAATAGCAATCATTGAGATTGCTTCCGGCTCCCGGAGGCAACGGATGGGTCTCTGACTCGTCCGCCGCTCGTTTCTCCAGCGGCACCTTCGGGCGCTTGGGGGCTTTGCAAAAGAGCCCCCTAACCAGACGGATGGCTTGCGGGAGACCCCTACCCAGACAGCTGTTGGGAGGGGTCACACCCGCCTCGTCCCAGGAGTTGGGGGACAAAATGCAGGGGGAAGAGTCCCTTTTGCCAATGGAGCGCCGGAACAACAGAAAATGAAGAAGTGGGCTGAAATCCGGGCTGCGGGAAGCACCGAGGCTCTGTGGTCTGCTGTGTGGTTTGTGAGTTGATTTTGAGATTTTGATGCCTTCAGTTCTTTTAAGAAAAGAAGAATGGAGGGGGGGTTTGGAAAAGAGAGAACCCCCCTGAGATCAAGCGCTATTTTAAAACCCTCCCCGGGTTCGGGAAGAGGCAAAAAGCAACATCCGATTTTGAATAAGTGAAACTGGAAGTCTATTGAATGTGGATTAGCCGTTGTTACTTTGTATCTGAGTTTTGCTGCAAGAGAAATGACTTTCACTAGTTCTGCCTGACCACCAAAGGGCGGGGAAACATGGCGCTTCTTTGTTCCCGGCTGAGAACTTTCTCTTTTCAATATGTACATTCCTTCACTGTTACAAGCTGAAAAACCAACGCAAGTGACTTTTGGGGTTTCTCCCAACATGTGCCTTCTTTTATATCAGAACTGATTATAAAAACCTTTTCTCCCTGGAATTTAAGCGGACTGTTTTTAACTTTGGACACTGACTTTTCCTTTTCTTGGACCTCACGAGCTCCTCGCCCTGCGGATGCCATATTAGTGTCAAGAACTTAAAACTCTCACTATGGAAATGCTACAATCAATAGAGGGAATTCTCCAAAGCATAATGGAAGAAATAACAGAGATTCGGAAGGACAGGTTAAGATCAAAATCTGAGCTTTTGGAGATGCAAGGGACACTAGTGGGAAACAAACAAAAAATTGAAGGGGTGAGGGGGGGTAGTGGAGATGGGGGAAAAGATAAAGGAGTCACAAAAAGAAGTAATAGATTTTGATGGTTGTATGTTTAAAATCGATTTTGAAAGAATGCTTTACAATTTAGCATATACCAGAACAAATGATGTATCCAGAGAGATATATATTAAACATGTAAGACGGCTGACAAGGGATGAGACCCCGAGAGCATGGCGCAATAGTCTATTGATATATGAGCTAAAAGAACTTGCCAGTCTGAAACAGGTCTCGGAAAATATACCAGACATAAGAAGGAATTATTCCTTCTTATTTGAAAAAAAATTATTATATAAGAATGGGACCTGCTTTGGATGGTTGATATCTGAAGGAATGTTGGTGCTCTGGGAGGGGGGGGAGAGTAAAAATTAAAACAATTGAAGAGGCGCAAGCCTTTTTCTCTTTCAAAAAAATAATATGCCTCAATCCTGGAGGAAGAAAATCGGGGAACGGGAGGGGCCATGGCACCACCCACTGGTGGGAGGGAGGATGAGGATACAATATTTACAAGACTCAGATTACAAAAATGATTTCCTTTAATATACTGTAACTTTTTCTTTCGGATGTTTTGTAGAAACAATGTATTGAATGCATGAATTTTATGAAATGATACATATGTAACTCCTGCCACCTTAAATGGAAAAATAATTAATCTTTGTATGAAGCCTTGGAGGCGGCCTGCACCTCCGATATGGATGCCTCTAAAATGTTCTTTTACACCCTATATACCTTTTCCCTGTAAAAAAAAATTGTTAAAACCAATAAAACTTTTTGCATAATAATAGCAATCATTGTGATCTAGGGGATTTCTCTCTGTTTTTTGTCTCTCTGACATGTTCCCCCTCTTCTCTTCCTGCTTTAAGTTATTTTGTTTGCATTTGCAGGGTCTGGAGAGAAGCTCGGGACCGCATTGTAGGATTCCCTGGGAGGTACCATGCATGGGACATCCCTCACCAGTCCTGGCTCTACAACTCCAATTACTCTTGTGAACTGTCCATGGTACTGACGGGTGCTGCTTTTTTTCACAAAGTAAGAGGCAAATCCTTAGAGAGAGAACATTATTTCTTATGATGACTTAGGCCAAATACTTGTTCTAATGAGGAAAATGGCAAGATTAGAAATTGTGGAGAATTTAGGTTTTTCCTCAGTTTTCCAAAGCAAGTGTCGTCTGGAAATAGTGATATTAATTAGTGACCAGGATCAGTTCTATGTGCTCTAGAAGCAGTTCTATGTGCTATGTGTTGCCGTGCAAGTATATTTGGCTTTGTTGTACTATGTGTTGGAAGTAAAAAAGGACAACACATCTCTGTGTTGCTGCTCCCTATCAAGGGCCGAATTTTATTCTATGGTCAAAATCCTGGGTTTAGACTGAATAGGGTTGTTTGCTCAATGGGATTATTGAACTAGAGTAACAAATTGCCTATTGAATCTCTGAAGCAACTTATCTTGGGAGCATTACGTTCTTTTTTGAAACTTGATCTTAAGCTCTCTCTCTCCCTTCCCCCTCTTTTTCTCTTTATAATTATTTATCACCTTTAAAGCCCTATAGGGCTTGGGATGTGAATATTTGCAGAACTGTCTGTCCCTAAAAATGTCTGCCTGTCCTACTAGATCAGATAGAGCAGGGTTGTGAAACTGGTGGCTAATGGGCCAGATGCGTCACGCGCAGGCCATGCCTACCCCAGCTCCGCGAAGGGAAAAAACATCACGAAACATTATGTGACAGCAACATGACACCGTGAGTTTGACACCCACGAGAAAGAGACACCAAACTCCAGGTCCTCTTTCTGAAACCTTGCCATCTAGTGGGACCTTAGAAGTGGAGAAATGGGACTTTCATGTAGCTGCCCCTACCTTGTGTAAAACCCTCCTGTTAGTGATTTGATGGGTTCCTTTCTCCCTTCTAGCTTTTTGGAAGGTCATCAAAGGCTGACTTTTCAAGAAGATGCTGGGATTTTATGGGTGGAAGGCATGGAAGCCACTGTGCCTGCTGTCGGGCAGTCCAAGGGCATTATAGCACAGAGTTTTTGTTTATTGTTTTTATGATTGTTTTATTGATTGATTGTAAAGCACCCAGAGTTGCTTAAGATGGGCGGACATACAAATGTTTTAAATCAATCAATAAATAAAATACAGCCCTTCATTTTCTGCTGCTCATGTGTCCCAGAGCTGAGAAATTTAAATAAAATTCAACCCTATACAATTTCACAGAGTTTCAGTTTTAGCCTTGGTGTTCTGATCCTCCAACAGTTGAATTTGTTACCTTTCATCAGGTTGATAGTTTGTCTATTAGGTGTGCACATCAGGGGGAATAGGCTTCTTCTACCCATCTACAATTGGCTGAAGGTGGGAAATCATACAAGGAGTCTCTCCTTTATTTCTGGATTGCCTTTTCCAACTTGTTTCTTGATAGAGTGGCATATAGTTTGAAATGATTAAGCAAATCCAGCCATAAGCAGCTTTCACAAGTTGCATGAGACTGGGAAATGATGCAGTTGCTTTAATAACATTCAGAGAAGTGTTTCTATCGACACTTCTGTGTACTGAAGCACCTCTTTTCAATGGACAGAGAAAAACAGTAAGATTTTCACAGGCCATGACCACATAGAAAATATCAAGCATGGACTTGAAAAACACTCAAACTGCCCTTTCCCTTGATGTTTAGTTGGAGGCCCTGCAGCCTCCAACTGTTTGTGAAGAGTAGAGTTCAGTTCTCAAATTTGCATTAACTGAGCCAAGACATTGCCCCCTCCTTTTTTTATTTTTTTTTATTTTTTTTTACAAAATCAGAACTCTTGATTACTCCAACATCCTTGGACTCTGTTTGTTAACTATAGTATGGTATGATTATCTAATTTTTTATCTGATAAAAAATTTCATATTTTATCTAGACCAGTGTTTCTCAACCTTGTCAACTTGAAGATGTCTGGACTTCAACTCCCAGAATTCCCCAGACCGCAAATGCTGTCTGGGGAATTCTGGGAGTTGAAGTCCAGACATCTTCAAGTTGACAAGGTTGAGAAACACTGATCTAGACAATGGTGGATTGTTTAGAATGGTATGATCTTTTTGTGTCAAAAATCATTAATGTGAACTGTATTCTCTAATACTTAAAAGCAGTTCTCTTTTGTGAAAATAATTCACATGACAGGAAATAAGCCTATATGGAGTGCAGGTGGGACTAGAACTAATCGTGTTTTTTCCTGCCTTTGTTTGAAATAACTTAAAGGAGGGGTAAGGAAGCAGTTGCCTTTCTGGTGATTTTGAACCGCAGTATTTATGTTCCCTTGCTATTAATCATGTTGCCTGGAGCTTATGAGTATGGAACTGCAGGACATCCGGAGGACACAAGTTGTCTATTTCTGCCTTATATCCAGATCCATTCGAGTTCAGTTGTTCCAGTGAGAAAATGTATCTAGAGATAATAAATTCATATTTCCACTTTTGGTGATGTCACTTTTGACTCTCACAGAGTACATATGTTAGCTGTCATGAAACTTTATTATACACTAGCCGTTCCCAGCCACGCGTTGCTGTGGCCCAGTCTGGTTAAATGGTCAACCAATCTATGTGTAGATCTACACCTGCACACACAAACACGTACACACAGCCACCGTATAACCCCCAACCTACTTACCTACTGTATTTCTCCCTCTCTCCCTCTATCTACTGACCTACTGTATTTCTCCCTCTCCCTCTCTATCCCTCTACCTACCTACCTACCTACCGTATTTCTCTTTCTCTCTATCCCTCTACCTACCTACCTACCTACCGTATTTCTCTTTCTCTCTATCCCTCTACCTACCTACCTACTGCGTTTCTCCCTTCCTCTCTCTCCCTTCCTCTCTCTTCCTCCTTCCTTTGGAACGACCTACCCCCCGAATTACGCACCATCACCGACCTCCGCCTCTTCCGCCAATGTCCAAAGACATACCTATTCCAACAAGCCGGCCTAGCCTAACCTCCCATGGGGACTTTTAGATAGTTTTATTGGGTATTTTAAAATTGGGTTTTTAGCATAGGATAAGACGGTTTAATTTATATTTTAAATTGTGTATTTATTTTTGTACTCTGTATGTTTTTTAAATTTCCTGTGCGCCGCCCTGGGTCCTTTGCAGAGAAGGGCGGGATATAAATGTAAATAAACTAAACTAAACTAAATCTATCCCTATAGCTGCCTATCTACCTACCTACTGTATTTCTCCTTGAATCTTATGGACAGAGTATTTTATGTCATAAAGGATGACATAATACCTGTGGCCCACTGCTCTCTCTGTATCCATCTACCTACGTTTTTTACAATTTTTTACATTTCCGTTGCGTGTACCTGGCACAGGTGTGACATCTACACAATCTATATACATCATTGGTGCCGTATTTGAAAGGAACATTGTGTGAAAATTTGGAACCGATCGGTGCAGTACTTTCGGAGATTAGTGGTTTTGAACCAACTCGTTACATTTTTATTTATTTAACTTGATTAAAGTTAGAATGCTTATCTAAGTTTTTCATCTGATAAGCTTTTATCATCTGATAAAAGATTTGCTTCGGCTTCTTCAGCAACATTTTCATACTTTTGTCCTTTTTTAAACGTGTGCTCATTTCCCCTTCTTGTAGTACTACGCCTACCTGTATTCTTATGTGATGCCACAGGCCATCCGTGATATGGTAGATGAATATATCAACTGTGAGGATATTGCCATGAACTTCCTGGTTTCTCATATTACTAGAAAACCACCAATCAAGGTTAGTGCTTGTTGAAACATCGAGAAAGGCTGTTTCCCCCCAAGAACATGAATATAATGTGATCATGTTTTTTGCTCTCTTGTGCCCAGGTGACTTCCCGGTGGACTTTCCGTTGCCCTGGCTGTCCTCAGGCACTCTCTCATGATGACTCCCATTTTCATGAGCGGCACAAATGCATCAACTTCTTCGTCAAAGTCTATGGCTACATGCCCTTGCTATATACGCAGTTCCGTGTTGACTCAGTCCTCTTCAAGACCAGGTTACCACATGACAAGACTAAATGTTTCAAATTCATCTAAGCAGAAGACACGGCTGTGGATGCCTGGAACTGGCCTATGGACAAGGCGTAAAGGTCAATGAACTGGGGGACGGTTGCTTTCTGTTTATACTGGGTCACAAGCTCTGCCAGGACTGTATGGCCCAGGACTCAGTTGAACGAGACAGCTTTGACTCACTTATTCAGAAAAAAATAAAAGACTTTCTTTAGATCCCCAGTAAGTTGTTTCACCAAGGCTATAACTGGGGTTTTAAAAATATTAATTATTATTTAAAATGAAAGTGTTTTAGATATGCCTTTAAAGACCTTTTGGGAGAAGGGAGGAAGTGGGGGGGGGGTATTATTTTATTTTCTTCCCAGCCCTAATGATGCTTGGAGGGAAGCAGAGAACTAAGAAATTCCTGTATTCCTCAGTGAGCAAGTTAGGCAATTGGGAAAGTTGGATTTGATCACCAGAGGCACATAACTGCTTGCTCTTTGGTCTAATAATGTGCTTCGGTTGCTCGGGATTTCACGGAGTAGATTACGCATTCCCTCCACCCGGAATCCCAGATCTCATCTGTTTCCCTTAGTAGCTCCAAGGACCTCATTGCTATGGTCAAGCTTTTTCCTTCTTTTCTCTCTCACTGGCCTCATTGTAAAGCAAGGTCCTCCCAGAACGCTGCCTGTCCTGTGTGCCTGCTGATGGATTATCTCAGAACACCACGGTGACTTCCTGTCTGTGCTCCCAATGATTCACGGCTGCTGCTGTTGCCTCCGAAGAAAGATAGCTGGAACCCCCTTTCTACTTTTCCTTCCCAGATCCTAGATGCTGCTTTTTCTGCCATTAACAAAACCCTGCTCCACTGCCTCCCTGGCCTTGGAAGATTTGGTTCAGCTCAGAGGTCTTGATTGACAGGTTATTTATTGATTCTGTTTTCATGCCAAGTCTCCTTACGGTTAACTGGACCATGGTTTTATCCAATTGACCCAATTTTCTGGGTTTGCATGACATACTGAAACACAGACTAACCGCGCAGGCTGAGTTTGAGCAGCATGGGAATCTAAACCTGGTGGATTGCTAGTTTGTATTTCGATGTGTCATGTGAATACAGCCATAAAATATGGGCTACTATGTTACTTATGAGCATAGTGCCAACAGAACAGCAGGCTAAAAGAAGCAGAGGTTGATCTGGAGTGTAGAAAAGAATGAGATCTTTATTAAAACCCTTTGGATGAGGACTTGTAGTGAATCTGCCATAATTCTACATATCCTGCATGTGCAGATATTTACTGTCCCCTGCCTTCCTTCTATGTGGTCATAGGCCTGTTGCGTTCAAGACAAAGAGATGGTTCTGGCTTGCTAATGGAATTTGTATCGATTCCGACTTCCGGGAATTCTGCAGACAGAGGCATGAATTCAACAGGTTTCTGTGGCCTAGTTTCTTAGCCCTTTTCCTCCTGGTATCCCTTTTTCACTTTGACTACATTCATAGCCGTTGTTAAAACATTCTGGAAATATCTTGTTGGCAGTGTGTGTGTAGGTGAGCCTCAACTTATGTATAAGCTCCATGTCTTTCTACCTTTGTTTTTTGTGCCTAGACCTTTCATACCCCAAATTGCTAATTTTCAAAGAGGTCCATTCCAGTATGCACTCTTTCCCAAACTAGGCCACCAGTAAACGGTTTTGGAGCAACTGAGAAATGGGTGTAATAACTGCTGTCATTTCTAAACCCCTAACCTTAATTGAGTCTTCACTTTAGCATTTCTTTTCATTTGTGGACAAATAATAATAAATTACCCATATTCCTATAGCATCTATAAAAAGTTGGCACTCCTGTAACAAATGTTTCTGAGGGAATATAATTTCTATGTGCCTCTCCCCCATGGACCATTTGGTAATGCCAAAACTTCTGTAGAGTTGCACTGTTTATTTGTAGCTTAGCTGTATTGAATGTTACGATATTTGGGCAGTATTAACTACCCATTTCCTTATTTCCCCTTTTAACATTTGCTCTAAATTACAAATGCTCACAGTTATCAGTCCTATCACAGTCTTAAGGAATGGCCAATCCTACCTTAAATATATTTTTATTTTATTTAATTTAAATTTATATCCCGCCCTTCTCCACGAAGGACCCAGGGCGGCGCACAGGAAAATTTAAAAACATACAAAATACAATAAATATAATTTAAAAAACTATTAAATAACCTATCCTGCGCTAAAACCAAATTTTAAAAACCCAATTTAAAACTACCTAAAAGTCCCCATGGGAGGTTAGGCTAGGCCGGCTTGTTGAAACAAATATGTCTTAAGACATTGGCGGAAGAGGCGGAGGTCGGTGATGGTACGTAATTCAGGGGGTAGGTCATTCCAAAGGGCTGGGCCCGCCACAGAGAAGGCCCTTCCCCTGGGTGTCGCCAACCGGCATTGACCGGCCGACGGCACCCTGAGGAGGCCCTCTCTAGTCTCTCATTTGCGTGAGAACAGCACAGATCTGTCCTTGATAAAATAACAGAACACCTCTTTGTGGTGCTGATCATTCCTCACTGAAGTGGGTCCTTGCCCCACATTTAGATTGCAGTTATTTAGTGATGCTGCTGAACTCATACGTGGCTGAATGTCCCCCGAAGAAAAGGCAAAAGGAAGGGCAAGTTGGAAGTATTTCATCCATCATGTTTGGTTTAAGTTGAGTTTGGCCTGTTGTGACCTTTCTTTTACACATTTAAGTTTGCATGCTCATACAGACCTAAGTGTATTTAGGTCGTTGTTCGTTATACTCAATTTAAACTAAGCCTTTTGGGGGCAAAGGTAGCTTACGTGTTGATGGTATTTTGTCTTATTCTGACTCTTGCTACTTGCTCAGAAAATTACTTCCTGGTGAATATGTGAGTCATCCCATTTTTCAGGCTGAGCAATGCATTTGTTTACCCAGTTCTTTCACGCATCAATTTTGAGTTGAAGTTGTATTTTTTTCTTAAGCTTGGAGTGTTTACATTGCAACAGGAATCTTTCCATCTTTGCGCTATAGCTTGCAATTAATCCAAGTTATTCCCCTCAATAGGTTGGGCTGTCCTGATCATCCATAGTAAACTGTGATGCTTCCAGACCTCTATCATGTATGAGGAAACCCAGATTACAACCCTAATATGCTTCAAAGACATAAACAAATGACATCTGTTCATTTATAAAGTTTATAACACACATACTTAGGTTTTAAGAATCTACTGCTGATGGATAACCACTTTAAATACTGCCCCAAATATGAATTTGGCAATGCATAGAATGTGAAGAAGCTTAGATCGAATCATACTCTGCTGGATTTCACGCTTGATCTGCTGGGAGAATGAACTTGTTGCTTTTAATGTATCATTCTTCCAGTGAAAATAAGAAGAAAACAAGCAATCATATGAATTGTCCTTTTATCAGGCCTTCAAATTAATCAGCAGATCTCACCATGCCTTGCTCCCGCATGATAAAAATTTCCAACTGATAACTCTGCTGTAGTCGATATGCTTTTCTGTCAAAATGGTGGATTTCCTTTCCTTTGAGAAGATGAGCCAATAGGATGGTAAAACAGAGGGAAAACTTCCTGTTTAGTGGCATTCTGGAATGCCAACCACTGTAAATGGCCCTTTTTCCCTACTCTGCTACAGGGGATTTTTTTTAAAAAAAGAAGCTCAGTGAGCGCCACATTTTAAATAATGGTTTGAGGGGGGGAAAGGTGAGTCTAAAGCCTTGGGGCTCTAAAACCTTGAGCACAATACTCATATGCTGAATTTTGTAAAAGAATACAATAAACACCGAGTTTACCTTGAATGTGTCTAATTGTCAACCATTCAACAGCGAAAGAAAGCTGATGATGGAAAAACACGTGAGCCATGCAGATTGAAAAGCAAGGGCCCTAAGTGCTCCATTGTCAACCGCTGACCTTTCTGCCACAGAACTGGCCATGGTGCTGAATTGAAAATGAATGAAAAACATCCCTGAGCTATTGAACGTCTTAATTACCTTTGCTTTGGTTTGTGCAACTCTTCTATTATTACTATTACAGTGGTTATGTTGGCTGTGGTGTTAGTGATAAATGCTATTTGTGGAAATGCACAGATGTGAAAAATAAAATGTTAATTTTTATATTTTAGGCAGAAGGATGAGAACTTGTATTGGATTTGGACTATTAAGGATTTGATCCTTAACTCACAGTTGTACTTATGTTGCCAGTCATAAATGTACATGTAAAAAGCCTTTATACTTTCAAATGGGAGGAGGGAAAACAGGGTTCAACATCTCCTTTGATCTTTACTTGCTTCCTACATGTTTCCACTGTTCACAGAAGTGGCAACAGTATTCCTAAGAGGACAGGGCCTTCTGTTTTACCCATATCGTAGCTGTTGGTTATTGGCAGGAACAGAGCTACTAAAATTTGTAAAAACAAAACAAAACTCAACCCTGTGCAGATAATAAAAGAGTTTGGTGCTTTTGGAAAAACATCTGTATTGAGTAGATCGAATGCAAATGAGACCGTAAAGCAGGGCTGTCAAACTCAAGGCCCAGAGGCTGAATTTGGCCCATGGGATGCTTAGATTTTGCCCCCGGGGCTGCCCTGGTAACAGCAACGCCCGCGGTGCCTCTGCCACTGAAAACGGAGCTCATGAGGGCTGCATGTGGTCCTCCCAAGCTCCGTTTTTGCTGGCAGAGGGTTGTAGGACGCTGTTGCAGCTGAAAACAGAGCTCAGGAGCCAGATTTCACTGACCGAGCAATCAGGTCACCACAGGCCCCCGACACGAGTGACATCGAACTGGCCACGTGCCCTGGCCATGCCCCGCCCAGCCCTCCCAAGGTCAAACACAGCCCTGATATGGCCCTCAATAAAATTGAGTTTGACACCTGTGGTGTAAAAGCCCATATTCTACAGAAAGAATTGAGGAAAAAAAATGTTTTGATTCAGTTTTTAAGGAAATACCCAAGGGAGCAACTAAAAAGATGTGCTTTGGCCAGTGGCTTTAATGATTTAGATACAACACGATTGCTGCATTCCACCTGGAACGGCTATCTTCAGATCTAGAGCTTACTGCAAGATGTAGTTTTATCCTGGGAACTGTGGTGAAGCTGAGGGGGCAAGAGGAACAAATGGTCCCATAGGACAGGGATGTCCAAACTTGGGAACTTTAAGACTTGTGGCCTTCAACTCCCAGAATTCCCCAGCCAGCATAGCTGGCTGGGGAATTCTGGGAGTTAAAGTCCACAAGTCTTAAAGTTCCCAAGTTTGGACATCCCTGCCATAGGAGAACTCATCTCAGACTTGCTGCCTTGGTATCAAGGGGCTGTCCATGGGATGGCTATGTCTAAAAGAGGGTGCAAAGCATTAGCCCTGGCTAGGAAAAAGCAGTGTGCACTCAAGATTAAAAAAAAAAAATCTATCATGACTACCAATTTGTGATTTTTAAAAAAAAAAAATTGTTTCAACATTAACATGAAGCTGAACTGTGGAAGTTGGTTGGGTCCTGAAAAACTAATTTTAGAAGCCTTCATTTTTAATTGTACAGCTTTTTTTTTACTGCATGTTACCCTTGTTTTTAGACACAGCTTGTATCTTAAAATGGCTCACATCAGTATTAAAAAAATACATCTTGCCCTCTGGCTTAGAATCTAAAAAAGCAAAACAGACAAGGCAGTGGGAGGAAATGAGAAAGTTCCTCCAGGCTAGAAACAGGTGTTAAAAAAGATATGCACGCGGACCCATGTTGTTCTCTGCTGGATTGAGCTTCCCTTCCATCTCACTTGAATAGTGACTGTTTCAGATACAAACAATGCTTCCTTCCTTCCTTCCTTCCTTCCCTCCTTGTTATGGCTGAAGCTTGTGTTATAACAGGGCTCTCTAATTTCTTTGAATCCTGAGCACATCTGGAATTTTAAAAACGCATCTCCTCCTCCTCTTTCCAACTGGCTGGTGTGAAGGGAGGAGGTGCCCATTCACAAAAACAACTGCAAGAGGTCAAACTAGTCAGAAAGCATCCATGAACAATAATGTTCACAATCATTTTTTTTTCCTGCTGGGAAAGTTAATTAACTTTCGAACAAAGCACTGGATTGCCCTCACTTACCCATTCTAATTTTTTTAAAAAAATAAAACGTTTGGATTCTGTTTGTACGCCAGATGCATTCATGGATAGATTTTTTTAATCGTCTTGAATTACCTTGGGACTTTGCAGATCCCAGCTTCTACTTTTTACAATGCTTATTTATATACTAGCCGTTCCCAGCCACGCGTTGTTGTGGCCCAGTCTGGTTAAATGGCCAACCAATCTGTGTGTAGATCTACACCTGCACACACAAACATGTACCCCAACCTACCTACCTACTCCCTCTCTCCCTCTACCTACCTACCTACTCCCTCTCTATCCCTCTACCTACCTACCTACCTACTGTATTTCTCTCCCCCTCTCACTATCTCTCTACGGATAGAGTATTTTATGTCATAAAGGATGACATAATACCTGTGTCCCACTGCTCTCTCTGAATCCATCTACCTACTTTTTTAAACAATTTTTTACATTTCTGTTGTGTGTACCTGGCACAGGTGTGACATCTACACAATCTATATATATATCATTGGTGCCGTACTTGAAAGGAATGTTGTGTGAAAATTTGGAAGCGATCAGTGCAATACTTTCGGAGATTAGCGGTTTTGAACAAACTCATAGTTACATTTTTATTTATATATATAAATATTAATTTAAGTGGTAAAGAGCCTTGGAGGTGCCAAACGAGCCTCATCCTGTTGACTTTCACGAGGATTGTTGGAGATTTCAGTGTTCGTATTATTTATTACACTTAAAGACATAGGGCTGAGTGTAAAGGCACTTGCTCTGATTTTCAGTGAAGCTTGTCCAGATGATTGGTCCTGTAGGTGGGTGAATAAAATCCTTTAAACATACCTTCATAGCTGGATCAGGGAGATAACAATTCTAGACTGTAACATAGCTAGTCTGGATTTCCATATAGTTAACAGGATCTTGCGACCTTAATCGGAGCTTATTCTGATAATGGAACTAGGTTTTGGTTTGCATCATTGATTGCTGTTCTGACCGAGGCTTCCCAAGAGCACGAAGCAAACTCCTTGTCCCAACAAAAAAAAAACCCTTTTATTAATTTACTGTGAGTTCTGCTCATTCGCATCCAGCAAAGTCTTTCAGAATTTACAGTCACAGACCTTATCTGGCTTGGAGAGCTGCCAGGCCGATATCTGCAAAACCTGGCAAGGAGTCTCAGGGAGTCACGAACCAATTAAGCAAACTAATTGTTTCCTGCAAACTCCCCTCCCCTATTGCTCCTCTTTTATTTCTTCTGGGAGGGGCCATTCATCATCCACCTGTGGCCTTATTCCCAAGTCGGCTCCTGTTCTTTAGCTGTTCCCTTCGTCTGGCAACTCTAAGCATGCACACACTTGGAACAGGCTCCAGCTGTTCGTTTGCCTCACTGATGTCTGACTCTGAAGGCAGCTGATAATTGTCGGACGGCCCTGACCCCATCTCTGCCTCTGACACAGAGCCCTTGTCAGAGCCTTCCCCAGACTCCAGAACTGGCCCGTGTTCCTCCCCAACCTCCTCACTGTCCAAATATGCAGCCAGCTCTGCTAGCCGCTGGCAGGCCACAACAATTGCATCTGTTAACTATAAAGGCATTTTGCTAATCAGATTTGACTCTTGGTGATTAGTTTTGTATCAACAATTTTCCACTGGTGCTTTTGGGAATTTCTTAAAAATTCCCTGGCCTAGTACAACATTGGGCTTTCCCAGTATTAACTAGCTCTGGTTGGTCTTATTTGGTTTCTTAATTTCTTTTTCTCTTTGAATATTTTATTTTATTTTATTCAAAGAGTTAAGGTAAAATATAAACTCCACCCACCCAAAAAGACATTTTTTTTACAAATATATTATTCTCCCTCAGTTGAATATTAAATGTATTGCAACAATATTGGTTTCTCCCTCCCTTACAAAGCAGGCCCAAAATGTATAAACTACTAAATCTACTTGCTATCAGTTTGACCTGCCATCCATCTCCTATATAAATACAAAGTAGTTAACAGTTGAACCAACAACAAAGCTCAACTTCAAAGCCCTCCGTTAACAATCTTTTATTGTATTGAACTTGAAGGATTACAATAGCTTCTTATCTACCATAAATCACCACAATAATGATCTCTGATCAGTCCAGGATGAAATATTCTTGTTTGATTCTTAATAGAATAATTAAGATTTTGGCTGAGAATTTTCCTAACAATTGTCTCTCATACCCCAGAATTGTAAATCTCTGTTGTTGATTCATATTCCCCCAAAAGTCCAATCCAAATTGTTTACTAGTTATAAGACCATTTCCCAGTCACCATTACCTTTAAGTTGGTGCACTGTAGACATAAGCAGTTCCTTTCAAAGACAGGGGAGTAGCCGCAGAAAATATTTCTCACAATAAAGAAGATTAAAGAAAAAAAAATTTCCATCTAAAATTTAAAAAAACAATATGTGTATATGTGTTAGAATTTTTATGCACTTTTAAAAATGTCTTGTTTGTTTTGTACTTTTTTCTTTTTAAAAAAATTGGCCTTTACATTTTTGGAATAAAAGAAAAATAGATTAAACAACATTAAGACCAGAACTTTTTAAAAGTTAAGAAAATGTGAAAACCCTGCAGTGAAAACCCAATGTGAATGTAAATCCAAATAAGTCATTTTCACTACCCAGAAAATGCCCATCAACTTCCATACAGAGAAAGCGAAAGTAAATCAGAATGGCAAAATAAAACAGTTTAAAAATAGCAAGGGATTGGATTGGAGTAAATCAGCATTCAGCCAGTCAGTTAACTTTTAAAAGAAATATTGAGATAAAAAAATTCAAAATACGCAGTTAAAACCAAGGCATACTTTAAAAAAAACCACCCCAAACAGTTGAAAGGAAAGATGGAGATCCAATTTTCCAATGGCTCCTTCTGGGAATTTCGACCGTCAAGATTCCTCTTCCTGGGTGACTCTGCAGTCCTCCATGTGTTGGGTAGTTCCCAACTGTTCCCATTCAGACCTAGGGAGCAGGCTACCAAAGAGCCAAAGAGAAACAAATCTCCCTACTGCTCAGCATGCCAACTTGGGGGAAGTTTTATTTGGCTTTTTCAAAACATAGAAGGTTGTCTTAAGTATTGCTACTTGGGTATAGTACTCAAATTAACTGTACACTGTTAAATCAGCTTTAAGGCCTCTTGCATTCAAGAGCATTGGGTAAATCCAGAAAATGAGTTAATTCAGTAACCGGGTTCATTGCATTGGTCCATTGATAAAGAATATATGTAGTTCAAGGCTAAGCAGTTGAGTTCTTGATTTTCTCTGAGCTTGGTTATCTGCAAATGTATATACTGGGTTGTTGTCCTGCAGTAACATTGATTAGGTTATTGATGTTACTGCAGGGCAACAGCCCAATAAGAGAACACCAAGACCCCAATAATTGTATTGTCTCAACGCAGCCAAATAATGGCATTATGGAAGACCAGGGCGCTCGAATGCAGTCTTAAGACCCCGTCTCTTAGAGCAGGGGTCCCCAACCTTTGCAACTTTAAGTCTGAAGGACTTCAGCTCCCAGAATTCTCCAGCCAGCAAAGCTGGCTGGAGAATTCTGGAAGCTGAAGTCCTTCAGACTTAAAGTTGCAAAGGTTGGGGACCCCTATCTTAGAGGATAATGCAGAAAGTGACTCGTTCAAAGCAGGTTTAATCTTCCCTACCAAGCATTATTTAGTGCTTTACATTTCCATTCAGAATAAAATGTCATCATTTGCCTGTTTGATAAAAACCAGTAAGAGATACACTCTGTCAAGGAAAACAAAGGAGTCTTAAAAGCCATAAAAACTCAGCCCAACCTACTTCACAGGCCAATTAAGAGGGAACACTGAATGCTGTTTTGACCATCAGCACAAAAGGGTGGGATGTAAATCCAATACCAAATAAATTCCTTTTCTGGCTCAAGCACTAAAGATCTGCCTTGTCCTGCCACATCATTGCTGAACGTCAAGCCATCCTGGAGGCTTCAATGATGTGCTGCTGGCAGGTTTTCCTGCTAGAACACTTTTAAGTTCATATCTTGGTGGTCTCCCAAATCCAACTTCCAAATCCAGAAAAAAACCCAAAACCCAACTTCAATGTTGTTGACTGCTGTGACATTTAAGTATAAAGATCGTAGATTAAACGGCAAGAACAAGATAATGAAGAGGCTTCACAGCTAATGATTCAGAAACAGCCGTGCTACGTGAGGGATGCACTCGGTGGCACTTTCAGATGTTCAAAGCACTTTAATGACTGTGAGGCAGGTATTAGAGCATCTAAAGCTCTAATCAAAGCTCTCACTGACTACAGAGAACTGTTTTGAAGATGCAGAGCCTTAAAATCCCGTAATGGAAAGCGGCACTCTATAAACGTTATTCAGCAAGGCTTCCTCATTTTGATTTGAATGTTGTATCTTACTTTTTAAAATAGCTTGGTTTGTTGTTACTTTTTGAAGCTGTGGCAGAAATCTATGTTCTATATCCATGATGGCGAACCTATGGCACCCGTGCATCAGGTAACATGTGGAGCCACATCTACTGGCATGCGAGCTGTCATTTCCAGCGTGCATGCATGCGCTGGCCAGCTGATTTTCGGCCCTTCAGAGGGCTGGAGGAGGCTGTTTTCGCCCTCCCCAGGCTTCAGGAAAGCCTGGTGAGCCTAGTGAAGGTAAAAAAACCGGGCACAGCAGGCCAACCATAAGTTCGGAAATGTTCCATTTCCAGTTTCCGTAAGGCCTCCAAGGGGCCAGGGGAAGCCGTTTTTGGCCTCCCTAGGCTTCAGGAAAGCCTCTAGAGCAGTGATGGGGAACCTTTTTTGCCTCGGGTGCCAAAAGCATGCATGTGCATGTTATCATGCACCCACGCGTGCCCAGACCCAATAATTTAATCACACACACCCCTGCCCTGTGCATGCATGTGTGACACCCCCCTCCTGCTGCCCCAAGCATGGGCGCATGGCTTTTGTGGAGCCTGGGCAGGGCAAAAACGGCCTCTCCCACCGCCCCCAGAGGCTGGAAATGTCACATTTACTGACTTCCAGTGAGCCTGGTAGGTCCATTTTCCCCACCCCAGAGGCCCTCTGGAGGCTGAAAACCTCCAGAGCCTCTGTGCGAGCCCTGTACTTACCTGGCATCGCGTGGAGACACCGGGGAAGGGAAGGGCAGTGTGAGTGGGTCAGCTGAAAATCAGCTCTCTACATTGGGCTTCCCTTGAGGTGCACTTGAAAGCTACAGCTAGTTCAGAATGCAGCTGCACGGGTGATTACGGGAGCTCCTAGACACTCCCATAGAACACCGATCCTGCGCGAGCTGCACTGGCTTCCTGTGGTTTTTCGGGTGCACTTCAAGGTTTTGACGACCATCTTCAAAGCGCTCCATGGCTCGGGGCCTAGTTATTTGCGAGACCGTCTCCTGCCCCATACATCCCTTCGACCGATCCGCTCCCACAAGGAGGGCCTTCTCAGGGTGCCGTCGGCCGGACAATGCCGACTGACGACACCCAGGGGAAGGGCCTTCTCTGTGGCGGGCCCCGCCCTTTGGAACGACCTACCCCCTGAACTTCGCACCATCTCAGACCTCCGCCTCTTTGTTTTTGTATGTATTTTAAATTCCTGTGCGCCGCCCTGGGTCCTCTTTGGAGAAGGACGGGATATAAATCTAATAAAATAAAAATAAAATAAAAAAGCTAGAGCAACAGCTCACGTACCTGCTGATGTGGCTCCGTGTGCTACCTGTGGCACGCATGCCATAGGTTCACCATCACGGCTCTACAGCCTGAGGAGGGAGAAAAACTGGCCCAACAGCCTACTGGAAGTTTGTTTCCTCTCGTGCCCTCACATTTTTGGCACCCAAGAAGAAAAAGGTGAGCCATCAGTTCTATATTATGCCATAGGAGTAAGTTTAAAACAAAAACAACATTCCCCCTCCCTCCCTCTCCTTCCCTTTCTTTCTCTCTCTCCCCCTCCTTCCCCTCTCTCTTGTAATTTTTATTTATCACCTTTAAAGCTCTACAGAGCCTGGGATGTGAATATTTGTAGAACTGTCTGTCCCTAAGAACGTATGTCCTACTAAATCAGATAGGAAAAATTATCTCTCTCTCTCTGCTGTATGCACACACAGTCACGCATGCATTTATACTTTTCCCTAGTTTATTAGAAATGGGAGCAGAGCAACCAATTTCATGTCCAAACTTTAGGTGCCTTATACAGAATCCTCCACCACCTCCACCCCATCTGCAGTCACATAAGGATTAAGTGGTTTTTTAAAAAAAAAAAAAAGTTTATTCACAAAACAATGATTGTCTGCCATACAGATGTTGTAGATTTTCTGTCCTTTTCTAGCCACTGAGTAAAATCCTGGGATCCTCGTACTGCTGCCCATTGAATTTTCCTTTCATCTTTTTTTTTTTTTATTAACACAACTAAAAGTCAAAACCAGGTGTGCTTTCCCAAGATGAGAAAACAATTACAGTTTAATGGAACTGGAGAAAAAGAAAAAGAGAAAAGACCTCACCCCAATTTCAGGGAGGGCCGGCATCCATCTGCCGTACTTGAAGGAATTGCCCATCGATGGAACGTAGTTTTTAAAGACAGAACCCAATTTGGGAGGAAAATTGCAAAACCCAGCGAGATACAGTAAGAGGGCAGGTGGGGGTGGGCCAACGGGGGCTGGCGCTGAAGCCTTTTCATTTCGTGCCTCTGTTTATTCATTCTCCACTGTGTTTACTAAGTAATTGCAGACTTGCTGCGGTCCCCAGTGGGAAATACGTTCCTGATTTCAGACATCGGCTTTCGTGCATTGCTTCTCGGTAGGGGAGGCCTCTGGCCCCTTGCTGTTCCAATTTGTTTGCATCTGTGTTATTTCAATTTAACATAAATGTGATGGGCATGTAACCTGCGTCACCAACTGTTATAAGCGATAATAGCTTTTCTTTCTCATGCTCTGTAAAGCAGTTGTCATGTCTCAGCCACAGGCAGTCAAGCCTCTCTCTGTGGGCTTTACAGTACTTTGACATAAAGTGTGCCGAGGCTGCATTATAGCCTGAGGATGGGGGGGGGGGGGGGATAATGATGGGAAAAATCCCTCGAGTCTCTTTCATTTGGGGTCAATAATAAAACTAGTGCTTGTTTTAGTAGCGTTCACAGATAAGCCAAAATTTGCCCTTTCAAGAACCAAGGAAGAAGAGAGGAAAAATATATATTATGCAGAGTCTGTTCAGGAATGGAAAAGGAGAAGATTAGCAGGTTTTAAATAGCTATCCTGGGGCCAAATTGTGACAATGGGACCTCCACAAGCAGCAACTGCTCTATCCTTTGATCATTTAACTAAGCTTTTCAGTGTAGCTGACTAGATATTCATTTTCTGCATGATTGGGTCAGGAATAGAGGAAGTAATGCAGTTCACAACTCCTTCCCCAAGTGAATGTTAGAGGATTTCTTTCTCTTTTTCTCCAAAAAAGAAAAAAAAAAGCAATAGGAGAAAGTTGTGCATTATGACGACTAGTCTTGTATAATAGCAATCTTTCTGCCTGACCAGCTGTGCCAGAAAAGGAAAGTATACTTAGAAGCACAAGCTATTGTAAGCGGGGCACTACTTAAGGGTAAGACTTACCACTACCATGTAAGTTCCAATGTACTTTTAAATAAAAATCATGTTTATATTCATCATTCATGAGCCAGAAGAGTTTGATGTGAGATTATTTTCATGGCTGTGGTGGCACAGTGGTTAGGATGCAGTATTGCAGGCTAATTTTGCTGACTGCCAGCTGTTTGATTGTCAGTGACTCAAGGTTGACTCAGCCTTTCATCCTTCTGAGGTTGGTTAAATGATGACTCAGATTGTTGGCGGCAATATGCCGACTTTGTAAACCGCTTAGAGAGAGAGCTGTTAAGCAGTCTCAGTGCTATTGCTATTGCTTGATCTCTGAATCTAAAGAAGACAAAAGTGTTCCATAACCTGAACTGGTCAATAATAATAATACAATAGCAGAGTTGGAAGGGACCTTGTAGGTCTTCTAGTCCAACCCCCTGCGTGGGCAGGAACCTTATACCATTTCAGACAAATGGCTATCTAACATCTTTTTAAAGACTTCCAGGGTTGGAGCATTCACAACTTCTGGAGGCAAGCTGTTCCAGAGGTTAATTGTTCTAACTGTCAGGAAATTTCTCCTTAGTTCTAAGTTGCTTCTCTCCTTGATTAGTTTCTACCCATTGCTTCTTGTCCTGCCCCCAGGTGCCTTGGAGAATAGTTTGACTCCCTCTTCTTTGTGGCACCCTCTGCTATCATGTCTCCCCTGGTCCTTCTCTTCATCAAACTAGACATACCCAGCTCCTGCAGCCGTTCTTCATATGTTTTAGTCTCCAGTCCCCTAATCATCTTGGTTGCTCTTCTCTGCACTCTTTCCAGAGTCTCCACGTCTTTTCTACATCGTGGCGACCAAAACTGTATGCAGTATTCCAAGTGTGGCCTTACCAAGGCACTATACAGTGGCATTAACACTTCACGTGATCTAGATTCTATCCCTCTGTTTATGCAGCCTAGAACAAATAAGCTTCATGAGATTATAGAAGCAATTACACGAGCGACATCAGTTTTGTAGAATAAGAGGTAGAAAACTTTCCTCACAACTCCAATCACATGGGGAGGGGTGAACTCATACAAAATTCCATTGCTTCCAGATCTGATAGATCAGTGATGACTAACCTTTTCGCTGTCGGGTGCCACAAGCGCACAAGCACCCCCACATGACCTCACCTATAATGCAATGCCTGAAAAGCCCCCTGTACCAACCTGCAAACCAAAACGGAGTACAGGGGTGCCGTGCAAGGCTCCAAAATGAAATGCAAGTGCCCTCCCCCAGGCATGTGCGCGCGTATCCCCCGCATGTGCCCCGCTCCCGCGCATGCACAGAAGAGACCCGAAAAACAGCTGGCGGGAGGCACGCGCGCATGTGTGGTGGAACTGGGGTGGGGCGATGGCTGGCGTGCCACCTGTGGCATGTGTGCCATAGGTTGGCCATTGTGGTGATAGATGATTATTTTCTCTTGTTTTAGTTCTTACAAACAATAGACAAATTAAGAGTATGCTTTCCAATCTGAGGCGAGGTTAGGGGAAATTGGATGCTACTTCCATACTTGTGAAAGCCCAATGCAGCTTCTGCATAACCTCCTCCTAAGAAGTAATTTATTAGCGTTATGTTTTTGTCATGTATTTAAAAAGGAGCCATCAGTTAAAACAAAGCAGGCCCGTAATTTATTAGGGTCTGTATCAGGTCTGTATAAAGAGGTTCAGTATTACAAACTTTAAAAAATAAAATTAAGCTTGAAACTAAATACATCTTTAACATTTATTTCCCCCCCACTTTTAGTAAAAAAAGAAAAGAAAAGGACAGATGGCAGGAAAGGCTGTTTCATCAACTGTTCTGGATTCTGCCGCAGTTGTAATATCAGCTAAATCCCATCTTTTACACGACAGTTAATAAACAGAAGGGCATTTTTATAGCAAGGTGCCTAGGTAGAATTAATCAGGTCTCCTTAACTTTGGCTCCTATAAACAGTGGTTCTTATCGTCTTCCTTCCAGGAGAGAGACTAGAACATCTACCTGTTGAGTCTTTCACAAATCAAAGATGGGCAACTGTAGATGTGGTTTTCAAGCTTGTTTCCCCATCTTGTAACCCCAAATCCTTGGTTTAGGCTTCTCCCTCTTCAGAAGGCGAAACAGAGCAGGGCATGTGAATGGGATAAAAGTCTAGAATTTCTGCAGGAATTTGAGGACCAGGTCCTGCAGCTTCACCCTAAGCGACTCGTCATTCTCACACATGATGTGGGTCGAATCTTCTTCAATGCGGATGAGAGTTTCCACGTCCTGGAATAGCACCAGATGCCCTTTCGGAGTATCTTCCACTTTGATGTCGCTGAAGCCGTGCTGTAGCCACCGTGGACAAGAAAAATAATAATAATAATCCTCCCCAAACAGGAGCTATTTAAAACCCTCCATCTGATGAGCATCTGGTTAATATTTGTCTGTGCCATATGTTGTTTAGGAATATGAATTATACCTTTACACATATATTAAAAATAGACAAATCGCCACATTTCTTCTTTTTTTAAAAATCCTACTTGCTGCAGTCCAACCAATTTCATTGTAATTTTATTACAATCTTATTACAATGACAATAAAGATTATTATTATTATTATTATTATTATTATTATTATTATTATTATTATTATTATTATTATTATTCAGTAGGCTCAATCACAGCCTTATCAATTTTGCATCCTTCAAGTGCGCTAGCAAAGAACTCCTATGCTTTTTTTTTTCTGGTTGCCACATGGCCGGCTAGAGGATTTGGCACTTGCGGTCCAATATATCTGGAAGACGATTTGGGTGGCACCAGGCTGGGAAAGGCTGCTCTTATTTTTTATTTTTTAAAGGAGCAGAACCCTGGGTAATGCCATGTAAACGGATGTGTTTGATACTCAAGGGCTCCTGCTGAATTATGTGGGACAAAGTAAGCAACGAACAAGTTAAAATTGCTTCTTTCTTTTAGAAATGAGGCTCAGAAAGGATAAGGTTAATAAACCATGACCTCCGTGGTACTGATGGAATTCTTAGGAGAACAGGGAAATAAATGCTTTAAAAATAAACGCTGATCAACAGGACCAGCTTCTTAGCTTTAGATGCTTAGCCAATCTACCAGGTTTTCTGTATTAAAGGTAAAGGTTCCCCTCGCACATGTGTGCTAGTTGTTCCCGACTCTAGGGGGCAGTGCTCATCTCTGTTTCAAAGACGTCTCCTTGGTCATGTGGCTGGCATGACTAAACACTGAAGGCACATGAAACACTGTTATCTTCCCACCAAAGGTGGTCCCTATATTTCTACTTGCATTTTTATGTGCTTTCGAACTGCTAGGTTGGCAGAAGCTGGGACAAGTAACGGGAGCTCACTCCATTATGTGGTACTAGGGATTCGAACTGCCGACTTTTCTGATCGACAAGCTCAGTGTCTTAGCCCCCGCGTCCCTGTCATTTCTGTATTCCTTTTTACCTTTTCTAGAGTCTGCACCAGTTGGTCTACTGGGATAGAGCCACTTAGGAGAGGTTTGGTAGGCTTGAGGTCTGGCACGTCATCCGCTACTCTCTTCCTCTTTTTGCCAGGCTGAGGCTGGGGGAGTTTTGGTGGAAGCTACCAATAAAAGAAGATTGGAGATGAAAAAGATAAAGAGCAGGTACGTAGCTAAAGCTTTACCTGGAAGCCTTCTACTATTCTGCAAGCCTCAAGTGGCCAAGAAGCAGATACCCTCAACTCTTCAGTCAATGCGGCTAACCAAGCATTGGGGAGTCAACCTCTTTTGGATGACCAAGACATGTAATCAAGATGACAGTGTCCATCATATATAACATATAGACTTCTTAAGGCATAAATATTCGTGGGCCATATAAAAACAAGCAGTGGGCAAGATTTGGCCCATGGGCCATAGTTTGCCAACCCCTGGTCTAGGATATAAAATCTGTCTAAAGCAGGGGTGTCAAACTTCATTTCATTGAGGGCTGCATCAAGGTTGTGTTTGACCTCGGGGGGCCAGGGATGGGCATGGACAGGATGGGTGTGGCCAGCTCAACGTCACTCATGTCGAGGGCACCTATGGCACCCCAAGTACTCTGCCAGCAAAATGGGCTCCCAAACTCCGTTTTCAGCTGCCACAGCCTCATGCAACCCTCTGCCAGCGAACAGGCAGAAGCACCATGGAGTGGTCCTTCACAGTCTGCAAGGTGGCTCCACGGGCCGGATCTAAGTACCCCGCTGGCCGCATCTGGTCCTCGGGCCTTGAGTTGGACACCCCTGGTATAGAAGTACATCAGCAAAACTTCTGAATACTTATTTGCAGAAGGTGGTTAGTGTTTTTCTTCTCTCCTTTTTCTTTCATACATTTAATTGTTTCCTTCTCCTTGCCTTCCTTTTTGTTTTTCTTCTGTCCTGCTGCCTATTCTTTCCCTTAATCCTCCCCACACCTTTCTGTCCGATCTCTGTTATCTTTCTTTGAAAGAAGCATCCAGTTAATTATTGACTTGTTTTAATTGAATATGAGCAAGCCACTGCTTCATTATACACTGCCACTGTTTTTAAGTATTGTCTTATGTATCAATTTTGGCCAGACTTTTTTTATAAGGCTTGTATAAGGCTTATGTACCTATCTAAAAGCCAGTATGTTTATCATATAAGTTGGAGACAGAGTTCCACAGCAATATAGGAGCTAAAGAAGTGGTTTGGATGATCTAAAAAAAGGAAGAGGGGTCAGACCTGCTTATGTTTCACTGGGAGACTTCCCAAAAGAATCCCAGGTGTTGGCTAGATTGGGAAATCAACACATTTTCATGGGAAAAACACCAACCTTTCTAGAAAACTGAGATGAAGATCAATAAAAAATGCTAAATCCCACCCCCAAAAAGCTTTCCCTGTCCAGTTGTGTCCGATTCTAGTGCCCGGTGCTCATCTCCATTTCTTGGCCAAGGAAGCCAGGACTGTCTGAAGACAATTTCCATAGACATGTGGCCAGCATGGCTGTAATGCCAAAGGTGCAACGAACACTGTTACCTTCCCATCAAAATGCTACCTATTAATCTGCTTCCATTTGCATGCTTTTGGACTGCTAGGTGGGCAGGTACCAGGGCAGGAATGGGTGCTCACCTCGTTGCGCAGAGCTCAGGTCTCAAACCTGCATTGCCAGCTCTCCAGTGACAGTGGTCTTTAACCACTGGGCCATCGCACCCCTATGAACAAAGTCTACACCACTGGCAAATCTTTGGGATCTGCCACTTTCCCCCAGCTTTCATGCATGCCCCACCCGCAGCATTAGCCATTTCATACCTGGAGTACATGCTTGTTGTCTTTAGTGTGCAAAACAGCACTAACAGTTGCCAAGGAAATACCTGGTTTCATCTCGGTGGGTACCAGTGAATCTGCAAGCTGAAGCAAGAGGCGAGTTAAAAATAAGCTGGATCATTTTCCTTGATGGAGAAAAACTTTAGCACAGCTGGCCTGGTAGTTTAGAAAGGAAAATACTGAACATGAATACAATACAACCGTCTTTTCCCAACACAATACCCTTCAAATGTTTGGAGTTACAATTCTCAAACGTTCCCCAGCTAGCATGGCCAATTGCATCAGGTTTCTAAAAATCACGCGTGACATGCTGAAAGTGGTCAGAAGGTTTTTTTCTTTTCTTCCTCATCACTTAGGACTTGGGCAATGGGTCAATAGAACTACTGTATTTTTTGGAGCATAAGATGCACCAGAGTAGTTTTTGCACTCTCCAGACCTCCCAAAAACAGTCTGTTTTTCGAGAAAATGGGCCCGCTTTTTGTCAAACAAAAAAAAGGGGGCATGCATAGACTTTAGGAAGCTTGTAGAGTGCTCCTGGAGGCTGAGGGGGAGGGGGAAACACAGCCCATTTTTGTGAAAACGGGGCTGTTTTTTGTCATAAAAAGAGCATGCATAGCCTTTAGGAGACTTATAGTATGCTCCTGGGGGCTGCGGGAGGCAAGAACGAGCAGAAAACAGCTGGTTTTTTGCTTATATTTGCCCTCCCCAGCCACAGGAGCACTCTGAAAGCCTCCTAAAGGCTATGTCCGGCCATTTTGCAAAGGGGGCGGGGTTTCAAGAGGCCAAAAATGCTGTATTCAGTGTATAAGACGCACCCAGATTTTCACCCTCTTTTTTGAGGGAAAAAGGTGCATCTTATACAGTAATTAGCAGTTCTTCAGTTCTACATAATCAATATAAGCAGCTGAAGACTCTCATATCTTTGAAACTAGTTAAAAGTACAGGGATGACCACTGGTTCAGTTGGCTTTAAAGTATAGACTTTAATAGACTATGGGGCTTCCTAATTGGGAATTTAGGCATCTCTGATGTAATAGAAGATCTTCAAGCTTGGAATAGATGGATATTACAGAATATATTAAATATATTTGCTATACTAAATTTAATTAATGTATTAAAGCTCCAAGGTCAGAGGCAATATATCTGAAAACATTCCAGTGGTGTACCTGTCTTCAATCCAGTGCTCTTGAACACTTTTATAAATACTTAGAGGAGCTAAATGAGATGCTCAGTAAATGTGCAAATTACACAATGCTGTGGGGCGGTGGAGAGATGACTGTTATACTTTCAAAGAGATAATCAAGATTCAAAAGGTGGACTTGAATATTGAGCCATATCCAACAAATTGCTCCAATGTAAGAAATGTTAGGTTCTGTACTTTGGTAAGAAAAACTAGATCCCCAAGTACAAAATAAGTGATAGTTGGCTTGGCAGGAGTACTTGTGAAAAGGAACTAGCTGACCTGGCCGATCACGGATGAAGCATGATCCAGTGGTGTGCTGCAAACTGCTAAAGAGCCAAATATGGATTGCATCGAATGACTTATAAAGAAGAGATCTAATCTATGATGTTTTGGTCAGGCTGCCGCTAGAATATTGTGTCTAGTTTTTGTTTGCGCAATACAAGAAGAACGTTGAGGATCTATAAAAATTCAGAGAACATCAACAAAAACAGTGAAGATCTTCAAAGCTAAATCCTATGACCTGGGTTAAAAGAACTGGGCATGTTTAGCGTGAAGAAGAGACGGCAAAAGGGACACTTGATCCCAGTCTTCTAATATTTGAAGGACTGCCATAGGGGAGAAGGTGTGAATTTATTTTTGGCAGTGTCCAAGGGTAGAACAAAACCCCCAATGGTGGAAACTTTATAGGAAGCGATCTAAATCTACAATAAAGAAGAAAGTCTTAACTATCAGCGCTATGAAGCAGTGAAATAGTCTTTTCCTTGAGTTGTGGGTACTTCTTTACTAGCGTCCCAAAGGTGCTTTCTCAAGCGGCAACTTGACTTTCCCGTTGTTCTTTGAAGATGTTGCTCATCCAGTTGGCTCTTGAAAAAGCACCTTTGGGACAACTATGACCCAGATGACTGAGAATATTCCATGTTCATTACTAGAGGTTTTTAAACAAAGTACGGATAACATTTGGGATTATTTGAGAATTCTTTCTCTGGGAAGGGAGTTAGATTGGAAGACTTTCCAATCCATGATTCTATGAAAAAACCTTTGCTAGGGAGATGTTGTTGATTTCCTACTCCATTTGTGGATTTCCCAAGAGAAGATGGTTGGCCAAAGTAGGCACAAAGATGTTGAATTGAGACAGCCCTTTTCTGACTGAATTACTGCAACAAGTACATTATTGGAACACCTGAATGTCTAGGTTGGGGACTGAGCTTTCTGGAGAAAATCTATGTGGTCATTAAGAGGCAATTTCAACTTGATAGTACATCAATCAAGCAATTCAGCTTACCTTTGTAGCCTTTTGGTTGAATCTATCTGAGTCTCCACTATTTACAGATTCCTGCAGCTACGCCATGCATTACAAACCATACTAGTATTCAAACTATGTATCAGGGGGAAAAAAATAAAAAAACACCTTCCTGACAGTATCATAAAAAAGGTGAAGGTCCTAAACAGCAGCTGTGATGACTGTCTTCAATAAAAATGTGATTTGCCTCAGGGCCTCCAATGCACTTACACCCCAATAAATAAATCTATTAACAGCCAGGAAAAATCCTCCCTAAAGTAAGGAGAGTAAAATACAGTTGGCTTCTTGCTTTATTTTATTTATGTGGGCTGAGTTTTATTTATATATTAGAACAACAGATAAAAAATTTACCTTAGCTGCGTGACTTTCTACTAATCCTTCACTTTCGCGATTCCTACGACCTATCCAACATGATACAGGGAGAAAGAGAACATGGGGCCCTAAAATAGGGAGCTTGACAATATTGACCTAGGACAGTGATGGCGAACCTTTTTCACCTTGGGTGCTACACGCACTCGAGTGCCCACCCACATCTTAATGCCCCCCCCCACCTCCGTGGACCGTGCATTTTGCGCAAGGCTTCCCCACCACTCCCTGCTCTGGCTGCTTTCCCTTGGCTAACACCCAGCGAGGGGAGTAGTTGCTCTGCCACAAATGGGCAGAGACCGGGGTGGGGGGTGAGGGATGTTCAAGTGTGCTCCTGCGTCAAAAAACCTTCCCTTATCATTCGCCTGTGTAAAGATTGGCCCCTTTTTACTCCGGCAGGTGTGAGTCCAGTTGCTAAATCCCCTGCCCCCTCCCCTATCAAAGAGGATCCTGGGCACTACAGTCAATAGATAAAAGAGGAAGGGCAAGGAAAGAATTGGATTCCAGCAATCAGGCAAGATCCCCTTTAATAGCATAGAGGAGGAGGGGCAAACAGAGCAGCCAGCGCGAGTGAAAGGAGCCTCTTTTCTTCTGTCTTTGCCGCTTGTCTTTCCCCCATGCAGGCAGCGCTCTCATTTCTGGTTTGCGTTGAGCTGTTTTTCGCCCTTTGGAGGCTTCAGAGAATCTTCTGGAGAGCGAAAAACCACCGAAAATCAGCTGACCAGCACGCGCATGCCCGCTAGACCTGACAAGGCAACGCCTTGCATGCCCTCAGAAATGGCTCTGCATGCCACCTGCGGCACGGGTGCCATAGGTTCGCCATCATGGACCTAGGAGATTAGCAGCTTCAAGGCACCGCTTCCTTTTGTATGCCACTATGGAGTATGTTTGAGGAGCTGGACTAGTAGTTTTTCCTTGGCCACTGAAACTCACCCTGAGACTTTGGGCCAATAACTCTCTTCTGATCCAGCTTACCTTTCAGTGGTTGTTCTGGAGAAAACTAGGAAGATGAAGAATGATATACCGTATTTTTTGGAGTATAAGATGGACCTTTCACACACACACACCAAAAAGAGGGTGAAAATCTGGGTGCATCTTATACACTGAACACAGCATTTTGGCCTACTGAAACTCCGCCCCCTTTGCAAAAATGGTATACAGAGGGTTTGGGAAGCTTGCAAAGTGCTCCTGGGGGCTGGGGAGGGCAAAAATGAGCAAAAAACGGGCTCTTTTTGCGGTCGTCGTCCCCCGCTCCCAGGAGCACTCTATAAGTCTCCTAAACGCTAGGCTTTTTATTTTGCAAAAAATGGCCCATTTTTGTGAAAAAGGGGCCACTTTTTGCTCATTTCCCCCCCCCCCAACCCATAGGAGCACTCTATAAGCCTCCCAGAGCTCTGCATGCCACACCCCTTTTTTCCCCCAAAAAGTGAGGCATGTAAAGTGCAAAACTTTTTTTAAAAAATTTACCTCTTCAAAATCATGGTGCATTTTACACTCCAGTGTGCCTTTTAATACTCTGAAAAATATGGCATGTTGCCTTGAGTTCCTGGATATATATCCAATCATAAATAAAAATAAGTAAGTAACCAACATTATAAAGGAGAATATGTGTAGCTCAAGGTTGAAATGAGGGGTGCTTGGTAGTCTCTGAGCTTGGTTGTTGTCTTGCAGACATTTCATTGCCCATTCATCAGTTGTTATCTAGTTTCGGTAATGAAACATCTGCCAGAAAACAACCAAGCTAAGAGAGCATCAAGGTTCCCCTCAATAACCAACTTTCTTCTGCCGATAGCATTTGAAAGAAACTTCCCGTTTCCTCTTTTTAAGAATGAGAACAAAAAAACCAAGTTGATTAGAGCTCTCACCAATCATCTACTAGGCCAATTAAGGCAGAAAACATCTGGGGCCACAAAAGAACTGTTCTGACCTAGGCTTCCCAAGAGCATGCAGCAAACTGCTTGTCTCGATAAATAAGCCTTTAATTAATTTACTGTGAATTCTGCTCATTCACATCCAACAAAGCAGGGGTCTCCAACCTTTGCAACGTTAAGTCTGAAGGACTTCAGCTCCTAGACTTCTCCAGCCAGAAGAAGTCTGGGAGCTGAAGTCCTTCAGACTTAAAGTTGCAAAGGTTGGAGACCCCTGCAACAAAGTCTTTCAAGGGAGGATTTACAGTCACAGACCTTATCTGGCGCAGAGAGCTGGCTGGCCAATATCTGCAAACTTGGCAAGGAGTCTCGGAGAGTCACAAACCAATTAAGTGAAATAATTGTCTCCTGCAAAGTCCACTCCCCTTTCGCTCTTTTATTTTCTCTGGGAGGGGCCATTCATCATCCACCTGTGGCCCTACTTCCAAGTCCCTTCATCTGGCAACTCTGCGCATGCGCACACTAGGAACAGGCTCCAGCTGTTAATCTGCCTCACTGATGTCTGATTCTGAAGGCAGCTGATAACTGGCATACAACTCTGGACCCTTCTCTGCCTCCGACACAGAGCCCTCATCAGAGCCTTCCCCAGACTCCAGGACTGGCCCGTGTTCCTCCCCAACCTCCTCACTGTCCGAATCCTCTGCCAGCTTCGCTGGCTGTTGGTGGACCACAACAATAAACTTTCCCCCCACTGCCAAGGGAATCGTCTTGAGATGACCCATTCTGCACCTTGGAAAAGCTGAGTGAACATGCCTCATTCGGTTTCCAGAGACTCAACGTGAACTCTGGGTCTCCGGAGAGTTACGATTTCTTTTCCCAGGAGAGGACATGCTGTGTTGGTAGTGAATGTTCAAGAGAAATTTAGGGGGGACAGGCGGAATGAAGAGGTCTTTCATGAAGGCAAATTGGCTCCATTCAGTCCAGTGGATTCGATAATACAATACAATAGCAGAGTTGGAAGGGACCTTGTAGGTCTTCTAGTCCAACCCCCTGCGTGGGCAGGAAGCTTATACCATTTCAGACAAATGGCTATCTAACATCTTTTTAAAGGCTTCCAGGGTTGGGGCATTCACAACTGCTGGAGGCAAGCTGTTCCAGAGGTTAATTGTTCTAACTGTCAGAAAATTTCTCCTTAGTTCTAAGTTGCTTCTCTCCTTGATTAGTTTCCACCCATTGCTTCTTGTCCTGCCCCCAGGTGCCTTGCAGAATAGTTTGGCTCCCTCTTCTTTGTGGCACCCTCTGAGATATCGGAACACTGCTATCATGTCTCCCCTGGTCCTTCTCTTCATCAAACTAGACATACCCAGCTCCTGCAACCGTTCTTCATATGTTTTAGTCTCCAGTCCCCTAATCATCTTGGTTGCTCTTCTCTGCACTCTTTCCAGAGTCTCCACGTCTTTTCTACATCGTGGCGACCAAAACAAATTCAGTCAGAAGCAGCTGGATCCAGTCTCAGGAAGATTACCCCCCTTGGCTTTTATTATGGAAGCAGGAAGTGTGGTGGTAAATGAAGTTTTGCATTTAACAGCTTTTCATCCTGGATGTCATTAAAGCCGTTTTGGTGCTGGAGGGGCTGTAACGAGCCTCGGGAGGGGGGGGGGGGTTTCTTAAAACATTGAAGTTGGGAGCCGTCTTCACCTATCTGCAGAATTCTCACAAACCCATAGAAGTTAATCTCCCAAAGGACGCATTTTAAAGGACCGATGTCAAAGAAGGCAGATCCAGAACTACAGACCGCGTTAGAAGGCAAAGTCATCACAAGCTGCCTTTAAATGATGATGCACTCACCCGGGGCTCTTCCTGCCTTACTGCAGGGGCTCAATGCCGCTGCACTGCCATGTGTGGGAAATCCGGCATTACAGTCTTAGCCAGAAGCCTTTATACTTGTGGTGAGCCATACTGCTTTTAATGCAAGGAAAGACCTCGACTTTCTCAGAAAGAATGTTATTATGGCTATATATCACCCGTACCCTGTATAATCCCCCATCCCATTTTCCCACAGTAGAAAATTGGGCAGGCCTTAAGTCCCAAAGTTAAAAGATGGCTTCCAGGTCTGACATCATGTACGTTCAGCTTTTTTGGGTGTGTGTGCAAGGTTAGGGGGCATTATATCAGTGGTGGGTTTCAAATTTTTTAGAACCTACTCTGTAGGTGTGGCCTATTTTGTGGGCGTGGCTTGGCAGCCATGTGACAGGGCGGGAGTGGCCACCTTTTAAAATGTGGTGAAACTCATTTAACAACGCTCTTGCTTAGCAACCAAAATTTGGGACTCAATTGTGATGATAAATTCTTTCTTTCTTTCTTTCTTTCTTTCTTTCTTTCTTTCTTTCTTTCTTTCTTTCTTTCTTTCTTTCTTTCTTTCTTTCTTTCTTTCCTTTCTTCCTTCCTTTCCTTTCCTTTCCTTCCCGTTGGATCACTGGCAGCGGCGGGCCAGATTTACTTCCAGGTACGCCAGTGGAACCCCCTCTCACCGGTTCTCTAAATTTCACCAACCGGCTCTCGCGAGTAGGTGCGAGCCTGCAGAAACCCACCACTGCATTATATCCTCCAGAAATGGGAGTTGTACTCGCTGGTCAGCTCACAGGTGTGTGAAGTCCTACTGCTGAATATTTTGTCATCAGCACATATTTGGTTGGGTGGGGGAAGCTCCAGGGAATCGCAGAAATCACAAAGAACCTAGTACTGGAGGAGAGATTGTAAGAAAACTTGCGTGGGGAAAAAGGCAGAATTGGTTGGGTAGTATTTGCTGTGCTTAAGAGCTAAACCAGGGGTGTTCAACTCACAGCCTGTGGGCCGGATGCGTCACATGCTGGCCACGCCCACACCCAGTTTAATGAAGGGGGGGATAGGCTGCAATATGTCAGGTGATGACGCGAGTTTGACCCCCTTGATCTAAACAAGTAAGAAATCGTCCTTGGATTTAACGCCAGAGATATTAGAATCTTTCAAGCAAATTGAATTAAAAAGATTTGAGAATTAAGTGCACGGACACGAATCGCGATCCAGAGAAATATTAACAGAATCCCTCTCTATGGGGCAACTTTGTTCAACCCGTTGCCGCCGACAACAATCACAATGCCGTAGCTTAGCAGAATCTGATAAATATTCCCACTTTAAGAGCTCACTGAGACGCTGCAACTGGAGCAATCTTTTCCCCACTTAAAAGACACTCCTGGACTCCAGCTGCTGTTCAGGCTAATGGGCTCTTGGCATGCAAATCAGAGCTCCCTCTTCAATTGAATGGGGGCGTCATGGTGGGGGGGGGGGCAGGAGGAATGGGGGAAGTCAATATTTGTTCGGGAAGCAGCTTAATTGTACACGCCAGGGTGGCTTGTGGCTTTGTGCTGCGTTTTACATTCTGTACTAAACGGCGATGCTTTGAGCTGCACTAAACAAGGAGGTTCTTACCACCTTAGGTGGTTTCTTTCTAAAATGCTCGGCTTGCAATAAAGGTTTCCCGTATTTCAGAACGGAATGCATCCTTTTCTTTCAGGGGCACCTGTTGTATTTGGGGCTTTTCAACAAGGCTGGATGCATGACTTGACCACAGACACCCCCATCATCAATGCACACCCCAATGTATTATTGTTCCCCCCTCCCACTCCCCCCCGGCTGTGAAAAACAAATTACGGTAGAGGAAGAGCTCCCTCTTCAGGCTTTGATGCGCTCAACTGATGGGAAGAAATGGATGCTAATTGCCAGATGGCAATGCAAGGATGGGGACCAAAACTGGGTGTGACTAGCAGAAATGGGTACCAGAGGAATCGGAACTAGCACTTTGGGCTTTGGATCACAGTGAAACTACCTATGTTATATCACGTTTTATATTCTGCCCTTGAAAAACACACACACAGCCCAATAAGTAGTAATCAAGTCTTTGCAATCCAGAACAAAGTATCAATTCCACAGCATACTAGTCTTGAAAATGTTCTTACATGCTCTTCCATTATTCCTGCTCAACTGATAGTTGAAGAAAAGACCACAGGCTCAAGGTTTCAGTCCTATACCAAACAACAATGTAGAAGGAAAATCCGATGGCCTGGACACAAAATCTAGGAAGGGCTTTATTTCATCAGACGAAAGCCACTTGCAGTGGTGGGTTGCAGGCAGTACACCCCAGTATGGGCGTACCGGAGCCTGCCCGGAGCACCGGGTACCATTCCAGTATGGTGCTCCGGAGGGCCCACCCAAGCTTCTTACTGTGTTTTAAAGCTATCAGCGCTTCAGCACACGGCGCATACAGCACCTGTGCAATGCTCCGCCGAGCAGCTGTAGCATCACGGAAGCTTGCGGAAGTGTTGTTTGCAGCCACAATGCATGCATGCGCTCCCCGCGTGCATGTGCATGTGGGCAACGCTGGGCCTGATCCAGAACCCGCCACTGGCCACTTGAGTCCAGTAGCACCTTCTTTCCAGCAGAACGGATAGAAGTTGGTTAGGAGGACCATAGCTCTAATTTGTTTTGCCTCCCCAGTATCCAATATCCTGAAACGTAAGTTTCTAGCAGATTGACTGATTTAACCACGATGGAAAATGGGAGCATTTCTGAGAAACAAGGCTAGCCCCAAAGACGTAAGAGTAGAAACATCCAATTTTCAATACTTGAATATATATCCCACAATATGGAAGTCCCACAATATAGAAGTCCCACAGTCTTGGTCCCTTTTTGTAAAACAAAGCTGGATCAAATGAAAAAAACAAAACTGTATCTCAGATAGGGTAGTCAAATGCCTATTCAGAATGAAATATAGAAACCCCTCCACTCTTGTCTATCCTGTTTGTTATTTTTCATGGACTATTGTTTTTAGAATAAACTGACAAATATTATGCCCATCACAGAATTTTCAATTTTTCCAAAATACACATGCCCTCCATTTATACCATTTAAATATCAGTTCTCATTTATAAACTCCTATCTAATTCAAGTATTGCTTGATAAAAGGCATTGATCAATGTGGAACACTATATTATAGGATAAATACCATTTCCCCTGAAAATAAGGCCCACCCCAAAAATAAGCCCTAGCCTGATTTTTTTAGCATGCTCCTAATACAGTATAAGCCCCCCACCAATAAGCCTTTTAAGGTCCTCATCAGTGTGTGTGTGTGTGTGTTTAGCACCAGAACTCTGATCACTAGAAGGGAGTGTAATGGGAAGAATGGAATAGCATAATTAGCACATCAACAAGCAAGACTTCAGTCATGGCAAACAACTAACAAAGAAACACAAGACTGATTCAAAAGAGCTTCAAACCAATCACTAGGAAAGGGAATAATTTATTTATCCCAATTAGTTGTCCAAAATAGAGTTCTCATGCACAATAACAATAGGAACCTTAATCAGAAAAACTGGAAGAAATTAAACAAAATATTGATATTTTCTTCCACCTCAATTAAAACTGGACAATGTGTTAAGTATTTCTGTATATATCTTGTAAGCAATAGCAATAGCAATAGCACTTAGACTTATTTACTGTTTTACAGGGCCGTACAGCCCTCTTTAAGCGGTTTTACAGAGTCAGCCTCTTACCCCCAACAATTTGGGTCTTCATTTTACCCACCTTGGAAGGATGGAAGGCTGAGTCAACCTTGATCCTAGTGGGATTTGAACTGCCACATTGCAGGAAGCCAGCAGTCAGCAGAAGTAGCCTGCAATAGTGCACTCTAACCACTGTACCACTGAGGTCCTTTGTTTTGCTTTATTTTTGGCTGGTCGCTATGCTTGGAATGCTGACGTTGTGCCTAGGATGTGTAGCTGCCATAAAAAAATGGGCTAGGCTACTGGTGGAATGGCTAGCCACGATCATTTAACTAGTCTCCAAACCAACCATCCAGGTGGGACTGGTCATTGCAAGGGCAGCAAGAAAATTACCCAAAGGAACATTGGTGCATGTAGCCAACACAATGGTAATCTCAAGGTGGAATTTGTTACCAAACTAAATAGGAGCACTGATACAAGGAACCAAGAAGTGGGTTGCTAATTCTTTTACTGCAGGTTCGGGCACGCTCCTGTGCTCACTTCCGCATGTGCGAGACGCTTCTGCACATGTGCAGAAGAATCCGGGCAGGTGGGCGGAGCCTCCCGCCACCACTACTACCAGTTTGGCCAACCTGGATCGAACCGACAACCCACCCCTGAAGTAACCCAATTTTGCTTACTAGAATTGAAATGTTCTAGAAAGTTTGCTACAACAGACTTTTCCCCCTGAAAAATATGACCTCATTTCAGCAACATCAATAGCAAAAGCTATTGGTCTTTGTTCTCAAGAAAAACTGAACAAAACGTATATCTGTATCTTGCTGACACCACTTACAGTATGTCAATCAACAACATCTAGGTGCTTTATTCATGCACTTCATCCATTGCTTCAAGGCCTTTCACTCCCCCTCCCCAAACAATCCTGAAGAGATCTCTTATCAGTCCCCCTTTCTTCACGAGCCCTCCTTTCATTCCTCACCTCTGGGGTGATTTCAATCTTCTCATAGCGGCGTTTGAATGGAAGAGTTAGCACCTCTGCTCTACGGTAGGACATGGGTGGAGGCAAGCAGTCAACCATCAAATCTGTGCGATGGGATTGGGTTGGAGGAGGCTGAGTATATTGCTCAGGACAAACCACATGGAGAGGCTGTGAAGAAAACAAGAAAAGCACTCTTGAGATTTTCAGTAAGTTACAGTGCAGTTTCGAAGTGTGGAAAAAAAAAGATTTTCATACATTTTTTTCAGGATAAATTAATTAAGAGTATATGCCAGGGATGGCGAACCTTTTCAGTACCAAGCGCCAAAAAGGTGACGCAGAAGTGTCCCGCACGCATGCATGTGCTCATCAGGGCTGCGCCCTGGAAAAGCCACCAAACTTCGGAGTTCTAGCATGCATGCACATACAACGATCAGCTGGCCGGCGTGCATGCGCAGGCTGGCTTTCAGCACTGCTACGCGTGTGAAGGGATCAGCTCCAGAAAAGCCAAACCTTCAGGTTCTGGCATGCTTGCACACCCAACAATCAGCTGGCCGGCGCACATGCGCACGCCAGTTTTCGGCACTGCCTCATGGACGAAGGACAGCTGATCTGCTTGGAAAGGAATGAAATGAAATGAAATAATAAAATAGGGCATATTTCCACCCTGCCCAGAGAATCCCAGTCTACAAATTCAAGGTACATTCAACCATTACAGGACCATAAGATCATAAGAGCGCTGTTTTCACTGGCAGAGGCACTGTGGGCCAGTCCTTTGCTCTTTCCAGGGTGCTGCTGCGGGGCCAGATCTAAACATCCTGCGGTCTGGATCTGCCCCCCCGGACCTTCAGTTAGACACCCCTGTTATAAATTATTTATATTATGACACTATTACACAAATGATACCAAAATTACATCATTTAGATCAGGGGTTCCCAAACTTGGCAACTTGAAGCCTTGTGGACTTCAACTCCCAGAGCCGGCTGGAGAATTCTGGGAGTTAAAGTCCACAAGGCTTCAAGTTGCCAAGTTTGGGAACCCCTGATTTAGATAATGATGTCATTACACAAATAACATAAATGGACACCAATTATACCATTATGCAACTTCCAAGTGAATTTTGTCCATTGCATGTGGCTCCCTTTCAGTTGAGAGGTGGAGAACTGGGGTTTTATTGTACTACTACAGCTTCGGTAAGATGCTATGCTTCAAGGAATATAATATTTGAAAGGTGCAGCTGTCTCACAGTGATCTGCCTAAATTCTGGGGTGGGGGACTGAGGACTATACTTAAGCAGGATTATGCTAAGTAGGTGAGAATAAGTCACATACATTTTTCTTTATGGTTGGGGTTTTTTTCTCAACCGCTGTTAAAATTATTTTAGAACTTATCATGTTCCATGTGTTCCTCATCTCAAAATGGCAATCAGCCACATGGTTGATTTTGGACAATTGCACTGAGAAACATAAATGAAAAGGAGCCCCAGAGGGCTGGAAAAATGGGGTCAGGGCAACCTAGGTTAGAGGTTGGAGTGTTTTCTGCTTTTGTAATACAAGTCTATTACAGGCGGACAAATGTCAGTTACACGCTCAACAAAACTTCACACAATGCAGTCTGGCAAAAATCCAGTTTCTAACAAGATGTTAGTCTCTTTGGAAGTTTTAAAATATAGTCGATGATAATATAATTCAATACAATAGCAGAGTTGTAAAGGACCTTAGAGGTCTTCTAGTCCAACCCCCTGCCTAGGCAGGAAATCTTATACCGTTCAAACAAATGGCTATTCAACATCTTCTTGAAGACTTGCAGTGTTGGAGCATTCACAACTTCTGGAGACAAGCTGTTCCACTGATTAATTATTCTAACTGTCAGGAAATTTCTCCTCGGTTCTAAGTTGCTTCTCTCCTTGATTAGTTTCCACCCATTGTTTCTTGTTCTACCCTCAGGTGCCTTGCAGAATAGTTTGACTCCCTCTTCTTTGTGGCAACCCCTGAGATTCTGGAACACTGCTATCATTTCTCCCCTAGTCCTTCTTTTCATTAAACTAGACATACCCAGTTCCTGCAACCGTTCTTCATATGTTTTAGCCTCCAGTCCCCTAATCATCTTTATTGCTCTTCTCTGCACTCTTTCTAGAGTCTCCACATCTTTTCTACATTGTGGCGACCAAAATTGAATGCAGTATTCCAAGTGTGGCCTTACCAAGGCATTATAAAGTGGTATTAACACTTCTCGTGATCTTGATTCTATCCCTCTGTTTATGCAGCCTAGAACTGTGTTGGCTTTTTTGGCAGCTGCTGCACACTGCTGGCTCATATTTAAATGGTTGTCCACTAGGACTCCAAGATCCCTTTCACAGTTACTACTATTGAGCAAGGTACCACCTATTTATTTTATTTATTTTATTTATTTTTCAGATTTTTATACCGCCCTTCTCCCTTCCGGGACTCAGGGCGGTGAACAGGCAATAATAAAAACAACAACAGAAAACATCAAATACATTAAAATACGCTAAAAATACCTTAAAAATATATTAAATGGGTATACTGTACCTGTGCATTTTGTTTTTATGTAGAACATTACTATTTTCACCATTGAATTTCATTTTATTAGATAGTGCCCAATGTTCAAGTTTGTCAAGAGGCTTCTGTATCTTAAGCCTATCTTCTGGAGTGTTGGCTATTCCTGCCAGCTTGGTGTCATCTGCAAGCTGGCAGGAATAGGCAACACTCCAGAAGATAGGCTTGGATTGTTTTGGATTTTCTCATGGAACAGTAAATTGTTATAAAGAATATTTCTAGGCACATCTGCAAAAGCAGAGGTTTTCATTAAAATGATGAAAGCAACACTGGATCCTTGCAACACAAACTCTACCACAGGAACACATTCAGAAAAGGGATGGAAACTGTGCCATGGTGAGATTCAATTTTTTTTACTACTGGTTCTGTGGGCGTGGCATGGCTTGGTGGGTGTGGCTTGGTGGGTGTGGCAAGGGAAGGATACTGCAAAATCTCCATTCCCTCCTGATCAGCTGGGACCTGGGAGGCAGAGAATAGATGAGGGCATGGCCAGACAGAGGTGGTATTTACCATTTCTCTGAACTACTCAAAATTTCCGCTACTGGTTCTCCAGAATTAGTCAGAACCTGCTGAATAACACCTCTTAATTTGTGTCTTGGTGGTGTGGCACTGCTTTCACCATTTCTCCAATGCTTGATCCCCCCTCCGCCCCCCACAGGTGCCTCAGTTCTATCATATATAGCAGAATATATTCTGGAGGCACCCATACTTGGGTAAAGTACAATTTGGATTTGCAGTAAGCAAATTAAGACCAGTAAATTTGATTACCTGGACTTCTTTGAGTAGTTTGGACACCTGGATAAAATTCAGCCTGGTGTCTATCGGACAATAGATGCACTTCATGGCCAGCGGCTGGTAGGGGGCCAATGCATCCAGATAAGAGAAATCAGGCTCTGTAAACAGGAAAGGGAAAGGGGGGGAAAGGAAAAAACTTAAGTGTTTAATATTATGCCAAAACTGTGACAAACCACACACTCCTCTACAGCAGGGGTCCCCAACCTTTGCAACTTTAAGTCTGGCTGGAGAAGTCTGGGAGCTGAAGTCCTTCAGACTTAAAGTTGCAAAGGTTGGGGACCCCCTGCTCTATAGGACAAAGGACTTTGGTGTAAACCAGAAATCAGGGACTATAGAGCTTGGGGGCATCGTAATGATTTCAAGCCCTGGGACAAAGAGGATGCATAGAAAGGGCAAGACAAAGAAAGAGGAGTACAGGCGGTCCTTGACATACGACCACAACAGAGGCCAAAATTTATTTTGCTAAGTGAGAAATCTGTGTGACTCATTGCAGTGACTCTGCTTGTCAGAAGATTGCAAAAGGGGATCACGTGACCCAGGGGCAATATAAATGTCACAAGTGTGAACCAATTGTCAAGCATCCGAATGTAAGTCACAAGACCATGGGGATGCAGTAATGGTCGTAAGTATGAAAGGATGGTCATAAGTCCCTTTTTTCAGTGGCGTTGTAACTCTGAACAGTCACTAAATGAACTGTTGTAAGTCAAAGACTATCGATATAAGACTCAGTTTTGCATAGTAGCTACAGGCACTGAGCTAGATGCCAGGAGATAGTTAGTTTTAATTCCACTTTATGCCTGAAGCTAGTTAGGTGATTTAGGGCAGGGGTCCCCAACCTTTTTGGCACCAGGGACTGGTTTCATGGAAAAAAAATTCCGTGGACCGGTGGAAGCCTCCAGCGGGTGAGTTGAGTCACGTGGGCCGCGTGTGCGTTTGGCGATCATGTGCAACTGGGCGGGAAAGCTGCCAGGGATCCCGGGCGAAGGATCCTCGGCTGGGGCAGGGAAGGATGGCTGCATCCCGGGCAGGAAGGCCTGGCAGTCCCTTCCTCTGTGCAGGGACGGGTGGTGCCCCGAACCACCCCAATGCAGGCCGTTGCCCCCGTCCTGCCCCCGGGGAGCGCCCCGGCCAGCCGCCTGGATAGCGGAGCGTTTGTTACACTTTCCTAAGAGTTGTGCTACTCTCTCCGCCACTCACTCCGACCCCGTTACTATCAACCCACGGACTGGCACAGGTCTGCGGCCCGGGGGTTGGGGACCCCTGATTTAGGGCAAGTCAATCTGATTCAGCATGGGAAGAAGACAAGGGCCACCCTCTTCTGAAAATGTTAAGAAAATTCAGTTTGTGTCACCAGGAATCAAGTTTGACTCAAAGATACCCAAAAGAAAAAGAGGGCTGGTCACAGGGTTTATGCGTTCATGGAAAAGGAGAAAGAGTTGGCTTATTACTCAAAGCCTTATTACTCAGCTAAACAGTCCAAATTCTGACATTTGAATACAAATGCAAGAGGGGAGAAACCACATTCCTGGACTGGATGCTTGGGTCTGCTCACATCAGCTTTCTTTCCCAAAATACCCCAAAGCAATCCTATAACAGGATCTTTGGAGAAATTTATATTTAGAGATTCCTGCATATTTGCTCAAGGATTTTACCACCCTCTTCTTTATTATGAATCTATTGACACTCCAACCTATTATTTTAAGTAACCTAATTTTCCCTTCTTGCCCTACCCACCCATCACAGGCTCCTCATTTGAATGACATCACTTTGACAGAAGAATTCAACAGGGGAAAGCTTTAGCCAATACACTTCTACTGTGTTTTTCCAAAAATAAGACCCAATTGGAAAATAAGCTCTAGCATGATTTTTCAAGATGCTCATAATATAAACCCTACCCCCAAAATAAGCCCTGGTTAAGATTGTTAGCCAGCCAGATCCATTTAGTACCATCTTTCCCCGAAAATAAGACCTAACTGGAAAAATCAGCTCTAATTTGGAGCAACAATTAATATATATAAAGACCCAGTCTTATTCTCAGGGAAACATGGGTACTTCCCAACATTTTTAAAGACAGTCCACGAACAGTACCACTATTCCCATTAAGAATTAAAGAAGAAGAAAAATGTATAAATAAACAATTTTCTAAAAGAATTAAAGCTTCATGTTATCTGGCTTTTACAACAGCTTGCGTAATTGAAGTTGCCATCTGATCCATCGTTCTTCTCCAACATGGTGCCTTCCATATACTTTGAATTACATTTCCCAACATCCATATGGGGAGAGACAAGGTGGGGAAAGTTACTGGACGCTCCAATTCTCAGGCAATCCCTACCAAATTTTATGGGACCTAATTCTGAGTAACCACAAATAGGATTGTCCCATAATAGTTGGGCCTGAAAACTGGATTGTCATCAGATTTATATATAGGATTTTTTTAGACAAAGATCACAGTGCTTGTGTAAAAAGGAAGGAGCTGTATAACACTATAAAAAAAGGGCTTCTACTGTATCTTCAAATTTAACATAAATAAATAAAAATGTGGTCTTATTCAAGAACTTCAAGGGAAGAGATATCTAGTTCGACTTATCCCTATCTGTTGACATCCCTCAACATGACATAATGAATCACAATTCCCATTACCAACACATCATAAGAAAGATACCACGGTGGGGAAGGCTAATCTAGTTATTTTCAGATAATCAATAGAAAATTATATCAATTAGTCTCATGTAGAATGACAGTAGCAATTCATCTAGAAGAATTATCACTTCTTTCCTATTGGAAATTTAATCAAGAGGCAATGGCAAGAGGTCGGTGTAGCGGGGGGGATGAGGAATCTATGTCTTGCATTTAATTACATTTTCTATTAAACCAGAGTCAGGTTTGAAATAGTTCATTCTGCAACCAGGAAACTGAATTTAAAAGGAAGTATTCCTTAAACAGTTCCCCATCTTTGAAAGAAAATGTTGATATAATACACATCAATATTTCTTCATAGCTTTCCAACATATAAATAGAAAGTTGTGGGCTTCAGCCAAAAATGTTTTTCCAAAATTACTTGAGCAGTCCAGTTTCAATTTCTGTATTAAGTTACTTGAACTGAAATAGCACATCTTTTCTCTGAGTTATAGCAAAAACCTAAAGTCCTGTGGGAAAATCCAGAATAACCAGGCTGTCTGGGACAGTTCCCACATATCTAGACACACCGTATTTTTCGGATTATATGACACACTGGAGTATAAGATTTTAAGACACACACACACAAAAAGAATTGAACTCTGCAGACCTCCCCAAAACGGCCAGTTTTTCATGAAAACGGGCCTGTGGGGTTTTTTTGTCAAAAAAAGGGTAGGCATAGCCTCTAGGTGACTTATAGAGTGCTCCTGGGGGGGGGGGGGGGCAGCAGAAAAACTAATAAAAAACAACCTGTTTTTCACTCATTTTTGCCCTTCCCAGCTGCCAGGAGCACTTTGGAAGCCTCCTAAAGGCTCCACACGGCCATTTTGGTGAAGGGGGCGGCCAGAAATGCTGTATTCAGTGTATGATGCACCCAGATTTTCACCCTCTTTTTTGAGGGAAAAAGATGTGGAGACTCTAGAAAGAGTGCAGAGAAGAGCAACAAAGATGATTAGGGGACTGGAGACAAACATGAAAAACGGTTGCAGGAACTGGGTATGTCTAGTTTGATGAAGAGAAGGACCAGGGGAGACATGATAGCAGTGTTCCAATATCTCAGAGGGTGCCACAAAGAAGAGGGAGTCAAACTATTCTCTAAGGCACCTGAGGGCAGAACAAGAAGCAATGGGTGGAAACTAATCAAGGAGAGAAGCAACTTAGAACTGAGGAGAAATTTCCTGACAGTTAGGACAATTAATCAGTGGAACAGCTTGTCTCCAGAAGTTGTGAATGCCCCAACACTGCAAGTCTTGAAGAAGATGTTGGATAGCCATTTGTCTGAAATGGTATAGAGTTTCCTGCCTAGGCAGGGAGTTGGACTAGATGATCTCCAAGGTCCCTTCCAACTCTGCTATTGTATTGTATTATAAGATGCGTCTTATACTCTGAAAAATACGGTAACTACAAACAAGATGTTTTAAGTAAAGAAGAAGAAAAAAATCTAAGAACCTACATAGGGCATTTAACTGGCTAATGTTGAGCTCCAAATAGTGGAATTATTTATTTCTGGTCTCATCCAGAAAACCAGCTTTTTCTTGAACATGCTGTCACAAAACATGATTTGTGGGTCTGCCCTTGGAGATGGTTCTAAAGTGTTGCTTTTAACCAGCAGGATGCCAACATTTTAATTAGTTATTCAAACTTGATCAATTTCAGAAGAACTTTATTAACTACTCATTTCCCTTTCAGGCCCAATTAAAACTGCTGCTCTTTATTTTTAAGGCCCTTTTTACTTTCCAGAATGATAAAATGCCTGCGGAAAACCTTAATGGTTTTTATTGGAAGTGAACTCTCTATGGCAGGGATGTCCAAACTTGGGAACTTTAAGACTTGTGGACTTCAACTCCCAGAATTCCCCAGCCAGCTATGCTGGCTGGGGAATTCTGGGAGTTGAAGTCCACAAGTCTTAAAGTTCCCAAGTTTGGACATCCCTGCTCTATGGGCTTGGTAAAAAGATGATGCATACAGTCTGTGAATTACTCACCCAGGTCCACACGTTAGAAACACCGCCCTGTTTTGCTATTAATTACATTAGAAATCATACCTGTAAATATAATGGTGTTGAGACTGGATTTCCCCCACAGTTCCATGAAATGCACAACATCGCCAAACCGGAGCGAGGGATGACCAGTGAACACCACGCAAGGCTGCTTGAAGTCGTTACTAAAATCTCCATGGATGCTGGGGTAATGCTTCAGTTTGTTCGACTGGATGAGCTGGTAGTCAGAAGGAGGAAAGTGGCTATTTGCCTTTTTCTTTCATAATTATTTTGAAGACACATTTCAGTGACTGTTAAACTGGCCCTCCACCCTCCAGCCTCTGTTGCCAAAGGATTAAAAATGGAATTTGGGCCTGCTTCTCAGCTTTCTAGCTAAGAGTAGGTGGTCGTAATGTCTGTTCTTACAAGATTTAGTTTATAAATAAAGTAACCCAGCAATATTGTAGGCCCGTGATGGCGAACCTTTGGCACGCGTGCCATAGGTGGCACACAAAGCCCCTCTCTGTGGGCACACCAGCCATCGCCCCAGCCCAGCTCCACCAGGCATGCACACACACGGGCCTCCCACTAGCCAGACTTGGGTCTCTGCTGTGCATGCGCAAGGCTTCCCCGATCTCCGCAGGTTCCCCCTTTTATGTTCGGAGGCTGAGGTAAGACAGACTACGAGGTTGCAAAACAACTGTTTATTCAGTAATTGGAACAAGAGCAAATCGATGAAACCGGCCGCCTGACAGCTATTTATATTTCCCAGCTGTGAGGCGGCAACCAATCCCAACGTTACAATTCGTGCGCCAACCAATAGGAGCGCCTAAACCAATCAGAGGCATCCCGGCACGTTCTGCCCGACGACAGTCATAAGTCTGTGGACTTGACATACACACCCCAGCACACCCTACCTTTCTCCTCTACTTCTGCCACCTGTGCCTTTCCTGATCTCAGCAGGTTCCCCCTCAGCGCATCCTATGTTTCTCCTCCATTTATGCCATCTGTGCCTTCCCCTATGTCCTCAGGTTCTTCCCCATCATGCCCCACCCTTCTACTCCATTTCTGCTGCCTGTGCCTTCCCTGTTCTCCACAGGTTTCCCCCCCCCCCAGCACACTCTACCTTCCTACTCCGATTTCTGCCGCCACACCAACCTAGAAGCCAAAAAGGGGTATGGGGATGCCGCATGAGCCCCCCCTGCACCCTGTTTTGTGCCTAGAAAGCCTCCTGCATCAACCTAGAAGCCAAATGGGGCATGGGGGGCTGGGGCGCATGCGGGCCGGGCTGCATGTGTGGGGGATGCGTGCACATGTGCAGGGGCAGGGCGCATGTATGGGGGTGCTCGCATTTCATTTTGAGGGTTGGGGCAGGTGCGCGTGCATTCTCTCTCTCATGCGCCTGCGCTTTGGGCGCTCGGCACTAAAAAGGTTAACTATCATGGTTGTAGGCTATACACTCCATGGCTCCCATAGAGAGAAAGAAAGTACAGCTCCCAAATCAAATACGGTTCTCGTCTTCTGAATATTTCTCCCAGTAATGAAACCTGGAAGCGCAGCAGGCAATTGTAGGGGATGAATTCCTTTGTAAGAATTTCCTCTCCAGAGAGCAGAGATAAGCACATCTTGCCACAGCCCCAAAATGAGGCGCTTCACCTTGGTGTTGCTAATGGATATTTTCCTCGACAAGAACAACTAATAAGAATCCATTAAATAAATGTGGGCAGACTTTTAAAAACATATTCAATTTCTTCTTGTTTCCCATTGATGGAAGGAAAAGAAGCTGCTTCCTTTTACACTATATTGACCAAAATCTCCAGGGGCTGGAGATGGAAAAACAAAAACTCAACACAAAATCCAAATACATTTTCTCAGCTTAAATTGCAGCATTCAAAACAAGGGCGTTCTCCAACAGCTTGCTTTTTCTTCCATATGAAGTGAATGCAGCTTGGTAGGTCAACAAGCACAGGTGCAAACTGCAAAAATCTATGAGGTCAATATTTTATATATATTTATATTTATATATTTCCAGGTTCAAATCCCAGTAAGGGTATGGCTAGCTGATGAAAGCTAAATAGCTTGAAATAGATCTATACTAGTCTCCCTTTATTTATTTTATCAGCACAAACGTCTCTCTCACACACACACACACATAAATAATAATATTATTATATATATTGTATAATAAAATATAATATAATAAAATAAATAATAAAGATAAAAGCAACAGAATAGAAAAGGATCAGTCATCAAATCTCTTCAATGCAGAAATCCAAGCCCACAACACCTTGGCTGTCTGCCTGAACTCATCCATAATTCCAAGAAAAAATAGCCTCAGGAATTATTTGGGTCTGCAGACTATGATTTGGGTCTGCAGATTATTTGGGTCTGCAGACCCCTGGATTACAGTTCCAGGGGTCTGCAAAGTTGGCTCTTTTAAGATTGGTGGATTTCAACTCCCAGAATTCCCCAGCCAGCGCAGCTATGCTGGCTGGGGAATTCTGGGAGTTGAAGTCCACCAGTCTTAAAAGAGCCAACATTGCAGACCCCCGAGTTAGCCAATGGAAACAAGACTAAGCTATATCTGGACTGCACTTTGCATCAGTCTTTGAATGATATGCCAGGGATGCAGTCTAAGAAATAGGGGTGGCCAGGACAAAAATAAAACTTAATTAAAATTAAATTAAAACTAAACAGCTTAACAAGCTTATGTATGCACTCCCTGTCTGTCATTCTAAGATCACAACTAATCAATAATTTTGCCGTTGGTGGGTTGGATCACAGCCCTAGGATCCAATAGTCTTATTCAGCTAAAGATGATATCTCCATCCTTTCTCATTTTAATTGATTGAAATGGAAGCTTTCCACATTTCCACAAACCAACTTACCTCTGCATGAGGAAAGGGAGGTTCTGGTAGGTATACTTTTGTCTGCTTGTTGTGACATAACCTAAAGTTGAAAGGAGAGAGAGCAAAACAATCCAGAATTATGAGCCTATCTGGTCACACACAGCGAGTAACTGCTGCCACCTACTGCCCAGCTCTTCAGCCAAAGTTTGGTGGCAGCAACAGCAAAATGATTAAATAAATCCGGAACCTTCTCTAGGATCCCACTGGAATAGAGGAACAAGAAGACACCTGGGGGGTGCTTTGAAAGCAATGTAATCCACTATATTTCCCTTCATAGGCATCAGTCCTGACATTTATGTCATAATAAATCTGTATGTTTTGAAGGGATTAAAATGACTCTTAGGATGTTTTTCCTGTATCCGACTCAGATGCTTTCCCTTCTGTTGATTATTTACAGAGGAAGCACAACTATAGAAAAAAGAGACATCAGCCACCAGAGTTTGGGGAAAGAATTTCTGGGAGCTATTTGGTGGACTATCAGTTCACTACCTGGCTTTCTTTCAAGAGTGTTCATGGATCAAAAATCAAGAGGACGATTGTTGAAATAGAATTCACATTGTCTAAATCCACCACATGTATTATATGTGAATCTATATATATAAAACTGGCTGTGTGTGTGCATGTATGTTCCAGCATAACTCTGGAACGCTTCGAGCAATTTCAATTAAACTTGGTACACAGATGACTTACTCTCTAGAAACAAATACTGTGGGCATAAGACACCCCTAACACCCCTTGGGTGTGTGTGTCTCCGTGTGTGTGTGTGTGTGCGCGCGCCCCAGCATAACTCTGGAACGCCTGGGCTGCTAAAATGAAAAAGACTGAATTAGATCTACAGTGTCAAGTCACAGTAATTTTGACAGTGATAGTGTGCTTGACATGAAGTGAACTTGACTTCACGTGAAGTGTTAATACCACTTTATAATGCCTTGGTAAGGCCACACTTGGAATACTGCATTCAGTTTTGGTCACCACGATGTAGAAAAGATGTGGAGACTCTAGAAAGAGTGCAGAGAAGAGCAACAAAGATGATTAGGGGACTGGAGACTAAAACATATGAAGAACGGTTGCAGGAACTGGGTATGTCTAGTTTAATAAAAAGAAGGACTAGGGGAGACATGATAGCAGTGTTCCAATATCTCAGGGGTTGCCACAAAGAAGAGGGAGTCAAACTATTCTGCAAGGCACCTGAACAAGAAGTAATGGGTGGAAACTAATCAAGGAGAGAAGCAACTTAGAACTGAGGAGAAATTTCCTGACAGTTAGAACAATCAATCAGTGGAACAGCTTGCCTCCAGAGGTTGTGAATGCCCCAACACTGCAAGTCTTTAAAAAGATGTTGGATAGCTATTTGTCTGAAATGGTATAGGGCTTCCTGCCTAGGCAGGAATTGGACTAGATGACCTCCAAGGTCCCTTCCAACTCTGCTATTGTATTGTATTGTATTGTAAGATACAGCCTGTTGTGCCTTAAAATGTTTTCTACTATACAGCACAGTGGAGTTGCTATGGGAACAGCTTCTCAGTACTCCACAAGGGGGCTCCCTCTAATACAAGATTAGGATAAATACATACCTGGGCTACACTGGGTTTTCAGCTTGTAATAAATAAGACACACAGCATTCTTCTACAACCAGTGGCTCAGAAAAATAGGAAATACTTCTGAATATACAAAACAAGGGTAGACAGTCTGGGTTGCTCCCTTTTAAGCTTCTAAAGCAGAGGTCTCATTCTCACGGCCCGCGGGCCAATTACAACCCGTAGGACGGTATTTTGTGGCCCCCACCGTGATATGAAAGTATAATATTATATATTATAATATTAATATAATATATAATATAATATTAATATGTGGCCCAGCCTCACCCAGACTCTGCCTCCAGCGGCCCCCAGGTAAATTGAGTTTGAGACTCCTGTTCTAAAGTCTCTGGAATAGGTGGGCTCAAACGTTTGGATGGAAGATGTTTAAAGACAAAACCCTAAAAGGCTTAAAACTCCATTTCACACACATACACACACACCCAAAGAGCCCTGAATACCTTCTTCCCAGGCCAGAGTGATTTTCCCCATTTCTCAGAAACATATTAAAAAATGAAGTGACCAGCCAAAGTCTTGAATCTCTTGGGATGATAAAGAGAAGCCTCTGTCACCTACCATTCGGCGAAGATCTGGGAAAACTCAAGAGAGCTGTTTGCCACAGGTGAAATGAAATAGAAGAGGATGTTGGAAAGTCCGGCAGAGTCAATGTACTGATAGAGGCACTCCAAAAGATCATAGATCACTCCAGAGGGGTAGCAAGGGACCAGCACGTTCCCTCCATTTCGAACTGTAAGGGCTTAAGAAAGGCACAAGGCAATTTAAAAAAAAGGTAAGATATACAGTTCCAGTAGTGTCCAATTAAGGAAACTCACAAACATAGCATAATGGAGGCAGCTGCCCCTGTGGCTTCTCCTCAACATACAGATAGGAAAGTGTATTGTCTCTGAACACAGAGGTTTCATTAATTGGCAATAAAGCAAGCAAGCCTTGGCAGACTCCTCTGAATTTAGAAAAAGACAGTTATGTCCACAATTATTAAGTCCATACATTTTCCATCCCTTGTGCAGAGGTTCTCTCTTTTCTGGGAACAGAACCAGCGTTTCACGCTGGTCCATTTCATTAACAATACTAGAGTTCTGTATTTATTCATTTTTTGGCTTTATTTATTAGCAATGCCTCATACATCCTCACGGCCGATTCGCTCCCACAGAGAGGGACTTCTCCGGGTGCCGTCCACTAGACTCTGTCAGCGGGCGACGCCCAGGGGAAGGGCTCTCTCTGTGGCGGGCCCAGCCCTCTGGAACGACCTTCCCCCCGACATTAGAACAACCACGGACTTCCGCTCCTTCCGTCTAAAATTAAAAACTCATCTTTTCCGTTTGGCCGGCCTTGGGTAGCCTCTCTCTATAGGGTCTAGCTGTTTTAATTGGGTATTTTAGTATGTTAAGGGGATTTTAGCACAGGCCCAGATTTAATTTGTTCTTAATTATATTTGTATATTTATTGTATTGTGGTTTTAGTTTTTCCTGTGCACCGCTCCGAGTCCCTACGGGGAGAGGAGCGGTCTATAAATTAAATTATTGATTGATATTGATTATTAGTAATCCTGAAAACTGGATGTTTTCCAATTTTTTACAGATGTTTTCAGAAGCCTTTTATGCCTACACCCCACTTCTATATTCTACGCATGGCGACTCCCAAGATCTCAAATCTGCATAAACTAAGCTTATCTCTTTGTTTATGAGTTAATTAAAGCATCTAATTTTTCTGTTCAAAACAGGTGTTCTTTTGGAGAAGTCACAATAAAAACTGAGAATCTAACACTAAACAAACAACCCCCCCGCCAGTGTCTTAAGACACACCTTTTCCATCAAGCCGGCCTAGCGTAACCTCCCGTTATGACCGCTCTTAATTTGGGGGATTTTATATGATTTTAGCACAGGGTAGGGATTTAATAGTTTTGTATTTTGTTATATTTGTTATGTTTTTAAATCTCCTGTGCGCCGCCCTGGGTCCTTTTTGGAGAAAGTGCGGAGTATAAATTTGAATAAAATAATAAAAAAAACAACACACTTTTTTTCCTGTAAAAGATGCAGGAAACGGTCTAACTAATACAGCTGGTTAATAAAAACAAAGTTATAACTCAGAGGTTGCTGACTTTTGGGGCCACTGGGAACATCAAATAATTTTGAGAATATGTTATGGACATATTATTGCTGTCAAGGGAAGCAGGATCAGACATAAAATGCCTGGCTCCAATATAAATAAAAGTTGTGCTTGAGTTTGAGTGTCTTGCTTTGTAGCTTGCTAGTTTCTCATTTACTTTTTTTCTAACTAAAATGATTTTAAAAAATAGAATCAAGTGGGTTCATGGAGCCCAACACATGCCTATGGAAAGGCCGTTGATTATGGCAGCTATTGTATATAAAAGATCTGGGGAAAATAGGGTATTGTTTTATTTATATTACTTTCCATTTCCATCAAACAGTGTGTGATCTGGGTACAGTTATTATAACAGTCGGAATCCACATATTTGTTGTTATATGCTCCACAATAATATTAATAACTATATAATAGTATAATAACAATAACACAGGACATAATCATCTTTAAATTCTCTCCACATTAACATTTCCTCTTTTTATATCTCCTCCTTTCTAGCTTCTGTTTCTATTGTCTAACCATTGGTAAAATACATCCCATGTCAAAAAATATTCAGTTTCTTCTTTATTCTTAATAGTAAGTGTTAGTCTATCCATTTCTGCACATTCTAGTATTTTCTTAACCACATTCTCATCTGTCGGGATCTCATCATTCTTCCATTGTTGTGCAAATAAAATTCTGACTGCAGTTAGTATATGTAAAACCAGATATATAGTCCTTTTATCATATTTTTCCGGTAGGGTGCCCAATAAATATGTCTCTAGTTTCAAGTCTATATGCTGCTTTATCATTTTTTGGGGACAATTAGTTTTTAACATGGGGCTATCTCTTTGCTTAGGGCAGTGGTCGGCAAACCGCGGTTAGCGAGCCACATGTGGCTCTTTGGCCCCTTGAGTGTGGCTCTTTCGCTGCGCCACCTCATGTTCCTTATCTTCCGGCCGCGGTGCCACTCTGTGGAAAACATAGGCACACGCTGTATAAGTACAGCCCGGAGCAAGAGCAAAGCCCCTCTCCCAACAGGCTCTTCCTCGCTCAGAGGGCTTTGGAAGGAAACTTCTGCAGGCTGTAGGTGTGCGCGCGCGCCTATGTTTTCCGGGAAGAAGAGGAACATGAGGGGGATTCCTTCCCCCCCCCCCCCCCGCGGATGGGCTACCTTCTTGTTTTTTTTAGCCAGGCGATCTTTAACCAGGCGATCTTTGGCTGCTGCACAAGCCCTCGGGCACGCTCTGCCTTCTTCTCTCTGATAGCTGCCTGGTTAAAAAAAAGGACGAGGCTCCGCTGGTCCTGAGTCCCTCCGCGGGGGGGGGGATCCCCCTTGCATTCCTTGTCTTCCCAGATCGGCTGGTAAGGGGACAGAAAAGGTTGTTCTCCTGTCCCAGGTTTCAGCTTCCTGGCTTCTAGCTTCTTTTGTTGAGCCAGCAATTAAGGTTCTCTTTTATGTCTTAGGAAAGATCGCCTGGTTAAAAAAAAGGACGAGGCTCCGCTGGTCTGGAGCCCATCCGCGGGTTGGGAGGGGGAGACAGACAGACAGAAAGACAGACAGACACACACACACACACACACACACACACACACACAGAGTGATTAAGTGACTGAGTGAGTGCAAGACAGAGAGACACACAGACAGAGAGGAAGGAGGGGAGAGAGACAGAGATAGAGAGGGAGGGAGGGAGGGAGGGAGGGGAGAGAGACACAGAGATAGGGAGGGAGGGAGGGAGGGAGAGAGAGACACAGAGATACAGAGAGACAGACACAGAGAGAGAATGACAGAAAGAGACAGAGATGGAGGGAGGGAGGGAGGGACAGAGAGATAAAGAGCCACAGAGAGAGACACACACACAGACAGACAGACGCAGAGAGAGACAGAGACAGAGAGAAACAGAAAGAGAGAGAAAGAGAAAGAAGGGAAGAAAGAAAAGAAAGAAAAAGAAAGTGGGAGAGAGATGAAAGAAAGAAAGAGAACTTATGACCATAATTGAGCCCAAAAATTTGGTTGCTAAGCAAGACTGTTGTTAAATAAGTTTCACTACATTTTCCAAGTTGGCCACGTCCACCCAGTCACATTTATTTATTTATTTTATTTATTGGATTTCTAGACCGCCCCCTCTCCCCGAAGGGACTCGGGGCGGTGTACAGGTAAAAAATTAAAATTATGACAATCAACAATACATATAAACTAAAATCGAATTAAATAATCCCCTGTACAAATTTATAAAAATTAAAAACTTAACCTTAAAACTTAATAACATAATTTAAAATTACAAACTGAGGCGGGAAGCATGGAATTAGCCCAGGCCGGCTAGTTGAAACAGGTGGGTATTGAGTTTCTGGCGGAAGGAGCGGAGGTCCGTGGTCGTTCTAATGTCAGGGGGACCGCTGAGCCACTCCCACAAAATAGGCCACACCTTCTGGCTCTCAAAATAAATTTCAATCATTGTATTGTTGATATTTGGCTCTGTTGACTAATGAGTTTGCTGACCACTGGCTTAGGGGATGCAGTGGCTCAGTGGTTAAGACACTGAGCTTGTCGATCAGAAAGGTTGGCAGTTCGGCAGTTTGAATCCCTAATCCTGCGTAACAGAGTGAGCTCTCGTTACTTGTCCCAGCAGTTCAAAAGCAACCTAGCAGTTCAAAAGCACGTAAAAAATGCAAGTAGAAAACTAGGAACCACCTTTGGTGGGAAGGTAACAGTGGGCATGTAAGGGGACTTCCAATTCCAATTTAGACTTGCTGCAATAATAACCCCTTTCTATGTGTTGGTGCATTTTTGCTTCCACGGCTATTCTTTGGCTTGAACTCTTGGCTTCATCCTTGTCTCTGTCTCTGGTTTATTTCTTAGATAAGACTTACTGTTTTGCCCTTTGATTTCTACTTCCAACCTCCAGATTGACTGCAGATTATTGCCATGTCCCAGCCTGACATTGCTCGCTAGGAGACATTTTTGCATACAACTTGGTTTTTGGCAAAAATGACATAAATCACGGCGATGTGACTGCAGGAGGCTGCAAATGGTAAATGTGGGTTGGCTAGCGAGGAATTACATGTCTGGGCTGCAAAAATCTAAATACAATACATAGCAGAGTTGGAAGGGACCTTGTAGGTCTTCTAGTCCAACCTCCTGCGTGGGCAGGAACCTTATACCATTTCAGACAAATGGCTATCTAACATCTTCTTAAAGACTTCCAGGGTTGGGGCATTCACAACTTCTGGAGGCAAGCTGGTCCAGAGGTTAATTGTTCTAACTGTCTAAATGACCACTAGGTGGCACATTAATCATCTGGAGATGTTTGCAGTCTAGTTGTAAGTAAAGCAATTGTGTATGTGTTTCTGTGTACCAACAATGCTGTCACATAACTTAATGTAGGGATCTCAAATGTTTGGCTGGTGCACTTTGGAGGCCTCTAAATCTGTTTCTATGGCTTCAGAAACACTTTGTAGGAAGTAAGGAAATGCCCAGTAACAGCAGGTGCAAAGCACAACATAGGTTAAGCCATGAGAAGCACTCCAGAAGCTAGAATGAAATGTGATGGTGCCTCAACTCAACTCAACTCAACCCCAGAGATCTCCTGGTCAGCTGGGCCACATAGTCAGGGTCTAAAACCTCTTAAATGTAAAAATCCTTGCCTGATCCTGTGCTCCATGGCACAGGTTTTCACATGGCCCTGGACTCTCTGGCCAATGGGAGAGAGGAACGTGGAATAATGTTGACCTTGGAAGTCTTTTCGTCCAACCCTCCGCTCAAGCAGGCGACACTATAACAGGGATATCAAACTTGATTTCACTGAGGGCTGCAGCAGGGTAACCTGCTGCTATGGCCTGGAGATGGAGCTCTCACCTCCCAATCAGGAGGTTGTGAGTTCAATCCTAGGTAGAGGCAGATGTAGGGTCTCCTGCTTGGACAGGGGGTTGGACTAGATGACCTGCAAGGTCCCTTCCAACTCTGTTAATCTGTAAGGGTTGTGTTTGACCTTGGGGGGGGGGGTGGCAGGAGGGCAGGGCCAGCTTGATGTCACTCCTGTTGGAGGCACCTGTGGTGGTCTGAGCACTCCGCCAGTGAAAATGTGCTCCCGAGCTCCGTCTTCAGCTGCGATGGCATCCTGCAATCCTCTGCCAGCAAAAACGGAGCTCGGGAGCACCGCATGCAGCCCTCCCGAGCCCCGTTTTCACTGACAGAGGCACTATGGGACAGTCCTTTGCTGTTTCTAGAGCTGTCCCTTAGGCCTGATCTAAGCAGCCTGCGGACTGAATCTGGCCCCCAGTCCTTGAGTTTGACACCCCTGCCCTATAACATTACAGACAAATAGTTGTGCAATCTGTTCTTGAAAGCCTCCCTTGATGGAGCAACAAGAACTTCCGGAGGTAAACCGTTCCATTGATTAATTATTCTCACGATCAGGAAAGTTTTAGGTTGGATCTCTCTTTAATGATCTTTCCCCTTTACTTCTTCTCCTGCTCTCAGGTACTTTGGAGAATAGGTTGACCCCCTTCCCTTCTCTGTGAGAGGCCTCAAGTACCAGAAGACTGCTATCATATCACACGTAGTCCTTTTTTTCAATAGACTAGACCAGTGATGGCGAACCTTTTTTGGCTCATGTGCCAAAAGCGGGGGGAGATCAGGAGGGTCATGTGCAGGTGTGCCATGCCCGTAATGCTATGTGCACGACCACAGCGCACATGAGCATTCCACCCCATTTTTGGCGTGCTTTTTTCGCCCTCCCCAGGCTCCAGAGGCTTAAAGGAGCCTGGAGAAGGTGAAAACAGCCTCTCCCCCCACCCCACCCTGGGAAGCTCTCTGGAGGCTTCAGGAGCTTCCCTGACACCTCCGAAGCATGAAAAACCGGCCCTAGGGGCAAACTGGAAGTTCAGGAACGGACTTCCGATTTGCTCATAGGGCTGGTTTTAGCCCCCCGGAGCCTTCATGGGCCTCCAAGAAGGCAAAAAATGGCCTCAAAAGAAGGCCAAAGTCAGCTGGCTAGTGCGTGCAAGCTTCACGTGCCCTGACAAATGGCTCCGCGTGCCACCTGTGGCACGCGTGTCATAGGTTCGCCATCACGGGACTAGACCAGCGACAGCTAACGTTTTTCTAAAGGTGTGCCAAAATTTTGTGCACGCACACTATCATATGCACACCTGTGCCCATCCCCCCTCTGCATGTGTCCCCCTGCAAATATTTCCCAGATGTTTTCCCAGAAGTTTGTTCCTGAACTTCCATTTTGTCCATTGGACCATTTTTCGCCCTCCTCAGGCTTCAGGAAAGCCTCTGGAGCTTGGGGAGGTGAAAATGGCCCAACGGCCCAATTGGAAGCTCGGGAACTGCGAAAACACCCTCCCCTGGGCCTCCGGAAGGCCGAAAACCAGTTGAAGGCTGCTATGCCGGTAAATATGGCTCCATGTGCCATGTGTGGCATGCGTGCCATAGGTTCGCCATCACAGGACTAGACATATCTAAGGCCTGGACAGGAAAATGGGATGAGATCCTGGGACTGCTTGAGAGATACACAGGAAATAACTTAAATATAACTATATGCGAGACCGTCTCCTGCTCCATATATCCCTTCGACCGATCCGCTCCCATAGAGAGGGCCTTCTCTGGATGCCGTCGGCCGGGCAATGCCAGTTGGCGGCACCCAGGGGAAGGGCCTTCTCTGTGGCGGGCCCTACCCTCTGGAACGACCTGCCCCCCGAATTACGCACCATCTCAGACCTCCACCTTTTCCGCCAGCGTCTTAAAACGCACCTATTTCAACAAGCCGGCCTAGCATAACCTCCCGTTTCTGACTGTTATTAGCTGTAAATTTTAATTAGGGGGATTTTAAATTGTTTTAGCACAGGGTATGGGTTTAATAGGTTTTTAATAATGGTATTTTGTATATTTGTATTGTTTTTTAAATTTTCCTGTGCGCCGCCCTGGGTCCTTTTTTAGGAGAAGCTGCGGGTTATAAATTCGAATAAATTAAATAAACAAATAAATAAACAAACAAATAAATAAATAGCTGCTGTCTACTGAGAAAGACAGTAAGCAAGCAAAATCTCTATGCTGGAAATGGGACAGAGGGAAGGAATCAGCCAGGGAGAAAAGAGAAGGAAGCAAATGAGAACAAGACTGAAGCAAAGAAAGCTCCCTGCTCAGCAAAGAGAGAGAAGCCAAAGAAAAGCAGGGTTGTGATTGATTTTGCTGAGACATTTTCCTTGATTCTATCATCCTACACATAATTCTTTGAGTTCATTGCATATTTGGTTTTCAAAAACGCTAATGAAGTGGTCAAATTGAAATTATTCCTTCTCACCTCTGCTTAACAGTCCAGCATTTTAAAAAAGTACTAAGTGTTAAATGGTATTCTATCTATTTTCTTCATTTGTGACTTGCTTGGTATGAAACGAGTTTAGCGTTACATCCCTTTTAGACTAATCAACTCATCCTTATGGAGAGCTTTTGACCAGACCCTGCCTTAAAGCCCATAATAACACCTATCGCCAGGAGAGGGCAGCAGAGTTCCAGAAAGCTGTTTTGACTTGTTTCTTTTAAGTCAGGAAACAGGTGTTGGTACTGGAACAAGTACACGGGTAGGCAAATGTAGACATGCACGCATATATGCATATCCTTCGAAGGACAAAAACTGTAGGACAGATTAAACTTTGCAAGTGTCATCACGCTGGCTTTCCAGCAACTGCAGCCCAAACGTATCAAATAATTAATAACTCATACAAGGGAAGGTTTGTAAGTTCCTGGAATGAAATAATTCTCATAGCTATCAGGAAGGTAGAGCCAAAGGTTCCTTTGGACTGTCATCACTATCGCCCGTGAGCTCGACTGAAAATATTGTTGGGTTTGATAGTGTAGAACAGGGGTCTGCAAAGTTGGCTCTTTTAAGACTGGTGGACTTCAACTCCCAGAGTTCCCCAGCCAGCATAGGGAACTCTGGGAGTTGAAGTCCACCAGTCTTAAAAGAGCCAACTTTGCAGACCCCTAGTGTACAGTAGAAGATCAGAAAGGGGACAAATGGCTCAAAAAAAATGAAATTGTAAAGTAGTTGATAGATGATGTTAAAATTCTACAGAAGACAACATACAGTGGGACTGTAACCCATTCCAGGGCTTCGGTCGACACCCGATTTGGTTGTGACCAGAAGCAAGACTGGCGGCGCATGCAAACACACACACACACAAATGTGTGCAGAAGGGGATATATTGTGGCACGGAAAATCGCCGCGGCTGTGTTTATTCAGCACCCAAGGACGTGTTCATGACCTCTGTGAAACATTTAGCGGATTTTTCGGTCAGCACCCGAATTGTTCGTGGTCTGAGCCGTTCGGAACCCGAGGTCCCACTGTAAACCTGATTACAATCATGGACCAATCAAAAACCAAGGAGCATCTTAGATGAGAAAGAGACAAAGGAGGAAAGTAAGCTAATGCATATCTATGCATTACAGGGTAAAGGATACCTGAAATACAAGACTCTCTATGAGGAATGCAATCGCAGGTAAGCATCTGAGAACATCCCAAAGGTCCTTTTTCAAGAGGAAACTGGACTTTCTTGTTTTTCTTTGAAGATGTTTCGCTTTTCATCCAAGATGCTTCCTCAGCTTTGACAGGTTGGTGGGGAATGGAAGGATTTCCGTTCCTCCAAATGGCTTCAACGCCCTCCAGTCAGAGCTGAAGAAGCTTCTTGGATGAGAAGCAAAACAACTTCACAGAAAAACAAAAAAGTCCAGTTGCCTCTTGAAAAAGGATCTTTGGGACAACCATGACCAGGGATAGAATTCAGCTGGTACAGATGAACTGGATGCTAATTTTACATCTGGTTGGCTGAACCGGCAGTTGCAAGGCAGGGCTGGGTTTCTGCTGGCGTTACTGCTGGTTCGAGGCACACACGCTCTGCGCACATGCACAGTTGCCTGTAAATAGGTCTGTGCATGCGCAAAACATTAAAAATGTCAAAAAAAAACAGGCTGCGGCGACTAGGGAACCAGTTCGGGGGCGTGGCGAGCCTGCCCTTCCTACCAGTTTGGTAACCCAGTCGCAATTTCCAGTTCGGGTGAACTGGTAGCAACCCACCTCTGTTGCAAGGACGGACTGGCTCCTCCCATTCTGCCCCTCCCCTCCCAGGAGTCTCCGCACAGCCCATTTTGGATGCCAGTAAGTGCAGGGCCCTCGCGGAGGCTCTGGGAGGGCGAAAAATGGGCATCCCGCCTCCACGGGGCCTCCAGAGCCCAGGGGAGGCCGTTTTCGCTCTCCCGGAGACTCAAGGAAAGCCTCCAGAACCTGGGGAGGGCAAAAACAACCCCCCCGGTTATGCAAGAGGGTGAGTAGGCCAGGCCCACCATGGCCACGTCCACCCTGCAACCAGGTAGAGAACCAGTTGCTAAAAATTTTGAATCCCACCCCTGACCATGGCCTGGATGGCTGATAATCTCCATAAACATCTCAGAACATTCATATTGGACCAGGACAGTGCAGAGCCTATTCAGTCCTTTCAGAGTGGAGCTGGACTGGGAACTGGAGCTGCAACAGTTTGGTGTAGTGCTAAAGGTGCTGGACTAGAAACCAGGAGACTGTGAGTTGTAGTTCGGATTGAAGTAGAGCTGTCTGAGTGAGTTGGGACCCATCAGTCTCTCTCAGCCCAATTCACCTCACAGTTGTTGGGCAGAAAATAGGAGGGCAGAAGTATCACGTAGCTATCACACTGGAGTTATGTAAGGTGGGATAATAATAATAATTACAATTAATCTAAAGGCCAACAGACAAAGCTTAGTCAGATGAAAGTGAACAGAATCACACCAGAACTAAGTGGGATTGGCAGCCTAAACAAAAACATTATTTTACAACTCTTCCCACTTAGACGATCTAATTATATTTGTTCTAATTATATTTGTTATTATTTTAGTAACTTTATTTTCTTGCAAGTTGCTGTGACACCATTTGATAAAACAGCCTATAAAACTGGGCAATAAAATGCTTCTCCCCTCCCAGTCGCATGGACTATTTCAGGCAAGCTGGGAAATTATACTGTTTGCACCCGTGACATTGTACAGCTCAACAATTATCAGTTTTACCGACAGTGAAAATTAATTTGCTAGCAAATTCTAAATTTGTAATCACAGCTGTGGTGATACCTATCTATAAACCAAAAGAGGGGCGGGGGGAGAAATGAAGTCCATACCAATTTTATAAATGGAAATTATAGGGCTTTGTTGACAGGTTTGGTTGTCCTTGCCAAGGGTTGCTAACAATCAACAGAGAATACAATTACTTTATGTAAATGGAGACAAGGGTCCATAATAAAAACAATTACTCAAAAGCCACTGCCTAAATAAAAAATAAAATAAAAAAGCCAATCTGGACTATGTATGTGGTGCATAATAATTAATACCATTATGAGAAATATGGTATTAAATGTAATTATAATTAAAAAGGCATATCTTCATATGCACATACATATCATCTTGGTTGCTCTTCTCTGCACTTTTTCAAAAGACGTGGAGACTCTGGAAAGAGTGCAGAGAAGAGCAACCAAGATGATTAGGGGACTTGGAGGCTAAAGCATATGAAGAACGGTTGCAGGAGCTGGGTATGTCTAGTTTGATGAAGAGAAGGACCAGGGGAGACATGATAGCAGTGTTCCGATATCTCAGAGGGTGCCACAAAGAAGAGGGAGCCAAACTATTCTCCAAGGCACCTGGGGGCAGGACAAGAAGCAATGGGTGGAAACTAATCAAGGAGAGAAGCAACTTAGAACTAAGGAGAAATTTCCTGACAGTTAGAACAATTAACCTCTGGAACAGCTTGCCTCCAGAAGTTGTGAATGCCCCAACCCTGGAAGTCTTTAAGAAGATGTTAGATAGCCATTTGTCTGAAATGGTATAAGGTTCCTGCCCACGCAGGGGGTTGGACTAGAACACCTACAAGGTCCCTTCCAACTCTACTATTGTATTGTATTGTATTGTATAATATCAGTCCCTTAAATAAAAATCCAAGGACAAACTCTAAAATACTCTTAAGAATGTTTTAACAAAATCAAAATGATGAGATTCACATATTTTCAATTCTGTTTCTATTCCCCACTGGAGAAGAACAGATTACTTTTTTTCACCAAAGCATTTTATCCTGGACAGTCTCCTCTAGTGTACTCTGCTGCTTCCACCCAAATTTTACAGCTACCTGTACCTATTTTATCTCCTAAATCAGGAGTCTTCAACCTTGGCAGCTTTAAGACTTGTGGACTTCAACTTGTGGAATTGCAGTCCACAAGTCTTAAAGCTGCCAAGTTTGAAAACGCCTGTCCTAAATCATAACGAGAGAGGGCGACAATAATACTGTGCTTCCCCAAAAATAAGACAGGGTCTTATTTTCTTTTGACCCCCAAAATAAGTGTTTGGCTTTATTTTCTGGGAGGTCTTATTATTTTTGAGGGGTCAGAGGCAACAAGCGTGGTCACCTCATCGCTGCTGCTGTGTTGTGCGTCGCTTGGCCTGCCGCTTTTTGCAGTGGCCATTAATGTGAAAGAAGGGGCGCGGTGGCTAGAGTTGTGGGAGCGGCCGTTAGGTAAGGGCGTGTGGGGTGCATAGGGCAATGTCCCCCTCCCTTCCTCCCCCCCAAGTCTTGTTTCCTCACCTCGTGTTGTTTGCGCAGCAAGCAACCAGAGGAAATGGCGGGGACCGGCTTCACATGCCTCTAAATATTTTCAGGGAGGGCTTATTTTGGGGGGGTAGCAGAAATAAAAACCAAACCCTATCTTGAAAAAGCTTCCTCCCTAAGGCTACTGAAGTCCCTCCGTTGTTGCCTGCTGAGGGTTCATCAAGAAATAAACCAGTGCAGCTATCAGATCTCTACCCATCAACAACCCTTCCCTTCCCCTTCCCTGCCCCTTCCTCTTCCCTGTGTCAGGGTTCCAAGTAACACCCCTAACAAAAGAAGACTCCGAGGCTTGAGTTTCCTCAAAGTTACATTTTAATAGAGATGTCATATTGGCACATCTGGGAAAACCCGAATCTGAAAGTTTCCAGGTTTTCCCCACCCAAAAGAAAGTTCAAGTCCCTGCCCAGCACCCACATGTCCCTCACATGGTCCAATCAGGCACCATCCAAAACTGGAGATGCCTCTGCTCAATAATGGCAATATACTTGGCTATGTTTGATGGACAATTAATAATTATATTTGTAACTATAAAGATTGATGCACAAAAACCTGTGACTAAACGACATGCTACACAAAATTGAAACTGGATGCATGTTTTATCTGTTTTTATGCTAAAAATAAAAATATATATTTAAAAAACAAAACAAAACTGGAGATGCCTCTTAGTCATACCATCGCAGCTGCAGGGCAGGAAGGTCTTGACTTTCTGAGAAACAATGTTATTTTGACTATATATCACCCACACTCCATATAATCCCCCCTTCCTAATTTCCCACAGTAGAAAATGTGGCAGGCCTGAAGGCCTAAAAGATGGCTTCCAGGTATTACACCCTGTAGGTATCAAATGTAATCAGCTCCTCTGGAAAATTGCTAGCAAGTGAAATTCCATCTCTTTTCCCCAAACCTGGAACTTTTCAGAAAAATTAAGGAGGGGAAATGAGTTGCCTGAGTGCTTTGGAAGCATTCTGGAGTGTAAAGTGCTATCCTCAGCATATTCTTGGGAGTCATAACAGTATCAATGGTAGGTTTGGAGCAACTGTCCCTTCTCGTGGTCACTCATGCCTTCTCCCCTTGCATGCAGATTACTGCAATGTCCTCTACCTGGGGTTGCCCTTGGAGACCATTCAGAACATCCAACTGTCCTAGAAGAGAACCAGTGTGGGCAGTTAAGAGTTGTGCCTTGGTATTGAAACCTCTTTGAGTTTCTGGCTACAACTTTAGGAGCTGGTTGTCCCACAGGGTAGCTGGGAACCAGCCTTTCTGTCATTGTTTTTGACTGTCCCATAAGATCTGATAAAGGGCATATACTTTGTGTTCTGTCAATCTAACAATGCCATCTGATGGAGCCCAAGAAGCAGGCCTTTTCTCACAATACCTGCCCTCTGCAATAGCATCCCTCTAGAGCAGTATTTTTCAATCTTGGCAACTGTTAAGAAGGGTGGACTTCAACGCCCAGAATTCCTTAACCAGCAGGCTAGCAAAAAGATGGCAGGAGACCTGTGCTTTTGAATCAAAGACACCAACATAGAGGATGATACTGTATTATCCTGCTTATCAGTTTCCCAGAGACATCTGCCTGGTTACTGCAGAAATATGAACTGCTCTGATTTTGCAGCGAGGATGTTTTTTTTTTTAAAGGAGCACAGAGTAATCAAAAACCACTAAACCCTTCCTCCATCTTTTCCCACAGAGAGACAAAAGACTATGTAGCAGTTAAAACCAGAAGATAAATCCACATGCAGACTTACAAATCAGGATACTGAATTTTTATAAAGCCAAATTCCTGATCCATCTAGCTTAGCACTCTCTACGCTGGCGGTTTTCCCAATACAGTTTTAGATCATTGTCCTCAGTCTTAACTGAATCTGGGACATTTTCCATGCAAACTGTGAAGTCCATTATTAAATTACAGCCTTCCCACATGTCTCACTTTTAAGTCTGAAGCTGGAGAAGGGAACAGGAATTGATCCCATATCATGCAGAGCTGCTGCATGAAGTCAAACCCCCAGAACTGTGGACACATGGCCAATGTTAATCAAAGGCATTTTGTTCTGACCTAGGCTTCCCAAGAGCATGAAGCAATCTCCTTGTCCTGACAAAAAACCCTTTTATTAATTTACTATGAATTCTGCTCATCCACATCCAGCAAAGTATTTCAAGGGAGGATTTACAGTCACAGACCTTATCTGGCTTGGAGAGCTGCCAGGCACAACTTGACAAGGAGTCTCGGAGAGTCACAAACCAATTAAGCAAACTAATTGTCTCCTGCAAACTCCACTCCCCTTTCGGTCCTCTCTTATTTTCTCTGGGAGGGGCCATTTATCATCCACCTGTGGCCTTACTCCCAAGTTGACCCCTGTTATTTAGCTGTACAAAAGTTCCCAACTTTGCGCAAGAACACACTGGGAACAGGCTCCAGCTGTACATCTGCCTCACTGATTTCTGACTCTGAAGGCAACTGATAACTGGCATACGGCTCTCGCCCCCTCTCTGCCTTCGACACAGAGCCCTCATCAGAGCCTTCCCCAGACTCCAGGACTGGCCCATGTTCCTCCCCAACCCCCTCACTGTCCAAATCCTCTGCCAGCTCTGCAGGCCACAACACATTTCTGAATTTTGGATCATGTCCCCTTTTGCTCCTGCAGAGTATTCAGTGATCAAGTATAGGAAAGGGAATAAATGGCAAAGAGAAATAATGCTTCTACAGAATGCAAATGGGTTTTATGTTAGCCAAACAGAAGATGGTGTAAGATTGGGAGATTCTCCTCAGAGCTCCATCAAAACAGAACTTATTTGGCAGCAGTGTTGCTACTATTTAGCAGAGAGTGAACAGGAGCAAATAACTTAATCTCATTATGCCAGATCTGTTCCAAAATAGTTCTCCCCCCCACCCAAAAGTACAATTTGCATTTCTCGCTAATTATATTTGTGTGTGTGAGAGAGAGAGAGACAAAGGCACTCTGTAAAAATACCATCTGAACTGCTGATGTTATGCCGTAGAAGGAGAGAAGAAGCAGTCGCCTGGATTGATTAAATGAGCCTTAGAGGTACTTCCCATCTACCGCATGTATTTCCCAAATCAGATTATGAAAAGCAGCAAAACCACTGCCCAGACACCTACCAAGGTTACTGCAGAATTCGCCCACCATTCCATCCGGATTGGCGGTGGGAATCTGGGTGAGTCCAGTCAGGATGAGAACATCGCTGTTCTTAAGAGACGCCTGGTCCATGGGCTGAAAGGGAAATTTGAGAAAAATCATTTGCTTAATAAATGGGCAGTGCTGTCCATCTTACACAGTGGAACTCTGGAAGGCAAAGAAAAAGACAGAAGCAAAATAAACAAATAGAATTCATTAAAGAAAACCTTGCTAGGGCCCTTAAAAATTGCTCTAATAACATATACATGTTATACAAATACACCAGCCTATACGACCGTGTTTCCCCGAAAATAAAACAGGGTCTTATTTTCTTTTGACCCCCGAAATAAACACTTGGCCTTATTTTCGGGGAGGTCTTATTATTTTTGAGGTGCAGGAAGCGGTGAGCGTGGTCACCTCATGGATGCTGCTGTGTTGCAATATTTTCGGGGAGAGCTTATTTTAGCGCATGCATTCAAAAGCCCGATTGGGCTTATTATCCGGGGAGGTCTTATTTTTGGGGAAACAGGATAGCATCTACGCCCCAATGATTGGGGTTAAGCCAGGTTTTCATAGCCTTTCAGAAGGCTAATGGGATCAAGATCATCCAAATCTCGGGAGGTGGGGGGAGCACCATGACAGAGAAGGCATGTTTCTAGGTCTTATCAGGTTGTTTCACCAGTGACCCAAAGCATGCCCACCTTGCCATTGTCAGGATTCCAAGTAACACCCCCATACCAAATAAAACTCCGAGGTGGGTGGGTTCCTCAAAGAATAGTTTTATTGGAGGTATCATATTGACCCAGGCTGGTGAAAACCAGCTCTAAATTTTCCCGTGGTTTTCACCTTAATTAAAAGTAGAAGTTTTTTCCCTCTTTCACAATCAGTCACATGGTCCAATCAAGGTGCCTGGTAACATCACTCCACCTGTGGGAATGTCCTTGGTTCTTAGGAGAAAGTATTTTGTTTTGGCTACCAAACCCCAGTTATTTCTATTCCCCCCTCCCTATCCCTCAGCTCTAGTGCAGCAACACTGAAGCTTAAAATGGCTTCGGTCAGGCCAGCTTCAGCGCTGACAGCCACATCTGTAGAACAAACAGAAACTATTGGGGATAGGCAATCCTACAAATATTTCAGGAGAAAAAAATATTTAGGCAAGTACCTTTAAAAGATGTGCCTTATTTGTGGTGGCTTCAGGGAGTTTACAAAAGATCACCCTTTAGTATAGAGTTCTACAACTTCACTAAGTAGATTTGCATGCAGCCCCAGAGTTCCTCCAAAAGCTACTGCTGAACTATATAGTGATTAGATTATAGAAAAGGGAAATTATTAAAGGCAGCAAAGCAACCATATTCACTTTTCATTACATTTACATTTACTGATTGCTTGGCTCTATCCCCATTTTAAAGGGCAGTTCCGCACATGCTACTCAAATGCCAAGTACACCTTATAGTTATCCTAAGGACGTTATAGACACTGGATTTGCTAATTTTGAAGCTGACAATGAATTTCTGTCTTGCAAATACATTGAGCTAGTTGACTACACACATACAAAAAAGGTATTTCCAAATCCAATTAAAAAGGACATGAATAAAGAACCAGAGTCCAAGAAATATGTGTCATACAGATGTGATGTTTAGTTACAAATCTTCTCACTTATGAGTATATCTTAGCAGCTAAGGTGTTTTTGGATCTTCTCGAATATATCTCTACCTTGTCTTAGCTTTGAGGAACAAACTGGATGTACTGTTCCGATCGAGGCTTCCCAAGAGCATGAAACAAACTCCTTGTCCCAGCAAAAAATCCTTTTATTAATTTACTGTGAATTCTGCTCATTCACAGTCAGTAAAGTCTTTCAAAGGAGGATTTATGGTCACACACATTATCTGGCTTGGAGAGCTGCCAGGTCGATATCTGCAGAACTTGGCAAGGAGTCTCGGAGAGTCACTAACTAGTTAGCGAACGAATTGTCTCCTGCAAACTCCACTCCCCTTTCGCTCCTCTTTTATTTTCTCTGGGAGGGGCCATTCATCATTTGGCCTTACTCCCAAGTCGACCCCTGCTCTTTAGTTGTTCCCTTCATCTGGCAACTCTGCACATGTGCACGCTGGGAACAAGCTCCAGCTGTTTGTCTGCCTCACTGCTGTCTGACTCTGACCACAGCTGATAATTGGCATATGGCTCTGGCCCCCTCTCTGCCGCCGACACAGAGCCCTCATCAGAGCCTTCCACAGACTTCAGGACTAGACGTTGTTCCTACCCAACCTCCTCACTGTCTGAATCTGCTGCCAGCTTTGCTGGCGGGCCACAACAGATACCAGTTGCATATTGCAGCTGCCAACAACAACTAGCCTCCTGCCGATGTACAGTACATCTTTCCAGTACATGCGGGACTTAAATGCTGACAAATGTCTCCTGGACAATTCTGTCTATACTGTTTTAAAAGATATCTCTGTCCCAGTGATGGAAGGTTGGGCAAAAGCCAACAATAAACAAACAGTGTGACATAGTGGATGTACAAAAAAGTACTTAAGAGCCACTTTCTAAAAACCAACACACAACAAAATGCAGTAGCCATGAGACGCTTGTCAAATGAAAATGCCAATAAACCAGTAAAAGTATCATTGAATTGGCTGTGGGAAATACACATAATGGTCATGCAGGATTCAATAGTCATAATTTCATCTTCTATTGACCCAAGGTGCTACTATTGATTCCCTGAGTCAACCTTCAAAATAATATACTTTAAAAGACTTTTGACAAATCTTCTGGGCTGCCGTATCTCCTTCCCCTGCCATTATCAGCTCCAATTTTGCTTTCTAAGTCAAGAGTCAATTTTCGAAAGTTATTGTTGCTGGGAGTTGTATTGAGGCAAAGTGTCCTTGTAGAAACTGTTTGTTTCAAATTTCAACCAGAAAACATCTTATGGGTTTCAGTCATTTGGAAACAAGATGAAACTTTCTGATAGGAAGGGCTCAAAATTAATCAGCCTATCAAACAGTGCACATCTTGATTCTCCCAGAAAGATGAAGTCAACAGTCTTCTCAGGAATATAGTTCCATTTAGCTATAATTCCTGAGAAATTCAAGCTGCAAATGTCATTGTTTAGGGTACAGGTGTCAAACTTGCAGTGTCACGGGGACATCATGTGAAGTTTCGCAACACTTTCCCCATTTGTGGAGCTGAGGTGGGTGTGGCCTATGTGTGACACATCTGACCTGCAGGCTGCCAGTTCGACACCCCTGGCTTAAAGGTAAAGGTTCCCCTCGCACATATGTGCTAGTCGTTCTGACTCTAGGGGGAGGTGCTCATCTCCGTTTCAAAGCTGAAGAGCCAGCGCTGTCTGAAGACATCTCTGTCGTCATGTGGCCGGCCTGACTAAATGGCGAAGGTGCACAGAATGCTGTTACCTTCCCACCAAAGGTGGTTCCTATTTTTCTACTTGCATTTTTTCATGCTTTCGTATGGTTAGGTTGGCAGAAGCTGGGACAAGTAACTGGAGCTCACCCCGTTATGTGGTTATAGGGATTCGAACCCCCGACCTTTCGATCGACAAGCTCAATGTCTTAGCCACTGAACCACCTTTAACTTAGGGTAATTTAGTCCTTTTGGTTTAGGGTAGCCCAAAAAAAAATCTCCTTTCAACCCCATGTACAAGAGGTATGAGCACATTTCCAGGAACTCCAGAGTCCCATGACTGTGAGAGGGATCACATACAAATTTAAATAAAGAGTCTTGCCTTCAGAAGGTGTGGGTGCTCCATCACTGGAGGCTTTTAAGAAGAGACTAGACAGCCATTTGTCTGAAACGGTATAGGGCAGCGATGGCGAACCTTTTTTGGCTCGCGTGCCATAAGTGGGGGGAGCGCAGGGGGGTGTCGTGTGCGGGCGTGCCACACCTATAATGCAATACGCGACCCACCCACTCCAGTGTGCATGCGCGTACTACAGATGCAACTCCCCATTTTTTGTATGCTCTTTTCGCTCTCCCCATGCTTCAGAGGCTTTATAGGAGCCTGGGGAGGGCGAAAACAGCCTCCCCCACCCCCCATCCCCGGAGGCCCTGCAGAGGCTTCAGCGACCTTCAGGAGGCTTCCCTAAGGCCTCTGGAGCACTCAAAATGACGCTCTAAGCAAATCGAATGTCACTTCCGGTTTCAGCGACGCATCATTTTGTGTGCTCAGAGGCTTCAGGGAAGTTCATGAAGCCTCCGGAGGGCCTCTGTGGGGGGGGGGGGGGCAGGGCAGGCTCTTTTCGCCCTCCCCAGGCTCCTATAAAGCCTCTGGAGCCTGGGGAGAGCGAAAAGAGCATGCAAAAAAGGGTGAATTCAGCTGGCCAGTGCTTGCATGCTGACAGGGCATCTCCTCGCGTGCCCTGACAAATGGCTCCGCATGCTACCTGTGGCATGCATGCCATAGGTTCGCCATCACGGGTATAGGGTTTCCTGCTTGAGCAGAGGGTTGGACTAGAAGACCTCCAAGGTCTCCTCTGACTCTGTTATTCTGTTAAATTCCATATTTGGAGGATGTAGTAAGTTTCAGAAAGAAATCCTAGCACTCTAAACAGCCCAATGCTGGTTGGGGGGGGGGGAGAAGGACCCCAATGAGGAGGAGTACTAAAACAGAATACTTTGCACTTTATATTCTGCCACAATTTGACATAGTTTGTCAGAAGTTTGTTTTCTCAAAGGCAGTATATGGTTAGAGTCTTCTAATATTGCTTTGTTTCTCTTGAAAGTCATATAAGGCAATGGCTATGGAGACAAATTATGAATCTTGTGAGAGTTAATGTACAATGAAGACCTTAGATCAGGGGTCCCCAACCTTTGCAACTTTAAGTCTGAAGGACTTCAGCTCCCAGACTTCTCCAGCCAGCTTTGCTGGCTGGAGAATTCTGGGAGCTGAAGTCCTTCAGACTTAAAGTTGCAAAGGTTGGGGACCCCTGCCTTAGATGAGGAGGGTGGGGAAACGTGGCTATCATACTTTAAAAAAAAAAAGATATTTCCAAACAGTGATATCAATGAAGCCTGGCCTTAGTCTTGTTGGAAAATATATTGCATTCAATCCCTTTCTCTTTGTACACGTGAGAACAGGGAAATCTTTAACATTTAAACAGGGAAGATAATAAGTATTGTAAGCCAGGGGGCTTACAGTAAACTATGTTAGATTGTTACTGTATGGCTTATATATAGTGTCTAGCAATAAGCCAAAATACACATTAAAAACTTTAGCCAGCAGCAAGCATGGACAATCTGTTGCCTGGAGGCATTTGGGTCGTCAACTCCATGTCAACTCTTGCCAGCACAGCGAGTGGTTTCAGAATATGGCAACTGTAATCCAAAACATCTAAAAGCAAGAGACTTCCGACTTTTGCTTTATTTCTCCGTCACTTTGGGTTGCTCCTTTCTGCATCTTTTCCACCTCTAAATATCCTTTCTCAAATGCAGTGATTAGAACTGTGAAAAGTATTCTGTGATCACATACAGGAAAGTTGGGAGTCGCAGTTTTAGGTTTGATTGTTCCTAATCATTCCCAACATAGATGCTTTTTTGCAGAAGATTTATTTAGTTGATTTTTCCTTCCATAAGGTCTTACAATCATTACATCAACATTGTTATGTCACCCATACCTGTACATATCAATCTTATTTTGCTTCTATGTTTATATACATTTATCTACAGTTCTATTCATTTCTCTATTGTTTGTCGGCTGAATTACTGTATAATTCGGAGTAAAAGACGCACCTTTTTACCCTCAAAAAAGAGGCTGAAAATCTGGGTGTGTCTTATACACTGAAGCATTTTTTGCCTCCCAAAGCTCCGCCCCCTCACCAAAATGGCCATGCAGAGCCTGTAGAAGGCTTTCAGAGAGCTCCTGGGGGCTGGGGAGGGCAGAAATGAGTGAAAAACGGACCATTATTTTGCTCAAATTTGCCCCCCCCCCAAGCTGCCAGGGGTACTCTATAAGCCTCCTAAAGGCTATGCATGCAATTTTTTTTGACAAAAAACGGGCCCGTTTTTGCGAAAAACGATCTGGTTTTTGGTCATTTGGGGGAGGGCAACCCCCCTGGAGCACTCTGCAAGCCTCCTAAAAGCTATTCATGCCTTTTTATTGGAAAAAAAGGGCCTGTTTTCATGAAAAATGGGCTGTTTTGGGGAGGTTTGCAAAGTGCAAAATCCTTTTTTTTTTTTTAATTGCCTCTTCAAAACCTTGGTGCGTCTTATACTCCAAAAATATGGTAATTTTATTCCTGTTTTGCAACCATTTGTACCAATTATCCCAAATTTCATAATATTCAGACTGTCAGGTCTGCCTCTAACATTAACCAAGAAAGAAACCACTCAACTCCATTTCAAAGAATTAAGAGTACTTTTACTGGTTATGAAAAGAAAGCAGCTAAGTAAAGCAAGGTCTGAGATACAAACGCGCGAAATCATACATATCAATAAATGTCCAGCCCCCTCCCCCCAACAATCCCCACCCTATTGACCAATCCGCAAATCCCTCAGGTATCATGTGGGTTGCATCTCCAGGAGCATCATCAGGATGGTATGCAAGACGGTTGGCCTTGACCATCTCAAGGCACCAGCCATCGGTATGCGAAGTAGATGGTGAGAACATACTCCTTTCTCCAAATCTCCCTCCTGCACCATATAGTCCCATTCCCAAATACCATAGCCCCTCCCTCCCCGCTTCTATGGCAGCCGAAGCAAGCAGCAAAGCAGAGGCTGACACAGACTTTTTTAATTTTAGTGTCAACTTGTCCATTTCTGCACAATTCAAACTTATACTTTGTTCCTAAGTATTAGCTTTGCTTCCTCAGACACTCCTCCTAAAAATATTAGTTAAGACAGGTATATTTACCTTCTATTTTTATTCTACAATGAAAACAGAAGCAAATAATTAATTCACCTTCTTTGCTAGCTTATTTTTCTTTTAAATGCTACACCTTGCCAACTGCTTATTTCTGACATTCTGAAAAAATGTTTACCAGTTGGTCTTAACATTATTAATATCACATTTCTCAACACCACACACCCGCCTCATTGTCTCACAGCATGTTTACATTCCTTTTAGTACTTCTTGTCTGGGAATAATTCTGTTTTCTGAAGGACACCATCTTTTCCCCCAAAAAACTTTCCTGAAACTACTTGTTAACTATACTTAATGTCTTTTTTGGCCTGCAGAACATTTTAAAATGAATTTCTGTTGTCACAGTTTTAAGCAGTTTTAAAGTAATCTAGGAGGACGCGATGGCTCAGTGGCTAAGATGCTAAGCTTGTCAATCAGAAAGGTCGGCAGTTTGGCGGTTCGAATCCCTAGTGCCACATAATGGAGTGAGCTCCTGTTACTTGTCCCAGCTTCTGCCAACCTAGCAGTTTGAAAGCATGTAAAAATGCAAGTAGAAAAATAGGAACCACCTTTGGTGGGGAGGTAACAGCGTTCCAAGCGCCTTCGGTGTTTAGTCATGCTGGCCACATGACAATGGAGGTTACTTCCTAGTAATCTAGGAAGAATTTGCTTCCTTTTTCTATCCCCTTTTTAGCAATCCATCTTTGCAGAAGTTCCTCTTTTGAAATAAAACAAGGCTATGTTGGACAGATTTTCTTTTTCATAACTTTAAATAAGGAGCATTCTCCCTTAGAATATGAAAGGAGAGTACTTATAATTGAATTTTCTTGATGTAAGTGCATAAGGAGCAAATACTTCTTATTGATGATTCCTTAGTGAAATTTAGTGTATAGGTCATCCTTTGACACATCTTGGCAAAACATTCATTCTCCTTTGCCA